>CM021797.1:79820970-79845928 GCA_011076525.1 Nettapus auritus
TTTTTTTTTTTGTTTGTTTGTTTTTGTTTTTAAATCTTGTCACTGTGTTTAGAAAGATGAGACAGAGCTTCAGAAGACAGACTTCCAAGCCACATTAAGAAAATAGAATTGGATTTAATGCTGTTTTTGGAGAGAACTCTTGCTTCGCATTTTGTAAAGAGATTATTTCATTAAGTCCTTTTGTTTTCACTCCTGCTTCTGCTGAATTAGTACTTTTTATTGACTCTGTCTCTCTCTGATATGAATGGGAGTTTAACATATTATTATTTCATGTTGGTACAGACAAAAGTGATTATATGCTTGTGATGTTGTTCTACAAGAAACTTGAGGAATTTATATAAAGTTTCAAATATGATGATATATCAATTCACAAAAATAAAATAAAATAAAATAATATTGGAACATCACCGCTATCTTTGTTTGGTTTCCAATGTTCTTGTTAGTCCAAAGCTGCCAGCTGTTGAACATGTGGACCGTAATATTTGATGCTGATATGTGTTGTAATATTCTTCCTAGAATATTAGGGTATTTTGGATTCAAATGGACATGGATAGAGATTCCTTATTTTTGTAGAAGCTTTTGCTTACGTGGATAATGCGTAAACTACAAATCAAGGTCACTAGGAGTATATGCAGGTGATTTCTTCATATAAAAAGAAAGCATGGTTTTGTAATGTTCAACCAGTGGACACAGCTTTTCTTTTCAGTTTGGCTTATCTGGTATTTCTGTTGATAAATGAAGCAGAAAAAGGGAAATATGATTTTTGATAAGCTAGAAAAACATTTTACACTGATAAACAGCATAAGATTGCATAGCAGTCACACTGAAATGGCTGTAATTCAACACTAAACTGTCATTTTAAATGGGATTTTTTTCCAGTCGTGTACCAACAGACAAATCTGTACAGCTGAACTGCTTTTCTTGTAATGTTAATTTTAAATACACACAACACACAGGTTTTGATCATAAGCAGAAAAGGTGGAAATATCCATCAGTTTCCTTTTTTTACCTTCTGCTAAAAGTTTAATAATTCATTCTGAGAAACAGTAGCCACAAAAACTCTGTTTAGGTAGAACTTGATAAAATACTTCATCATATTGATTAATAACAAATTTAAAGAACAGTGCAGATCTTGTTGAGTGCTGGGATTTTCTTTTGCACTTTAGCCATCTTAGTATTGGTATTCATTTCTTACTAAATTTGATTCATACATATACCTGCATGCATGTGTATATATTTCCATGTATATATTTCCTTTTTAATCACAGGAGCTACATTTATTTTCAGTGTCAGCCTGGCATGGAGTACAGCAATAGCAGAACAGACCATGGGGCACCAGAGGGCAGAATCTGCTGTGACTTGTATGGACATAGTAAACTCTTTATAGATTAGCACAAAACCATAAGGGACAGTATAACAGCTCTAATTTTATGTAGTAAGCCATATTTGCACAACAATTCCATTACAATACAAAAGGCAATCTTCAGAAGTAATTTAGGAATGGCAACTGTATTAATGCTGAGTCCAAGAAAAGGAGAACAATTTTCTTATGCAATCCAGTTTCAATGCCCAGATGTCTTCTGTAAATGATTTTAATGGTTATTTGATTCTAATTTAAACATAAATTGACCTTAAGATTCACCCATATCGTACATCCATGGTTCTTGTGCAATTCTGTTTATTTCAAGATACAGTTTTTTCACTAAAGTTGACTTCAGAATGCACTCCATATTTAGGAATTTTTCTCTTTGTGACACTTATTGGAGTTATTTTATGTATATTAGCAAGATAAAAGTGAATAATCTTAGCAGCATAATACACAAATGACATAGTGGAAAGACCAAAAGAAATTTTCAGGAACATTTAGGCAGCAAATGATTCAAAGTATACATTGAAATCACCATCTATAAATTAACTGAAGTATTTGTTTCCCAAAACGCATATTTGAAGATATATCAAGTTTAAGTTAGCTTCCTTCCCCAAATTTAGAAGTCAGCACTGTTCTTCATTTGCACTCTTTTTTGTATAATGATCAGTATTGAAGTGTATCAGCAGTTGTGACCCTCACAATTTAGTAAGCAATTCAAGAAAACAATATTCATCTGGCATGATGCCGTAGAATCTAATGTATCCACTTACCATATAAACATACACGAGCATGGTAGAAGATTACTTTACTACTCCACTCTATTCCAGAATTATCACAAGTATCTTAACAGCATTTCCACAAAATTCTGTGAAAGAAAATGAAATAATTTGCTTGCTCCAAAAAACTGTTAGGGCCACCATGCAAACCTGGCTTTGAAAATCATATCATTGCTATTTTATTACATATTCATTCCTAGAAAAGCATATACTTGCTATTCTTCTCAGAGGTTCTTGGTTTCACTGTGAAGAAGGGACAAAATTGTGTTTCAGCAGGGCCAAGATTTCAGCAGAACAAGAGCTATACACACACAAAATATGGTGTGCATTCTTGGGGGAAAATAATACATACAAATAAGGGTTACCAGATTATTTTTGTGCTAAACTATAGCAGAAATTTTGGCAATGTGATTTTAATTCTGTCAACTTGTATTAAGCAAACTGTTGCTTACAAGTTGATTGAGGTAGCTACCAGATGTTATGCTGAGTGTCAAGAGTTATCGTTTCCTAATCCTTTCTGTGATTTCAGGTGTATCTGACATGTCAAGTCTTTGGTCGTCAATTTTTTTTCTGTGGGCAACTGAAAAAAAAATCACAAAGGGGATAGTGGTAACACTGATGGTATTGTATTGTTTTGAAATTGCATGGAAGAAGTAAGATATGAACTAAATGTCTTGACAAGTTTCCTCCACATACTTGAGGGGGCTTTGAAAATTGACTTTGTCCCTTCCTAGACCTGATTGTAAGTGACACTGGCAGCTTGATAAGTCTCAGTGTCTGAAAGACACAAAACTAAGACACCAACTACCAACTTCTGAAAATATGGGGACAAAACACATTACAAAGCCTTGCAAAATCTTTAACCTTAAAATCTTCAAGGGAATTATTCTTAACACCAGTAACAGCTTACAGTACTGATGAGCAGCATGATCACCATGTGTTATCTTTAGGACTTTTAAAGAGTCTCTACCATCTTCTAAACTTTCAGCAAACATTGTCCAGCCCTCAGGATGCCCAGTACTCTGGGAAAAGCTATAGGTTGACAAAAGATTTCTGCTCCCTATGTTTCACTGTTAAGCATCGGATAGGGGATATCCTATCTATGACAGACAGAGTCTTACTCGAATAAAAATTCATGAAAAATCTTTTGAAATATGCAGAAGACATGGGAAGATAACAGTCAACAGACAGACACTGTTCCTCTATTTTTCTGCCCTGTGTGACGTTTTTGGCACTAATGGCAAATAGTGTCTTCCCTGATAACACAGTAAGTGTTTTGGTGATAAGGTGGCAACTTCATAATTGAGTGTTATTATAATACATTGCTAATTTTGAGGCATCATTAGAAGATCTTCAGTTTGTCTAACACTGTGTGAAGCCAAGTCATTATCAGTTTTGATGGTATTTGAATATCGTCATCTAACAACAGTGTTGTGATATAAATTCACAAAAAACTTGCAGACTTAGGTAAACATCACTGTTCCCTTTCTTGTATTCACTGTTTAACATTCTCAACAATAACAAAAAGGAAATATTTTCCAAGGTATTTATTGCAGATCTTGAAGATTTCCACATTTCCCATATTTATCTTTGGTTATCAGGCTTCCCTTATTTCATCATAAACATAGCTCCTTAAGAAAGATAAAATACTGCTATATCTTCTTCGGAAGCTGAAGTATTCTGGTAAACCCAGGATGTTAAAAGCCTCCTAAAAATTAGTTTTGTTAAAGAAGGAAAGAAATAAAAAAGAATCTCTGCATTCAATACTTCTTATTTTGTTTTCCCTCAGATTTTGACAAATATCAGTGTATCTAATTCCAGGCAGAAGGTGTTGTACTCACATATTATTCTGTGATGTTTCCTGCAAGCGTGTACAAGTCCTATGGCTGGAATATAAGAATGATTGAGTAAAAATTGTGAGAGCTTCTTTGCATTGTCCAAACTTCAGCTGGCCTCTTCATAGGAGTTATAATATAGAGAAACACTTAGAGAGCCATAGCTTTCTTCTAAAGGGCAAGTCAGTCAAGTATTAGAAAAGTTATCAAATCACCTTAATGATACCTTAACTCTCACCCATAAATGAGTTGTACATTCATGAGCCTTTGAGAATCTGGAGCTGTAAGTTTAAAGTTCCAAAATGATCCATTTCAATGATGTAAAACCCTACTTCTGGATGCCTTCAGTATATTCAATAAAAACACATTCAAACTCAATGTTAAAGCAATGCTATGTTATTTATTCAACTAAAAGTCATGACTCCTTGTTTGTGAATGTTCCACAGTCAACATGAAATATGAGTGTCAGTGCATTTTTCAAAATACCCAATAAAGTTAATGTCACATCACTGCCACCTTGCAGAGAAGTCTAAAGTATGTAATGAATGTAGAGAATGATCTTCTGTTTTCAACTTAGAGGTGGTTCATCCTAAGAAAGATTAAAACCCATGCATAAATGTGATGCAAAAACCTTTTACTTCTGCTGTATTTGCTACTGAACAGGTCTCAGTGGCTGTCAATCCAACATTTTTAACAGGTGAGAAATATACTTTCTAAATTTCAAAGAAATGTAGGAAAAAAAAAATGCAATTTCTTCAGGATGTGATAGTTAGCAAACTGAGCATCTGTATTACCCTCAGCCTTAAATATGAACTCCATAAAGAGACTTGGTAACAGAAAGTTAACTTAAAAAAAATAAAATCTAAAAATTGTCTCCAAATTACAGTATACTTGACTAGAAACACATGAACTGGGGACATTTTGCCCTTTAGCATTTTTTGATTAGTGCTCTGCACATGTAAGAACACAACCAGGACTAATTTTGAAGATGTGTAGGTTTTCAAATGGTGTATATCTGCTACTACTTTCACAAGCAAAAGACTGCATAAGGAATTATACATCTTGAGCAGTGCTAAATCTTACATGTTCTTTGCCAGTCCAATTCTCTAACTTGAAAATAATAGGCCTTAACAATATATAGACCACTAAAAGTAATAATAGATCATTAGTTTTAGAAAACTGAAAAAAATAACTTGTCTTAGTAGACAGTGTCAGAGCAGAGCCCAGAATAGGTCAGTCACAACCACTGATTATACTCTTTTGGTAACGTTCTCTTAAATTCATCAGCCAAACCCAAACATAGAGGAGGGTGGGTAGAGGATTCACCACACCATTTCCTTTCCATCCTCTTCCTCTGGGTGTCAGGTGTCTTGCAAAGCTGAAAAGGCTATTTTCTTTTTCAGTAGTGCAAAAAGAAGAGTGGGCAAGTTCCTTGAAAACAGTCCTTTCTAGTCTACCCGTAACAAGTACACCTTGGATCTGATACTAAATGAGTGGGGAATTCCTCCTCTAAAATATCTGTTGTGTTATTGTAAGATATAGAAAATGCAATAGCTCTGTAAGTTTAATTTTTCCAGCTAAAACTATGTATTTCAAGGTAGAGATTAAAAGGCAGGCCTGATATCAGAAATCAGATGATGGAGGAGGGAAAATTTTTAGAAGCTAGTAACATAAATGTCTGTGTGTTTGTCCTTTAAAGTATTTGGCAATATCTCTGTGTTGAATGGAAGGTAAACATGTTGTTAAAGAAGTCCAAATATGAGCTTTGTGATTCTTCAATACATAACGGGCAATGTCAGGCATGAGAAACTGATTGATTGATTTGAATTTCCAGAGTTCACTATTAAAATTATAGCATTTTTTTTGCTGCTGAGAATGTTCATGTTAATGAAAATTGGATAGCTTTGGTTCTTACGTGTATCAGCTTGATCAGCACTTGATAAAAAAAAAAAAAAAATGAAGAGGAAAAAAAATATACAAGCGAGTGTTCCTGCTGCTCAGTATATCTAAGGATCAAAACACATACCCTGAAAAAAAACAACAGCTAGTAACTCTATATAATCATGTGTGTGTACAAAAAAAAAGATCTGTTAATCAGCTTGTCCAATAGCCACCACTACTTTTAACACATTATTCCAGTACTCTGCTTTCCATGTTGACTTTGTAGTTTAGTGTCTAGTTCAAGGTCTCTGGCCTGCAGCTGAGATCCCTCTGTGGGTTTGATCCTTGCTCTTGCAGATTGTCTTTCCTTCCTTGACCTTTCATGGAAGCAGCTCAGTTCAACTGTTGACTAACAGGAGGGTTGCTTGAGAGCTGAATGAAAAAAAGTTACCCACTTTACAGGCTCATCCTCAATTACAGAATACACTCTTGCAAGGGATGAGAAAGGACACAAAGCTGACCACAGAAATAGACTCAGAAGATGTGTCTCCAGAAATGATTTCTTCCCATGTAAAACAAACATGCTCATGCAAAAGACTTCTCACTCACTGCATTAAACAAGAAAACCAAAAGCCTATTAGCAAATCAAGCAATTTCCCTTACGATCTCCAAGGAAAGAAATTAAGCAATTTCTTTTTTTATTCTGTCTTAAATTTAAAAAATGTAGAAGACAGCTGGATATATAGTAGTAAAGTAATGTCCTGAAACATATTTTAAATAGGTAGGAAGAGAGTTCATCAGCATTGTCTCCCATCATTCTCATAAGCAAGCCAGAAATAGTTTTGATTTAATTGAAGTTACAAAAGGATGTTTTATTCCTGAGTTTTTTATAATACAATACAATTATATAAGCTATACTTGAGAAATTACTGAAGAAGGAAATATTTTCTGGGTACCAAATGAACTTGTATATAAGCTTAAGATACAAGCAGATTTAATCCTGTAAGGGTTATACGTAGATATTTATATCATATTATCATACCAGGTGTTAAGGGAGAAAATAATTTAAGAGAACTGGAGGTATTTAAAAGACATTTAGATGTAGAGCTTAGTGATATAGTGGAAGACTTGGTGTTACATCAGAGGTTGGACTAGGTGATCTTGGAGGTCTCTTCCAACCTAGATGATTCTGTGATTCTGTGAACTGAATCTTATTAAACTATTTAGTAAGTTTTGCTAGTCGAAAGAGGGAAATATGCCCAATTATATATAATTTCTTTGGGTGATGATCGGATATGTGAAGTCCAAGGTTTTTCCCAAATATATGCTTATGCTATCAACAATTCTATTGGAAAGCTAGGGCAACCACAACGACATTATAGAAAACAGATTTTTAATTAATCTCAGAGTCCTCTGCATTGTTTCAAATGACACTCAAGTATCTTCTTCAGGGATAGGATACCCTTCAAATGTAATAAGTTGCATAGTGAAGATCTATTCTCCTAATCTATCTCATGTAGGATTTACAGGTGTAATCTTATTAGCTTCAGTGGTTTGTTCTGGTTTGTTTTCAATTCAGAAGTATGTTAAACCTTCTGTTTGAACTTATTTAGGGCATAATGTCTTGTAGCAGTGAGTGTAATTGATTAATGAGATATTAGACACATTTTTATGAAGAACCCCATATCAGTTTTTTTTTTCCTTTTTTTTTTTTTCTACTTATTTATAGTTATTCTCTTGCTCATTTTATTTCTATAATATCAGTCAACACCATCATTTAAAATTTTCATTTTGAAGTATATGATATCTTTTAGTCCTAGATGTCTGTAACTATCTTTATATCTCTTTATTTTGATGTCTACTGCTGAAGGAACCAGAATTCAAGACAAAAATGCTTCAGCAAAATTTTGTGTATGTTCGTTGGTTCTGACTCTTCTGTATGGGGAGGTTTGGACAGTAGATAGCATGGTCATGTCTTTATTTCCTGTCTTTCTGACTACATTATCTTAAAAGTCTTCTCTTCACCCTGTTCATCTGAAATCAGTTTCTTTCCAGAGGAACTATTTAGAAACTAAGTAAGATTCTGCATTGCAATTTGAGTTCTGTTTTCTCCTTACTTCAGAGTTGGACTTCTCATCTGACTTGTTTCCTTATTTTGAAAGTCAGAGCAGTCCTATTGCAACCTATCTGATCATCTGCTCCACCATGGGCTATGTAACTACATAAGGCAATCTTCTACTTAGCTTGATCAATGTGTTCTCCTGGAGAACATAGGAGAACAGCAGGACAAGATGTGTGCTGCCATTTTTGTGCCTCAGAACTGAACCATGTGTTATTTAGATACTAGCTTTTACATGCAACTCAGAGTAATCTGCACATAAGGAAGACATCAGTCTTCTCTTTATGGATGATTTAATGCCCTCATTACTCAATGCTCGTTATATTTCAGCTCTCTGTCCTGTACCCAGAATAAACGATGCTGAAGATGATTCATAGTCTTGTATTTAGCTGTCACTTTCTTCCAAAATAATCAACTCATGCCCTACCTTTGCACTTATATAGCTTATTTCTATGGCACTTCAGAATTTTCACTTTTGTAAAGAGATTGTACTAAACTGAATTTCAATAGTTTTGTCCACTTCAGCTAGAAATTTCCCAGCACAGATATAATCCACGCATACTTGCAAAACACTGCTCTAGCTAGTTCTGATTACAGAGCTCTGCTGCAGCACTAGCAGAATAAATAACTTCTAGAAGCTTGCAAAATTCCTGTTTGTATTCTCTTCAATACTTCAAGCACAACAATTTTGCTAATGACTTATATATACCTTGCAGAAGCATGTGAAGGACAAAACAGTCCACTGCAGTAAGGAGTTAAAATTGTTAATGTAATATGGAATGAAAAACCCCAATACTGAAGTTCTTAATGAACAAATATACTGAGGAAAATTAATACTAGATCCATTCAAGTTATTCTTCAGATATGTTTTTGGCTTCAGTTTCTAAATGCTGTAATAAAAGTCATGTTGAGAAGACAAAATAGGCCATGTAGAAGTTATCAAGCAATTCATGATATCTTTTTCTTCTGATGCAAAATTTTGGCACAATCAATGTAATTTTGCAGAGCATTTCTGTTGCAAGATAATCATTACAATAGCTTAAATTTCTCCACCATAATCTTGCTTAGAGATCATTCAATAGATATTTTCTCATCTAAAGCAAAACCAGCAGTTTTTAGCATGTCATCTGTCAAAATCCTCTTTATTTTTATTTTTAATTTCCATGCAGTTAAGCAATGGTTACTATATAAAAAATAGCTTAAAATAATCACAGGTAGATACCGCTTAGGAAAAATTATCCAGACTAAGATTTTCTGCAGATCAGCGTCTGTGCTTTGAATTTTTGATACTATTGTTGAAGATTGTTTTTATTTATGTTTGGCATTTTCAGGATTGCTTTTACATTCATAAGTTCAATTCAAACAGTGTGCCTTTAAAAATAAAATCAGTTCAGGTTTGCAGATGACATGCTGATGTACCCTCATCTGAAGTGCTAGGGTTTATTTTCTCCATGTTTCCACAGTACTATAAATTCTGGGTTGTGTCTAGCTGAGGGTCCAAGGCTGTGTTTAACAAAGAGACTGAACTTTTAACCTTTTGGTCTCCCAGATTTTGATTATTATGACTAACTGATTTTCATTTAGATTTTGTTTAATTAAAGTAAATCCAAATCATTGATGAGCATCCATATATATGAATATACTGACCTTCAATCAATAAAGAATGTCTTTTTCAGGTCACTGGCAAGACTTAAAGTAAAGAAAGAGATAAGTGAGAAACCCTTACCTCAATTTGATTAGTAATGAGCCCTTAAATGAAGAATTCTTGCACCTTGGTTTCAGTTATTAACTTTCCCACCTATGTATGAATTGACACCTTCCAGGGATAATGCTGTAATATTGTTTGCCTTCTAAACTCTGATTGATTTAGAAACCCTGCATGCCACTGGATAATTTTTGTAAGATTGGACATTGTTTCACACTAACTTTGAACAGGAATTTTCACTGATATTTTCTTATTGTTCTTACAAAATTCACAGAAGGAATCTAAATAAAAACAGATTTCAAGCATTCTATTTACCTTTTAATCTTCTTGCCACTGCCATTATACTCTTAAGCTATTAAAGAGCAGAAACTGTCTCTATGAGAAGTTATAAAGTGACATGTTTCTTCCCTTCTTCTTGGAGCAATAATGTGATGAGCAGTGAACACTAGAGGGGGAGCTTAACCGTTCAGGAGAGTTAAATCTCCAGACCCTATGGGAGAGGATCAGAGTGATACGATAGCTGCTGACTTAAACAAGCAAAGTTAAGGCATGGACAGCCATGGTTCAGAAGTCAAGGGGTCAAGAATAGTAGAGAGCCAATTTATTGTCATTTTCCAAAAAGACAGCAAATCACAAGTGGAATTGAGAAGTTTAGGGCTCTGCTCCTATCACGATGTGGTATATTTTAAAAACCTCTCTAGAGGCAGTTTAACATGAAGAGTAGGATTACAGGGATTCTTTTTTTTTTTTTTTTTTTTATTTTTTTTTTCTTTTTTTCCCAAGGACTGTCTGTCATTTAAATGTCTGAGGAATGATGGAATGAATTATCATAAAATTTTGACAAATTTGATGGCTCAACCAAAGGGGGAAAACAGACATTCCACTTATTGGGTTCTAATAAGACATGACATTTAAAATGAGTTTACATGGCAGTTAGACCTTTGCTTTTTTTTTTTTTTTTTTTTTTTTTTCCTTTCTTTCTTTTATTTAAAAACATTTGTGTTTGGAGAGCAGTTATGTATAACTAATGCTTATCTAAGACTGGAAAATATACTCCTTTTCATCCTCTGCTGCCTGTGTTTTAATTTTTTGGTGCCCATTTCACATATTGTACTTTTGTATAATGTAATATTGAGTCTTGCTGGCTCAATGCATAGGATGTCAATGCATTGTTTACTGCAAAAATGAAGTATGAAATTACTGTTTATTTTTACTGTGTTGTAACTGCATCACAAAGTATGCTTTTCATTTTAAAAGTTTCACTTTTTAATTTCTATTTATTCAATAATAATAATAATAATAATAATAAATTAACCGTTAATATAATCTGTTAATATTATATTTTCTTTATAAGGGAAATAATGTCAAATCCAAACTGTCCATTTTCTACTTACACACATTCATAGGTATTTTGGTACCCTCTTCTAAATTGGGCAATGTAACATTTGGTCGTTTCTCATGAAGAAGCCTAGAAAGCTGGCCAAGGAAGTTTTTTTGTTTGTTTTTTAACACCTTATCTACCTTGATGGCATTCAAAATAACATAGATGCACACAGGAACTTTCTGAGTGCAAAGCATTCAGGAAAGACTCCAAAATACTGCTACATTTTTTTAAACTAATATTTCTGACAGGTCACAAGACCATGAAGGGTGGATGTGAATATGGCAGATGCTTGGCCAGGGGTTTCCTGGTCCATAACCTAAGCCAGCTTGAACAAGTCTCCACGCCTGGCACTGTCCCTCGGTCAGTGAAACTAACTATTGATAGGAATGTATGCAAGCCAAAAATGCAGAGCCAAAATACAGCTGAATTAAGCAAAACAAAACATAACAACAAATCATGTTTTGTTTCCCATCCAGATTGTTCATTTCTCTGGATAGGATGCTAATTTTATCTTCAGTTACTAAAGAAAGAAGTAATGTTCCTGCTATAGCTGCAAGGTAACAAGTAAACAGAAATTAGGTAAGCATGTGTTCGTATCTAGTTACCTAACACAGGTGAAATTTTTCAAGAGCTTCTGCACATTATTTTTCTACTTTCTGTTTGTTGTACATAAGAGGTAGATACTTTTCCCCCTGAAGGCTTTTTCTCATGTTGACTTGACTCGCAGCTTTCCTTAGAGTGCCAGTGCAGCTATACAGAAAGTATGCCACTTTATTTAAATAAACATGTTTAAATCATAAATCCACTCATTTATGATATCTTTTTATATCATGTACCATATAGATCTTTACATGCACAATGAAAACATGTAGTCATTTCCTTCATTTAAATGTATTGATATTTATCTTTATTGTTTTATTATACATAGAATAAACAATCTATAGTTTTTTATTATAGTATATTGTAAAAAAATTGGAAGGTAAATTTTTAGTGTAAATGCAAACAATGAACTCACAAGCTTAAAGAGGCAGTTGTTCAATTACACATTATTCTAAAATTTTTTGTCTTGAAGTTTCTGAACATGATACTCCTGCCCTGAAAGAGAAAGAATGCCACTAGTTTAATTTGATCTTATCATATTGTTTTATCTAAGAAGCGGGATGTCTCACTTTGATTTACATATATGCTTTGATAGTATAGAAAAGAGTTTTTTGTATACTAATATATTGTGTCATATGACTGCTTACAAGCAGTCATTGCTGCAGTAGCGCTATGTGTCTCAGTAAGTTGTTTAATTTTAGAAAGTGCTGAGTGATTGTGTTGGAAAAAGAAGGTGGTACACGGATTGCGTACCATACGGACCACAACCAGTTTATAAGGGTACATTTTCTTCTGTTCTGGCACTGTATCCCCACTGATTTTCAATAAAGCTTCACCACTGATATTAATAGGGGAATTTGACCCTGTATTTTCAAGTACAGTAATTTCTCTTTAGACAAGACCTTTTTACTACTCTCATATCCTTTATTATCTCACCCAGACTTGTATTGCTTCTCTGTGATGCTTGAAGAAAGACCATGTAGTAAATAGAGTTCAGGAAGACGGAGAAGACAAATAGGAGTTTAGCAACTGTGGAATAAGAGCTGCCTTTTAATCAATATCCATCCATGCTTCACCAGATTTCACCTTTTCTTCTCTCTGATCTCTTATTTTATAATTGAGTAACTTATTCAGCTCAAGTAACCAGCTGTGGCCTTTTCAGAGGTGGAGGTCCTGACTGCCTTTCCCCAGACTAGTAGCTTTTGCTAATCATGTTTGGCATATATATATATATTAATGTAACATTGAACATTTAAGCAAATAATCTGTGAATACAATAAATGCAAGTGATGTTGGAAAACTGACTTTAAAGAAAGCAAATCAACACTTTGTAAAGGTACAAGATACTGAGTTTTGTAAATTGATATTTATATTTATGGCAACTCTGAGTGAACTCAGGCTCTAACAAGAGCAAGTTTGGAAGGAATCTAGCTAGTGAAGCAACACAAACCAGAAATTCACCAAAATAATAATAATAATAATAATAATAATAATCAGGCAAGCCCTAAGGTAAATTAGAAAAGGAGGAGGAGTAGGGAAATGATTGTCCCCAAAGGAAAAGAAAACATTAAATAAGTATCAGCTATCTAAACAAAAAGACCATCATAATTCTCTTTCCTCTTTTTTAGTATAATGCTGAAGAACTGATAAAATAACTGATGTGTTTTGAAAAGCTTTGGTTTCTCAGAAAAATAAGCTGAAGTATAGCTTTATGTTTGTGATGTTAACAGAAGTAACCACTAGTTACTTCTTTCTACCTCGGGCAGAACTATGCTATTGCCTGAGCTTAGTTCTGCTTTTTCTTGACATGGGAAAATGGATGGGCCTCACTTTGTGCTTCCTAAACAAATGGCAGTGGGTTGACTTCTGTGAGGACATGCCTAGTGAAGGAGATCTCTTTAATAATGAAGACTGAATGGGCTGACTCTACAGTTTGGCAAGTATTAAATGTGAAAATAATAATAATATTAAAAGTCTTCATTTTTTCTTAGAATTTACATGAACATGGTGGAAGGTTCACAGAGAAGCACAGCTTGGATCTCAGTGTTTGCAGACTCACTGGTTGAAAGCAGGTCTGTCCTCAGGATACAGTTGGTTTGGAGCACAGTCACCACCTTGAACTTCTGTCTCTAGGCTGAATCCTCAGATGTGCTTTTCACTAGAGACCCACCCACACTGTGGTTGGATGGTTGAACTGTCTTCTTTTAGGGAATTTCTGCACCTCAGCTGGAGATTGCTACTCCTCTGCTCAAATTCAGAGTTTGCCCCTAGGAAATACAATGCAGCAGATTGAACACTCACTCTGCAGAGAAGTTAAAATGGGCTGCCATACCTGTCACAGCTTGGACACCAAATTATGCCCTGGGCCACAACATTTCCCTTCTTCAGTGTTGTGGCCCATGAGATAGCAAAGATTTAAAGTTGATGCTTTTCTTACTGAGCTGTAAAGTATGGGGAAACAAACAAACAAACAAACAAAAAAAACAGCAAGGTGTTTCTAGGAGTAAGGCAATTAGAGGGAGGGTTAGTTGTCTTCAAAAGATAAACACAGTAATTGAAATAAGCGATATTATCTAGAGAGAAAGAATTAAACCAAAAGATGTGAAAGAACTCATTGTCTATTAATACCCATAGAATGATTCAGATTCATAACAGGTTGATGCTTTCAGCTCTGAGTAAGTGATTAACAGTAAGATCTACTCAGTGTAACTTTTTTTTTTTTACTTTTTTTTTTTTTTTTTTAGTTGCATGTTAAAATTTTAAATATAACAGAAAAAAAAGAGCGGGTTAGCTAACAAAAAAGAATGAAAACAAATAGTGATTCTAACAGCCTAACATCTGATATGAAAATAAGTACTAACAGGTACAGCCTTTGCAAATTCTGGTAGAGAAATGGAAATCTACTGATTTGCACTTAAGAATCTGTGAATCTGAAGCCATTCACTAGATCATTTCATACACTTCACTCATTTTATATTTAAGTACATTTCCCCTTACAAGCTTGATTTCTATTTCCATATTTCTAAATTTCCCCACATAGAAGCAGTTTCTTCCAAGCTTACATGTTACATCTTTACCAAAAACTGAGTTTCAAGAGGAAATCTAAAGTAAACCAGAGAAGTCATTCTAAATTACAGGTAACTTAAACACTTCTGTTGTTTTTACTGTTGTTGTTATTTAGTTGCTTAGCTACAAAATCCAAGCTCGTTCAATTGTTCTTATAAAGAAGTGCTTTTTAGTACATTTTCGTGGGAGGTAAATGTGTTAAAGGGTATCCAGTGATGAAATGTAAGTGCATTAATATGTGATGCCCAGTCCTATAATGCAAGGGGAGGCACGAGTACAGACTCTTTGCTTAAGGAGACAGGATAACATGGTGTGGTAAATATCACATGGAGGAAATGCAACAGATGCAGATTAAATAAAGAGGGAGATAGAGGAAAAAAAAAAAAAAAAAAAAAAAAAATAAAAAAAAAAGTAGTAACATGGGGATAGCAGGTATGCAAGCTGAGAGAAAAAAAAAAATGCTGTATTAAATCTTCTCGGTTTCAAATGTTTTTCAGTGTTAATATAAATATGCTCTTGAATTTATTTTTTCTTCCAGCCCCTCTGTGGCTCACTATCCCACATAGCAATTCCTTCTATTCCTTTTCAAAGTCCCTGCTTATGTGCAGATATTCACACATAGTGAATCGTTAGTGATTGTAAACCATGTCCATTTACACAGCAGTTCCTAGGAGGTAAAGCAAATGTTTTCACTTAAAACTGCAGAGTAAATTTTACTTTTGCAGATAGCAATTATATATATTAGATTTAGGTAGAAAACCTAACACTTTAATTGTCGTCTTATCCTCAGCAACATGAAGCAGAGGATTAGATTTGTCTCTCAGCCAAGACAAGGGAATTAAACAGGAGCTGCAGAGAAGCAACCATGATGAAATGCAGAACATGATTTTGCCTCCATTATCAGTTTAGAGATGCTAACAATAGATAGTGCACATTTCATCTCTTGCTTCAAAAATAACTGTCAAAACAAATTATTTTTATTTTAAACCCAAATTAATAAACCAGCTTTATTATTTTAAGCAAGAGACTGGTAAGGGAAACACAAGAGAAAGAAAAAAGGCTGGAATCATTGGAAGAATAGGTGGTTTATAATGTGTTAAATGTGTTTATTTGCACTTCCAAAGTTCAGATTTCCTCATACATTTTCATACTGATAGAGATAAAATGCTAAAGTCTTAAATCCCTCTATGCCATGCTGAGTTGCTAAGGGCTGTTGAGTTTTTGTTATTTCTCCTCTCGAGTTAGCTCTGATTATGCCTGCTGAGTGAAAAATTTGTATTTGCCGACAGAAATAGGAACCACACCACGTGTGCTTGCACTCAGCAAATGCTCCAATACATCACAAAGATTTGCTCAACCCACCTTCAGAGGCCAAATCGAGCATGTTATTTTCTGTTTAGATCTGATCCTGAAGACTATCAGTCAGGAGTGTTTCTCAATCTCTGATTAAAACAAGGCCTACAAAGCTGCAAGTGTTCATGCACAGTCTCATTAGAGGACTGGATGGAGTGACCCCAGTCTTCCAGCACAAAGCTGTGAGTGAACTTCAAATATGAGAGTGCATCAATCAAATCCCAGCAAGGCTTTTATGTCATTTTTTCTACTTTGCCTTTAAAGTCCTAAAGGAATGCCCTTTCCAGTGTACAGCCAAGGATCATTCAACAGCAGCAAACAAACCAACAAAAAGCCTCTCAGAAAGAACAGGATTTTACTCCCCTCACAAAAAGAAAGGCAAGATATTTTCCTAATGTGCTTTCTAATAAAACAGGCTCATTTCATAGCCCTTGGTGGATGATTTTTGCCAGTCTCTATTATCTCTAAAATTATGTTCAAGAAGTAGAAATTTTATTATAAACATGCTGAACAAAAAAAGAGGTTTAGTGCTGTTGTTGTTTTTGTTTGTTTGTTTTTATTTTTTTATTTTCTTCCCTTTAAAACACAGTTGTTGCAGCTTTTTGCACTGATTTGATTGATTTTTATTGCTGCTTATTGAGGGAAAGAATAAAAACAGCACAACATTTGATCCAGATATTTGGCATTATAGTGTAGTATCTAATTATTTTCTGTCCAAATGCTGATGACATTTCAGTAATGCCTCTTAAATGGAAAAGTTAATTGAAAAAGTTGTTACACTCCATTATCTAAAAATCTTTTTCAAAAGGTATGATGATGTAGTGAACTGTGATCCCAAAGTTTTGTTTCTTTGAACAAAACCAAGGTTCCAAAAATAAATACAGTCCAGAAATGACTTGCCATGGAAATTAAATTAAAACAAGTTACAGGAGCTTGAAACACCAAAAGAAGTTAGACAGTTAAAAGAAGCCCAAAACTGCTGAGTGACCAAAATTTTGGAAGCCTGAGTTCTTGTAAAAGTTGTCTGTACACAGTTGCACTCATCTCAGGCTAAAAAAAAATAAATAGTAAAACCTAATATTTAGTGCTTTTCCACAGATATCCTTTTGTCTCTGTACCATTTTTTCCCCAAACTTCATAGATTATGAAGCATCTATGACCCAAACAACATTATTTTCCTTATCATCATACATAAATATATACTTACAAGTTTTTACGATTTTTAATACGTGTTGGTATTTTCATCAACATTTTATAATGTGTATTTTTTGCAGACCTTCAAATGTTCAGAAGAATATTATGCAGATATTATAAATAAGTACTAGAACATTTATGCCACTTGATGGTGCCCCTTCTGGGCTTCCCCTGTAATGTATGATGGGGCATCTGTGTAAGTTACTACATTTTTTTTGTTTGTTTGTTAATTAGCTAGCTGCATTAAAAAAATAAATAAAAATAACTCATACATTACCTGTTATAATTTCAATATGCCTCAGAATATACACTTTTGGGGGCTTTGAGACTTGAGTCTTGAGTTTGCCTTTTCTCTTACAGTTTCTGAAACCAGACGTCAAACTACTACTTTTTCAGCTGTAGAAAATCCAACAAATTGAAGGAATTAATTTTTTGCACCTGGCTCCTGAATAGCATATATTTCTTTACTTTTCTGTCTTTGTATAGTTGTTAACCTTTATTTTCACATATATCGCCAATCTAATGTGTGACCTAGCGTGCATTTATGCATTTATAAGTTAGTAGGTATGTAGACTCATAGAATCACAGAATATCCCAAATGTAAGAGACCCACAAAGATCACTGAGTCCAGCTCAGTGGGCTCTACACCCAAAAATAAAACCATGTCAAAGAGCATTGCCCAAAAGCCTCTTAACTCTGATAGGTTTGGCTCCTTGACCACTTCTTACAAATCTACATGTGGTGAAAACATATCAGCCAAGTCAGCCATATTTTCTGTTGATTATATGTTAATTTCATTCCTTGTTTCAACTTTTTTAAAAGAAAGAGGCTCTAAATATCTTTTTGTGATTTTTTTTTCGATTTTGTTGTTGTTGTTGTTCTGTTCCTTGGGGAGTGGGGGAGGAAAAAAAAAGGGGGGGTGAAGAGTTTTTTTGTTGTTGCTTTACTTTGCAGAGTATAAGAACTTGTTCTAAAATATTTATATCTTTTTGCTGCTGACACATAATGAGGTACAATTTTCCTCAATGTTACAGTTTTTTTTTTGTTTGTTTGGTTTTTTTCTAGCAAAAATAATGTTTGGCTTACTTCTAAAGCTAGCTAGAGATCTTAATTGCACCGAGAGACAGTTTCATAAACGGGCAGATCCAGGGCCTGGTCCCTGTGGCCATAGGCCAATTGTAACTTCATAAGGCTGAAGAAATTCAGAAGGCTAAACAGGTAGTTTTAATTTGGAAATGATTGTAAGCATTTTGGATGGTAACAACGTATATCCAAAGTGGGTGTTTAATCTTAATCTGGACACATAATTGCTCAAAGTCAAATTTTAATTTATGTCTTCCAGAATTCCTTGGTTACCTCTTTTCCAGTGGTATGGTAGAGGGTTTTTGTTGGTGGTGGTGGTGGTGGGGTTGTTTATTTGTTTGTTTTTGTTTGTTTTGTTTTTGTTTTGTTTGTTTGTTTTGTTTTGTTTTGTTTTTTCCCTTTTCGACATAGGGATAGGTTTTGCCATGCTTATCTTTGAGCTAATGCTTATTCCCTGTTTTAGTAACACTAAGCTATGGCTGTGGTCTTTGGTTTCCATTATAAAAGGATAAAAATATGGACACACATAGGGCACAATTTTACCACACATAAACTTTCTTTATTGCTATCTGAAAAGTGTTACAAAAACAGTTTTGCATAGCATTGGGTGGTAAATAAGCAAAACTGATTCATGAAAAAGAGAAAGCTAATCTATGTCAGGTTTAAAATTCAGGATGTGTCCTTGTAACACAAGGACCATCATGTCAGTGTTATACCCTATGCACAACTAAGGATGATTGCTACAAACATTTAACATTTCCTGTATCTTCTCTGTTACCAAGCTACCCCTGCAAAGTTCAATCTGTTGCAAAACCACCTTAAAACACAATCTTGCACTGATCAGGTGCCAATAGGGTCTGCAAAATTCCAGCTAAAACTATGTTTTCTGGTGTTCTCAAATGTGGGCAGATTTAGAGAAGGTTACTTTTATGCAAAGTCAGTTGAAACTAGCCAACAGCGTGGTTTTACAATACTGTATTAAAACAAGTGGACAATCTAAATATGTCAGCATCAAATGCAGATAATGTCACCCTAACCTATCTTTTTCTCAAAAAATAAGAAGAATATTAGTCATCTTCCTACAATAATTTATCTGTATTTTTCAAATCATATAGCATATATTTTCAAATCATATAGCATAGCACATTTATGTGGTTCAATCAGTTTTTGTTGTTGTTGTTTGATTTTTTTTGTTTGTTTGCTTTGGTTAGACAAATATAATACATAATAAGAGTTTTGTTTGGTTCTGTTTCTCTTTCTCCCTTTCTCCTGTCCTTTTTCCTAATTTCATGTACTTACATGAATTGCTTTTTCTTCTAGTATGGACATTCTGTTGTGATCTGACACTGATGGTGCCAGATATTATCTTAGATTGTCACACCATTTTAGGTTGGTTTGTTGGTTTTAATTTGCTTTGTTTTGTTTTCTTAATAAGGAAATACTGGGTTGCATCTCTTCCTTGTTGTGTTTCTTTTTGAAAAGGAGATTTGTTATGCTCAAACAGAATTCAAAGAAGCAGAGGAGCCATGAAATTTTGTTTCAACATAGTATATTTAATTTTTTGGATTTGTTGAGTCCATCAGCTAATGATCATGATATGCTCTCTATATAGTCATTATTTTTGCCGCAGGTACTTAGAATTTTTACTTTTTAGACTTCATTTGCTTGCCTTTATTTAAACCATCACTCAAACCCATACTCAGCTCTGGGTATCTCTGGCTTCTCTTTAACTCCTCTTTTATGAACTTTATTACTTATACTTTCTTCCTTTACAGATTTTATCCATTTAATTCGGTTTACCTAGTCTCACAAGTTGCAGGACTAACTTTTTTACAACTCTTCCATCAGTTTTTTCCTTAGTTATACTCTCACACTGAGACACCTATACATAGGGTACTAAATCCCAAACCAGCAATAATTATTGTCTATTTTGGTAGATTTTTCTATTTCTTTATAGTAACTAGGGGATAATGCAAGCTAACATCTATAAATTAAATGATCTGTTGAGATTTGCTCTGGAAATTACTCACAATATTGTCAATAAATTCTTCACAGAAACCCTGTACTTGAAAGAGACTGATTAGTAGTAGAAGAATTTTCCTTGTAAAGTGCATGTTGATGCTGGAATATAAGCACATGTCTATTTATTTGAACAAATGTCACTACAGCCATGTTTATATTTGAACAAATGTCACTACAGCCATGTTTATATTTGAGCAGAAAATGAAACACTTCAGAAACAAAGAGTCTGTGTTTATGATAATAGCGTTCTAGTGCCCAGACAGTTGCTGATCTCTCCATTGTAATTAATGTATACAGAGGTGGAGCATAAGCTCCAGACAATCCTCTCAATTACCTAAACAGTAAGACAAAATCTAGGAAATATATTTATGGGAGGAGAATGAGCAGTTGATTAAAATAACAACAACAACAATGTGGAAAAACAACCTAAGTTAAGACTTATTATAATAGCTTGCAAAATTTCTGATAAAAGCCGTACACAAAGATTGCAGGCTACCATAGTTAGTTTGTCACTACTTTTGCAGAAAAATGTATGAGATTTTTGCACATTGCATACGTTCTGTTTCCTATATCTTGATATATCTTATCTAGTGAGAAGTATGAAGCTGTAGTCCAGTATTAATGCTGAATTTCATAATTGTTGAAAGGAAATATGTTTTTCTACAGATAAATATTTGGGGCTTGACTGGGATAGTGTGTGTGGAATTTGTCTTGCCTAACTTGTATTTTCTACAGCTGTAGGCAGTTGCATCCAAGTTAAGTGCCTGAAGCTCCTTTCATAACAGTGCAAAGAAAGGAAGTGAAAAGGCTCATTTAAGACATAATCCAGTTTATGTATTTTAGATTCCTAAAGATGACTTTGGGATTAAGTCAATAGTACCACAGAAATGTTTTTCTCCACACTCAGGTGCAGGCATCCTCATTGTACGAATATACCTCGGTAGATGAACGCCACATCTCTTGCCTTGCTTACTGTAAGAGATGGACATGGAAGAACCTCTTCCAATAATTGCTTTTTCCACATTCAGGAAGTATTTTTAAAATCTGATTCTTCTTTGCTTTGAAGAGAAATTAACATCCTGAAGCCTGCTACTGAATCCAGCTTTGTTTACATATGCAATGACATCTCTGCAGATCTTTCTTGACATTGTCCACTTCCTTTCAGGCACTTCCTAAATATTAGTTCAGGGTAGCCTCAGAATACACAAGAAATTAGATGAATCATTCATTTATGACCTAAGATGTAATAAAACTATTTTATGTTATGTTTAAATGCTTTCTTTAATTGGATTATAGCAGATGAACACCTGCAAGTTGTGATAAGCAACGCAGGTCATGCCAGGTAGTAGGCAATGTTTTGTAGCCTTCTTAGATCTAGAGATAGATTTGCTCCTTATCTGCACTTGGGTTTTCTTATATGAATACTGCAATTTTTGCAACTATCTTGCAGCAGAAATTGTTCTGAGTTGTAATATTCAGTATAAGAGAACTCATCAATCAAATTCAACCTAGAATTCAAAGTTACCTGTAACACAGAAACTTCTGAAGTATTTATTTTTATTCTCATTAAATAAAGAGAGCCACAGATTATGATAAATCTTGTGTTGCCCTTCAGAGATATATCATCTAGTGCTTGAGGCCAAGAAATGAGTAGTTTCCATAATTAGTAAGGGAAATTGAATAATTGGGCTGTGGTTTATGAGGGTACTTTCTCCAAGAAGAGAAACCATGTAAGTCTCAGTCAAGTGGGTTAACATGATTTATTTTTTTAGCACACAATTATTGCAAGATCATTTAACATAAATTCTACACTTGAATATTTAGTTTGCATTTTTTTCATTTCTTCTTAACATAACCACAGGAACATGTTTTTGTGAACATTTTGTACTTATATTTTCTGCTGAAAACATGTTTAATATTATAGTTAACATCATTTCTAACTCAGAATATATGTATATATATATTTTTTTTCCTGAAGACAGTGAAAGAAATAAGTGCTTGTCTTCCAATAAATGGCATAAATTGGGATATTTCAATGAAATTTCACATGGTGACAAGATACCAATTTATTTCCTATTTTGCCATCACAGATAATCTTTACATCTGAATTGTTTATGCTCAAATAATTTAAAAAGCTAGATGAGTTTACAGATATCTTCTTTGCTAGGCACAAAAATACTCTTGTGCGTTGGCATTTTCTAATGCATGTATGATGTTACAATGCATGCATTTTAATGTAGTACAAAGTTAATAAAAACGAGAAGAGAAAGAATACATTTTATGTATACCTTGTAGGAATCAGAGAATAAGTTTGCCCAGAAAGAAACTGATCCTTCCAAATTTCAAAGTGAATAGTTCCAGAGACTTCAGGAACTACAGTTCTACCATGTTGCATACTAAATAAGAGGCATGAAAAACTGGAGGAGTGACCATATATAAAATGTGTCCATCTCAAGATTACAAAAGGGAGAGTAGAAATTACAAAATGTGGTACAAGAAATGACAATGCAATGTAGGATTGTGTTAAACACTGAATATTAAATCAAGTAATGACCACTGTAGATGTAACTCTTGAACTCTGAGGATGTCTTGCTGTGAATCCAGGGCCATGAGGTCAAGTGGTTCTTCAGACACACCTGAAAACACTGCATATCTGTGATCAGCCTGGCTGTAAAGGGGTTTCATAATATTTGAGGATGAAGAAATCAGAGGCAGGTAGACCTCATGCTAAGCACATCTCAATTCCTTTGCATGTTACTAGAGAAAAGTATTTGTACATCTTCCCAAAACCCATCCCACCATGTCAGAGAGATCTGGGAAGCACAGGCAAGAAGAAGAAGCCTGCCTAGAAAAACAATAATAATAATTAAAATCATGTGGAAAAAAAAAAGTGTCAGAGTTTCTGGTGTTTGGTGGTTTTGTTTTGTTTTATTTTGGTGTTATTTTATCATGGAGACAATTTAAACTCACAGCAAATCAGTACTCTGGAGGTACCTGGGAAAAAAAAATTGACCTTGTTACCCCTTACTGGGTCTAACCAACCATCCACCTAGTCCAGCAGTCCTGTTTCTGCCAGAGCAGCAGTTTTTGCTTACAGAAATATATAAGAACAGAGAAAGTATATAATACAGAGAAAGTAGAAGAATGCACAGTAATCATTCAACAGACCTTAGCCTGAACTTGCAATCCTTATTCATGTGAATAAAGTCCCCTTGAAATCAGGGGATTAGCATCCTGACAGTATTGTTCTGTTTCACTTTTTAACAGAAAAAGCATCATGAGCTTTCCAAATGGATATTGATCCTCTAAACCCTCTTATGAAAAACCCCAGAAGAGTTTCCTAGAAGTAAGGGTTTATGGAACAGTCGGGGTATAATTTCAGCTGAACCTGAAATGTGCAAGTGTCCGTATAATTTGTTTCATAATTGCTGCATACTGAACATAACCTCCCATTGACTCCTCTTGTGTGTTTAAAAGCCTCTAAGTCTGGTTTCAGTATTGAAGCTGTTAAGTATTGTTTCAGTGCTCTTTGAAATGCTCATCTCTGGAAAAAATAATTCCAAAACAAATATACTTATTTTGTTTTCATGAATCTGACAGAGGTCTGATATTTTGTGATAAGTTATTAATACCTCCCTTTGAATATAGTTTTTAGGTGTTTTTGATTTTTCTATCCTGAATTTAGAAAAAAAAACAATCAAACAAAACCAAAACGCTTTCATTTAGATAAAAAATATATTACTCTGTTTTCTCTTGGATTCCAATGAAGTACAATTCCCACTATTCTAGTGGAAAACTTAGGAAGCTTTGATTACATAAAATGGTTGTGGTATTTATTGGCACTGGAAAATGGTAAGTGCGCCAAAACATTCTTGGTGTTTAGAGGTAGCCATGAACTATGGATTTACATCCATCAGGCTGCATCAAATTCCTAAACCAGTACTTTACACACACCTAATCTCTGAGTGCATAAAGTGCTGCATGTAATATTACTGAAACAACAATCTAGCTTTTAAAAAAAATGCTTTTCCAGTAAAAAAGTTCTTTCCAGTAAAAAATGCTTTCCAGTTAGAAAAAGCATCGATATTCCTTCAGTATTCACGATCTGCTCAATAGCTTAACTGATATGTTGTTCAGGAAAGGCTAAAGAGAGAGAGAGAGAGAGACAGAGAGAGAGAATGAAGGCACTGAAAGATGCAGGAAGGGAAAGGAAAAAAAAAATTATGCCGCCTAGCTACAAGCTGCAGAGGGAAATTAATATTCAAAAGGTTAAGGTGTCTGTGAAATGTATGTAATGAGTAACACTCATAGTTTGTTACTATAGGTTCATTGCTTCTAATGTTGAGGACGGCACATGGATAATTTACGATTCCCATTGTCCCCTCTGCAGGGATTAATTCTGAATTATTTATATACCTATATACGCACAGAACTGAAACATTTTAGTTAAAGTCAGCCACTCACTCATAGTCTTGAAATTATGCAGCCCTTGTTGCTAAAAATGATGTTAGCCTCTTGTGATTTAAGTCATAACATTTTATTTTCAGTCCCACTGAGAGAGAAAGCATACA
>CM021797.1:79846028-79870681 GCA_011076525.1 Nettapus auritus
ATATTTTTCCTGAAGAAATCTCTGAATGCATTTTTTAGAGATTTAAATAGATAATGGTAATTTGTTGAGTCAAAATATTGTTGTAGTGTGCATGTAAATAAACCTTTACTTTATTCACGATTCCAGATGATTTTTCTATTGCTCTGTAAGATTATTATTTTTAAGATGGCTATCTTTAAATACAAAAGCTTTGCATTTCAATAAAGGGAATCCCATCTACTTATTAATTAATCAAAGAGTGGAATTTCATTTGGGGAAATTGGTCTCAACTGTTACGAATTCCCACTGAATCACTGCCTTTGGTACAAATGAAACCTTCACTGCTGTTTCCATTTGAACTCCAATGATTCCTTGCTGGTCTAAATGGCTCTTTTGGATACATCAAAATACTTTAATCATGGAAAAAATGCAGACATTAAACATTTCTTAATAAAATATTAGACTAGGGAGTGTCTTGTGATCTACACTGAGGATAGTGTTTGAAAAAGATCTAACCCAGTCAGCATGAACAGGTCATAGTCATTTTATCTAAACTAGATGTCAATTTAATGTTATGTATGTTTTTAACAATTTTTGCTTCATTGGGAGGAGGATTTTTTGTTTGTTTTTGTTTTTGTTTGTTTTTCCTTGATTTGAACTTCGAATATATTTCAATATGACATACTTGCAGTGCAAAATTTCAAATCTATTGATACACAGATATCATTATGCAGAGAGCAATTAATAAAGGGGAAGAGAAAAAAGCCATTGCCTGAGCAGCCACAAGCCTTTGGGGCTTCAGACAAACTGGCCGGCTCTGCCTCCAGGAATTGTACCCATAATGATGACTGTGCATTGCAAGCAGACAGCATAGTCTGCAAGTAGAGTTTTTAATACCAAGTAGATAAAGATGTAAAAGTATCTGACGTGGAGGAAAAAAAAAAAAAAAAGATCAATCCTTCTTTCCTTCTTTTTCCCCCTTCTGTACAATTCGACAATTGCTAATGAATTAAGAGGAGGGGCATATTGATGTACTGCTTGACTGTAACACAAAGAAGTGTAGTTAGCAAAAAGCTGCAGTGGGTAATGAACAGTATTTTAACTCGGCAGTTTAACCTCCGTGTCTGTCAGCAATGACCTTTTACCAACCCCAATGAGAGCCTGATTTCTCACTTTTGCTACTCACTGCTGGATGAGTGAATGTAGAATTTGACAGCAAGAGGTTTTACATGAAAAGGGAAGGTACTTAAAAAGCATGTTTTGTGATGATAGGCTACATTTATTCACTGTTCATTACGCTGGGTGCAGCGGCAGCGTTGGTGGATTGATTGGGTGTGAGCAGCTTGTCTTCTGGGGCAGCAAGGAGGCGTTATTGACCTGCATGGGAGCCGAGGTGGCCTCCAGATGACCCCCCTTTCACCTGGAATTGACCTTGAAAACAACCTAGGGTTCACCCCACTTTGAATAAATAGAAAAGTGTCTTAACAGCATGTGGATTATTAGAATTGACATATTGCACATTTCTCCTTTTTCAACTTTTATAGAGGTGTGTGTGTAGGGGGTGGAGAGAGAGTGTTGCCTTTTAAATTTCCAGATCCAGCAGCTGCACGGCTTGGTATTTGTACAGATTTATGGCGGGAGGCAACTAGACTTTCTCCTGCTTGATGCTAAATTTTACCATTCATCATTATTGATTAGAGCCTACACTCTATGACAGAGCCCAAACCTTACTATGACAATTGCTATTTCAGTTGTTATGGGCCATAATGGGCCATAGGGATGATTTAAAAGAGCACAATAGCTATCTGTAATTACACATGAATAATCCATGAATTCTCTAGCACAGTGCTTATAATCAGACCCTAACAGCCAAGGCCGAGACATTTGTACTTGTTTTCCCTTCAACAACTAGACCAGAAGGCACCTTTACATGTAAAGGCTGTTACAACAGGCCAAAAGCAATTGTCTCCTTCTGTGTCCAATCTTGACTTTTCTTTCTATGCTTAAAATAAATCAGTTAAAGTGGAGGGTAATGTAGTATTGCATTAATGCCCCGGGTGCAGCCCCCTAATGAACTTGACTTGGCATGGTGAGGTGCCTGGAGCTGCCTTCTCACGAGTAGTTTCATTTGGTTTTGTTTTGTAGACCAGACACAAAGAGTTGTTTTCAGTGTTTCTAAACCCCGATGATAGCTTGCTTCTATGACAACCTTCTAATCTGTGGAAAGACAGATAAGAGAAACAGACACAACAGCTACTCTAAAAGTCAGTGCTTAATTTTACCTTGACTTACTCAACATTGAGCTTTTTCTGAATTGTTGCCCAATTTTAACTCTCTCAGTCAGTCTTGAAATATTAACATTGATCATATAAGTATCTTTACTGTAGTTTAGCTGCAATTCTTTCTGAGAGCTGTTTTGATGATAACTGGGTGGTGGTATCACATAAGTAACACGAAAGTTAGGTTGGCCAGATTTTTCTTAAGCAAGGCTTCCTCAGTTATAAATACTTAATTCAAAGTGAGTTGGACCAAATCCAGATGGCCATCTGGCTGCAAAATCTCCAAAACCACTATTTTCTTCTCAGCTTATGATCCCTTCCCCATGGCTGTCCTAGACATTCATGTTGGTCCCATATAAAGAGAGTACATGTTCTCTTCAAATGGTCAAAGTGTCCCACATATTTCTATTTTCAGCAATACCTGTCTCAGACTATTATATTTCCTAATTTAGAGTTGTATAGGGCTTTTCAAACTTTAGAAGCCAACTTTTTTGTCCCTCCACATTCTAAAGCTGAATCATGGCTTGAAAATATTGTTAGATAGGCCTTGTTGCACAATTAAAATATAACATATATTAAAATAGCAGTTGATGAATAAAATAAGAACCTGTACAATTTTCTTCTGAATCATGTAAATATTTGTGTTGTTGCTATTTTATTCAAATATTGTTTCCTTCTAACTCATGGCATTTATCTGTACATCAAGTAAACACAAAGCAGGGATGTGTTTTCTTTAACAGCTGAGTCTGTACATTATTAATAATAATAATAATAATAAATAAATAACTTTAAAAAGAGTGACTTATAATTGTTATGACATTAGAAACCCATGCAGTAGCATAGTCAGCTTCCATCTCATCTTTGTTCTTACCTCTCTATAAAGGATAAGGCAGTTTTGCCCAGAGGAAGAAATAAAAAGGAAACCTCGTTAAAAGGTACATTAACGAAAAAAAGAACAGCTTTATTGGGGACATGTGCAGAAAGAGATGTTTGAGTAGCAAATGATAATTTACTTTTGAGGTATATTAAAAAGGTTTAATCTTACTGATCATGAGTTAAATTGGATGTTTTAATCAGTTAGTGAGTGCCAAAAATAATTATGCCAGAGTGCTTAGTCTGCAGAATGTGTACACAAAGCATATAAATCCTTTCCTTCCCCAGGGATTTCTCAGAATAACACACAACTAAAAGACAAAAGCGATATCAAACTCATATAAATTAACATTGCAAATGATCTGAAAAATACAATAAATAACATGATTCTATCACTCTGAACTTGCTATACAGGGAAGACTGTCCAACACAAATACATTCATTAATCTCCTATATCTTTACCAAACTTTTTCAGGAAACTTTCCTTCCATTTACTTTCCACAGTTCAATTGAAGGTCACCCTATGCACAAGGAAAGTGTGCTGGTGTCTATGGACAGAAATCCATCATCTTTTCTGAAATAAATGCTCAGAAACAAATTAGTTTTTATCACTTACTGCACCTCCTTATGAAGAAAAGTGTCTGTCAGCATTTAGTACACACTCTAAAAGCCAAAAAAATGTACCCTGATGGATCCTTTTATTCAGTTTTGTAGATCCTCACAGAAGCATGTAAAGACTTTTGTTCCTAAGGTGTTTTTTTGTTTTGTTTTGTTTTTGTTTTTTTTTTTCAACATAGTACAGAGGATAGCTACAATCTATGCATTCCTTTGTGTGTGTGTGTGTGTGCGCTTATAATTACAGTAGATTGGATGCAAATTTAAATGAGATGGCAGCTGTGTAGGTGAAATCATCTTCAATCTTTGCAGCTTTTGCAAAGTAATTTTGGTGCTAAATAATTTGAAGCTAATAATCCTTTTACTTGGAAAATATTAAAACATGCCCATCATAAGGTACACATATTGGAAGAATTTGCGGGGGGGAGCAATACTGTTATGACACAAGTTTTTCATTCCTTATTTTCTAGTTCCTATTTTCACCCTTTCAGTGATCTTATTCTCCTTTTCTTAACTAAAGAAATTTCACAGGATAATCACATCAGCTGAGACTAACATGACAATTTTAAAATTTTCCTGTGTTGTAGCACTCCCTTCAGACAGGCTTTCCGCATGGGAAGAGGGAGAAAAACTGACAGAAATAAGCAGTGGCCTCTACAGTGAAATTCTGAGTTGGTCATTATGACGTAATCTTGTGTATCTTCCAGCCCGTCTGGTTTTGTCACAGGTTTTTTATTTACTGTAAAAGGTCACATACAGGGTTTGATTTCCCACTGTTCACATTTGCTCCTTGGGACTTAACTCTACTGAAAGCAGGAGAGTTAGAATCACATTATGCTTCCCTCATTCTGCTACCATTTACACACCTCACTATACGTGCATAAGTATTCTACCTGCCCTGAATGAACTGCTCATTAACTTTTTTTTTTTTTTCCAAATTACATGCTCAAGGTACTTTTAGTACTTAAATAATAGAAGTCATAGGTGTAGTAATTTATGCTTCTTTTAAGTTCATTCCAGCACACAGAACATCCCCAAACAATTTAATTTATTCATTGCATTCATTAAAATAATTCCAAAGTAACATTTGAGATTTAGATTACTGTTGTTTTCCTAATGTCATAATTATAACTATCTTTGACCTCCTATGTTTTGGCCAGTTTTTACTTGCAGAGAGCAAAATTAAAAAAAAAAAAAAAAAGAAAAAAAAGAAAAAAGAAAAAAAAAATGCTATAAGTCTCATCCAGATATCACCTTAAGGTTTCAGTTACCAATTAAAAACTGGCTAGTTGTACTGAAATATTAAAATGGGCGATATTGTACACCACATTTATTGAAATGCCTGCATATAATTAGGTGTTAGAGACAGAATGTAAGTCCTTAGTATGAACATTTTGAATTTCTTGCTTAAAGTAACAATTTAATTGATAAAAAACTGCTTGTGAAATTTTCTTCATAAAGTAATTACAAAAAGAAAGCATCACAGAAAATACCTCAATTATCCATTTAAGGAAAACATGCTGTTGTGGATTTGCCGCTAGTTTTATTAGTAGGACTCTAAGGCCTACCTTCAGCTAGTGGTGCTAGAGGCATTGAGTTTTCTGTTTCTGTGTGAACTTTCAGATGCCAAAACGACCTGATGAGGTAGTTTTATTTTCTGCAAAATGTGTCTCCTGCAATCTTCTGCATAAATATCTGATCTCTCTCTTAGAGAAATCTAGGATACTTCTAATTTTGTCCATTTGCACATTTGTTATTTGTCCAATAAAATAATGTTCTCTATTGTCTTTAATATTTGGTAAACCAAATAAAAAACTAGAAAATTAATTGATAATTAATTGATATTAATTAATAATCAATACGCATAAAACACCTATTTTTATCTCAGATTATCCGTTGTTTCCTCAGGGCAACAGGTTTTTATCTTTTCTACCATTCTTAATTTCCCCAAGGGTCCAGCAGGAAAACAAGAAAAAAAAAGAAAAACAAACAAACAAACACATTTAAAATACACTTATGAAGATAAATAAATAAATAAACAAATAACTACTCAGTCCCTAAGTATTTTATCTGTACTATTGCTAAATATAGGCACAGCTATCCTGAACAAGAGCTCACCCACTCTATGATATATTTTTATTATTATTATTATTATTATTATTTATTTTTTTTTTCTTATATTTTGAGTTGAGCTTTTGTGAACTCCAGACGGCTGAAATTTCTCTGTTGGTATGTTCGGAGTCAGAAAAATTAAAAAAAAAAAAAAAAAAAAAAAAGTCAATAGATAAGAATTCATGTAAAAAATAAAAAGAAAAGAAAAAAAAAGAAGTAGAAAATATATTTCAAAAGAATTGATAAGTGAAAGAGGTAGAGACTCAACAAAAAAAAAAGTTCTGAAGCATGATGAAAATGAATGAATGAAATATTAAAATCTCTATGATTTGCCCATATACTGAGTTACTTTAACTTTTTCTCTGTCCCAACCTTCTTATTTGAGGATAATCTTTCCTTTTGTCTCTCAAGATGTTTTCTGCTGCATAGCGTTAAAAATGCATACTTATATACTGTAAGAAAGGAGGATCAATCTGGAAAAGTGATTAAATTGTTGAGAAGGTAAAATAAAAATGAGAGTAACCAAGAACATAGAGCTGTTGTTTTAGGAAATGGTGTGAGTTATAGAAAAAAAAGCTGATAGAGAAAAAAAAAATAAAAATAAAAAAAAAGGCACAGAAAATGGATGATGGAAAATATTAGAGAAGAGCTAGAGAAGCAAGAAAAAGTTAAAAAATAATAATTAAAAAAAGACAAATACAGAAATACAATAATGATTTGAAAATAACAGAAAAGGAAAAAAGAAAGGAAATAAAGTTAAATTTCTTCTAACTGCATTGTTCATTGTTAATACTTGCCTGAAAATGGGAAGAGAGCCAGAATCCAGAATTCTTGCTTGAGGTGTAGCATGACAGAGGGGAAATAATAACAATATCCATCTCCCTATCAATGTCTGGCTCTAAGATCTTACAAACAATTGCAGTTTGAGTGTTTTGTATGAAGGGAATAACACTTCATTCACTCATGGGATTGCTCAGTTCTGAAATGACTGCAAGGGTTTTGAGCCAAATCCCACTGAAAGAAGCAAGTGAACAATTCATAAGACCTTGAAGTTCAGCCTGCTCTATGCAGTTATGCCAAGATATTTAAAATAAACATGGCTGTGCATCTTGTGGTTGTAGATGTGAGAGAAGGAGGAAGAGGCAATTATTGTATATAAATTTTCACACCATTCTTTATACAATTGAGCCTCAAAGAAACATATTTTAATATAAAAACTAATTATTTCAGTATCTCAGCTTTTGCCTGTCCTGCACCCCATGTCAGCTACTTACACCCAAAGCAATATCTTGTTTCCAAGGACACAGAATTGTCTTTGTTCTTTGGTGGGAAATTTCAGCATTGGAGGGATTTCTGATAGAAAATATGAGTTTCCTTTTTATTAAAAAGTAAAATTTTTCACGCTTCATGGGCATGGTTTCAGTGACAGTGGGGAAGAGAAACTCCTGGTATTCCAGAGTGTGCTGGGAAAGTTAATTTCCTTGGCTAGTATCTTTCTGATAAGTCTGCTGTTATTAAAGGTATTTTTGTTGGAATAAAAACTTTCTCCTCTGTCGTACCTCATCATCCTGCTTGATGGGCCAGTGGAACCATAAGGCTGCTGGTCTGTTTCTGTGGAAGTGAATGGCATCATAAATAATACCTTTTGATCTCACTGCACTTTGAGATGGGACAGCCTGATCGATCTTCTTAAGCTGTTGCAATATACAATACAACATGCTTATGTGATATGAGTAAATGTGTGCATTGTATTGCAGATTAAGACATTAAAAGTGTAGACAAGTATTGTCAAATATTTTCTGTGACAAGTTTGTCTTCTCCTCATTAGGAGCAGCCCTCGTTTAAAAAGAGGCTGCCATCAAAAACACATCTTTGTTTCTATAGAATATTTTACTTTTTATTCCCCCTACATACCCCACCATTTCATTTCTTTTTCCTGCATCAGGCAATCGTAAGCATACAGTCTCTTGCCCCCAGTGCCGTAGCTGCTTTATTTATGTGAGGAATGAAGATAGACTTGCCTAGCCTTAACTAAGATATGCAATTGAGTACAAAATATGCACACACTGGATATTCTTATTCTATTTTTTTCCTACCCTTTTATACAAGCTTTCTTTATGCCTATAGCTTACAAAGACAAGTGGAATATTATTAATTGTGTTTGGGTTTCAAACTATTCTTATTACCAGAGTTCTCTTTTCACTTTAACTGTAGAATTCATAACATTCCTAATGCCCAATGCATTTTTTTATCAATTTCTCTCAGTTTTGAATGTGACTGAAGAGCACAGGTTCTGTTCCCTTGCTAGTTTCTAGGTATAACTGGAGTCTTTCTTTGCTCTGGCTTCAGCACCACATGAATCTAACTTATGTGAAAAACATGTGCATTCTCAAAAAGCATGTGTGATTGCTATCACTTGGACACTAGTGCTTCAGGTAACATTTCTATACCTTTACAAATCTTTAAGTAGATTAAGACTTAGATTAAGTCTTCTTGCAGACAGCATATTGCTCTTGGGATACTTTAGTGCCCAACAGCTTTTAAGCAGATGTCTTCCAGCAGCTTGCTCTTAACTTTTGTAATAAATCATATTATTTCTTCATATAATGGGTTTTAATGAGAACTTTAGACCCAAATATATAAACCTTAAGGATCAGACAAGTGTCTAGTATAATCTTTTAGTACAATCTTTTAGTACAATATTTTAGTCAGTAGTGGATAGAAATGGACTTTCTGTCCATAGGTTTTTGATTATGCATTACTGTTAATTCAGATGTATATAAGTGGTGTACTCTTCAAAATCCCCTTTTCCCCCCATTTTCTTTGGTCCTCTTCATATTTATGCAGTTTCTAATTTTGGCTCAGCCTTGAAAAATAATCATTTTAGCTTGACATGAATATAGAGTTATTACATTTCAGACTAATTTCATAGTCTTCTTTAACAGGTGAAGAGTATGGAGGTTAGGCCTGAGTGAGAGATGAAGGCTTTTGGATCAAAATAAGAGTTGCTGAAGAACATCACACCTGATGGATCATAATCTCACCATCCTAGAGGATATTGATCAAAGTATCAGAGTCCAGAATTGTCTATTATCTCTGCTTGTAGATGATTGAGGTGAGATCACCAGTCACTGGTTCTTTATCAAGTGATAGGGGTGAGAGTCACAGCAGGTGACAGACAGCATCACAGGGAATTTCTTTATTTTACTGAACAAGGACGAAGCATGCCAGATAGGAATTTGCAAGGCAGTTAACTATGTAAAATTATATATTTTTTTGAAGATATCAACTGATTATAGGCCTTTCAAAGTGATTTTGAAATAAATCTTTATGCAGTTCTTTCTTGCATGATAATTTACAGATGCAAGCACTACAGAGTGGGTATAAAATAAAACTTCTGCTAAAAGTTTTTTTGTTTTTGGTGACCTACAGGGCTATGAAGGAAGCAAAAGAAAAAAATTGTATCTAGGATGTTTACTGTGGAAGCAATGGTCTTGTTGATAATGCTGTTATATCTTCTAATGGCAACAAAGGTAAAAAGACAAGTTATGAAAATGTTTGCTTACTTACTTGCAAATTAAGTTAGTATACTGTAGTAACAGTTGCAGGCTTTATTAATGCTTTGGTTTTGACCACCAGACATATCTCTTTATCAATTGGAACAAGAGCGATCTCTGGCATAGCTAAGAAAAATAAATAAATAAAAATAAATAAATAAAAATAAATAAATAAACAAATAAATAAATATCTGTTTATAAGAATATTGCTGTGAAATTTCTTTTTTTTCCAGGTTATTTTTTGAGGGAGAATTAGAATAAATAGAAAACGAATAAAATCTCCCTGAAGGGTCCCTTCTAAAGCCTGAGCTCACTCATAAACTGTTGACAGTTCTGTATACCAAAGCACCGCAAATGTCATACTTCTAAAGTGCTGGGAAATTGCAAGATTAGGTGTTATGACCAAGGAAACTGAAGTAAGAAAAACAAAGTAATCACTGGTTGTTTTTGAAATAATAAATATATTTTTGTTACTGGGTCTTTATCCCAAAACTTTTCATCTTTTTTTTATTCCAGTTGATTTTTTCCTTTCCAGTCACTTTGATTATTTGACATCTTTTAAGTAATATTATCAGTGTTGCTGTATGAATATCAGGCATTGATGTGAATTGCATCAGACGGTGTGTGTTTTAGGAAAGAATAATTAAGATTTAAATTTGTATTTTAAAAGAATCAAATGCATATCTTGTGCTGTTTTATATGTAACCATTATAATGTGGTACTGAGAGTAAAAATGGTATTTAGCAGTGCTATAGGAGGTGCTTTACGAGTGATAATAGCTGCAAACTGTAGATTTTAAAGACCGATATCAAAACAGTCTAAGTAAATCCTCTAAATTTTTTCCAGAGCGTCATTAGATAAACGTTAACAACCCACAGTATATACCAAATAGACAGTTTCACTTGGATGTTGGTTACCACAGATTGGCTTTTTTTTTCTTCTTTCTTCTCAAATGGTTTACCTAAACATTGTTACCAACACAATCACCTGCAACCTTGGGTGCATAGAATATCTTAACAAAAGTGTAACAAATTAATACCATCATACAATTATAGAATCACAGACATCTTGGGTTGTAAGGCATCATAAAGACCATCCAGTTCCAACCACACCCCCCCCCATCCCCCCCATAGGCAGGGATGCTACCCACTACACCAGGGCCTTGTCCAGCCTGGCCTTGAACACCTCTATGGATAGGCCATCCACAATTTCTCTGGGCAACAACCTGTGCCAGTGCCTCTCCAACCTCAGAGTAAATGCAACATCTTAATGGAGAATTTCCATGACTTGTGGCAACTTTCAGGTGAGCACATCCATTCACAAAGACCTGAGAGAAGAAAATACTGTACTGAAATTCTCGAAAAAGCTTGCACAGTTCAATGCAAGTGTGGAGTAAAAAATACTGCAAAGTAATCTACACAAATAAAGCTGCCAACATTTGGTTCCTCTGTATGATGCAGAGGGAGCTTGTGTGTACAAACAAGTATGGGGAGGTTACAGAACAATAGGGCTCTGCTACATTTTACTTACTGATACATTCAAAATCAAAGTCGTAACTCAAAAAAAAAAAAAAAAAAAAAAAAAAAAAAACTTGGTGAGTGGAGAGGCATGCCAAATATGCACTAAATTGAGCACATATTTCAGTCTCTTCACACTAATATCCTATGCACTGCAATGTTTTATATACAGAACCCAGAAAGGATTGTGAGACAGTTTGGGCAGAAGCCTCTTTTCATTAACCAGTGAAGTTAACCATTGTAGGTCTCATCACACCTCTGATCTATGAAGCCATTCTTAAGAGACTGAGTCCAGCCTTCAGACTCAGCAGAGTCCCCTAGGGACACTATATTGCCAAGCTCTGCCAGCCTTCCCCAAACCTCCTACCACTCACAAAAGGTTTAGCAATGGCACACTGAACATCACAAGCTGTGGGTTGGGCCTGTGTAGATCTACAAACAGATGGAGAGGGGAAAAAGAAGACAGAATCCTCCTTTTTGCCTCCACTGAGTCACTCTTTGCACGGGAGGGTTTCAGTTTCTCTGCAGACTGGTTGGTCTGTTTTAACACCTTTCCCAGTAGCTCTCATTCCTTCTTAGAGTTTCTGCTAATTGCCTCTCAAACAGCGATATTTCGGTAGTGCTAATTTGGCTGGGCTTACTTATTTTAAAATAGGTATCAGGATGTGCTTCTGCTACCTCCTGAACATGCAGCTGTCCTTGTTTAAAAACTAGTGTTTTTTGTTTGTTTATTTTTTTAATTTTAATTTTAATTTTTTATTTTTTTGGCCAAGACCTGGGCAAATCTCTATCTCCTTGTTGTGTTTCTACCTGCTTATGAGCATCAGGGGTGGAAATTGGCCTTGCTGCTCTGCCGTAATACATTTCCTGAATCTGACTTGGAGCTGTCGTTATCTTAATGAAGATAATATTGCTGGAATCAAATGAACTAATTTTAACTGCAGTCTTATTTTCATATTTTAGCCAACACCGACTGGCTGGCTGACACTTTCTACAAGGTCTTTCTATATTCAGCTGTAGTAAAACATAGTTGTCTTTCTTTGTTGTTGTTGTTGTTGTTGTTGTTGTTGTTTTTCTTCTTTAGCAATTCTTTCATTGTCCATTGTGGTCCTCTGTTTGACACAGCATACACTGAACCAAATCTCATATAACCAGAATTCCAGTGCTTTGAATTTTGTTTTACAACTGATCAGAAATTTCATGTCTTTGAGAGGATAATTTTAAGAAGAGTTGCTATACTCCACCAAAAATTTTTTTAAGTACATCCTTGTTTCATTCTGCAGGTGTCAAAACTTGCAACACAACGGACATTTCAGAATCACATCGGCAATATGTGTCTTTAGGTAAAATGTTGGAAGGATATTTTTGGTTCTTCATTTTGAGTGATTTGATAGCAAGGTGTCATTCATGAATATGACACTTTTGCACTGAAGCACATCCCCCACAACTGTTATATGATCAAAACACACCGATAATGGAGAACTGAAAACTATGACTTTTCTCTTTGCCTCTGGCTACCCCTCAAGTATGATACCTCTGAATACTTGTTCTGCATCTTTACAAGTTTTTTATATCACCTTCCAAAATTGTCAGAAAGATGAAAAAATTTTTTTTTTAAAAAAAAAAAAAAAAAAAAAAAGGTAGCATGTGCACTTATACTCTGAATCATGATACACGTTATTTTCTACTCTGGTAAATGTGACCTAAGTATAACTACTATCTTTCAGCATATGGCTTAAATTAAAATGGTGCTTCTGTTACCTTAATACCACCGTTTGTTTTTTAATGGCTGCTGTAATCACATATTTCTAAGAAAGTTTTCTATAGTTCTGTACTCAGTAATGGAAATATTTTAAATTATTTACTTCGGATATATTGATAAAAGCTTTCATGCTGAAACATATACATATTTTCTAACCCAGTCTTCTTTGTTTCACCACATGAAGAACACTAAATAAATGCAAACTGCTTGTTCCATCCCAAGTAATTAATAATTGCTGCAGCATGAAGAACCTCCAAACAGGCATCCAGGGAATATTACGGCGTGTGGAGAGAAATCTGTGTTTTATAATGATTCAGGTAAAGTAAGAGTCCCTTCAGGTGCTTTGTTTTAAACTTTGTCTTATCTGTGGACAAAACAGTATAAATCCAGCCTGGATTTATCCAAGTGTCTTAGACTTTCATATAATTAGTATGTCAAATGTTACTGACTCTTTACATTAACACAATTTGCTACAGCTCTGAGTTATGTTGACATAGTAACATTTTTTTGAAGGTTTTATGGGATGAAAAGATCCCAAAAGAAATACTTGCCCAGGCTCCTTCTTTTGGCATAGTTATCAAGTCAAGTGTGGATGGGGGAGAAGGTTTCAGTGTGAGTCATTACTCTGAAAAAAATCAGTAAGTATCTCATTTGAAACCCACACCCAATTCATCCTTTCAGGCAGTCTGATCATTGTTTCAGTTTTTTATTGTAACTACTTGATCCTGATTGTTGTTTTAGTAAGTCATACATCTCTTGTCTTTACTGAAATTACTGTGCATGTAAATAAAAAGAATTCAGGAAACTTTTCAGATATTTCAGCAAAATTTCCTTCAGACTCATTATCAGCAGAGAACACAGTATCTTTCACAGAGCACTTGCCACAATGTGTAGCTGTTTATTTTTCTGCAGCCACTAAGAGAATGAAAAAACATGACTGGGACTTTAAAAGGTCTAGCACGTCTGTCAGCCTCATCTTAATTATTTAACACACCTCTGTTTTCCCAGAAGCATTTACCAGATACCTCAGTGGCTACTGGACCATACCGGGGATCTGGTTTGGAAAGGTGAGGCTCTGTGTTTTGGGGAAATGAGAACAACTGAAAGCCCCAAAGCTGTAGCCCTACATCTGCTGAAGCAAAAGTCATTTCAGTAATTTTTTAAGTCAGAACTTTAAGCCTCAAAGAGATTTGTTCTCAGGAGTTTTTGTTTGTTTGTTTGTTTTGTTTTGTTTTGTTTTCTCCAGTGCACCCTTTCTGTAAAGTTTGAATCTGCTTTAAATTTATTCTGAAGTCTCTGGATTAATTTTAATGTTTTTGTAAGATTTCATTTAGGATTAAGAGTGTTTCTCTTGGTTTTGTTTTCTGTTCCTTGGATCCTCCATTTGATTTTATGATATAGGTTTTTGCTGTTGTTGTTGTTGTTGTTGTTTTTTAATGCTTTGCTATTTATTTAGTGAGAGTTCTCCTAGTCAGAAAGCTAATTTAAACATAAATGTTAAAGATAGACCAGAAGTAAAGTGAGAGAAGATACGAAAAGAAAGTCCATTGTTTAAAAAAGAGTCATAACAAAATGATTCCAGCTCACCTGATTTTTTCCAAGCTATTTTCCCTGCTATGAGAGGTGTTTAGCCCACTCCACTTCCCTACACTCAATCTAGTTATCTCCACACCAGCTTGCAGAAATTAACTTCTTTAATAAATGAAATAAAATATTGTGAGCCAGCCCTCCCCCTACTTAGGGTACTGTCTGACTGCCAACCAAAAACCAATAAGCTTTGCAGATTTCTTCCATTGTTCATGTGCCAACAAGAAGGCTACAACAAAAGAAATTTGTATTTCATATTTTTGTTTGTAAGTGGTTACTGCCAAAAAATTATTTATTTATTTATTTTTAATAATGAACATAACGATAAGGTCCTCCTTATGTTCCTACGTGTTTCCTAAAACCCAACAACAACAAAAAATACTAAGTAACACACCCACTTTCTACTCAACTGATGTTCCTCTAGGGCTCTACAGCAAGGGCTTCCTACTGAACTCACTCACAATCTTATGGTTAACTTGTAAATAAGGAAGTTTACTAAAAGCTACCATTAGAACTGCATTTGCAGAGAAAAACACTTAACAGAAGTATAAGCCTCATCTTCTGCCAGGAAAGATTATGGAAAAGATCATCCAGGAAGCAGTGTTGAAACACATGCAAGACAAGGAGGTGATCCAAAACAGACAGTATGGTTTCACCAAGGGTAAATTGTGCGTGACCAATCTGGTGACTTTCTACAATGGAGTGACTACATCAGTTGCCAAAGGAAGATCAACCAATGTCATCTACCTGGACTTCTGCCAGGCCTTTGACATGGTCCCACATGACATCCTGATCTCCATATTGGCAAGATATGTATTTGATGGGTGGACCATTTAGTGGATAAGGAGTTGGCTTGAAGGTCACAGCCAGAGAGTGGTGAACAATGGATCTAAGTCTAAGTGGAGGCTGGCGACAAGAGGTGTACCACAGGGGTCTGTCCTGAGACTGATAATGTTTAATATCTTCTCCATTGACAGACAGTGAAATCGAGTGCATCCTTAGCAAGTTTGCAGATGACACCAAGGTGCAGTTGATACAATAGAGGGAAGTGATGCCATCCAAGGAAATCTGGACAGGCTTGGGAAGTGGGCCCACATGAACCTAATGAGGTTCAAGTCTAAATGCAAGGTACTGTACCTGTGCTGGAGCAATCCCGGGCATGAGTACAGACTAGGAGAAGAAATTTTTGAGAGTAGCCCTGCAAAGAATGACTTGGGGGTTCTGGTGGACAAAAAGCTCAACATGAGTTGGCAGTGCACACTTGCAGCCCAGAAGGCCAACTGCATCCTGGGCTGCATTAAGAGAGAAGTGGCCATCACGTCTAGGGAGGTGATTGTCCCCCTCTACTCAACCCTAATTCTCAGAAAGCAAGGAAAACACAGGACTAACTAATGAGGACCACAATGGGCTGGAGTACCTCTTATATGAAGATAGACTTAGAGAGATGGGGTTGTTCAGCCTACAGAAGAAAAGGCTCTATCCTTACAATACTTAAAGGGGTCTTATAAAAAGGATAGAGAAGGACTCCTTGGTCAGGTAGATAATGATAGGACAAGGTGGGATGGTTTAAAATTAAAGGGGGGAGATTAGAGGCTAGAAGGAAATTTTTCACAGAGAGGGTGGTGAGGCAATGGAATAGGTTGCCCAGAGATCTTGTGGATGCAACATCCCTGGAGATGCTCAAGATCAGTTTAGAAGAGGTCCTGAGCAACCTGATCTAGTGTGTGGCATCCCAGCCTATGGCAGGGGGGGTTAGAACTAGATGATCCCTGAGGTCCTGTCCAAACCAGGCCATTCCAAAATTCTATAATCTACGTTACACAGAAACCTAATGGCAGTAATACATTTCTCTATATAAATAAATATATATAGGATATATAAATCTAATATATATATATTAATATACATATATATATATATTAACAAGAGAAAAAAACAGAGATAAGGAGTGAGATGGGTAGGCTGAAGTCAATGAAGGTCCTCAGTGTATTTTGGACTGATGGCTTGGCTTGCACAGAAAGTTTGGCTTGCACTCCTAAGCTGTCATGCCCTTTTTTTGAACATGTACCACTTGCAAGAGATAGAGGAACTGACTGCTGAAAGTCTGTCCAGGCACACTTCCCCCAAAAGAGCAGCTTAAGTATACTTCTGCTGCTGCAGAGTATCTGTCTGCACCGTTGCTACTTGTAATCCTTATAGAGGTGTGAGGTTCTTAATTGAAGAGTGAGCATGACCTAATTTAATTAGCTGTCCACAATTTTACAGTTCCTTTAAGGTAAATTTTTGAACCAATGTTGCAAATGGACTACATTTCTAATAAATCAGAAACAAACATCCCCATCTAGGTAACGGAGCTCGTCTGGACCACTGACAAAATCATACCATCTCGGTGATGTCAAACCTCTTTTTGCAGGATGAGTCTGGCTGCAGAAGAAAGTTCCCACGTGGTTCCTTCTTCTTCTAATACTCATGCAGTTACTGTTGTACACAAACAGTAAGTATAAAACACAAGATGGGAAAAAATAGAGACACACATGTTTGACAGGAAAAATAAATCCTTCCTGAACCTGTTTTTGTGATCTTGAAAGAACAGAGTTACATGTGAATGCACCAGGCCAAGTCTCCTTTGGTACAACTGGCTCCAGACAGCTCATGGTTTCTCCAAAGACTGCTCCAACCCATTATGCAGCACCTTGTTGTCTTTTTCAGCAGGCAGCAATATTACAGGTGAGTGAACTCCAAAGAGCTGTGAAGTTATTAAATATTGGATGTGTTTGATTATACCTCCCTCTGTTCTCATTTTAATCTTTGTTGTTGTTGCTGTTGTTGTTGTTGTTACCCTTAGGGTTTATTTTTCCCCAGAACTCTTCCAGCAAAATTATTATCCAGATTTCCTTGGAAGATTTTTCTTTCTGTCAAACAAACTCTGTTTCAAAGATTCCATTAAAAAAAAAAAAAATAATAATAAAAAAATCAAAACTGTACCAACAGATACAGACATTGTGTAATCTTTGTAGAGATGTGTTTTCTTTAATCAGTGCTTTTACATTCATTGGAAATAAAAAATCTGTTTACTACGCTGGGGGAATTAAGCTCCAAAGAGATTGTTTTAGTTCTCTTTGTTTATGATGATTTGTTAGCTCTTGACTGCAGAAATAATTTTGTTGTTTACATTAATCTATGGTGGCAGTATTAACTTCACATCATACATAAATATAATTATTGATCATTACCAGCTGTAATTCAGTGTTAGAATTACAGATTTACATAATTGTGCTATTAAGTGTAAACTTGAACTTCATATCTGGGGTCACAAATAACTGGAGGCAGTAGAAACAGAAAATTCTGATTATATGTCATTCATATTTTAATACATGCTGTTGCAATTTTGATCAGTGTTAATGTAAATATTTTTATGTACTATGCAGCAATGAGATGCTAATGGCTAGAAATTACAGCAATATTGATCTAGCTAATAAAATGGAATGCATTAGTAAGAGAGGATATTTATTATCTGCTCCAAAAATTGCTATACATCATCTGCCCAAGGAAAATTTCCTCCATCAAAGTTTGAGATGACATTTTTGCTGAAAATGGTATGAGGCTCTTCTCAACTAAAAATCAAACACAGTCACAGGCTATCTTGTTTTTTGCTGCCTGCAGCTTTTCCACTGATAAAGACTCACAGAGGGGAACAAGCTGTATAAAGGAACTCACTTCTGTAATATGTGCTCTTTTCCTCCTCATGTAATCTGCATATAAAAAGATACTCCAGAATGATCTGTCAGTACAATGAGCCTTGTCCAAAAGCATTAGGGGGATGTGCGTGCACATCTACCTGTGCAGTCACATTCCTAATTTTCTAATGTTAGAGCTGTGAACTCAGATTTGCCCTTATGCACAGTGCAGGGTAAGGTCTTATGGGACACACAGCTGCACTGGCTCTTCAGGTGTACATGTAGCACACATGACAACATAAAACTGCACATCAAAACCATCTGGACTGATTAGTATTTTGTGAGGAATCACCTGGTTAAGTAGAAAAGAGAGCATAACAGAAGGATTTTTGCATCACCAAACCAGGTTATTCAAACTCAAAGACTTTCACAGGTTTCCAGGATTTATTATTTGGGAAAAACAAACAAACAAACAAACAAACAACAACAACAACAACAAAAAAACACATTCAAGACATTTGGTAACCCAAGCAACTGTAGCAAGTTCTGGTCTTCCACAGGGAGTGGTTAACTTGTTATCACTTGCAGCATTTATGCTAAACAAAATGAGAAAACAGCAGCAACAACAACAACAACAAAAGTAAGCTAAAGTGAATGCTCTTGCTGGCAAAGGAGATGGACCCCATCCAATGAAATGAGCATGATTTTTCCATCTGGCTATGCCATGAATTTGTGGTTAATCCAAGTGTGGTTAATCATTAACATTAATAAAAAACACGTAAGACTACTCAGTGAAACTAAAGAGGAAATCATTCTGATAACTTCTCTGCAAAAGAGAATATGTAAAAATGTTGGACAGGTTCTTCTTTGATACACTTTGTATTTTTTTTTATGAAAAATATGTAAATAAAATGCAACAAACTAGTAGAGTTTGCATTTTTTTCTCTGTGGTTATCTACTCTAATCCATCTGATTATTAGATTATATTTATGCTGGCCAGTGCACTAAGGGAGAGTGCCTAAAATCTGACATTGCTAACAATAATCTCTATGTTATTTGTTTAAACTGAATGGCAAAACCAGGATCTGCATGAGTCTAGAAAATAGGTTTGTGGTAGGGCTGTGAGAAAACTGTGTTTGATTTTGAAAGAGGCAGACGGTCTTTACGTGTTAAGTTCTCATTATTATAGGTCTGTGGAAAATAATGTCCCAGGTTTAATAAGCTGACTCCTCCTAGAATTAGGAATTAGAACAGTTTTTTTTTGTTGTTGTTGTTGTTTTTTATGAAAATTATCCTGCAAGGTTTGAGTGTATTAATTTGTAAATAATTTCAGTATCAATTTGAGTAAAAAAATATTTTTCCCATTAAATATTAAATATAACATTTAATGAATTTTCAGGACATTGGATTAAACTCTCAGATGACAATTAACTAACCATTTCCTGTTTCATTCTATAGAAGAATTTTTAGTCCTGTGTAAATACTTGTTTTCTGATCCATAGGAAACTATGAGGGCTATTCCCATTCTGCCATATGTTTGTATATAATATCTCATTTAAAAATTCAAATATTTCAATTATAAATTCAAGCTTTTAATTACTCTGAATCTTCATGGGGCGTAATAGAAACTACCCCATGCAACTTTCCTTCATCTGAAACCCAAGGCTGAAAAACCTGTCATCTGTTTCTCTAAAGGCATTTTTCAGATCCACAAAAAGACTTTTAGAGCACTATGACAGTGAAAAAGTTCTGCTTGCCCATCATCTAATTTTTGAGTTTAGACATCAGACTAGGACAGTGAAATATAATACAGAAATATGTTACTTTTAAAAATAAATTTCTTCTTGCATTATTTCAAGTAATGACAAAAACAAATCTTGAACACTCATGGTAGTTCCCACCAGCCACCTAATTATTTTGTGATCTGGAAAATACAATTATAGGGAGAATGGAGGTAGTACAGACATTGCAAAACCTGTCTGTCTCCTAGTGAAAGCTGTAATAATAATAATAATAATAAAAGAAGATGCATGGTAGAGATAATTTGAGAATTCGGGATAATTCTAAAGAATTGCAACCCAAAGCATCTGAAACAGGTGTAAGATGTGATTATTTCAACTGAAATACTATAATTTGCAGAGGAACACCTATGCATGCTGGAAGATAGTACAAAGAGCCATGCTGGAGTAGGGAAGCTACAATCCTCAGACACTGAGATTCTTCAGTAGAGCTTTTAGACTGTGTATATAATTAAAGAATAAGTACATATTTATTTCCAAAGTTGTTTTCAAATTTATTCATAATACTGGATACTGAATACTACTTTTGAAAGTCCTGATGTTGCAGGAATAACTAAGAGTATCTCTGATTGCCTCACTTGTACGTCCATAGAATATTATTTTACAAAATCTGTCTACTGTGTCTCCAAAATTCGAATTCAATTAAATTTCTAGAAAAAGTATTTTGTATAGATTTTTTTTTTTTTTTTTTTTTTTTGAGCAATAGAAACATAGATCATGAAACCATCTTACTGAGAAAAAATGAGTGCATTCTAATGTTTAAGCCATAAATAAAGAAGGTCCTGCTAAAAGACATTTCCTAATATTGCCAGGTTTCAACTCCGTAAAGGCTCAAAAATTGTTGTGAGTTGTGTCATGCCTAAAAGACATAAAAAACAAGCAAGCAAGTGAGAAAACAAACAAATAACAGCAGAAATGCAAGTCTTAAATGGTTGATGAGGATCCATAAGTTTAAATGGGATCAGATTTCTCCAAATTTAAATATCTGTTGTGAATACGTAATTTAAGTTCCTGGCAGATTCAGGGTATTGAATGGCCCTCTCCAGAAGATGATTTTTTCTCTTCTTATCTGTAATGTATTGTAGATATTTATGATGCTTCATGAAATTAACACAATTATGGTACTTGAAAAGATTCATTCTACTACAGCAGTTTAAGGATATAATAATTTTCTTCTGCTCATTCTTTCCTAGGCTTCTTCATCTTCTCACCTAAGGAGATTTCCTTATGCTGGTTTGGTTTTCTTCTAGGAACTGGACTGTGAAGAAAATATATATATTTTTTAAATCTTATGAAAAGTGATGTTCCATGACACGCCAAGACTCTAGTCATTGTCCTAAGGGATGTAACTATGTCTCATTAAAAACTTCAGTACATATGCATGTGAACATAACATCTGAATTTATGCATCTGGAAAGAGCAGCTACCTTTAAATTATGTAAGTAACATCTAATAACAGGAAAAAATGAGTAGCCCTTTTCAAGCGTTTTCAGGACTGATTGTGATATGATTTATTGATCATAAATAGAGATGATTGTGGTGAAAAAAAAGGCTGGAAATTTAGTTTAACACACCCTACTCATGAACTGTAATAAACTGTAAATATATTTTAGGGGAGTCACTGAAAAGGTTGAAGTTTCCTTTTTGATATGCTAGGAAATATATATAAATGCATGACTATGTTTGTGATGTTTAGCTTACATGTGTATATTCATTTAACTAATATTTTCTCCAAAGGTCAGAGATTATTTAACAACATATTTTTTAAAACCATGACTTTTCACCAGCCAATTAAATATTTTGCACAAAGCATAACTTTTATATAAATCAGTTTTATATATATATTAAATACCTCATATTACATGGTGCACCTTTCCTTCTAGGTGTATATTTTAGCCTGTAGCTTTCATTCTGATTGCACTATCTGGGCTTCGTAGCATAAAGAATTTTATCTGTCAATAATTTCCTGTCTGCAGTCTTGTATACTTAGAAATAATAACTATTTTTATTTTATTGAGCATGTAAATCTGCAGAAAATATAAGAGGAATGCTGCATTTAAATGATTATTTTATGTCATAATCTTTTCAAGATGTTTCCACTGTAGTAATAAGAATGGTGTAACTTGTTGCATTTCTCTTCCTCATGGGTTTACCACCAGCTCAAACATATGTCAAACAGCTATCTGCAGTAGTGTCCTATGACACGTAGTCTCAATACCACAAATATCCATAGCTCCAGCAATCATTTTATTTTCGCTGCTTACCCACAAAATACAACACTGCTGCATTGCCTTCAGTTTGCTTCCTACACACCCACTTTTTGTCTTAGAGAGAATTCCTTTGGTCCTTTGTCATCAATTTATTTTCAGAAGAAAATATTTGAGATTAATTTGAAAAGAGCATTAAATGAGAACTAGCCAGAGATACAAATGACATCACAGGAATACTAGCTACATATTAAATAAGAAGGATCAGATCTGAGATAGCTTCCTTTGTTTTCAAAAACGAGGAGATGATAAAACAAACAAACCAACCTTGTTAAAACTTTTCTGCATCATTCTTTTGTCCATTTGAGATTAGGAGGTTCCCTGTGTTTTTCTCAGCCAAAGAAGTCTCAGAGACTAAAAGCAATCATTGTATATTCCTTCTACAAAGAACAATGTTTCAACAGTTCTAACAAAAACTGCAACTTTTCTTGAGAAAAACAGCCTCAGGAAATTTATTTCTTTGTATTGATCGTTTCTACTTGATATTTGTTCATTAATGGACTAAGCAAAATAATTATTGAAAAATAACAAATATGTTGTATGCTCTAATAATAATAATAATAATATACTTTGTAGAAGTATGTTAAACATTTTCCATATTTTTGTACAAAGTAATATTTGAGTATTAACATTAATGTTTGATATTTTCCTGTTACATGAAGTCATAAGCTTCACTCAATTTCTTTTTTCCCATCTGGTTTTGTTTGCTTGTCAGACTTTAGAAAGTGTATCTTAGAAACTTAGGAAAAACAAACAAACAAACAAACAAACAAAAGTAAACTTTTGTTCTTGTTGTTAATTCTAACATTAGGTCAGTATTTTGCACAGCTGTTCACACTTCATAAAATCAAAGTTTCTCTTCTGATAGGAACAATGCATTTTGGATAGGAACAATGTCTACATTTTCCTGGACATTTAGACATGTGAATCAGTGCTCAGAAGATTTAAAGACGTGAAATCCAACACAATAGCTCAAAGTGAAAGGTGAAAGGTCACACAAAGCTTAAAATGTAGAGAAACAGAATTTGATTTTAGAAATAGACTCCCGAAAATGAGCTAAATAGAACAGAATTAACAGTAAAACAATGAAAAACAGTTTATATGGAAATATTTTATACAGTTCAGATTTTGAATCCAAGAATTGATTAAAGCAGGACTAATTTCTTCATATGTATTCATATGTAGTCCTACCTGTCAGCATACAAATGCATACTGCATACTTATTCTTGAGATGCAGGAGGAAAGGAAGCTTGGTTTTATTTTTTGTTGTTGTTTTGCTGTTGTGGTTTTTTTTTTTTTTTTTTCATTTGTTTTTGCTATAGATTATATAGACCCACTAAATCTGATATTAATATTTTCAGACTTATGCAGAATCAGTTCTTTATCCATGGGTTTTTAACAATTATTTTACAAGAAATTATACAATGAAAAAAAAATAAATTAAAAAAAAAAAAAATCAAGTTTTGGCTGAGAGAGAACAGTCCAAACAGCTAAAAAAGAAATTTTATAATATAGAAAACATGTTGTTGTTGTTTATTTTTCTTGCCGTAACTGTATGATTTTTTTCTGATATATGAAAAGAAGTATTAAAACATCTTTAAAAATACTGCTTTAGTGTTTCCATCCTGAACAGAGGTTGTAATCAATGGTAAACTTACAAGAGAAACTTCCAGGATATTACACATTTTGAATGTTTCTTCACTTGGCCAAATTCCGGGATTTCTGAATAAAAACACTGGAGAATTATGTTTATATTTATTTCTTATCATTTAGGATCTTTCCTTTTTTATTTTTAATCAGCTTATTCTACTGTTTTCAAGGTAGTAGCACCACCTGATAGCAGGAATATTTTGAGAATTCATATTAATTTTTGAAATATGTCTTTATTTCTTTGAATAAATAGTAAAAGTGAATAAAAGTGATTTTAATAAAATGTGTTTTTGACTGTTGGTCACAGCAACCATCCCAACACAGATGAGTTAGGGCAGATCACACTGCAGTGATATTATGAATATTACAAAAACACCTCCTACAGAAATGTACTCACAGTTACCACTGTCTTTATCCATAGACCACAGAAAACTTAATGCCAAGTGTGGCAATGTGTCTTTCACAGACATCTGACTGAGGTAATATTATGAACTATCATAGCCTGAGAGACATGAAAAATAAGGAAAACTAACTGGAGAAAAAAAAATAAATAAATAAAAATAAAAAAAATGGCATACCTTGTTGCTAATATGAAATACAGAGTTTGAGCTGTGTCATATTGGAGACACTAGTGTGGTTTTCTTACAAAACTTCAGTGCTATGAACTGTCAGACACTCCTTTTGACTTAAACAGACAACACAGCATATAATTTGGACCTTACACAAGTAAATGAAAACCACATTGCTTTTGTTTTCTCCCGCCTCTTTTGTTTTCTCCTCATTAGTTTTACCTCTATTTTCAATCTGATGGAAATGGTTTTAATCACAGAAGGCTGGATACTCAGCTGTACAAGATTTGTGCTGAGCACAGATGAAGATAATGAGTTTGGAAAAGTAGCTTTAATTTCTTTCAGCTCTCCTCACCCAAAGCAAGCCTAGGCTGCAAGCAGCTAAATTAATATCAGGATCCTGGATTCAT
>CM021797.1:79890499-79900773 GCA_011076525.1 Nettapus auritus
AATGTACAGGCCAGCCTACCCTGGATTCTGGTCCTTGCTCAAAGAAACTTTCAACAAGTAGAAGACTGGAGTTTTTGAACCTCTGAGAGCAATATTAGAAGAACCACAAGAAGGGTCAAATGTGGAGATAACACTGACCAAATCTATCATCTATTGTCCGCAGCAAGGTTGCCTGGGCAATCTGTATTCTGGCATTTACTAAATTTTAAATGTTTGACTTTGCAAGTTTAGCATTCTTTCACTCTTTTTAATGTCATTTTAGTCTCTTTGGCAAGATGCTGAATAGATGTGTGCATATTTGTAGTTAGGATGCAGTTTTAGAGCATGCAGTTTCCATGGAGTGTGTAAATAAATCCTATTTTCAGAACTGTATAAACCTAAAGGCTTTCCCATTCATTTCCTTGACAAATAAGCTGACTGTTTTACTGAGGCTTGGGGTTTTAATATGTTTGTTAGAGCTGTATTGAGTAGTGCCATAAGAAACACCCACATTTTATCTCATTCTTAAACAATTATATGCCCACAGAATTACTTGTTAATACTGCAGATATGTATGTAAATTAGACTCTAAACTCATATTGTTTTCCAATGTGGAAATGACATCCAAGAGAGCTAATTTTTTTTTTGTTTGTTTGTTTTTTTGTTTTAAGTTCCAGATTTATTCATGTCCAATTGCTCCAGCTATGTATTGCAAAAGGAAAAACACTTTGCAAAAATGAAGAAATGGAAAAATAGTCTTTTTTTATTATTATTATTTTTTATTTTATTCTCTTATTACTTAAAGAGGGAGATATGTAGTGAATTAAGCATATGAGTTTTCTAGAACGATAAACATATTTAAAGGAAGACAAATCTAAATTGCATGGAGGAGTCTGTCAAGACTTCACTAACAGGGTTGAAGAGTAAGCACAAATAGAGATAGCTGAAGAGCTCAAGAACCTCCAAAAGCCTAGTTCTTATCTCTTCATTAGTATTATTATGGTATTTGAACTCCAGGAGACCACCCTTCATTCAGATGTGTGGGATCTTGTTTTAGCATAGAGGTCTTTGTTTCTGCTGATAAAGTTATCATAGGAAATTAGTAACAACACACAGCCAATATGGTGTTTGGTCACAGTTCCTTCTAAAAGTGTAAATCACTCAGAAGTCAAAAATATGTTTGGCACTTCCAGGAGTTACACAACATAGGTAGTTTTCTCTCTGACTTCAATCATTACTTAAACTGTATTTCCACCTTTTGTATTTCTAAAAATGTAATTGCCATTCTGTATCACAGAGCCCTGTTTTCTGCAGTATGTAGTTCCTCATTGAGAAACTACAATAATTAATCTCTGAACTATTCAAACTGCATGTCTAACTTCCCAGCTGGTACAAACAAACAAACAAACAAACAAACAAAAAAAAAAAACACCTACCGTAGGAGAATACAAGAGTGACTGTGCCAGGAGGCAAATGTTTGATCAGCCACTGGGAGGAGGGAAAAGGCGGAGGGATAGTGAAAGAAGTCATTTCAGGAGTTACAAGAATCGGCCCCTGCTTAGGAGGAAGATCCAATCCAACACACAACGTTGGGGTGGCTATTTGGGTAGCTGGTATGGGGGTAGATTATCTCAGTTTTAAGTGGTATAGGAGCCATGATGCTAGAGGAGCACAGATGAGAAAAGTTTGAAGGGCAAGGCTGGAGGGCAAAACCCTTGCACTGGCTCTATTCTTGGCCTCATCAGTGTAAAGGCTGACAGTTGAGTGCTCTTGGCCCTGTCCATGTAGTTGGCCACAACATTGTGGAAAAAGCTCCACAGGCTGTGAATGCGTTACTCAGACAAACAGTAACTTTGGCCTGACTGCATCAAAGGGAGTTACCACGCCTATACAAGCTACAAATGTGAAAGCTTGTGTATGTGTGTCCACGTGCACCTGTAGATGTGTCTGTGCAGAATGCCCTAGCAGCAGAGAATATGGCCAAATACTTCAGTTGATATTGTTGCATTTAGTCTTTTTTAGTCTTACATTTATAGGCTACACCATGCATTTATTTCAAAGTACAAAATGTTGATTCAGGCTGTGTGCACAGAGGAGCTTTTTATAGGTCATTGGTACCAAGAAAATACTGCCTTTTTCTCATATCTCATGGTATTGCATATCCTTCAGTTCTGGAAATCTACCTTTTGATCTGTTTGAGGATACCAGTAATAATATACTTTTTGAAATAGTTCTCAAGATTACATGAATATCACTATCCATTTTGTCACCTGTCACATCTAAAGATCCATAATACCACAGAAAAATATGCTACAAGCCTGGATTGATGTACTTCGTTTAAGCCTGTTGACATACAATACTTTTTGCTTGCTACTGCTGAATGTGTAAGCTATTTATAGGCATTAAAATCCACTATGAATCTGTTTTTAAGGCAAACCATGTAAAAAGAAAAAGAATGTATGATTATTTTATTTTTGCATAAATATATGTAAAATGCCAATGCTATGTGTGCATTCAAGGGAGATATGAAAACTCGAATCAACATTACAGCAACCCAGTCTATTCTATTAATTTTAACCCCATGCCAGCCACATTTTCTGCCCTGAAAATCCTTTGAGTCTTTCAGAATATTTCAGGGATTGTCATGTTGACTACATAACAGAGCTGCAGCTGGAAACTTGCTCTTGCAAATGTAACCCTAAAAATCAATTTGAAAACATGTTCCCATTTCCATTTGATTTTCAAAGGGCAGAGTGGAAGATAGCTGTAGTAATGAAGATGAACTGAACCAGTAATTATTTAGCCACTGGGGGATGATATGCAAAAGTAAATCTTACTGTCAGTTGTAGTCATAACTAGTAACATTTAAGTGCTAAATTTATGAGATATAGCAATCCGTCTCCATTATACATCAGATGCTTTACTTAAGGTGGGCAAAAGGGAATCCCAATTTTTATCCCAAGTGAAGTTGTCATGTCTGGACCTCATGCATAGCAGCTCTGGCTCATTTCAGAACCACATTTCCATTCCATACAGCAATCTCACGAATTTCAGCCAAGCTTTAAATAGACTATAGCTGTAGTGGTTTGTATGCTTTACTAATACTTTTTTTATATTTGCATCTAAATTGTTGACACTAATTATAACTGTTTTAAGATGTCATCACTAAAGAGCTCTTTGCTGTTATGTAATACGTGAGACAAACAACCAGTCTGGATTTTGTGGCCAATTAGCAGGCTTAGCCTCAGGAAGGAGGAACTTTACATTTGCCAGCACTTCAAACCATGGAAGTCTCAATTCCAGCACCCCCCTACTTCTAAATTAGCATAAAAATCCAAATGTCACAGTTAGGCATAGTAAAGTAATATCACAATACATATTGAGAAAGAGCATATCACAATTAAGATGATGAATGTATTTCCAGAATTTTTTTCCTCTGCACAAACTCCCAAATTAATTTAATAATATAATCTATTTTCTGTTTGCACACATGAAATTGCACAGTTTTGGTTTTGATTTTGATTTTAACAAAAACAAATTATAGACTTTAATACTTCTGTCTTCTGAAACATCTGAGTAGTAGTTCTTTTGACTTCATGAACTCCCTCATACTGTTGTTTGTACATGCATAGAAAACATTATTCAAGCTTCAGATGCTGAAAAATAATAATAATAATAATTGTGTCAGTGATTCATTTATTAGTTGCCAATGCTTGTTTGAATTAAATACTGAATTCAATACTAAGTTCTAAAATGGAGCACAGAGATTTAATTCTGCCATCTATAATAAAGTGAGATCTCTGTAAATCCAAAAGAGAAATATTCCTAGAATAAATGCCAGGCATGAAAAGTGAAATTACCTCACCAAAACTGACATTCTACCTTCAGGTGTGTATACCAGACTCAGTGTTTTACCCATCTGCTTTCCTAGAACATGAGTAACTCCAAGCATATGAGTGGGCATTATGCATTTTTGTACAAAACAAATGCTAGAAGAAACCATTCTCTAGTGTTGTTTCTTTCTTTTCTTTTTTTCTTTTTTTTTTTTTTTTCTTTTTTCTTTTTCTCACTTCCTCTCTCCTAGGCTTTTCTAGTTTTTGACATTTATTTTGTCCTGCTCCAGAAGCAGTGAATTTCAGCAGTAAATGCAGTGATTATCCTATATTCATGAGATTTGTGAAACACTGCAGGATAAGAAGTTCTGCACAAACTTCCAAAATATAACACATTGTGTTATTTACACATGTAAAAAAAACTGAAAGAGCTGGGAGATAAGATGAACCCTAGGTATTTGCTTGCATCTTTTTGTAGTCCAGTTACTAAATTTTTTCTACATAATGTTTTTCTAAGCAAATATTCATTGAGCTATCAAAAGTATTAGAGCTAATCACTGTAGTTTTCCTTTAACATGGCACTTTTACATGACACCCACTCCCAGGATTACAATTTTGCTTTGACATGCACAATAATATTTAACTAGTGGATGGAATGAGATTATCACCTCAAATGCTTCAGCACAAATGTATACCAGAAACTCTAATATTTTCCCATCCTTTTTGGACAAGCCCAAGAAGAGCTTTGAAGTCCTGTCACTGACGGTGGTGAATAATTTAATAAAGATATAATTTTAAATATTCACCTTTATCCAGAAAAATACTTGAGCTTATACTTAATTTTAAGTGTAGGTGTACTCGCTCCTACAGGGCTATTCATGTGCCTTGACTCTTTGCTGCTCTGGGTCTAATTGGCAAAACAAGTTATAATCAAGATAAAGGCTAGGTTGCCACTTCAGGCACAGCCTTAAGCAAGAGGTGATGTTTAAGCAGCCCCACCTAACCATCTATACTGGAAATATTTTTGTTCACAGTCATATACAGACCTTTTCAATTACGACCTCTGGCACTGGCACAGCTACTCAAGTGAAAAAAATACCCCTTATACAAGGAACTGGGAATCAGTTCTCACAGCCCTAATTCCTTCGTGAAGCAAAGGCTGACATTTATGTTGGATAAAACCATTTCTAAATGCTTCTCTTTCTGTTACAGAATCACAGAATCACAGAACTGTAGGGGTTGGAAGGGACGTTGAAAGATCATCGGGTCCAACCCCCCTGCCAAAGCAGATTCCTCAGAGCAGGCTGCCCAGGTAGGCGTCCAGACGGGCCTTGAATATGTCCAGAGAAGGAGACTCCACAACCTCCCTAGGCAGCCTGTTACTCACACATTTTCTTCCTTCTAAAGGAAAGTGAGCTTTATTGTATTAAGTCCAAGAAGTATTTTTTCCCTTCCTGACACCCTTCTTGAGATGTCAGGATAAGGATACCTTCTGTAAGACTCTCAGGAATGGTGGAAGCTTTCTCTATTAGGACATGTATACACAGATGGCCATGGTGGTGTATCCCAAAGAGCATACAGAAAACCCAAGCCATCCAGTTTTACCTCCCTACAGTGCTGGTCCCTACTGTGAGTATCAGTATCTGAATCCTGCTATGGCCCAGATTTAAATATTCATCCTGTAGCAAGTTAAATACACATTTTTATTCAGTGATATCCTTTACCATTTTTTTTTCAGTCACTTCTTTCTCTGTCCAAGAGTGAGGAGCTCAATCAACAAAATCAGGAATAAATGGGTATATAAATATTTCCAGAAGAATAGTTATATCTTTAATGCCCTACTATACCAGGTTATCAAGATATTCATTGCTAAGATTCCCAGGGTGCCAGCAATATCAGAGCAAGTTTAAAAAAATATACCTAGATCTGTATCTATCTACAACCCGATAGTTGTAGGACAGGATGTTTCCCTATTATCCAAAAGTGATGTAAAATTCTTTTGAAGAAATGTTTTTGTTGGTTCTTTTATACTCTTGCTGTCTCTCTTCTGACATGTCTCTGTAGATTGTGTGAGTTAGCTTGTGAACTAATTTAAACCAAGAAAGACAAATGTATTTTAAAAAGTTGTCCCACACTGACAAGCAGACTGATCATTTTGCATTCTAGCTTTTGTGAGGTGGGATAAAATTGCTATATAACATTTTAGATTAAAAAAAGAAATATTCAACATTAAATATTCAACATTAAAGTTCCTCGAATTTAAAAATAAATCTACAGCCTTTCTTCTAAAAATGCTGCTGTCAAGTACTGCTGATTCTCATTCAGGAAACACACTATGTAAGAATACTGTATTTATCAAGATAAAGAAGAAAATGCTTTTAAAAATTAGAGACCTCTGTTATAGCCTATGAAAGTTTTCTTTATTTAGCAAATGTGTTAGGGAATATCATCCATTCGTGGACTGTCCAACAATTTTCTGGTTTGGAGAATTGTGATGCTGACATATGTCATTGGCATTTATTAACAAGTTTTACTTCAGAGACTTAGTGTTTTTAAAGCACTTTCTCAGGAACTTTATCCTTGTGACCAATGACCCTATAAAATACGCAAGATTAGCTGTACTTATACACGAATTACAAGGTGAAGTCATAGTGTCACTGGACAGAGGGTAATCATTTTATATTCCTTCACAGAAATACAACTGGAGTGATTTTTGCCTTCTCTTGCTAGTCCTTGGTCTATTTCTCTTACTAGTCTCCCCTTAATTAATTAATTTATGGAAATATTAACATGGTATTGAAAAAATTATAGGAACCAAGAACCTTGGCTGAATATTTTCCAAGTGCCTAAGGGGAAAGATGGGAGTTGGAAACTTGCTTCAATGCCATGTCTTCTCTCAGCAGGTGATTGTGGACCACATGGTGCTGGTCTTTCTCCAAGGTTTACTCCATACCCTGCCTCCCTGGACAGCAAAAGCTCTGCAGGTTCTGTGCTGGTGTTGTGCTGGGATAAAATGAGGTTACAACCAGAGTCACATTAGAGCGAAAGCCATACACAGCAGGAATACACAGCCCAGTCTCCATGGCTTCATGGGTATGTTTTTTTAAAGTATGGGATACTAGTCTTATTCAAATATTTATTCTCAATGAGTTCAGAAAATAAATGTCATAGTTCTCTTACAAAGTATAGTATACTCAATGGTTAGTAATACTTAAGTAACGATAACAACAGTAAGAGTATTTTCTCTGGAGATGGCAAAGATAAAATAGGTTTGTCATACAGCTGGATAAACGGAAGTTCAATCCATCTAGCAAGCCAGTCAACAGCCTTTAGCCACTGTTCAATCTGGTTTGAGGCTTTTACAGTTTAAGATTCATAAAGACATTAAACGGACTGTTGTAATGCTTTTAAAATATCCTATATGACCTCTTTTCTGTGGTTACAAGTGCTGAGCCCTCCTGATGGATATTTCAGCTCCAACACCTGATCTGAATATCTCAACACGTTATGATATCTAACATCACATTCCTGATCCTCCAGCCAGTGAGTAGAAATACTGATCATTAAAACTAATTTTACTGTCTGGTATTACCAGCCTTCTGGAAAGAAGGTGGAATGTAAGTCAGCCTGAGTGGAACAAAATGAGTAAGGTTTTGTTTGTTTGTTTGTTTGTTTTGTTTTCAATAAAAATATAACCAAATCCATGTATATTTAAATCAAATGAATTGATAATGTCACCATTTATAAAAACAAGATGAACTACATTTTTTCTAATGTCATAATCAACAATTAAGAAAATAAAGGACATTCCACCTCAGGAACAGCAGTTATAATATTTTGCAAGTCTGCATCAATCAAAAGTTATTAACTGATGTATGTTCAGTTGCTTACACAACATTAATTCGTTGCTTCCATTACAATTTCACATTTGTGCTACTAAAACAATTAGTAACTGGCAGTAATTGCAGTCATTTTAATAAAACAACCATGGCTTGAATGGATGCAGAGACTGAATCACTTAGCCCTGATTCTGCAGGGCAAAGCATAGAAAGAGGGACAGCAGGCAGAGGGACAGTAGGCTGTGAGATTGTTCAGGCTGTGTTTTGTTTGAGACACTGAATTGGGCTGGGAGCGATGGAGAGCAGCACATCCTTGGAGGGACTCCTGCCTCCCCACTGCAGCTTTCCAGGTGTGAGGCACCATGTCTGAGCCAATTACCCAGCCTTCTCCAGCAGTGAGAGAGGAAAGTGAGGCACTCGTATGAAAACATGCATACCCATTGAAAACATGGTTGTAAGACAGTCATTTATGGTGAACCCCTTCAGTGGGCTGATCTCAAGTGGCCATTGCCTCCAGCAGGGTAAGGCCAATGGAGAGACACCGAAATGCATTTTCTGGGTTAGCTTCTCAGAGGTGTTTTGTCCTCCTAGCCCTTCAGAAACACCAACTGCCGTGTCAACACATGCTAAAAACCTGCAAATGGCTCACATGTGGCATGTCTGCTGAAAAAATAAAAAAATAAATTAAATAAAAAAAAAGAGAGAGAGAGAGATTTAAAAAATATATACGTAACCTTGAATTGTTATGAAGATTTATTTGAAATTCTTCTGTGGGAAGAAGATTCACTGGCTACAGTGAATCAGTGAATCTTTCACATTTGTTGCAGCTTGAAAAGACCTGCTTTGGGTGTGGAAAATGAAATGAGACCAGAAGTGACATAGAAGTTTGGTTTTCCCGGGTATATAATATGGAGGCAATGGAGGCAAGAAAGTCATTTTCAAAGAAATTCTATTTACTTTTCTCTCGAGCAAATGACATGATTAAATATTTATCTTCATAATTGTACTCAGATGTTGGATATAGAAAGAAGTACACATAAAAAGGTAAGCTTGCCTCAAAAAACGCTGATGCTGTGGATTTAAGCAATAAATGCATTAAAGCCTCTGCAGATACTACAACATATTTAGTGCATGAAGTTACTCAGCAAATTTATTTGATGAGTTAAGTGAGAGTATACCTTCTAATTTGTTTTCATCCTTAATTATCCATTTATTCTTTTGATTCATACACGGTAATTTCATACTGTTGAATCCCTCTTGACCTTGTGCTTGTAACTGAATGCTGAGATCTGGCTTGTGGCCCAGGAATATGTAGAAAATTGTTTATATTAGCAGCAAGCTGCCTTGAGCTGCAGTGCTTTGATTTAACGTTATAACTGTACTAAAAGTAGCATAGCTTTCCCATGTACTCTCTATTCTGTTCAAATCCCTTGTCATTATAACAGATGTTTGGATTATTGTTCTGTAAACTATGTCAGAATTTCAATCTCTAGTATCTGTTTATTATTCTCCAAGGGTGATATTACAAATGTTCTCATGCACAGTTAATACTTATAATACAGCCTGTCTTTTTCCCATAAAAGCTCTAAGCAGAAAGTTTTTGTTAATCAGAGTAAATATGACTAATTTTAGAAGCAGATTTTTTTGTTGTTGTTTAAAGTATATTTGAGAAAGTTTTTGAAAATGAAGGTGGTTCCTTTTCATGGTACATGAGAAGATACTATTTCAGTTACATGCTCTAATAAGACACTTTGGAAAATAAAATATAAAATAAAATAAAATAAATAAAATAAAATAAAATAAAATAAAATAAAATAAAATAAAATAAAATAAAATAAAATAAAATAAAATATTATTAGAATGAGAGACCAGAAGAGAGTGAGATTCTTTTTAAAGATTTTAAAGATTTAGAAATAAGAAGCTACTCCTGTTCTAAGGGAGATGAACTTTTGTACAAATCCTCATTAGCTCCAAAAATTATACCCATTTTTATGGAAAGAGTGTTTTTTTAATAATGTTTTTAAAGCTTGAAATATTACTTCTGTGTTTTGAATACTTACAGTATATCTCTCTGAAATATGATATCCTGAGGTGGTTTGATCCAGTTTGAGGTTGCCTGGACAAAAAATTAAAAAAAAAAATAAAAAATCATAAATAAACAAAACCCTGTTATACATTCAGTATGAAAAAAAGGACAATGAAATATTTTCTGACTGATAATATTTAAGTGTATTTTTCATGCTTCTAGTTCTGTAAAAACTAAGCTAACAACCCTCAGAGTAATTCTGCTTCCACATACACATATATTCTATGAAAATATATACTTCTGACTTCTGTTTAATATGCTTTCTCTTTCCCTTCTTTTTTATATTTATTTATTTATTTATTCTCTAGTCTGGTTATCATTAAGCTATGTTATCATTGCTTATTTATTATGGAGTACATTTATAAAGGCGGTGTACATCTGTGGATACTGATCTTTGAAAATGCTATAGGAATTTCTATTCCTGAAATGAAAATTGCCTTAGAGCTAAAGGACTATCCTCATATCTTGCAGGAAATCAGCTGGAAATGCAAATTTCAGGGTGGTGGAACAATTATCAACAAAAAAAAAAAAAAAAAA
>CM021797.1:79907056-79924456 GCA_011076525.1 Nettapus auritus
TTCCTTTCCTTTCCTTTCCTTTCCTTTCCTTTCCTTTCCTTTCCTTTCCTTTCCTTTCCTTTCCTTTCCTTTTCCCTTTTTTATAGGTAACTTTGTTGTTCTAAAAGGAAATCAAACCCCCAAGGCTCTCAATGTCACAGTGTCACTCTTCTAACATGCTAAACAGTGAGGGCAGTGAGAACTTTGATTATTTGAGTAATGGAAGATAAGAGAGGAAAATGATTACATGGATTTGGCCAAGAGAAACAATTAAAGCAGTACTATACCTTCCCTTTTCTCTACTGATTATTTGGTCATTTTTACAAATCTGTGCACAAATTTCTGCCTTAATTTCTCATCTATATAACAGGAAAACTTCCTTTTTCTTCACAACGTCCTCTTCGTTATCTGCAAGGACAGATCTATGTAACTACTACAGGGAGGAGCCCCCTTTCAGGGATTGATGCTAAAGGGCTGCTTGAGTCTCAAAATTCACCTACCAGTATGGAAGTATTTTGTTCTATCTCTTAGGAGAAATAATATGAGATCACAGGATGTTTGGATCCAGGCAAATGCAGACTGAAATAAATGTAAATCAGTTCCCGGACTGAGGACAGAACCAAGAGGAAAGCCCTCTGGGATGCCCCCATCCTATCTCCACAAAAGGGCATGTTTGGGTGGGAGCAGCAGAAAGGAAAGAGGGGATCAGGGTGGAGTGGTGCTGGTTGAGGTGAGATCTCCTGGGGTGTGGAGAGGTGGATACATTTTGAACTAACCACTGTTTTCCTTTTCCACCAACAATACTTTACTTTTCCTGACAGAGGCTGTCAAGCTGGAAGGATTTTTCCATGATAGCTGAAGCAGCACCACTGAGGTGGATGCTGCCCTGCAGAACTGATTGCTCACCCCACTCAACACTCGTTGCCACCAGCTTTTCCATGGAAGCCACCCAGAATCTAAATGGCTGGTGATGAGAATTTAAAATTAAAATGTCAAAGTGAAGTGGGTAGTTTATCTCAGGTTCTTTTCCTTTCCGCTTTCTGAACAGAAAAACTTGATGTAGAAGGCCCAAAGTGTGTAAAAAAATATGACAAAAAGGTGGTCAGACAAAAGTGACTGATATTCATAAATGTAAAAGCCTCTCCAGCTGGAAAACACTTTGCTTACAGTCCCTGAATGCCTCATGCTAGGCTTTCAACAAAAAGAGAAAATGTTTTGGCTTGTAGAGGAAGAACATCATAGCTCTGAAAGGCATTTTGTTTTTGCATTGTTTAGCTGATGGCCACAGAAAATCTCCAGCAGGTCACTGTGCAAGTACAGTTAACAGTGGGCTTTAGACAGATACCACCAGTTAAAGGTGATTGAATATCAAGGGCTGAGCAGCGCTTGTTGTGCCCGCTGTTCTGAGACTTCAATTCATTATTGTAATGGAAAGAAACACTGCCACGGCTGCACAGGACATGGTTGTAGTATTGATTGGGCTCCTCAAAAGTCTTCTCTTAGGATGCAGAGTGCAGTCAAACATGCACAAACATTGTTCAGTTTCCCTGATTCTGTCATGTGTTCCCTGTACCTCACACTAAAGCAGCCTCCAGACACAGGAAAATGCCTCTTTAGTTGAAGGCAGACAGGGCTCTAAGCCTGACTCGAGGGGGTTATGCAGATGTGGTGACCTTTCTTCCAGAGACCAGATTTTACACTCAAATTGCCATTAAAGCTCTGCATTCCCTCGAGGCCCACAGTCAACTTGTGTGTTTTCTTCGTTAGGGTTAAAAGTCAGTGTGGCACTGTGCCCACGCTGCATACTAAACAAGAGCAGAGCACAAGCAGCAGCCTTCCATCCAAGAGAAATTGCATTTTTTTTGTTTGTTTGTTTGTTTGTTTGTTTGTTTTTAAATACAGGCTATTTTTTTTAAATACAGGCTATTTTCTGTGGTGATAAATGCACTATCTAACCAGGCTAGTGAGAGATTACTTGCTGCAAGCAGCAAATATAAAGGAAATGCAGCACTTTTCTCTCTCTCCAAATTAACTATAAAATCCTCTGCTAACAAAAGTGGCTTCTACCTGCACTCAATATCAGTAAGCACACTTAAAAAGTGATGAACTGGGAGCAAAGGGTGTTTCCTCCTCTTTTGGGCACCTGCTCCTCCCAGACGCCCATATGAGCAACCCCATGAGCAACCTGCACATTAGGCTGGATGCCAGCCAGCCTATGTCGTTGATTGCTACTGGAGGCCCAACTGAGAGCTTTGGTCCCTGTGTACGTGTTGTAGAGAGTTCAGCAGACAATGGAGGTAAAATTCCTACTAAAGATTAGTAAAGTTGTGCCATTATCTTCAATATAATCATAGTTTCATCCAGGGTTTTTCCCATGATGGACCCTCTAGTGACACTGCCCCGACTCTCCCTCAGTGCTGTGGGCATCCACACCTGCAAACATAATCTACCAGATTTCATCTTTTGGAGCAACCTACTGCCAGCAATGGGTGTAGAAAATACTATGGCCTTGGGGAGGGGAAGTGTTTACAGATTTCACATCCTCTTGCAAAACAAGAGTCACCTTCCTGTGTTGCTGAACCTCTATCATGTGTTGTGCAGACACAGCAAAAATTAACTTTGTACATAATGTGCATGTCTGAGAGCTCTGTCGTGCTTTACAAAGAATAAATATCCATCAGTCTGTAAAAGGAACAGACAATCCGGACAGTTTCAAAAGTAGTATTTGAGGAAAGAAAGCAAAAATCTGCACACTTCAGGAATCAAACCCAAACTGTGTTTCCATATGTAATGTTATATACCTACAGCTGCAAGTGGAAATGATCAAACATTTTTTATAAAAAATTACTTGAAGAGGACCTAGAAAATTTTCTTTAAAATAGAACAGATTATTAGTTATGAAGGTCTAATGACACATAGACAAAAGCCATATCCTGGCAGTTCCGTGGAGACTTCAGAAAATTCATATGATGAGACACATTTCTTGACAGAAGCTTTGGATAAAACATCTAATCAAAGTTTTGAGAGAAATCAGATGTTTTCACCCCTAAGTTAAATATGTGTATAAACCATTCAGAAATTACTTGCCAGTGTTAAAGCAAATTTGCTGTAAAGATAGTACAGGAAACAGCAAACATGTCTGCAAGCAGCAGGTGACTCCTATGGGCTTATCCTTAAAAGAGAATATGATTTTTTAAGGGAAGGTGATGATTTTCAACTGATCAGATGAATCTTTTCTCTCTGCTGCCCTGAAATTTTTACCTTGTTTATGCAGTTATGTAGAACATCAGAACACAATTCTGAGTTATGAAGGCATTGGATTTATCATTAAAAAGAATAAAAACACAGAACCCTTATGTCCTGTCCAGCTCAATGGCAACAGTGATCTGTAGCTTGTATCACAGATATTTCCTCTGATTGCTGAACAATGCATTAAACACAATATTTACAAGAAAGAAAAAACAGGAGCCTTAAATGTCACCATGGTTGACAGTTAACAGAATTAGGTGGGCAACAACTTTCAATGAGAATCTGGGCCTGAGAAGGAAATATCCCATATGTGCTCACTGCTAGGATCTGACTTAAAGTAAGAATGTTATTGACTCTAAACCCCTCATAAACCTGTATTACCAGAATTCTGACTATATTTTTGAACTGGTTATTAGACAAGACCGAAAAGACAGTAACTCTTTTGGAGATCACACAAATGCATTCTATAAATAATTTCTTTACATGTCTGCTGAATATATTTTCTTTCCTCTACAATGAGGTAGAAAACTACTTCAGATACTTCAATACCTTCTCTGTGTATACTGCACTTTACATCCTTCCCTAGGCAAAACCTAGTACACGTATTTTACAAGTTTTTGAGAAAAATTAACTTTTCCTACAAGCCTCATCATATCTGCAATGCTACTCCGAATCACTCATGAGGCAATAGGCTCTGAAAAATAAGAGCTTCATATCAGCCAGAGCAAGAGAATTGTTTGCCTGTAGCTGCACGCAAGATCTTTTGTCCTTTCCCAGCTGACCCTTAGGTCTGCTGTTTCCAAGTCCATCATGGTTACATGATGAGCTGCTTCAGTCATTCTGGAAGGTATTTTCTCCCTTTTTATTTGTTAATATCTCAGTGATATCTTTCTCTAGTCATTCTTCAGGCCATTGCCATGACATTTCAGTTCAACTTCATTTACTTATCACAAAGAGATCTCAGTGGGATTCTTTGGAAAGTGAGAACTATTAATAATAGGTTTCCTGTCATATTAAAAAGTCAGTAGGCTAAGACTTAATACTGAAATGGAATGTCAAACTTTATGTTGACTTTCTTGTGTCTGTCTGTTTGTTTGAGAAGCTCAAAATTTTCAGCTATAGCAGTGAGTTTTCTTAAAAAGAAAGCCCACAATTTGCACTAGAAACACACAATATTAAAAAAAAAAAAAAATGTTTTATTTGTCTGAAAATAAATGTTTGAATAAATTATCTAGAGTGTTCTTTAGAAAATAATATATATATATATTTATTGAAGAGCATGTTACAGCTTTTAATATATATATGTACATATGATAAATAGTAGAATAGATCCAAAGAAATCATTCTGGCTTAATAGGCAGGTACTATAAATATTTATTTGTCCATGTTTTTATAATGTATTGCATTTATTGAGCTGAGCAGCTCTGAAAGGGGTTCTTCTGGTATATTAGATCAATGTAAAATGACATGAACTAAGGTTATTCTAATCCCACATACCTATTCACGTTTTGGTGGCCATGTCTTTTGAGTTTACTTCCTGACAATCTTTGGGTAATTAACTAAATTTTATAGGGTATATTATAGTTACAACAAAGGCCAGGAATTTTACTGAATTTTTGTAGCCAAACACTGGATGAAAACAGCTGGACTGGTAGAAGATAATGGTGCATTGTTCTCTTGGACTTTGTGGAAGCAAAGGCATTTAGTCTTCTAATTTCCAATGTGTACTGCAGAATGCACCAGTTTTCCTAGATATACTCAATATAAGATAAAACTGAATCTCAGCTTAAAAACACCAGAAATATTTATCCCTATATTTCTCTAAAGATGGGTAAACAACTAAATAAAAGAGAACAAAATGCAATCCTCTATTACCAATGAGATTTTGTCCACAAATGCAGTTGCAGCAACCACATTTCTACCTTCGTCCTTCTGGGGGCTGTTTCATGAGCTAAAAAGGAGATAGGTAAGAAATAACACCCCTGTTCCTTCGGTCATCATCCCTGTGGGACAGACCCCACCCCACAAACGTTCAATTGTTTTGGTAGAATCAACCACTCAATGTAGTACTTTTTCACCCTTCTGCCCCTCACTGCATCCCTGACTCTAGCAGCATTTCCACTCTGTCCTGTGGGTTTGTCCTCCAGGACATTTCTAGTCAGCTCAGGTGTGTGTTAACAGCAAGGCTGCCACTGACTGCCAAAGAGCCAATTTTTGCACTTGGTGAAAATGAACAGGGCACTGGGACTCCCATCAAAGCTCTGGCTGGCCCGGCATCAAAGCACCAGAGCCACCATCCAACACCAGGCTTGCTCTGCCACTTACATCTGTGATTAAGGTCCGGCAATTCACTAAGTAAAAAACAGTATTATAACATGAGAACACAATCATCTAGGGACAATGAAAATGTACATTTTGTTTTAATTAATGGGATTAAGCACTTTGCAGTTTCTCGTACTGTTAAATCCCTTCATGTAAATTTCTTTTTATTTTCCAACTTATTCCCCGTAAGATAATGAATGTTGTTTTATCTGTATAAAAAGCCATATGCAAAATTACCACAAAGGTATCCCAGTGTTCCCAGAACACTTAATGCTCAATAATTTAAAACTAAAAATGGGATAAAGTACTGGTAGTTTTTTGTTAATCATGACACAGCAAAACAACCATGTTCTGCTTTGTAACAGGATTGTTATTTATTGTTTGTTATATCATAAAGGGTACAATCCTTATCTTTTGTAACATGAAATCAGCCAAACTGATTTAAATGCATAAATATTGTACAATAAACACAAGAAAGATTCCTCTGCGTGCCTGCTGCCTTGTGCCAAGCTTCCAGTGTGTTATTACAACAGCGTTAAAAGCTTGTGAGGACAAGGGACTTATATGTTACAAAAGTACTAGTCCACCCTAAAGATGCCATTATAATCAAACGGGTAACATCAAAGAAAAATATAATACAAATGAGGAAGAGACTTCTGCACACTTGCCAACTCTTTAACCCTGTCAGATACCCAGAGATGAAGAGGCTGAGTAAGACTTCATGGTAGTATGATAATTAAGGATTTGTAAGCAGTAATATGTGTCCCTGTAGATGAAAAAATAACCTTTAACCCACCTGAGACCAGCTCAGAAAATAGCACTGACATCACATGTATCCAGAGCACATTATGGCTGTTCCCACTGTGTGGTTTTTTAGGACTAGTGGGTTGATTTTGGTAACCTTAAATCTGTAAGAAATACTAGTTTTATTATACCTTTTACAAACATTAGACTTCGGCTATCAGAGCTTTGAAAGCTTATTTAGAACAGCCCCACCTACAGCCACTAACCCTCATTCCTCACCTAGGACATAATTAAACTTCTCCAGATCCCCATTAACCTGTTTCTTTGATCTCCGCAGTGATGATATGCAAAGCCATCCTATAAGGCCTCATCTCTTTCTATTGGTTAGGATTTTTGATAACTGTATGCAGAGTTCTGAGGAAGCAAAATCTATTGAAGATTTTCTCAAGCTATGGACAAATCCAGCTCAAAAGACCAATTTAAAAAAATCCACATATCGAGTGAAGTGTCTTCATTAGGGTCTAAGGCCTAAAAGAAAATACCAGTCCAGGGAAATGCTGAAGGTCTGTGACTGACCTTTCTTTGGTTTTAATCACTGAAACTCCCGACAGCTTAATAAGTTGAAGGTGCTGGATCACAGTCTAACTTAATAAGGCCCACAGCAGAGCCTTGGCCACCTTTGATTGCTCCCATAAGTCTCAGCACATCTGGTACTCTGTCCTTGGGTGAGAAATGTTTTCCATAACTTTCCTCATGTTCACTACCCTGCATATAAATTGTTTTTATTAAACCAAGAATGATACAGCACTGTATATTTGTGTGAGCTTTTGCAGTTTTCAGCCATCATCCTACTGAGAGAGATGATTGTTTCCTCTGAAATAGAATTAAACACGGTTTATCACAAGAATCTCCTTTGCTTTTTCCCCCACCACTTGTTTTACTGTGAATCACATGGGTCAACCTAACCTTCAGCTGTGACACAAGATTAAAGAACTGAAGATTGCAACAAGTCGGGTAGGAATCAGCTGCAATCTGTTGTATTTCTTCTTTTCTAAAAAATACAGTGCAGGAAGGCAAGCAAAGAGCTGGCTAGGAAGCTTGTTGTTTTTTAAGGAAATGGAAAGCTAAAACCCATACTAATTTGAGAGAAAAATATATTTATTTTTTATACATAGTTTATCTGTAATATAAAATAATATAATGTGTGACTTTATACATAAAAAGTGAAGCAAAAAGGTATCATCATTTTATGAGAACTGAGTGTACAAGTAACTTTGCTATACATATATGCACACAAATGTACATGTGTATAAGTGAAAAAAATTCAAAACAAAAACAAAACAAAACAACAACAACAACCAAAAAAAAAAAAAAAAAAAAAAAAAAAAAAAAAAAAACAGGAAATGATTTGCATAAGCCTGGTGTTTCTGCCAGATTTAATCCTACACACACTTCCAGTGCCTAATGTTTGTTGGTTTGTTAATTTTCTACTTTACTCAGACCTTCTTCAGTTCACAAGATTAGGATGTCTGAGCAACTTTCATCACTGCTTAAAGCAATGTGAACTGTACTCATCATATATTTTCTCTTTCCCCCTCCTGTTCATGGAAATAAGTATGCAAAGTAGGTTTTGCTTTTGATAGGGTTTGGGCTGCTGTACTTTAATACACATTGTTATATTTATCTTGGAAAACCAAGAGGATGGAATGTGTCTTGCCCTGGAAGCACAGACTGGTGGTCGTTGCAAAGGTCCTTGGGCTAGTTTTCTGGGATTTGGTTCTATACTTTTGTACCAGCCCTGAATAAAATTTTATTTTGTATATAGGAAAGCTTTCACAGTTAGATTTGTAGATTTATATACATATAAGTCAAAAGTACATTAATTTGAAGGAATATCAAGCATCAGGGTGTAACATTATTTACCTATCTTTTTGATACTTTGCTGGAATACTACATCTCAAAACTAGAATACTAAACAGTTAAGGAAAGGCGCATTTTGACTTAGAGAACTGCAAGAAAGGTTGATATTTTCTGAGGTTTTCTTAAAAGGAATACTCTGAAATCAGGTTCTGTGTGGATTTGATAGTGTTTTTGATAAGGCAGAACTAGTTCTACAATGGTAACTAGTCTCTCCTCAAATGTTTACAATTATTGTCAGAAAAATGTGTTTTACAAATGCCAAAATAATGTATTCTCAAACACCTGGTCTGAAAATAGAGAAATTTTTAATTCAGAGGATCTGCTTTACTGTAGTTTTTAATTGATTATGTTGTTGCCTGGATAGAGTCTGTGAGTGTTGTTATAATATAATCCCTTCCTACAAATAATTTGAAGAGACAAATAGAAGCGACTTCTCACTAAATTTCACCACTTCCCTTCAAAGCCCTAAGCTATTTGTCATTAATTATGTTTGTACATGAGTAGTTATATTCTTCTAAAGAAGGGCTTCTCACTCATTAATGACATTACCATTAGATGAAGATACCGCTGTAATTGGTACACATTCATGTCCATACTAGTGATGAGCAAGGGCCATTGTCTATTTAGCAGTTACCGTAAGGCATGCCAAGGGAAAATAAGAGCAGAGCACATGTATGTGTTATTTCCCCAAGTAAGCTTCCAGACTTCACTTACTTTCATCTCAGAGCCTTCCAGACCTAGATGGGATTTGCAATGTAAATTCTACATAACCCTCAACAGATTCCTCTTCTCTAAAATTGTATAGTCTAATTTGACCCCACTAAACACAGAGCTTCCCTGATGTTCTCTGGCAGAAGAAACCTTTTTCCAACTATAACTTACTTTGTCTGCTCTGACTCTTGCTCCTGTTGCTTCTTTGATGTCTCCATTTCCACATTAGCTCTCCATGCCACTCATGACCTGGAGAACTCTACCAAATCTTCCCCACCCCAAACTCTCCTTTTTCCACACTTTTATTTCCTCATACTTCATATGTAAGTTATTCTACACTTTTGAACATCCATTTGGTTCTTATCAATATTTAGCTACATATTTCTGGGAGAAAGAACCCAAAAATGCTAGCAGTATGCAAGAGGTGAGTGAGCCATGGTCCTGTACCATGCCACAATCATAGTCTCTATTTTTTCCTCCATTTTCTAGCATTCCTAACATTTGCTTCACTTTTCTGATTGCCAGTAAGTTATAAGCTCAAATTTTCATGAAAATATCTTCGGAATACATCCCGAAGATACCAATCCTGTGAAGCAATATTGTGGTCCGAGTCCACTCATTCATAAGTATAGCTGGGATTCTTTTGCATTTGCATCACTGTAAATATTTCTCCATTCAGCTTCATATACACTTTTATTGTTCAGTCACAAAACTTTACAAAGTCTTTCTGTTGTCCTTCAGTCAACTTATCATCCTTACTGCAATGGATAATTTCAAATCATTATTTATTTCCATGAACTCAGCATTTCCCCTGGGTAATAATAATTAGATGCACATGTTTTTGCATCATCATACAATCAAAGGAGCATTCAGGTTAAGAGGAACCTTGGCAAATCATCAATTCCATCCTTCAGCTAGTAAAGCATGGTAGTGAACTCTGACTGGATCTCCAAGGGTCTTGTTGAGTCAGGTCTTAAAAACCTCCAGTGACAGAGGTTCCACAAAATCACTGGGACACTAAGCCCAGAGATCAGGACTTACTTACATATGTAGTGAAATTTTTCAGCTTATATACAGTCATAGCCCCATCACTTCAATTTTTGGTGTTGCCTCTCATTCTCCCACTATGCACCGCAATAAAGAGACTGACATTGTAACTTTGTCTTCTTGGTAGCCCCATTTTTACTGGAAGGATACTTGTTCTACGTTAAGGCTGCTTTTCCCCACACTAAGGAGCCCAGCTCCATCAGTCTCATACGTAAGCGCTCCACTCCTCAGACCAGCTTAGTCATTCTCTAACAGACTTTCTCAGGTTTATCAACACTGTTATTCTTCTGGGGGTCTAAAGCTGAACAAGGTATTCTAGATGCAGTCTAATGAGTATGAGAAAAGGGAGATAATCAGCTTCTTCAGTGTATTGTCTACAATCTTGTTGGCACAGTGCTAACTCGTGTTTAGCCCTCAGGTCGCTTCTGGCAGAGCAGCTACCCAGTCAGTCAGTTCCCATCCTGAAAGTCAGTTCTCATTGCAAAGAATGAGATTGTCACATTCTAAAGAACTTCCCATTTATCCTTGTTGTCTCCTGTCAGTTCACTCCCGTAGTCTATCTAGGTCTCTGGATTGCATCCCTGCCATTGAGTGTATCAACTGAGGAGCATAGGGTGGTATCATCCAAGCCCAGTGAGGGTGCATCTATTTTCTACTTCTTCAAGGTTATTAAAAAAAAAAAAAAAAAAAAGGGGGGGGGGGGGTAAGTCTGGACAGACATAGCTTCCAAACTGAGTATATACTGTAAAACACTGCCTGATGATCCAGTGACTGTTGAACATTAAATTTAATATCCATTGCATCCATCCCAAACTGGGTGGACTATTAGATGCTCCAGTGATGCCCAGGGATACCACTCCAAAAGCTTTTAAAAAGCTGATGGAGAGGGCATCATATGCTCTCTCCTTGACCACTGAACCAGTCATTACCATGTAAGAATCAGCTTTCCCAAGGATGTTTTTAACTAGGTAAATCAATGCCAGCTGTTCACAATCACTTTCTTCTTCATGAGCAAAACTTTTAGGAAACCTTTTTCCATTATTTTCACAGGTACAGAAGCAAGACAACAGCCTGTACTTCCTTGGATTATATTTCTTTTGCTTTCTGTATGTAAAACATCTGCTTTTCAGTCCCTTATCAAGTCCCACTCCCAGTTTTCATCTCAACTCAAAGACAGTAGATTGCTCATACAATGCTTTAAGCTCTCTCAACACCCTTGAACTTACCATATCTGCTCCCACAGACCTACATGGGTTGAGATTCTCAGAAGATCCCTGACTCTCTGCTCTTCTACTAATGGCAGTTTGTCCACAAAGGCCTAAGAGGTAAATATCAAGACAAAGAAGACACTGAGTACTTCGCCTGTAACTGTCTACTGTCACTAAATTAGTTGCCCCACTCAGAAGCATGAATTTAACACTAATGTAGCTGTAGAAGCTTTTCTTCTTGCTTGAGATCCCTTGCTAGCTTCAAATCTACTTGAGATTTTGCTTCCTCCTGCCATATACATACATATCTTCTGTAGGCATCCTCTTTGTACTAGAATTCATTGTGACTACCCTGTTTAAACAAGTCAGTCTCTAAATAAATCTACTAATTTTCATGAATATGAGATACATCTTGTATTTGGAGGAAGCTGGCCTGCCAGCCCTTCTGAGCAAATTTGTTCTTTAAAGATAATTTTCACAGGATCCCACTCACCAGTTCTCTGAGCAAGCTGAAGTCTTCTGAGGTCTGTATTCTCCTCCTTGCTCTTCTCATTCCCGTCAGGATCATGAACATGGCTATATCATGGTCTTTATAACAAAAAAAAATTTCTTTGATTAGCACATCCCCAACATGTTCTTCCTTGCTTGTGAACAACAGGTCCAGGCAGAAGTGACTCTGGTTGGGTTAACACAACATCTGCATGACGATGTTATCCTGGATGTCTTGCATGGCATAGTGTTTCTCTTCAAGAAGTTGGTTTTCTCAGATTCGGGAAACTCATCAGTGTTTGACTCAGAGCTCACAATTTTCTCCGAGCTTTGAGATGCTGTAGAGCTCCTTACAAAATCCAAAGTACCTTTTGTATTAAACTGTGGCATTTCAGCACACTGAGGCAGACTGGGCCCTCTTCTACCCCACCAGAAAATACGTGGCCTCTTGGCCATTGTAATACAGGCCTTCCCAATTTTCTGTCACTCTTATATAAGATCTGTTAGTAGACCCATTAAAGACCCCTTCCCATCTACGACCTGCAGTGCTTCATTCAGGCAGATTTTCTAAATGCTGCTTTGGGCCCCTCTAGCTCATCTGTGTGGTAGAATGAGGCCAGAGCAAGAAGTGGGGGTTTCACATAGCAGCTCTCCTCTGCAGAGGTCAAGTTTTTGATCCCCATTCGAGTTTACTATTAACTTAACTATCACCCAACTGAAGTGGTTAATGGGTGAACCTAAGGTCAACCAGCTCTACTCCATACTCATTTTCAAAGAGGAACCTTTTTCTGTTACTGAACCGTGCAATCTTGTCTTTTTATAACATGCTGCATTTAGGAGTAAGGATAACAGGCAGTTTTTATCAGACTCTGGTAAAAGTATTCCACTAGTTTCAAGGTTTCAAAGATCTTTTTTCTTTTTTTTTTTTTTGCTTGGTCCAGGCATCAGAAAATTACAAGTACACCCTGCTTTGGCTGACCCAGCAGCTCTTGCAAGGGAATAAAAAATTACTGTATTTTGTATTATTGTACCTTATGCTGCAAGATATAAATGTTCTATGAGAACATTTTCTCACCAGTTCAGTGTTACTAATAACCTCAATGTTATCATTTTCAATGCAGACTAAATATTTTCCTGTCCTACTAGAAATGAACAAGGTGAAAAACCAACAGGTATGGTTCCTGATCATTTATTTTATAATTGTAACCTTACAGAGGAATTAATCATTTAGCTGTTTGACTGATTTTCTTTCTGTTCTTCTTGGTGATTCCTGTCACCATTAGAAAATTCTCAGTTAGACTGTAGTTTCTTAATTCTCTAATAAAATTAAAAACATTTCAAATTATAATAATTAAGATTAAAATTACTTAATTTTAGTTTACAGACTGTTTCCTGAGTCTACTATGAGTGAAGCCTTGTGCAATTCATCAGCAGACTTTAAAGGATTGTATATGAAATAGTGTTATTTGTAATCAAGCAATGGACTAAGGGTTGTTCCCAGCCACATACTTTGTCTCATGTTCATTGGACAGTCATTTAGTTTCTTTGGTCTGATTCATCCCAGCCTAAATTCAGGGATATAACAGATGCATCTAATTAAGATCTTAATTGCTTTAGGTTCTCCTGCTTGTCAGTGGAGAGAGACAGACTTCTGAGAAGCAATTCAGTTTTAAAATATAGGTTTATTTGCCCTTTGATGTGCCTTTCTTTTTCCAGTGACTAGCTGGGAAGATGAGGACAACTACAATTTTAATTGTGTCTCTGTTATGTACCTAAAATTAACCATGGCAAATCTGTGGTTTTGTTGTTGTTGTTTTTTTACAAATTTGATTTTTTTTTTCTCCTTCTGTGCATGTAGCACTGTCATCACTATGATATGAATTTTAGTTATCATCATGATGGCAGTTGCTCTCAACAATAGATTCACCTAATAGCTATCTTTGCTTAGAAAATTTGAATCACTAAAATCTGAATCACTAAAATTTTGAATCAATAATGTTTGAATTAATTCAATTATTTCAGAGATGCACCCCATGTGAGGCCCCTTAGAATCATAAAAGATCTTATGATTTGTAGGTCAATTTTGAAAAACCCCAAAGACCGTATTAGATGCTTACTTACTCCAGCTTCTTTCAGTATGTACCCAGACCACAAAATCAAAAAACATCAGTCATTTTTCCAGTTACAGCACTGTTGTTGTTGCTCAGAGCCACAATACCACCATGCAAGGCCACAGCAACACTGCAACTCATGCATACTACATCCTGGTGTGCTCTGATGGACCCTGTGACAATAGTATTCCTACTATGTCTGCTTATGGTGTCATGAGAACATGAAAGCATATGAGCAATGGAGGGCCGAAGCTAATTCCTCTGACATTCTGCACTACTTGGTTCAGCAAAACCCTCTCTCTCTCCTTTTGCTCTCTATTAGCAGCTGCAAGATTAATATTTTAATTTAAGTCAGGGGAGTTAGGTTGGAGGATCTCCCCCATGCAGCTGCAGATATGAGACAGGTTTTAGCAGCTGAAGTACAAAGGAGGGGAAAAAGCTGTTTAAAAAAATATCACCTGGCTTCCTTCCATAAAAGAACTTTCCTCCTTTTGTTGGAGGGTTCAAGGCTGTCTTCCTTTTGTTCTTTTGGCTTTAATAAAACCTTTTGTACCCCTTCCACTCCCTCTCCCCCGGGTGGTCTACATGGCTGCTGATTGAGATCAGCTGCAAGAGATGTAACGTACAGAGTACAGTTCAGCAGCCTTAATCGTGATGTTAGAGTTATGGCACTCAGGAGGCTGGAGACATTATTGTTTTCCTGGTTGGCTGACCTCAGCCAACAGTTGTTCTGGTCACCCAGTGCGAGCCCACCTACTGAAGGCATTAGAGAAATGTTCTGCACACACTTTCACAGCACAAAGAGCTTTGTTTTTATAAGGGAGGGGCAATATCAGTAGCCAGGATGCTGCTGGTAGGCAGAGGATGCTCATCAGCGTCCTGAAGGGCTTGGGGTGGACTTTTGGCCTGTCAGAAAGATGGAGGCTCCAGAGTCGTGATCACTTCTGCAAGCACCAGTCCATGGGGCAGAGCTAATGCTGCACAGAGCCCTGAGGTACCTGGAAGGGAAAAGAAAGGATACTGCAGCCCTGAAGCAATATATTTCCTCCTTGTCTCCCCAACCCACAAAGAAATCACTTAGTCCTTGAGCACTTGTTGATGTCTAGTCTGCTGTGGATACAGGTCTCCTGTTTCCATTTGTTTAACTCACAAAATGGGGAAGGAGATGATTATTTGCCAGTCTACTCTAGTATTTACAAATCCACTTTTCTCTTTTATTGTTTATGAGCCAGACTGGGCAAAAAAACAGCCCATCTTAGTTTTAGGTTCCATTGGTCCCTGGGATGCAGAACACAGAAATATGTTCCGCTGTGGGCTCTGACTAACAGCCCTCCTTGAGGCACACACTTTTAGCAGCTGGAAGGCAGGTACCAATGAATGGCTCCACAGCGAAGGTCACCTTCCTCTCATGGCAACCAAAAAGGAGAAAATCAAGTCATGCCACCATTGCAGTCCAATGAAAACTAAATATAGATATTATCAGCTGTCCATTAATAACACCAAAGCCTGAGTACTATGAGAATATAATTCTTGCCCATCCCATCATATTTATAAATAATTATAAATATATATATGATAGTTTGGGGGTCTTTTGCAAATGTAGCAAGGATTCACCATGCTGGTAATCCCCTGGTTCAATTAGCTAGGCTGATCACCATGGTGGAACTGTTCATTTTCTTCTTCAGCCACAGGTAAGGTACAGGATTAAGGAAAAATAAATTTAACCTTACACAGTCCAACATTATCAGAAAAAGCCAAAGAATTGGACAGCTCAGCTAGGCAGAAACACCACTGTGATATTTTCCATCCCCTGTTGTTGGGTTGTACCAATAAGGTGGCCTAATCATGAACTACATGGTCATGAAACATATTCTGAAGATACTGGAGAGCACTATTTTAACATATTTATGGCTGTAGGAAGAAGGTAGAGCTCTCTTTTTTTTGTTGCCCTCCTGCAGACATGTGACTTGGTAAAATTCATTGCTTTCCCTCAAAGACCGTTTCCTCTTTATAAGTGTTGCCATGTTTCATATGCCCTCTCACATACTCAGAGTAATATGTGCACATTTTGCAGTGGGTTGGTTTTCAAGACTATATTAAAAAATAAACCTGGGAGTGAGACAGAATTGCTCCAACTCACAGCCTAGAAGTGCTTTCCTCTACAAAGGACTCTCTACATCCACTCTTCAGTTTACCAGTTGATTTACAATGGTCAAATCACCAGAAGCCTTTTCTCCTATGCAGTGTGTACCCCAGTTAACCATGGGACTTCCAACATGCTGGAGAGTAAGGCTGTAGTTATGGAGTCATCCATCTAACAGGTGAGTTGCACCTTTTTCTTTCTTTTCTCAGATGCTTGTTCTTAATCTCTTCTTGAGCATATATTTCCCATATGTATCATCTGCTTCCTTGTGCCCCTATAAATAAAAGAACAAGAATTTCACGCTTAGAGTTTGCTTGCAGCTCCTACCCTGAACTCATTAACATTCCTTACTGTTTAAGACAGCAAAGTTGTGAAATGCTTTCCAACTTGGAGTTACAGATTTAAATGTTTTTTAAAGCCAGTGATTTAATTGGAGTATTAATCTTGGTACTGGACTAGTACAGCATTTTTTCCCCCTTGGCTTCAGCATGCCAGGAAATCCAGCACATGATAAATATACACAGTTCTGAGTCATTGTTGCTCAGTTTTTGATGTGTCTGCTGTTGAGCTGTTGACTCCAGATAGATCAAATCCTGATATTTAATAAACACTGCTGCTGATTTAACTGAGGGACTTCTAATATAGTTTGGGGAATTGTGAGTCATAATATTTAAGCAGCAATGCAGCACAGCTACTTGGATCAGTTGTAAATATTGTATGCTTTTGGCAGGGACGGGAAGGGTCCACTTTTCACTGGATTCTTGATATTTTGAGTGAAATATTTAGGAGTGTTGTGAAGGTGATACAGCATTTACAGGTGTTGGACTCTAAGAAAAAAAAAAAAAAAAAAGTCTTTACGGGGAGAAAAGGTCTTGATGAAGTGTCCCCTCGAGAGTCCTTATTTCTTAATTATTGCTCTGTACTGTTCCTGTCCTAACACCTTCCCAACTGACTCAGCAAGCTCACTGACATGCTTGTGGCAAGCATACATTGAAAAGAAAAACTGACCTGCTCTCAGATGAGATGGAGTTCCAGCACCAGAGAGTTACAAAACACAGTGGATATTTGCTATTTAATCTGTCCCCTCATTCTCTGGCTGAGAAGTCAGCTGAAGTGTGATCCTCAGTGGCCAACATTTCCAGAGCTATAGTCCCAGCTGTGAAAATTACTACTCCTGTGGCCTTTGGACAAATTACTTTTCCTCTCCAGCTCAGTTACAATATCTGTTTTAGAAGTGCTAATAACACGTACTTGACACAGACATTGGCTTGGAAACTGGAAAGCACTTCTCATGTGACACATTCATTCTTGTATTTCTCCAGTAATACTATGCAATGGTCTAAAAAAAAAAAAAAAAAAAAAAAAAAAAAAAAAATGGTAAAAAAAAAAAATAGAAATTGTACATAAAAAAAAAAAAAATAACTATTGAATCTTTTGGGGGGGATAAACAATAATGTTGGGAGGGCAATTTGTTGTT
>CM021797.1:79924556-79948877 GCA_011076525.1 Nettapus auritus
AAAAAAAAAAAAAAAAAAAAAAAAAAAAAAAAAAAGGGAGATCAATACAAGACTGAATCTCCACTGAATCTCCATATCATCCACAAGGATATTTTAGGGTGGAGATCACATAATGTTGGGATGTCACTTAGTTGTGTTATTGCTATTGATGTACTGGTAGCACCTAAAAGTCCTAGTCAAATGTGAAGTCACCATAAAACAAAACAAAACAAAGCAAAACAAAAAACGCACACACACACACAAAAACAGACAAACAAAAAGAGTTTCAAAGACCTTTCAGTTTAAGTACAATTTCGAAAGCACTGCAATACAACAATTTTCTGGAAAACTGCATTTCCTGGGCTTACAACGATTTTCAGATAAAGGATCATCAGGCAGTTTAACTTGTGAATCAGCATAAAAAATTTGTCAGTCCCAGGTGTTTACCATAAAAAATATCATACCTTGTTTGCAGTGGGATATAGACAACCCATTGTCAGGACTGTGCACAGGAGTTTGGTCCACATGTGGCATGTTATGAAGAATGTCAGAAGACAATCTGAATAATGAATTTGTTCTTGAGTAAGGAAAAATTAAAACCACCATGTTGTGTTTTCAGAGGAACTCTTTGAAGCCCAGCTTTTAATCTTGTGGTGTTTTGAGTGCAAACATGTGCTGTATTTGTACTTATTCATTCAAATGTTTTGTAAGATAGGATTTTTGGACATTTCTATTGCTGGCATTGGATTTCACTGCAGAGGCCATGATAATTCTGAAATAATTTTGCAGCTGTTTCATAATCAATATTAACTAGCTATTTAATAATAAATAAGCAAATAAACAGATAATAATGTTTGGAACTGTTTCAGAACAAGCTTCCTGTGAGATTGTATTTTGGATGAAGGAACTGGCAGTGGCCACTTTCTACACAGACATCTGCAAAGCAAGAAATATCTGTTTTTGAGGGCATAATTAGCATATTTTTAATAACTCTTATAAGAAGATACTTTTCCTAATTCCTGAGCATCCAATATTCTCTTTTTTTTTTTTTTTTTTTATTATTATTTATTTTATTTTTAAGTAATAAGTTTGTTCTGAACATTTATATGTAGGAAACCACGGATGAGAAAAGTACCAGTTAATAAGCAGAGGGAGAGAAAATTGATAAACCAGGAAGACAAATCTGCTCATTCATGGTCAGTAATGTCTAAAAGCTCCTCCACTTCCAGTGAAGTATCTCACTGTCTTAAAGTTCTTATTTCTCCTTTGTAGTAGACTTTCCTTTTATCCCACAGCCATAGCAATATTGTCCTTCTTTCCCTAGTTATTTTTTCTGAATCTGTTCTTTAAGTAAATTTCCTTTTCTATCTCCAACCGTCAAATATTTAAGTGTTCATCTGCACCTACTCCTTCTGTAACAGAACTACAATGCAGTACTGGTCATGTTCCATAGAATTATTGCTCCTGCTCTCTCACAGGTGTGCTTCAAACAAGATGATTTCCAACCTGTATGTTAGAACATGCAAGAATTTGTTTTCTGTCAGAAGAAGCAAAAATGAACATTTGCCTTACAACATTTTTTTAAGAAGATGATTCATAACACTTTGTGCCATCTGATTGTTCAGGGAATCTTAGTCTTCCTCTTTCAAAGATATACCCATGAAAAAATTACCTGGGACTATGCAATATCATCTACGAGCTCAGTATCTGCCTTCTGAGATGCTCCTGCTCATACTTCTGCTACCCTAAAAAGCAGTATATTCTCTGTCCCAGTGTGATTTCAGTTGTTAAGCATGAGCCAACATTGACCTTATGAGACAGGGACAGTTTTTGATAGTAGTAGAATATTTCTTCATTAATGGTTAAAAAATACCACAGTAAAAATGACATATAAATAGAATATTGGTAGTGACTTGAAACAAAGCCTAAAATGTCCAGTAATTCATTTTCAACACTTTAGTTTTACTACTGAGATGTTGTGGAACAAACTCATAGAGTGTAATGGCTAGACAGCAACAGCATAAACGGGATTAAAAATCAAAAGGGTTCTATAACAGGAACAGTTTTTGTTGTAAATTACACAAGTAGGTCACTAGTGGGGTCCCTCAATTCTCCATTTTAGGGCCAGTCCTCTTCAAAGTTTTTATAAACATTTTGGATGTAGGACTAGAAGGTGTTTTGAGCATATTTGCTGACGACACCAAACTTGGAGGAGTTGTAGACTCAGCTGAGGGTAGAAAGGCCTTGCAGAGAGATCTGGACAGACTGGAGAGCTGGGCAATCACCAGCTGCATGAAGTTTAACAAAAGCAAGTGCCAGGTCCTGCACGTGGGACGAGGTGACCCTGGCTACACATAGAGACTGGGCAACAAGATGCTGGAGAGCAGCCCCGCAGAGAGGGATCTGGGGGTTGTGGTTGACAACAAGTTGAATATGAGCCAGCAGTGTGCCCTGGCAGCCAGGAGGGCCAACCGTATCCTGGGGTGCATCAAGCACGGCATCGCTAGTCGGGCGAGGGAAGTGATCGTCCTGCTCTACACTGCTACTGTGGCCTCACCTCGAGTACTGTGTGCAGTTCTGGGCACCACAACACAAAAAGGACATTCAACTGTTGGAGAGTGTCCAGAGGAGGGCGACAAAGATGGTGAAGGGCCTGGAGGGGAAGGCGTATGAGGAGCGGCTGAGGTCACTGGGCCTGTTCAGCCTAGAGAAGAGGAGGCTGAGGGAAGACCTCATCACAGTCTACAACTTCCTCGTGGGGGGAGTGGAGGGGCAGGCGCTGACCTATTCTCTGTAATCACCAGTGACAGGACCCTCAGGAATGGCGTGAAGCTGAGGTAGGGGTAGTTTAGGCTGGACATCAGGAAGAGGTTCTTCCCCAAGAGGGTGGTCACACACTGGAACAGGTTCCCCAGTAAAGTAGTCACTGCACCAAACCTATCTGAATTTAAGATGTGATTGGACTGTGCACTTAGTCACATGGTCAAAACTTTTGGGTAGTGTGTTGCCATGGTACCAGGAGTTGGACTTGATGATCCTTATGGGTCCCTTCCAACTCGGGGTATTCTATGATTCCATGATTCTCTAAGTAAACTATGAGGGAAAAAATAATAATAATAATAATAATAATAATAATAATAATAACCAAAAAAAAAAAAAAAAAAGGATAAAAGATAAAAGTACTACTTTACTACTTCATTAAGTTATGAACCAATCACACATCTACAAGACAAACTTCAGTAAACAAGATTGCCAAAGGTGGTTATTTTTTTCTGGGAGATAGGTCACCAAGGCATTTTTAAATCAGAATGGTTGAAATACCTACAGGAAATTACCAAGGACTGTGTGCAGTAAGGCTTTGAATAATACCTCCAAGGATGGAGACTCCACAACCTCTGGCAGGGAAACTTTGTCTAGGGTTTGACCGCCTTCACAATATTAAAGTGTTATATTGAGTTCAATCAGAATTTCATCTGTTCTAATTTGTGCATGTTGCATCTTGTCCTAGTTTATTTTAGAAGACTTATTTGACTGAAAACATTAATCATTTGCTTACACAGACATTTTCCAAGAAGACAATACTTTGTAAATAAATGGATGCAAAATATTTAATTTTGTAGAATTCATTTAGCAAATATATGCTATTGTTAGACAAAACAACAAAACAGTAAGTTTGGCCAGATACTGTCATCATTCTTCTGGGTAGGAAATTTATAAATTTATCTCCTATTAATTTATATGTTATAAAGGAACCAAAGCCTAAACTGTTTGCAAGGAATCATAAGCAAAGTTTACATAACCATCAGGGGATGGGGAAAATGCTGCTCTAATATTATGCTGATAGTAGAATTAAGCACACTACTATCAAGAACAAGGAAATCTAATCATTTATGTTTGAATTGTCATCTGTCTACCATATTTTTCTTGTGAATTTCAAGGGTATTCAGGTCACAAGTCTTAATCCTTCTCTTTTTTATGCCCTTAACATTTTATTTTGCCTCTAATCTATAGTGGGTTTTGTTGGTAGAAAACACACCAAAATTTGTATGCCTACATTTGTATGTAGGACAGTCTGGATCATGATGAAAAAGTAGAAACAGCAGATGACAGCAAAAGGACAAGAGGGCAAAATAAGCAAGCAAGTTAGAGGTGTCATAGTAAATGAAAATGTAATTGCAAAGGAAATGAAAAAATAATAAACTTTCAAAACTGAGTATATAATGTTATCTTAGGCTTATGGTAAGATATAAATTAATTCATACCTTCTTGTGATTTATGATGTCACTGTTAAACCCTTAAATAGCATTAAATCCATGCAATTCAAAGTTGCATAGATTTTTTTTTATTTTTTTTTTTTTCTGTATACTATATATAACAACTCTGTAGATATTCCTATGTTCCATGCACAGTCACAAACGTGATTTCAAAATAAACAGGGCATCACAGTGGCCACTTACTGAGCTAGGAAAAAAAAAAAAAAAAAAAAAAAAAAAAAAAGGAAATCAGGTGAGAATCAAACACCTCTGTAGTATTCTATAAGTTTCCCCTTTGTCATAAGACATTATCTAACAGCAAGGTGCATCTGCAGAAAATGCAATGTTCCTAACTATTCTAGTGATTTATTTTTAAGCATTGAAGGACAAAGTATTTGTAGGGTCAGCCAGAAGTCATCATTGACGGGAAATATGTGAGATCACACAGAGATTAAGGAGGAAATACATCCAATTCATCCAAACATTACAATAATAGGATTAGAAAATAATAGGATTATAAATACTAAACCTTTGAGGATAAATTCTACTGTTGAGGAGATCTGTGACTGGATCTCTTGATTGTCTGCAGATCTTTTTACACCAGTAGAAGAAGAGGAATCATTTGGAGTATTCCTGGCTTAATTTGGGTGGTGTTTCAAATGTGATTATTTTTTAACCAACTCAAACATATGATGTAGCCTCTCCAGAGCTTTTTCCAGGCACATTTTTGTATAATTCTATGATCGCTTAAGTGTAAATTCTTTGTGTACATAGCTTTGTTCATCATGCTAAGCATACAAAGACGAGTTGCATAAAATAAAAGATGCTACTTAACTTCAATTTATGAACAAAGACCAAGGTCACACTAAAAAGAATAATTGTTTCATGATGGATTATCTCAGAAATCACTACTATTCTTCATTCTTAGACAAAGTTGTATTTTGTGTATGATTCTGTTTTAAATTAGTTTCAGACAAATATTTCCACTTGTTACAGGGCAAAATACAGTCAAGCTTCTTCTTCTTCCTTTTTTTTTCTTTAAGAAGAAGAAAGAGGAGGATGAAAGAAAGAAAATAAATAAATAAATAAATAAAAATAAGAAGAAAAAAAAAAAAAGGAAGAAAAAGGGAAGAAAAAAAGAGAAGGAAAAAGAGAATGAAAATGAAAGGACAAATATAAAATTATACCTCTGTCATTTTACAAAGGGGCAGGTTTCAAAGTTCCTCTCCAGGCAGGCTATAAGGCAGACTGCACAGGAGGAACACACCATGGACCACAGTTGCAGGACCGGTATTTAAATCATATTCATTTTACTTTCTCATTGAATGCCAGACCTATGCAAGCTGTACTCCTTAACCATATATATATTTATCTGGGTATCAATTTTAAACAGAAGTCAAGTATAAATTATGGCAATTGTCTGCTGAATTTGATCTATGCATTCCAATTATGCTGATTTATTCTGAGCTGAAATCCACACAAAATTTTAAGAGCAAAGGTTTAAGATTTACTTCAAGGCACTAGATTAGTTTGTGAGGTTGTTCATCCATTTAAGTGTGCAGAGTTTCAGTTCTTGCTGTGTACCACCAACTCTTCTAAAAGAGAAATTAAGCTATATATATCCAGGGAAGATTATCAAAACTGAAAGAAAAGTGAAAGTATCTCAAAAAATTGTAATGGTGGAAGCTTTCCCACCCCTCTTATGAAAGTGGAAGGATGGATTCTGTGTATGCACAAGAATGCACACACGACGGGGAAAAAAACAGAGGTGTTAAAATACCATGCATAATTGCACAGCTATTTTGTTCTTATTACAGACAAATTATGGGGTAGCTCACCCAACTGAAACATGGCACTAGATGGATACAGACTGTTTAGACAAGACAAACCTGGAAAGCAGGAAGATGGAATTGGAGTCTAGGCAATTTGAGAGGCTCAAACACAAAGATCTTTGCTTTCAGCTGGGTGAAAGTCAGTCAAAAGCTTGTATAGAATAGCAGCTGGGTGACCCAGAAAATGTACAGAGCAATTGCCCAGGCATAGAGGGACAGCAAAACAGAGTGCATTTTGAGCTGAAGCTAATGTGGAATGTGAAAGGCAACAAACAGGGCTTCTAGCTGTGAACAGGTCATCAAAAAGAAGGCTAAGGAAAATGTGGACCCAGTGTTCAAGGGGGCCAGAGACCTTGGTGACAAAATACTTGGAAAAGGCTAAGATACTCCACAGCTTTTATTCCCTCAGTTCCTTTTGGAAAGGTCTGCCTCGTCTCCTACAGAGACAGCTGTATCTCAGCAACCCATGCTCAGTGGCTTCTGAAAGTAGCATGTTATCACTCAACATTGTAAAAAAGGGCTGTCCCTCAGCTGATATGGTTTTCATTGTTTGATCTCTTAAAAGAGGAGGCCCATGAGAAAAAATATATATTAAAAATTGCAGAACCAGAGAGTTATCCATTCCAGTAATAGCTGTACATTGGGATCTAATATCTACAGGGGACTATACATCAGTTTGGATGTGTCTGTTTCTAACAGGAGGGATGCCAATCCTGATGTATGACCAAGAGGAAACATTCTGAGAGGTGTAAGTGATTAATAATGATCATGCATAGGGTTGTTCTGGTTTGGAGTTTCTCTCTACAGTAGTGTGCATAAAATATAAAATTTATATTAAGTCTATTCCTATATCATATATGTAGAAAGTTGTGAACAGTACTAGAAGGCACGAGAAAGAGAAATAACAGATTCCCTAAATTTGTAAAGAAATGTTTCTATCTAAAAAAAATAATAATAAAAAAAAATGGTGGAAACTTAGAAAAAAAAAATAGGGCAAAAGAAAAGAGCCTTTTTTCTTCCTTTTCATATTCAGTGAGCATTAGGAAATTAGAAAGGTATTTGTCATGCCTGCAGAGGTTTACTGAATTTTATCTGTGCAAGAGCTGTCTCGCAGAAGTAAAGTCGTAAAGTTATCCTCTTGTATGCAGTGGATTAAAGAAAACATTCTTTTCTTTAAGTAAATTTAGGTAGAAATTGTGACATAATTTATTCACAAACAAATTTAACAAAAATTTGTAAAACACGCTTTAAGGTCAAAAATAACAAATGAGGAAAGGTGGGAATGTTTTTTACTGCTGTTTCCAGAATGAAAAGCTTTTTTTGACATGCTAGACTCACAGGGAATGTTACCTACCAACCACAGTACACCTTCACCTCCCCACATACTGTGGCGTGACATGGAGGGAACTTAGATAGGAAATCAGAAATAGCAGCTCACATCCAGAGGGTATATGACCTGGGCCAGGAATCTGTAATTTATCTTACCTGAAAAAAAAATAAATAAAATGAAGCTCTGTAGGAGAGTCCTAGACTTATGGTTCTTTGTTTCTCTTACTCAGAAAAGGCTCAGCTGCTTCTCCAGCTGATAAGCAATACTATGTAGAAATTAGAATATAATTTTTTTAATACATATTTTACTCCTGTGTTTGAGGTACTCCCTGAGAGGATCAAGACTTGGGTTACACCTCTGTTAGACAAAGAAGACCATGACTCATTTTTACCAGGTAAATGCTTTAATCACTAGCCTGTAGAGAAGTATTTGTGACCTTAGTCTTCTCAGTTTAGTAAATGACATCTAAGCTCACTTTTATTAATGTTTCCATCAACTTCTTGCTTTCATTTAAAATGCCTGAATTTGTACTGTAACTTATCTTCATTTCTGCCCAAAGAGTCTCTTTCGATATGTCATAATTTGTATTTATTTTAAAATTATTTTTACCTTAGCAAAAAATGTCAGTTATTTATATATGTCTGTTTAGTATGCAGTCCAGAGGAAGAACTCTCTTATTGCATTATTAATTGTCTAATGCACTAGAGACAGAAAATGCATCATAAATAATACTCTAAGCTCTTTAAAAAGTTAATTTTCACTGATATAAATATAGATGGCCTACAAAAGTATGAATATTAATTCTTATATTTTTCCCAATTTTTTTGACCAGTTGTCAGTTCTTGGGCTACATGTACAAGTATATGTTACCTTACATACATCATCATTTAGAATGTATCATCATCATATGTATATGTTGTCTACACACTTTACAAGGAATGCTAACAATTGTCCATCATGTCTGTCTCCACAGATGTCCTATTCCTAACGTGTCCTTTTGCCTGGTTCAAAATATACAGGGGATACAAGAGCAAGGAACGGCTTGCTCTCTGATGATGAGGTGCCAGCTACACTTCTCCATCCATCTCATGGCAGAGAGCTGGTGTAGCATGTTCTGTGGCCAAAGATCCTTTTTTTTTCTTTGTTTGCTGCCACACTGACAAATTGTAGCAGGAATGACTGGAAAGAATATTAGCAATCCCAGGGCAGATACCAAAAGAGGATGTGGGAAACAGAGCCATGCGTCAATGTGAGCTGTGGGTGAAACTAGGTAGGCACACAGACTTGAGAAAAGTAAAGGATTCAACAAGGTTTCCTCCTATAACTTATATCTGGAGGAATAATAATATTATTTTTGTTATCCTACATCTTGTTAGCTGTCCGTATGGTTACAACTTTATAATTAAAACTAATCACAGAATCACAGAATCACAGAATTTCTAGGTTGGAAGAGACCTCAAGATCATCGAGTCCAACCTCTGACCTAACACTAACAGTCCCCACTAAACCATATCCCTAAGCTCTACATCTAAACGTCTTTTAAAGACCTCCAGGGATGGTGACTCCACCACTTCCCTGGGCAGCCCGTTCCAATGTCTAACAACTCTTTTGGTAAAGAAGTTCTTCCTAAGATCCAACCTAAAATTCCCCTGGCGCAACTTAAGCCCATTCCCCCTCGTCCTGTCACCAAGCACGTGGGAGAACAGACCAACCCCCACCTTGCTACAGCCTCCTTTGAGGTACCTGTAGAGAGCGATAAGGTCACCCCTGAGCCTCCTTTTCTCCAGGCTGAACAATCCCAGCTCCCTCAGCCGCTCCTCGTAGGGCTTGTTCTCCAGGCCCCTCACCAGCTTCGTCGCTCTTCTCTGGACTCGCTCAAGCACCTCGATGTCCTTCTTGTAACGAGGGGCCCAAAACTGAACACAGTATTCAAGGTGCGGCCTCACCAGAGCCGAGTACAGGGGGACGATCACCTCCCTAGCCCTGCTGGTCACACTGTTTCTTATACAGGCCAGGATGCTGTTGGCCTTCATGGCCACCTGAGCACACTGCTGGCTCATATTCAGCCGACTATCAACCAACACTCCCAGGTCCTTCTCTGCCTGGCAGCTCTCCAACCACTCATCTCCCAGCCTGTAGCTCTGCTTGGGGTTATTGCGTCCCAGGTGGAGGACCCGGCACTTGGCCTTGTTGAACTTCATGCAGTTGACCTCAGCCCATCGGTGCAGCCTATCCAGATCCTCCTGCAGAGTCTTCCTACCCTCGAGCAGATCGACACACTCACCTAACTTGGTGTCATCTGCAAACTTACTGAAGGTGCACTCAATGCCGTCGTCCAGATCATTGATGAAGATATTAAAGAGGACCGGCCCCAGCACCGAGCCCTGGGGAACACCACTAGCGACCGGCCTCCAACTGGATTTGACTCCATTTATCACGACTCTTTGGGCCTGGCCATCCAGCCAGTTTCTAACCCAACGAAGCGTGCGCCAGTCCAAGCCAAGAGCAGCCAGTTTCCTGAGGAGAATGCTGTGGGAAACGGTGTCAAAAGCCTTGCTGAAGTCAAGGTAGACCACATCCACAGCCTTTCCCTCATCCACCCAGCGCGTCACTTTGTCATAGAAGGAGATCAGGTTCGTCAAGCAGGACCTGCCCTTCATAAACCCATGCTGACTGGGCCTGATCGCCTGCTTGCCCCGCAAGTGCTGCGTGATGACTCTCAAGATAATCTGCTCCATGAGCTTCCCTGGCACTGAGGTCAAACTGACAGGCCTGTAGTTTCCCGGGTCAGTCCTCCGGCCCTTCTTGTAGATGGGCGTCACGTTTGCTAGCCGCCAGTCAACTGGGATCTCCCCCAATAGCCAGGACTGTTGATAAATGATGGTAAGCGGCTTGGCCAGCTCCTCTGCCAGTTCTCTCAGTACCCTCGGGTGGATCCCGTCCGGCCCCATCGACTTGTGCACTTCCAAGTGCCGTACCAGGTCACCAACCATTTCTTCATGTATAGTGAGGGCCACATCCTGCTCCCCATCCCCTTCTACCAGGTCAGGGAATTGGGTATCCAGAGAACAACCGGTATTGCCGCTAAAGACTGAGGCGAAGAAGGCATTAAGCACCTCCACCTTTTCCTCATCTCTTGTAACTAAGTTTCCCCCCGCATCCAGTAAAGGCTGGAGATTCTCCTTAGTCCTCCTTTTTGTGTTGATGTATTTATAAAAACATTTTCTGTTATCTTTAACGGCAGTAGCCAGATTGAGCTTCAGTTGAGCTTTGGCTTTTCTAATTTTGTCCCTGCACAGCTTCGCAACATCCTTATAGACCTCCTTAGTGGCCTGCCCACTTTTCCAAAGATTATAAACCCTCCTTTTTCTCCTAAGCTCAAGCCACAATTCTCTGTTCAGCCAGGCCGGTCTTCTGCCCCGCCAGCTCGTCTTTGGGCACGTGGGGACAGACCGTTCCTGCACCATTAAGATTTCCCTCTTGAAGAGCGCCCAGCCTTCCTGGACTCCTCTGCCCTTCAGTACCGCCTCCCAAGGGACTCTACCAACCAGTGTCCTCAGTAGCACAAAGTCAGCCCTCCGGAAGTCCAATACAGCGAAATACTGTAACTGTAATGTACTGTACAGGAAGTCCAATACTAAGCTGAAAATGAAGTCAATGTGTTTGCCATGTAAACTCAGAATGTGTCATGTAGCCACTGTAGCCACAGAGTCCAGAGGCAGTTGATGGGAATCCTGGCTGCAGGTAAAATGAGCTTTCATCTTCTCAAGTCTGGGGGCAAAGACAGCAATTCTGCTACCTGCAGTCCCTAAGATCTCTTTGCAACTCTTTGTGAAGGAGAAACAGGCTCCAAAATCAGGTAATCGAATAATAAAAAATCCTGCTAAAAAAGGAAAATAACCAATTACTTGCTTTCTTCACATACCTAAGAATATTTGATTTTGTATTGACTTTCTACTTCTATATCATTCATCACCATTTTTAGAATGTATAGCAATAATTCAACATTCCTGACAGTATGCCCCACTCATCCTTCTCTAGAACATTTTGTAAAGTGGGCAATAATGTTGGACTACATGTAAAAGTAGATATATAGCAACTCCTAGACATCAGTACAATTAAAAATAACTGTTGAACCTGTAAGCTAGCAGAAAGTTTGGTATTAAGTAGGCCTTGCTTTCTTCTTCTGTTGTGACAGTTGTCATTGACAGTATCCTAAGAGCAAAACTAAGTGAAGTCCAGTAGAAATTGTAGCCAGAACAATTAACATAGGTGGATCGAGCTTTTTTGGTGTCTAAGCCATTTTTCAAACATCTGGTTGATTGTAAGAGATACCAAACATGAAGAATTAAGTCCAAGGAAAAGAAAACAAATCTGAGAAAAAAAAAAAAAAAAAGTCCTTAAAACTTCCAGAAATTAATGTTATCTTTTCAAAAGTCCTGAATTGCTTATTCTAAGCTGCACTTTATTGTTCGTAAATTTTTTGCCTTCTTAACTATGGAGTAAAGAACAAAAAATAAATACCATGGAAAGAAGCTGATCTTTGTTACTTTGAATCTAGTCAGAAATAGAAGGAAAAAATAGAATTAAAAAGAAATTAAAATGTTCTACAGGACATTCAATAGATTTTTGTTTGTTTGTTTTGTTTTGTTTAATATATAATAAATGAGGCCCCAGATTTCCAAACAAGGACTTTCTCAAGTATATACCTTTTTAGATTTCAACTATGTATTTGACTCTTTGCATTTAGTACAGTCATTGGTTCTAAACAAGAAATACTTACTATTCATATGCATCGTAGCCAAGAATCAGATCTTCCAGAGCTTCCAACCAGATCAGATCTTCCAAAGCCTTTAATGCTTATTCTGTACTATTGTGTGTGGTCAGACAGATAAAGAGATACTCAAAGAGAGAGCAAAGATAAAGTGAATCTTTCAAACAAACACTTACTTTAGCTTGTACAAGATGCATATTTTGGAGAATATCCACATTTTAATAACAGACTTACTGTTTGAAGGTAATGAGAATAATTTCTTCTTATTCACATCCTTTTGAAGGGATGAAAACAAACATCTTTCATACAGACTTTCATTGGGAAAATACTAACAGGGAGGAAAACTGGTTTTCTGAGTGGAAGGTTCCAGAAGTAGGATTGTATTGGAATTTTTATGATTCAGACTCCCAGTATAAATTAAAGGATTTTAAAATTAAAAAAGTACAGAGAATGCTTCTGAAATGGGCGATGAGTTCTTCCAGGAAAAAATAAAAAATAAAATAAAATAAAATAAAATAAAATAAAATAAAATAAAATAAAATAAAATAAAATAAAATAAAATAAATGTTGGTGCTGATTGACAATGAACTATAAAATACTTTCACACTTTCACAGCAAATTGAAGAGCACCAGTGTTTTAAGGGACAGTGTGTATTCCACTTTAAACGGGATAAAATAAATCTTTGATTTTTTTTTTATTTATTTATTTATTTTTGTAATATAGGCTTTGCTAAACATCCACCCTTTCGAGGTTTTGTGAAAGGAAACTTGTTTACAAAGTCTGAAGCTGATGAGAAGCAGAAGAAAATTAAGAAATGTTAGCTAGGTGAGTCAGTAGGATCAGTCAGCTGGTCTCCTTCAGACATTCACAGAGGGCTCAGATAAATGGACAGAATGTTTAAAATTGGGCTGCACTTAATGAAAGTGCCTTGTTGTAAGTATTAAACACCCAAAGACAACACAAAGCTCTTCAGACAAGTACTGAAGTCTGAATAGCAGCTCTACATTGAAAAGCTAGGATTGTAAACCAGCAGGGAACCAGAGCAGCATTTCATACGACTTACTCAGCACCCCAGCCAGGGCAGTTTTTATGTGCATGCATTCATGTTAAATTGAAAGGAAAGGAATGTATAGGTAAATATCTATTTAACTTAGTCATTACCATTGTTTTGATTGTAATTTCTGTATGCAATAGGTTATTTTCCATTTTGCACTCGATAAATACACATATCTTCCAGATATTCATTTATATACATATAAAAATAAGAATATTTATATTCTTTTGAATAAGAATATATATAGTAATATAGACATAAGCATGCTTGTATGCATGTTTGTAAAAGGAAGACAAGCTTGAAGTGCCATAATTCATCTGGGACAGAACACACTGTGAGGTAGTATATTGTTATGATGTTACACTGAAGCATCAAATAAGACACATGGAATTTTCTTTGTGAGTTCAAAAAAGCCTATCCATCTTTACTTAACCTTTGACACAGGATGTAAAGTATAGGTTAAAAAAGACCTTTTAAAATGATGAATTGTTAATGAAATATTTGGGTGATTCCTGAAAAATACTATACATTATCTAACGAGAATTCAACCCATTTATTTTGAATAGTAAGAGAGTAAGAAAGGACAATACTAGCATGCCGCTAACATGTCAAAGACCCAACAAGAGGAAATAGTTTTGTGTGTGTGGTTTTGTTTCTTTGGTTGGTTGATTACATTTTTTTTTCTCACAAAAACAAAATAGTTTGGATTTTAGAATGTCCCTTTCTGGATCACGAGATTTTGCATATGATATTCCAGATGGTCTAAGTAATGCATTCATTCTTGCCCCCCCTTTATGCTGCCCTTAAAAAAACAAGTTTTCCACAAACTTTTCAACAGGCAAGTCCCTAAAAGTTAATTGTTCTATTTGCTTTTGCAGGTCCTTTATTCTAGCAGAGAACTCCACAGGTTTTGGAGTAGATGACAGCCAAGACACATAAAATTTATTATTGTTATTGCCTATTTGATGAGCCTCTGTCCCTAATGGCTGTCTACTGGCTATTCACATTGGAAAACGCAAAACTGGCAAATTATACAAAAATATGAAATAAGACTCCCAAGGGGAAAACTCACTCTTATTTCTTTTCTCACCAAAACATAAACCACTTATGGACTGAGCAGGTCCCAGCATTCAAATGTTTATCACAGAGAACCACATCCAACTGTCAACATGTCCTCTCTGCACTGCTCACTGGCTGCCAGATGTATAATCATCATACCACAGGGAAAAAAGTTTCCTCATATTTTCAAGCTTCTTTTTACTTTTATTCTTTACTTCAGGAAGAAGATAGTGACCAGGACAACACTGCCTTACTTCTTAAGATGGACCTGATGGCAAGCAAAATTGCAGGGATAGATCATGCTGGCGGTTGATGACAAGATACAGGTCTTTCACAGCTAGACTGCCATCTCCAATTTGTTCAGAGGTTGTCTGTTGAAAAGTTGCTACCATTTAATAGCTGTTTAGCAACCACAGAAAATTATGAGCTTGGTGGTCTGAGTCTGCTCCCATGGCTGGATATATTGACATGTAATAATTGTAGTGAAACTTTAGGTTGATTTCAAGACCATGGATTTTATTTGTGGGAAAAAAAAAAAAAAAAAAAAAAAAAAAAAGTGAAAAAAAAAAAAAAAAATTAACTCCCCAGGAAAGTCTTCCAAGATTTTCCACCAAGATTAAGTTTACACCAAAAGTTGAAAAATATAAGTAATAGATAGTAAAAAGCAAAAAGCTTACTTGTTGATGTCCTCACTTCAGTTACCACATTATGTGGGTCCACTCCCCTGGAGAGCTGATGGGATGGTGTTCTCATTTAATCTTATGAATCTCTTTCACTGTTATCCCTGTAAGAACAAACAAAGCTCCCTGTCTTGGTCTTTCCCCATTAAAATTCATCCATCAAGAAAGATTGATTAAATCTAGTCTTGAATTTGGTCCTCATATTTAATAAAAATAACTTACTTTCTCAAAAAAAAATATATTCCTAAAATAAAAAAACTTGGAAGCAACAGGAAAATCAAAATTGAACAATTAGGAAATGGGACAAAAAAATACTTTGTTCCACATGAGGAGGAACGTTTTCACCTGTTTTCACCATTCATTTAAACAAGAGTAGTAGGGCCAAGAGAGCATATCAGCATTCACTTGCTCACAGTAGTGTCTCTAAGACTCTTTGTTTAACCTGTCTTCCATCCAGGTATCCTTAGATGCCATTAATTTGGCAAAGTTTGCAGTCTGGCCTATTTTAACATTTTGTTTTGAGAAGGGCCAATTACTCATCTATCCCAGCTTTCCTTCAGTTTGTAGGAATCTTCTATTTTCTTTTGTGTCTAGCATTGGAATTCATTTTATAGATAATCCCTGTTTTCCTCTACAGACACATGTTTCTACTTCCTGGACTTCTGTTCCTTGCTGCACGGGTGACACTTGGCAAGTATTGAAACAGGGAAAGATTACTTATATGCTTTAACAAACACTAACCAACCGCTCATTTCCCATTTTAATAGCACAGGGTAAAAAAATGATTATTTATTAGAAAATCATACCTAATAGCTCTGCTATACAGGTTTTGCTGATTTGGGAGGAAAAAATAGGGAGGGAAAAAACAAACAAACAAACAAAAACGCGGCATGTTTCTTGTTTCTTCAAAGTAACAAAGGTAATTGTGGATCTTCCTGTCATACTGGAGTGTAAGAACAGGCCTCTATCAGTTTAATAGAGCTATGTTATCATTACTTTCCAACAAGGTATTAGAAGCTGTAAAAGATATTCAGTACATTTTTATTTTCTGTTGGAAGCACAGACTGAAAGTAGGTGATAGAATGTGTTAGTACTCTCACAGCAAAAATTTCCCTTTTGATGATGCTTCTAAATAACATTTGTAAATACATCTTTTACAGTCAGGAATGAATTTTACAAAAAGATATTCAAAACTTGTGTATCTTCTGTATCTACTCTTCCTCATTAGATTAATAAAATAATAAACATTAGCCATAATTTTCTCATTTGCCTCACTTAGGCCATTAAAACACAAAAGCTCTCAAACTGTTCTTTTTCAGCCAATAAATAAAAAGTAACTATATTAAGAAACTTCGTTTTTACAGCTGTAGTCTACAATGATCCCTACTTCCTAGTTCCATTTGTCTTTATCCATGCTCTTTTTTTTGTAGCCTCTTAAGGAATTGGTACTCAGAGAAAAAAAAATAAAAAAAAAAAAAAAAAATTATCAGAGCCATATTCTCATGCTGGGCTGATCCTACGAGGTCTTCAATTGCTTGTGAGATATACATGGACTTTTTAGCTCCAGCTATGGTCAATAAAAGGGTGGGAATTCTGCACATCTTGAGTTGAATTATCTAGTCTGAAAGGAAAACAATATAAATTCTGTGTCTAGAAATAGTTTTCTTCCTCTGACATACGAAGCCCAACAGTCTTTTATGTCTTTGACCTTTGGCTTTCCTTTGGTCAGGCTACTTAAATGCAAGCATGAGAGTGACCTACCAAATGCAGCAAGGCATTCAGGAAGGTAAAACCATGTACTTTAGGAAATAGGAAATGATATATATAATAAAATTATTAACAGGTATTTTGGGAGCCTAGCTTCCACTGATTACACTTGTGCATCAGGGCCTCTGTCTCTGTCTCTTGGGAAGCTGAAGTTTTTTAGACAGGAGAGATCGGTCTAGTCTTAGAGATGTAAAACTACAAGTATGCACTCCATATATCCTGGAAACAGATGTTTCAAAGATTGACTGGGTATTTCTTCCACTCTCCAGAGATTAAGCATAACTTGTAAAAAACTCCGCTCAGCAGAAGTTAAAGCTTCTTGTAGCCTAGGAAGCTCTAATCCCGTTCTGAAGGTTATTAGACAGTAAGTCTTGAAGAAATGGAGCGAACTGGTTTGGCATAGATGATGAATGTGCCTACAGCAATCAGGAAGCTACACCAAAACAGGAAATATATCTTGATTACTAGCTATATTCCCAAAGCAAAGGCAAAGGAAAGAAGACGACTTATATCCAGATATTTTTCTCAGAATTTCTCACCAGACAGGATCTCAAGAGATCTATATGTTTTCTAATTATCAGAATAGTATCTGCTGAAATGTTTCCTGAATGCCTTAAGTCAGCTTCTTTAGTGTTAAGATGCATTCGAATTGCAGTGGCAAAGTAGTCAATTTCTGGAGCTGTTAATATCCTTTCAATGCACTAGAAAGTGCAGACAAAAGTTACAAAGTACGCAGCATGCTTGCTGAAGTGTCCCTGTTGGTTCTCTGAACTGAGATTTCATTTCTTGTTCCCATATTTTTCACATAACTCCTGGAAAATAAAAATAAATATATTTAAAAAATCAACAAATCCCATAGGATTAAGATACTTCAGCAGAAATCTCCTATGATTGCATGCTTATCATCAGGGTACCTATGCAGAAGGGGTAGAATTTCAAGAGCATACAGTATATTCTTGCTGTCAGTATTGAAAAAAAATATGTGTACAGTACCATAACTGTGATTATAAGGACTTTGATTTGAAAGCAAACAAGACCAGCTGAAACTCTTCAGAGCTTAGATCTCCAGTGGTTTTCATCACTATTCTCATATTTATAGCGGAAGTTCAGTAATCCAGCAAGTTTTTCGGGACTAACTACCTAGGAGTCCAAACTTGGTTCATTTTGAATAGCAGGCTACAGATACATTTTTCTCTAAAGACTGGTGACCATATTTGCAGTCTCTCTGAGACCATCCAGGGATCTAGAAAGTTTCTTGAGGTTAGAGACCCCAGTGGTGAACCAGTTTGCACATTCTGTACAAGGTGAGGCATTCACTCTGTAAAGTACAATCGTTGGCATGCATATTAACAGCTTTGAATATTATGTCCCTGCTACCTCAGATAGATATGCATTTGTCAGAAATTACCAGAGCTCTATGCTTCCAAGGATTTTTGGGACATTGCTTCATCACTTCAGAAGATAAATGAAGTCTCTATTGAGGGTGGGAGGACCCCAGGCTCTTTGCTCTGTGGTAAACACCAGCAGCAACACCACTCCTGCCTTCCACTTTAAAAAAAAAAAAAAAAAAAAAAAAAAGGAAAATAAGCAGATTTATTAAACAACTAGGCAGCAATTTACATCATAAACCTTTAGCCCCAAACACAGGCAAGAAATTCAGTCTATAAGTGCAAAAAAATCTACTTCTGGGTGTTTAAATTACATTGTCAAATGGAAGAAAAATCTCTTGTGAAAGGCCATTTCAAATCAAATGTGTTACACATGCCATTGGGAAAGCCCATCTAATGACTGAAGAGGACAGCTAATTTAGGTAACCAGCTTGCATGCTTAAACTGGAAGGGCCAGTAATGTGGCAAAGTACTATACTATTTGGCATCCTGTACATGCCAAGATGAGCAGGAGAGGCAGAGCCTCTTTTGCCTTCATAGGACTTGTAACAAGTTTATTCATTGCATTTTTTTCCATGTGGCTATTCACAAAAGGTTGAGCCCAGTTCACATTTATGTTCCCTTCTTCTATTAATTTCTCATGTATTTCTTTCTACTGAAATCCGTAATGGTTGATGTGTTTAGCAGGCATTCCATTATTTCAAAATGAATCACAAAATTTCAAAATAAATCACAAAATAAATCACATAAGTACTGAAAACAGAAGACTACAGCAACAGCTCTTACCTTAGAAGGTTGCATAGGCTTGTAAAAGGGCCAGGAAAAAATAGTGTGTCTTTTAAAATAAAGTTCTTACAATTTAAAAATTAAATTTGTGTGTTTTCATTGGAAATCTTGGTCCATTTCCTTTATTCTCTGGAACCTTCTTGTGTGACTTCTGGAAATTGCACCTTATAGCTCTGAGTAATTGCCCAGCTGGCCTGACAGAACTTGTTCAGAAGCAATTGTATAACAGCACAAGGCTGCCTGTAGAAAATCCTTTTCTGCATGCCTTCCGTAAAACCAAGTCCTCAAAAAGTGTTTTCAAGTCATTGTTCCTATCTGGAAAGATTAGACACTGTTTTTATAAACAGTTGTTACTGTAGGTTGTTTTTGTTGTGGTTGTTGTTTTTTTAAAGGGATTTTTCATAATGAAGTAGCGTTTATACACTTAGAATTTATACATCCAGAGATGTGTGACACCAGCACAGACACTGAAAGAAAGTCGCAAAGTTCAGCAGCAGGTCCCTGCAAAGGTCTTGCACAGTTTTTTTCCACTTCCCTGAAAGGGGGAACTTTTTCTTTTTCTTTTTCTTTTTCTTTTTCTTTTTCTTTTTCTTTTTCTTTTTCTTTTTCTTTTTCTTTTTCTTTTTCTTTTTCTTTTTTTCTTTTACTTTTCCTTTTCAGAAGGCAAATAGATTATGCAAACATACAAATAGCTTTCTCTAAAACCTTATGTACAAATATCTTCTGTTTGTGTTTACTGGTTACTGGCAAAGCCTGGAACTTCTAAATATCATTTCTGTCAGCTACAGAAATCTCTGTTAGCTAGAAAAAACACAAGAGCCTGAAAATTTACTTCCTACTGTTTTTCATGTAGCATTTCACTTATACTCCCCCATCCATTTCTTCATTTCTCTCTAAAGATTCATAATGTGCAGTAACACCTGCTAGGGTGGTAACAGCAGTCTGAGCTTTCCCATGATGGCTCTCTGCTGATGTTCAGGGTGACACAGATGAATATTTCTGTCTCTCTCACTGCCTAGTTTGCAGCGACCACCTCCCTCTCAGAGACAACCACACTCCAGAGCAGCCCTCATGCCTAGTGGGGCATGGACCTAGGAACCTGGTCCTGTTTGCAGTTGTTGTGGACCCTAGCAGACCCATGGAGCTGAGGATAAATCATTGTCTCTCTAGTACAGATGGTCAACAGGCTTATGTGAGCTAATGCTTTGAGCGCAGGCCAGATCTACTTTAATTACTAAAAACCCTGTCATTCCGTGGTCTCCTTGTCATGAGCTGTCGCTCAGCTCAGGTAGTTCTTCTTAGTACATAAACCAGGCAGTTAAATGTCTGCCAACTTAAAATGCATTATTTAAATAACCCTAAAATCTTCTCCGCTTTAGCTTTTTCAACCTTTCTCAGGAAAACCTGTGCATCATTTTTATGGATTTATGGAGATGTAAAAGCCTAAAGTAATGTTTCAGCACTAACAAATGTGGGTAGATGTGATTTAAAAACAAGCTGATCGTGCATTGGAACAACAAAGACTGGAGGATTAAGGCAGTCAGTGAAGATGAAAGTGTAGGCAAATCTGCAGGAGAAAAAATCAGCTTGCGAGGAGATCCGAAACAAGTTGAACATTCAGGAAATGTTTAAAGATTGGCCTTCATGGGTGTTTTTTTGTTTTGTTTTGTTTTGTTTTTCAGTAACCAACAGGTAGAAAACAGTGTCACACACATATGTTTTCCTAACTTTAGGTATGTCTGGCCCGTATCTGATTTTCTTAAAGGAAAATATTTTTCTGACCCCTGTTGTCTTAAGGCATCATTTAATGCCAGCGTGCTTAGAAAAGTTTTTAATGAGTTCAGTTGGGAAGATTTCATAGAGCACTATACTCGTAAGGGAAAAATCCTTGTGGATCTAGCAGCTTCCTCAGCTGTTTCAGCATGCCTGATCGCAGTCCCTCATAAAGCACTCCTTCAATATTTCCTTGTTAAGCGCGCACACTTTTTCTCCTATTTGAACAATGCCGAAAAGTGATAACTCAGACTCTGAGAATTGTGCTGACAGTCAGCTGTCATTCATTGTCCTTTCTTCTGACAACCTCAGGCATTCAGGCATGGATTCATGAGTTTTCCCCTTTCTCTTTATTTTTAAAGGAGGTGGGGGATGGGGGAGTATATCAGAGGATTCAGTCCTGTGAATAGACTTTTGTTTTGCTCTTTCTTTTGCCTCCTGACTGTGTCAAATGCAGTGTGTCTCTCATGCAGTTTCACTCTTTAGAGAGCCTTGACTGGGCTGGCTAGTTAGTATTCAGAAACAAGCCAAAGAGGATAAAATTCTTCTCTCTGGCTTGCTGAGACTGCAAATAAGCAATTAGACTAAAAGCTCAGTATTGGGAAAAAAGAAGACTTTTGCAGCCTTACTTGTTGACTGAGACTTGCCAATATACTTCATAACTTGGAGAACTGCATAAGAGAGAAAAATTCTAGACACTGTTATAGGGATATTTGCTGGCTAATACACTTGTACAGTATTTTCTTAAAGACAGCTCAGCAGTGTACTCTACGCTGTGAATCGTAAGATTTGACATTTAATGTTGTTTACTTACTGTAATGAGAAAGAAGTGGAAAAGGTTAGCAGTGGAAATGGAAGATTCATCTTTTCCTCATAAGTAATTGAGATGTTTCAAAGACAGACAAACACAGTAGAATATAGTTTCCCATCAGTCTGCACTCCACACAGATTCCTATACTAGAGAACTCTCATGAGATTCACTCTCTACCCTCTTGCCACCACTTATGTGTCTCTGCCCCTTTTTTACCTATCAAGTGTCCTAAGAGAGTGTTTTGTCCTCTATTCTTCTAGTTAGTGTCTTTTTGCCATACCCAGCCCTTCATGGAGTCCACTCCCTGATCTGACTGAGGTGATTGGAGACCCATTCTCCTCCAAATTTCTTTGGAAGGAAAAGCATCCACAAGACATTGCAACTGCAGCCAGTATCCCAAACATGTAAGCACAGATGGATTTCTCCTGCCTCTCCCCTTTCTCATCAAGCTGCACTCTTGCCTCCACCTTCTGTTCTTGTTTTCTTTTTGAATTATTAAAAAGTTTTGCTGACTTTTTAAGGGTCAATATTTCTTCCACACAGTGGGCCATAGGGATGTGACTTTCACATCTGTCTCACTGTGGTCTGTTAGGTCTCATTGCCTTTTTGACTTCTGGAGTTCAAACCAGTCCCCTTGCCCCCTGTTTTGTCAGGTTCCTTACTGGCAATAGGCTACATGTTTAGCTCTTGACTATATGATTTTATTCTTCCTTTGGCCTGTAGCAGGCTACCAAGTTGGGCAAATAGAGTATTCTTCATGGTCTTTCATTCTGCTTGGTCTCAGTGTCCTCCTTTCTAGGTGACTCTTCCTACAGCCAAGGTGCTTGGTTGTGGATCGCATGTGACCCTGAGACACTTTTGGGGTTGGGTTGTACCTACAGATGTATGCTACCCAGCAGCATTTACAAACATAACGATGTTTTTGTGGATAGCTCATCTAGCTCAGTACACCAGGGCTAGTTCTTGACTCTACCAGTAGTAATATAATATATTGGGATGGGATGTCAGTATAGCTTGTGCTCATACTGCAAGCATAACCATTCCTATGCCAAGCTTGAAGGTGAATATGCCATACATCTACAAGACCCTCACCTGTGACATTGGGATGACATCAAGGATGCTGAGGGGAAAGTCCTCTCTTGGTCAAGAAAGAAAAAAAAAAAAAGCCTTAATACATTACTTAATGCATTATGATACTTCACAATGGATGTTGTAAAGTACCATAAAACCATTAACTCTTGAATCCATATTCTCTTTGTATCCAATAGGAGTATAAATTTTAGTTCTTTCTGATATCCTTATAAAGAAAAAAGTTGCTGGCAAGGAAAAAGTTTTACTCAGATCAGATGATCTCCTGCAGGTTTCCTATAAAATGGCTGCCACTTTGTGTGACAAAAGGAGTTGCCTTTTCCTACAAGTCTGTCCTGTTTGTGTTCTTCATCCCTCACAACCATGGCAAAGTGCTTCAACAGTTTTCCTGGTATTGTGCAAAATCCTGCTCCTAGTAAGCCCAAAGCCCTGATTTCCAGTTGCCTTAACAGTGTTCCATACTACTAGAACAGCAGTTGTTGTTAAAGATCTTGGAATCATAAATAAATAAGATTGGGAGTGTAAAGAGGCAGTACATGTCCACATTTCTCTCGCTTTTGATGCTTTGTTGGAACAGGATTTGACTTGTTAGTAGAAGACTTGCTAATCATCATAGTTCCACTGAAAACAATTTGTCTGCAGATAGTAAGTTGATAAATACCACCCAAATGCTAAAATGAAAAACTCCTTTGCTGTGATAGTTACTTACGACTCTACATTATATATTACATTTTTATATATGCAGTATTACTTTTTACTATAAAGAATCATTGCAACTTTGGTGGCAGCTGAGACACTCTGAACTGTCTCCTAGGAGCAAGAAGACATTGCAGTATAACAACTTTAAAAAAAAATTGCATTGCAAATCAGAATTTAAGATTGTCAGAAATGGTTGATCCAGGCAAGTCATCTTTCAAGACTATTTTAAGCCAGACAGGACTTTTTTTAAAAAAAAAAAAAAAAAAATTCTCTTGAAGCACAGACATATGCTACTCTATTCAGGTGAATACATTTAGTGCTTCTTTCCCTAGTACTAATAAAAATCCATATTTCTTAGGAATCCATCAATAAAATGAAAAAATGTATTTGCCAGAAGATGTAGTGTTTAAATGTTATAATTATTATGTTTAATTATTTACTGTCATATGAAATTATATACATTCATCTGTATATTTCTCTTTCTGCATCTCCTGTATACATACTTGCTTTTCCAAATATTTAAGATTATTCATCTATTTACAAGATAGAGATATAATCTACAAAATGTATAAAAACACAATCATAATCATATTTTAATTTATATATGAATTATCTGATTGAGAAAATTGTTGCAGTATCTTGCCTAGATCTACAGTGTGATTGGCACAGATAAAGTTCTTCCCATATGTGAAACCCGAATGACTTCAACAATATTCTGCAGAAGACCAGCAGATTTATTTATGTAGTAGGATCTAGGCCTTAATGATCAAATAAAATAAACAATGTAGGCACATAAGCTTATGAAAATCAAAACAGAAAACAGCAGTTGCTGCTCCAATAATTCTATATTATTTTTAAGTAATATATCTTAAAACGTACCTAAAAAAAAAAAAACAGAAACAATCAAATGTATTGCAGACCCAGAAGCATATTATAAGCACAAGTAGAAGGGTTGCCTAGCCATTATAGTTTCTGTAAATTGTGACCTCTCATGCTTAATCCCCATTTAGGGTGGAGGGAGGGTGAAGAAGGGGGGGGGGGGGGGG
>CM021797.1:79960439-79988867 GCA_011076525.1 Nettapus auritus
TTTTTTTTTTTTTTTTTTTTTTTTTTTTTTTTTTGGCTTAGAAAATCTCAAATCTGGCTTATTTTAGAGGAGATTGTTTTCTAAAAGGAATGCATGCTTTGTTCAATTTGAAAAAGAGAGGAGAAGAGAGAAAGGAATTTGAAACCAAGTAAGAATTGCATTGAAAATATTAAAAACATATCATTTTCCTTGTTCAGGGACTGAATTTCACCTGACATAGAACATGCATGTGACTGAGTATTTAAAACGTGCTGAAAGGAAGGAAGAGATCAGGGTTGTGTTTCAGAAATACCCTTCCATCAATGACTTGCTACGAGTTCTGGATAAATCACTACTGTTCTCTGGCTCATATTCCATGTCTGCAAGACAGTGTTAGAGTACTTTACCATGGTACTATAAGGAGCCATGAGGTAGCTACACAATCTGTTTTGTTATGATCATCATGATTAATACTATAGAAAAAATAAATAAATAAATAAAATATACATGTTTAGCTGCGAACTAATATGAAATCAAATGACTGCATAAGCAAAGAAATTCCCCTTGGTAACAAGTGTTAACCCAAAGATGATTTGGGTTAACCAGTACAATTTGTAGATGCTCAAGAGAACGGCTTTGTCAGATGTAGGGAACATCATAATCAGGTCACACTGAACATGCTCACACAGAACCTGTATGCTGGTGGAGAAAAACATTGTGTAATATACAAGAAAATGTTGCCTGCAAGGTAGAAACCTGAATTGCTGAAAGAGACTTGAATTTAAAGATATATATACATACATATATAAACTTTTTCTGCATGAAAATTTTATGTTTGGAGTGTTTCAATAACAAGGTTTTAATTACACTTTCTTCATGGTCTTTTCTGAAATGAATACATTCCATTGTTTTTAACATTTTGTACAAAAACATAGTCTAGACATGTACATGTACCAGTGGAATGAAATCATCAATAATCACTATCTAAAATGAATTACGTTCCAAAAGCACAGGCTAATGATTTATCTTTTTTTCATGGGACCGATCTCTATCAGATTGATTTATGTAGCAGCCAATCATGTTTCAGTAAACTCCAGCATGCACATGCATCTTTAAGTGATGATAAGCTGTGACTGTCAATTTATTTGTACACTAGAAGACAAAAAAAAATAAAAGAACCAACCTGCAATAATAGTGGTGTGCTTCCCCAACAGAAAAGCGTGAAAAAAGAGCTAACTTCTGCTATTATTCCTTACCTTCCAAGTGAAATACATGGACAAATTAAAGTAATGAAATAAAAAAGGACATATTCTGATGGGAGCATGGCTAAAAAATTTATACTTTCCTATGACAGCTGATAAACAAGCTTATTTTTTACTTGCATGCTTACATTATTTGCTTTGATAGAATGCATTTTTCGTACATTTACATTATTTGCTTTGATAGTAGATGCTTTTGTTGGTAGTTGGAGTGATTGGCAGCTTCAAGCTGTTCTGTTTAATTGCCTTTCCGCTATGCAAAATTCTGTGTTTAGAAGACACAGTTTCACAAATAAATCAAGTGTGTAGATTTGTCTGTGCATATGAGAGACAGAACTGTGGAAGAAGAGAGAATTTACTTTCTGTTCTGCTACGTACCTATCTGCATTTGATTTGACCATGTGTTGGTTTATTTCTGTCTGTTTTTCAGTCCCTCTCCAAAGGATCAACATGGTATTGGTTTGGACTAGGTAGGACAATCTGTAGCACCCTGTTCATATCACAGGAACCAGAGGATATGATGAAGTCTGAGAAAAAAAAAAAAAAAAAAAAAAAAAGGCTAGAGTACATCCAAAGTTCATCATTTGTTTTTGCATAAAAAGAAAACAAAAGATACACATAGCAAGAAAAAAATGTTGTTTCCATTGTATTCTTTGTTTTTCTGTGCTTTATCCTTTGGACCAGTTCATAGAGGATATTTTTCAGATTTTATTTTGAGTCCTAATTAAATTAATTGTTTTATCTCCTTATTTCAGACCAGAGGATATGGAGCCTTTGGAGAATTTATTTTTGTTTTGTGTTTTACTGGCAAAGGAAAGTGAGTTCTATTTTATTGATTTACAAGAGTTTGGAAACAGGGGAATTGGTGTTTATAGCATGAGTGACTGCTGCTTGAGTCTGAAAAGAGTTGCTGCAGACAAGCAACTTGAAAACCTAATGTCTAGTGAAATCTTGACTTTACAAATTAGACAGGGTAGTATTAAATTTACTACTCATTTCATTTTCTGAAACTCTAACTGGATGTTCAGAATGTGCTTATTTCCATAGTGATTTTTTTTTGTTTGTTTGCTTGTTTGATTTGCAAATTCAAAAAGTTTTAGGAGTTTCATGAATCAATAGGCATATTTTTAATTAGGAAAATACCTAAAAATGCTGTATCAAACAACTATTTTTCCTTACACGAAAGTAGAGAAGTTCTGTGAAATTAAGTGTGATAGTAAAATGAAACTTATGTTATTCTGTGATAAGAAATGTAATAAAAATCATTGAATAGTAAGGGTCTAAGACCTTTAAGCAATCAAGGATTTCAGAAAATCTTGTTTCCCTATCTCAGGTTAAATTGTGCTAGATATTAATCATTCATCCTAACAGTCAGTAGCTCTTGTTCTTCTCAAAATCTTTAAAAAAACTGTCCCTTTTTTTTTTTTTTTTTTTTTTTTTTTTTTAAATTAAGCCTTTCCCTTTACTTTTTCAGCAGCAGCAGAAGTAAAGAGGCATGAAGAAACTCAGAATAATACCATTCAGTAAATTGCATGAGTAAGACACAGAAAAGAGGAGGTATTTTCATTTAAAGTATTGTCTCAGTTTTGGAGAATACATGGTACTGTGCGGGCAGTGACAATACCACAGTGGAGAGTACTTTGTGTTCTGTAGTTACAGAGGGCTGGGTAGTGTACCCATTTTGTCTCATGGTAGAACTACACTAATAAAACATAGACAGCATAGATGGAATATGAAATAAATAAATATTAAGCAAAAATCAGAAACAGAAAAAGTAGATCAGGGTAAGTAGAGCATATTTTCCTAAGATTGATAGTGTTTTTTTTTAAATAAGCATTGGTTAATAGCACATTATTTTTATCATACCTGGAAAAATAATAAAGCTGAAGCTGATCAATGCAATTGTGCATGCTTGATGGATCTAGCGTGTGCCAGTTCACAAATTTACCTTGGAAAAGCAATGCACAGCAATGAATACTCATTTTTTCAAAACATATCAACATGTCTAAGTAATTCTGACAGATTTAGGGTATTTCCCTTCTCATCACCCCTCAACCACCTTCCAGACTCAATAGAAAAATGAGGCGAGGTGAAAGCCAATGACATAACAGAACATAGATAGCATGCATAATACATTGTATTAGTGTCCTCTGCATTACATTAGAAAGCTGTAGATGTCTATTGGACACAGAAATAAACAAAAAACATATTTTTTCCCCACAGTGAAACAGTAGAATAAAAACACAAATTGTTTGTACAACCATCACCACCACAACCACATCGAGATAGCAGAAAATATTTTGATCTATATGACTTGTGTGGCCTTGATCCAAACCCTGTTGCAGCCAATTAAGAATCTCTATCGCCTTTAGTGTAATTGGAACTATCCCATTAAAAGATTTTGCCCTAGGGGAGTAAAAGGAGGATTTTTAAGGGCCACCCTTATATGTCACTTCAGTTTATCACAAAGGGAAAATACTTCTCTTCATTAACACTGTATAAGTTAACTCCCCTTTCCAGTAACTCTGCCGTGTGTCAAACTCCTTCCCTTAGCTCTCCACTGATCCCTTGCACCAAACATGACTGCAGATATAATGTAATATTACTTCTCATAACAATCCTTAGGAAGTCAGTGTTTCCAGAAGTCATTCGTGTAATTTTTCCCTGCCCCAATACTCAAGTGGGTAGTTTATGAATGACGACAGCTAAATTAAAAGCTATCCTATCTGAATGGGCTAAAAGACTGGCAAAACTCGGGAAACTATAAGCTAAACAGAAGTGACAGTTATAGTCCCCTTTCACATTAAAAAACTGTAAACTATTTCCTGTTGTGTCCCATTTCTCAGCTGGAATGTGCTGCCAGGAGCAGGGGTGGATTAGGGAGCTAAAATGCTTCTTCATATTTTTAAGGATGTACAAACAGCGCAGAACATGTAATTTGACCAGTGGTTAATTTAGCCTAGTAAAACTAAGTTCTTAATCAAGTATGCTTACCTAAACCATAAAACTTAATATAAATAATAAATCCAAAGGCAATGTCTTCAGACATGACTTAAAAAAAAACAGTGCCTACATGCAGTTCTACAAATATATCATTCTGAATGCATTTCCCATGATTTATCTGAATGCACACAGGGCACCTGTGAATCAGGTATATGTTCTTCTCCTTTTTCTCATATAGGTAAAAAGAAACAGGGGAGTGTTTTTTTGTTGTTGTTGTTTTGTTTTGTTTTGTCTGCTTAAGTCATTTTGGCTCCAGAGGGTGTAGGTTAGTCCCTGTGAGGATTTACAGATTCATCTCAATGCACCTATGCCCTTTCAAAATGACAGTCATTCAAAAGCAAATTTCCAAATTTTCAACTTTCACGCTTTTGGAATCCTGGCAGGCACCTTTCATAAAACTCAGTCCTGAAAATCTTCACCCAAAAGTGCATGGTGGCATAGGAAGCCAAGCATCACTTCAAGGCTCCCGCCCTGCCTCCTGGAGCAATTTTGAAGCCACTGGATGTGTCCCATCCTGAGGGTCTGCAGAAAGAAAGGTGAGCAAGGACATTCCTGCCTCACCCCACACCTGGCAGAGGACACAGTGGGCAGTGCCCCTCTGCAGTATTACACAGGCAGAATTTTTGATAAAACAGGAGAAACGTTGTTTCTGTTATCAGAAAGTGTCATACATCTCCCCAGAATTGCCTCCTAAGAAGTACATTTTTTGAAGCTTTGGTTGGTTTGAAAAAGGCCTACACCGTAATTTTATAACATTTCAGGAAAACACTTTAGTCATATCTCTTGCTCTTGGGAAGCGACTGCAGTCAGTGGAATGTGGCAGTTAAATAAATTCAGAAAACAATTAAATATGATTATGACTCTTTTTAAGGAATAAACATGTCAAGTGTCAAAAAACATTCTAAGTCTGCTGTGCTTCAGTTTGAGTCAAAATACCATTTGTTCCTCTTCAGTGAATATTTGAGGAAATAAAACAACACACCTGTTAAATTAACACATTTATTGTGCACCAAAGCTGTTCATTTGTACAGTAAATAAGTTAAAAACTTGATTCTCATATAATCCACTATTCAACCTGACTGACTGTTGAACCTCCCTAATCAAATACATCTACATGATATTGTAAGCTACATTACAGTACATTATTAGCTTGTAAAATGAAATTGCTGCAACGTTATGTACTGTATATTTGAAGCAGTAACAAATTTACCAGTGATAGATGTGCTAATGGATATGTTGTATCGCAATAAATATAAATTCAGAACAGCAATTGGAAAACATTAACATTTTTATATATGAGTTTAGGCATTTATGAGGCTGATCCAGCGCGCAGTAAAACCTGAAGAGGTGTTCTTGCTAACTGCCATTTCTTTTTTGGACTGTCGTGAGCAGAAGATAAGTGGTCTTTTTCTGCAGCAGGGCTTTTATACCCAACATGAGAGACTTACAACTGACAGAGTTTGGATAAGTACCTGTCATTGCTTCCCTAAGAAAAAGCGCTCTCTATACCTGATCTGCGGGTCAAACCAAGACACCACTTACTCATAATTTTCTGTGGACTTGCTAACAGTGTTTCTTTCCTTTTTTCCACCCCTCCTCCAGCCTTTCTCTCCCATTTTCCTCTTGAGCTGTTAATGGACCATTAGCTCTCCCACAGCTGCAGTTTTAGGAGATAGACGGCTATTTCAGGAGAAGAGTCAAAACCGAAGGGAAGCACCTGGGGGCGAGTGGAACACAAGTCCCACAGCATGCCACAGAGCATGGGAGGGGATGTATTCGGGGAGCTCTGTGCCCCTCTCCTGGTGTCTGGGCATCTTTCTGTGAAGCTTCTGAGAGACCAGGTCCCCTGCTCTTCCAAGTGTGTCCTATGTGTCTCCACATGCTCTCCCTGTTTCTCCACATGGCTGGTAACATGCACAGGTTTTCAGCATTCTGCAGGCCATCCCTCATGCCAAGGAAAGCTACCAGCATCACAGGATTCCCACTGACATACGGGCAGCAGCCAGATTTGGGTAATCTCCCATGGCAGGCACACCAAAGATCGGGCTGGAGAAGGAGCAGAAGGGGCAGGCCTGAGGGAGAGGGGCTTGACTTTGTTCAAAGGATGGGGAAGGAGGTTGTGCACTGTCAGTGTGTCATATGGAGACATGATCTGGTCAAGAAGCACCGGCATCATCACACGGTCAAGACACGGTCTTGCAGGCTGGTTATTTTGGTGGTGTGACACCGGGGCATGCATTTTGTGGTGCAGTGGTGCTTTACCCAGGCATATTTCCTCCGTGTTCAGAGCCAATATTTTCTCACATGTGCTACCCTTTTGTTCTCAGCTTAGCAAAATGCAGGGTGTGTTTCAGGATCAGATGCCACAATGCATTTGTGATATCAGCAGAAGCATGTCAGAATGCGGATGCAATTACAGAGTTACTGGAACTGGCAGAAATACAGTAAAGTGTTTGGGTATTATAATTCAGCTTAATGTGAAGTGCTGTTAGTTTGCTTGTCACTCTATAGCCTTTTAATTAAGGAGTCTTGATACCAAAACATGCTGCATTTGGGTAGAGACCAAAAATATATGCCACCATTATTCTAACCTTGTAATGATGATTATGGTAGACAGTCCCCTACCTTGTTAGGAAAAGTAGCACACAGAGACTGGTGAATTAATCAAAAACTGTAATCTTACTCACTAAAAGAGCTGTAATATGCTATTTCTGAGCAAACAGACAGATGTTTCTTCCAATGTGGCAGTGGAAAGAGCACAGAGGTTTCTGTAGGGGGAGATCTACCTTGAATTTGTCCTCATGTACTTATCTCATTGTGTGAAATACCTCACTTCAGTTGACCAGGTACTCAGTGGATATCCAACTATTTGTAGGTAATATGTCCTGTGCTGCAGCCAAATGAATCAGTTCAAATCACTTCCAGTAAAAGCTTTTTCTGATTCACATTGCTAAAAATTATTCTTGTACCAGGAAGAAGAGACCAATTTAGAGAAGTCAAAAACATTTGACATTTTCTTTGATGAGCATCTTATAAATCTGCCTTTTGCCTATTTTTAAGACCTATTACTGTAGCATATGTGAGCCTCACAAGTGCTTACGGATGCCTCCTAGCACACAGAAAAAGCAAGAACATGTCATGACTCTGGGACCTGAGACAATAGATATCATCCCACATGGGGGTAGCTGTGAATGCCTCCCAGCTCTGGTGGCGCATGGCCACAAGTCAGCTCACCTCCTGACAGGACTCAGGCATTCATTCTCACGTAGGCTTATCTTCAGGTTTCCTCAGGGAAAAAAACATGGATGTGCAAAGCAGAAGGGAGTTGTGGTGTGTGGATTTGGGCTGGAAAACCAGACCAAGCTGCAGAAGGCAACCACCTGGCAACATGGTCACAGCCAGAGCTTTCAAGCTTTCAAGCCATAGACATGAAGTCATCCTCTGTGTGGCAAACTTGGAGCCGAACTCTATAATCACTATATATATATATATATGTATGTATATATATATATTTAAAGGGGAGAGAGAGAATTTGCTGGATGATATTTTGCTGGTTTTGGAGGGGTAAGTTAAATAAATATAGAATCACAGGCTTTAAAATTATATTATTTTAGCATCCCGGTAACAACCCTTCCAAAGACACTGGTTTATGTGGTTTTATGTTGTTCTGATATGGTCTCACATTGATTAAAATTTGTGCTGTATCCTTCTGTTCTTTCCTTTTTGCCAAGGGAAAGAAGGTAAATTCCCTCTTAGGAGTGGAGTCTTTCTCCTCAGCTTCCAGTGTTGAAAACTATTGAAGTGTCTGAGCTTTTATCTTTTGTCCTAATGTTAAGACACCTGTTTTGGCATATCATCAGGTCCCATTGGCAAGCTCCCAAAAATGATACCTCTTTAGTAGTCTCCTGATAGATGGTTTCCTGGCAAGAACTGTAAGCTGCACAATGCCTTTTATTTTTCAACTCTTTAGAAATATATATATATATATTTAATAGTAATTTTTACTCTTCTACTAATGTCTGTTTTTTCACTCTTAGATGCAATACTTTGTAGTGATTGGAGCCTCTTGCTGTTTCATATGCTTCATTTTCCTCCTTTGTTCTGACACCATCGAAAGTTGTAAGACTACTTACACAGAATATTTATTAAAAAATATAAAATAGAAAAACTTCCACTCCTAATAATGTAGATCTTCATAGGCAATGGAAACAGCAAGTCTTTTGCAGGAAAGGAAAATAATGTCCTGGCACCAGCTCTAATTATGAGAGAGGTAAAAATTCAGTCTGATATTTTAATTAGTTTCTCACCTAGCATATCTTGAAAAGAGTTATTGGAATGCTAGAGCTTAAATTTGTCTTGAAATGCTGCATTGATCAGCTAACTATAATTTATTTCTTTCAAGTGTCCTCACAGTGCTCTGCCAAAATTTAGTTTGAAAAGCAAGCTTGTTGTCTCTTTTCTTACCCAAAGCTTACTGACTTTGAAATCTTGAAATCTACCATCACATGTTAGAAGAGCAGATTGTAAGGTTCTCTCTTTGAAAAATCCCAGTTCTGACCACATCAAAAATAAGAGCTGTTGTTTGGTTTCTTTTAAAGTTAATCTTGTACTGCCCCATCTTGTCCACATAAGTAATTTGGTTCAGAAGCACAGAAAAAATTGTGAAGTGCTTTACTTTATTTAGTTCATTTAAAATCATTTGAATGGGATTTTAGGCAAAGGTTCAAGTTAGTTCATCTTTTTAAACTAATTTTCTTCTCACAATGAGTACATTTCACAGTCTTGACTTTGGAATACGTGATTTTTTAAAGACTGTTCTTTGCTGTCTGTGAAGAATTAATTCCTCAAACTATTTAGTAGACAAATAGTCTGTAGCTTAGACCAGCAAACTCATTTTCACTTGTGGATTTGAACTTTCAGTCCAGATTCATCAATGTGATAATGAGACATTTTCTGCATTTCAGTTTTTAACAATTTTCATATCCATATTCATTAAATTTTAAAAGAAGATAAATAATGGATAGTTCTAGTGATGTCTGTTAAATAAATTCCATAAGAAGAGAAAACAAGGACTTCATAAATGTTGAATTGCACTATTGTTTACATTTATAATTGGTTTCCTTAAATGGATAAATTAGATCATGATTACCAAAATTATTCATTATTTATAATTATTTACATCTTTTTGAAATGCGCATGTTTTGTGGAGATTTCAAAGGGACAGATTTGTAGTAGTTACTGCTTGTGATCAGTCCAGTGCTGTCTCTTTACAGGTAAAATGCAAATACAATAAATTTCATCATTCTACTTGTTGATTGAAAATACCCTGCATAGTTTTATGTGAAAATTCAGTCATGTTTCATGTTTCACAATATTCACACAGCTCTTCATGTCAGGGAAAGTTGTGTAGTCCTGCCTCTTGGATTGCACAATGAGTGACTTAAATGTTAAGTTTTTTAGATAGTTCCTTTCTCTGTACTCTCTACTTGTGTCTTGCCTACCACACCTATAACCATGGTATGCTGTTATGCAAAGGAAGTTAAAGATTCAGCACACAGGTAATTGGACAAAATAGCACTGGTCACTGGTCTTACATTTCAGTTTGCTTTGCCATTTTGCACTCATACCAAAAGCTCATGCTCAACATTTTTCCCTCTGCAAGGTTATTGGTCCAGTCCCAGCCAACTATTGCCTCTGCAGGCTGTTACCCTCATTAGAAGTGTGCCTAATAAATTAATGACAGCAATGATCACTGGAGTATGTGTTACAGTAATTTTGGATGATGGAAGGTATTTTGCCTGACTTTTCAGAAGCTGCTTCACTTCAGTCTGCACTGTCAAGAGCAGAATGCTCATATACATACCCGATCCAGAACATTACTTATATAAAACTAAATGCACACCAGCAGTTTCAGCTGTGCAGAGGAGGCCTTGAAAGCAAAAGACACCTCTGTCTCCAAGTTTGACATGGGGACTGATGTCACACCTGCTTTTAGGAATATGCAGAGAACTGTGTGAAACACTGAAACTTTCTCAGAAAAGACTTACTTCTTTGGGAAAAAAAAAAAAAAAAAAAAAAAAAAAGCCCTCGCAGCCTCGCAGACCATTAAAATTCTGCAAGAGCTGGATCCTGTGCATTTCACAAAGGCATATAAAAAAATAAAAAATAAATACTTTGAAGCCTGATGTTAACCTGTAAGGCAAGGGAAGAAATAAATCAGTTTCAAATCTTGAATGAGATCAAATTAACTTAGTTCAAGAATTCCCTTGACTGTTCAACAGACTAAGAAAACAGAAGGAATCCTATTTAATTAAGCTGAAGAAAGGTGCTCAGACCTTTGTATTCATTGTGCCTCAAGCCACTTCCTCTAATGAAAGATGCCAAAACAAGTTTCACAGAGGAGTTACTGATTCAGGTGACAAGCCTGTCATTGGAGCATCCCCGGTTGGTGGGATAAAGCCTCCTGGATGCAATTCCATTCGTGTCAAACTGCTGGAGTTCCATGAGTCTGTGAAGTATTTCTCCATGCCAGGGGTCAAGCAAGCACAGAACAAGGTGATGGGGTAATAATGCCTACTTGTGTTTTGGGAGGCACCACGTCTTCAGGTAGCATGTGCTCAGCCACAGTCTTTGCTCCACTCGGGAGACAAATATTCAAAAGCTTCCTCTTTGAGATATTTTAAATGTCAGAGAGGGAGAGAGATCTTAAATCAGAGGAGGAGATGACCCAGATTTTGGTGGGCCTCAAACAGCACAGAGGTGAAACAGCCGGTGACTATTATTAGCATATGATGGCATGCAGTCCAGATGCAAGATGATAGTCTGCTCAAAGCTTTGCAAATATTCAGAGACGTAAGATCTACTTTGAATGTGAGAAAATATGTAAGAAAATGTGGCATCTTTTTTCAATCCAGTTCTTTTGACTTGTGGTTCATCCTAAATGGTGGAAATTGTTTTGTGCTTGATATAGGGCAAAAAGGGTTATATGCAGCATGGATCTTGATCCAGCACTGGCCAGTACAGACAACAGCATTCACAAATACAAAATCCTGCTCTGACTGGAGCATTTAGATATTTCCACTGTTTCATCAGGGGATTCACTATAACTTTGCAAATTAATTATAAAAGTATTTCCCCACTGAACATACCAGCTCCTCAAAGCACGTATGCAATAAATGGCCTCTATCATGAGGCACTCCTTCGCTGTCTTCCATATCCTGGGGAGATCTCTCTTGAAACAAGTGCTCTGTCAAGACATCCCATTTAAAGAAGACTGATGACACATGTGAGGTATTATTGGCATACAGCCTTACAGTGTCTGCAAAGAATTTCAGCTTGGTTGAGCTACTCAAGAGCAGGCATCCTCACACTCCAGAATCTGTGAGTCTGTTGTATCATAAGCCACACACCTCTGGCCTCTTCACGGAAAATAAGTTAAAATTATGAAAAAAGAAAATAAAATTTGTTACTGACCCCAATGACCACAAGAACTGCTGACCACAGGGCAGCCAGTCAGCCTAGATCCCCAGAGCCAAGTGAGACCAAGGCAGCATATTTCTCTAGGAGATTATACACTGTTAATTCACCACATAGGCTGCTCCAGAGAAGCCATATGTTCTCATGCTCTCCCACGAGCAGTGAGAAGACAGTACAGAACATCACACATGATTTCAGTGGTAAACTGACATCAGCTGCCTATCACACTCTTGACCTAGCTGCTCCCTAGCATTTGCAGCAACAATACCAGCTTCTGTGTTTTCCATTGTGAGCTGAACCGTGAGCAATCATTTTGGTAAGAGCTCACCCAAGCTTGGATCCTAATGCCACATTTCATTTTCTTTGCAAGAGATTTAATTTGTCTTTTCAAAGAGATGAGATAAGAATCAAGTGCATGCTCGCTCTCTCCAGAAAGCAGCAGAACGTCGCTTTTGGATCCCCCACCGCTGCCAGAGCCTTAGGAGGAAGTGTTTCACTTTATTGGGCTGGCTTGCTAACTGCAGAGTAAACAAAGGCAACACGGAACACAGAATAATGCAGGAAATTACGATCTAAATAAATCATTAAAACAAACCATTAAAAACTGATGTTCTGAGTCAGGTATATTACTTAGTACACTCCTGTTTATTTACAAAACATGTCCGGAAGTCCTCCTTCCACAATTTTAATGAGCATCAAAGGGCATTTTCCCAGCCCAGAGCTCCCACATATGATGCTGCAGTTGGCTCTGTGCCCAGGAAGATACATCTTTTAGCTTTCTCTCAGGGTCCTGCTCCTAACTAACTTTCCAGACAGCCTGATAGCTTTTTGCTCTAACAGCTTTTAGGGTTGCAAAAGCAGTGTCCTGGGCTCTGATTTTAAATGACTTTGTTTATTTGTGTCCTACTCAGCACCTCCACCTACCATTTGCTGTCAGTTTTGGTAGATATGGGGGCCTAATTTCTCTAGAGACAGAAGGTTTTAGAGGGATCCATCGACTTAAAAAAAAAAAAAAAAAAAAAAAAGTGTTCATTTGGGAATTCAGAACTTACTTACAGAGCCACTAATACCATCACTAAACAGTATTCATAGAATCACAGAACTGTTGCTAGATATTCATATATTTCTATATGCATGCGCTAGAATATCTTGCTAAATATTCAAAGAGCATAGACATTTGTGCTTCACATGGCCTTTCATGATGAAATGCAGGAGGTGCGTAAGCTCACCACTCCTGTTGGAGGCTCTATAAAACCCATTTAGAAACAGAGACACTTTCATTGCTTTGCCTCCTTTTAAGTTTACAAAGCCAGACATACCCAAGTGTTAAATACTGACAATAGTTTTCACTTTTATAAATGACTTTGCCTGGAAAACAGAGCACTGACTCTGCTAGCGAACCACTTCCACTGCCAAAACCAGCTCATGCTCCTTCAGTGCAGGAGAAGCCGTTTTGCGAAGTCCTTTGACAACTTCATTTCAGTCGCATTTGTGCTGGCCTGGGAGCTCCCTGAGTTACTCTGGGATACTACTGCTGTTGATTTCTTTCTGCCCTGGATCATGCTCCTGGTGAAATGAGTTAGGGAATTTGATTAAAACAGGCCAGGGTGCGATAACCACAGGTATGAGCACTGATGTCACTTCTGCATAATTAACCCCTCTGTGTACTGTTCCCTTTTGTCCGGGGAAACTGGTGGATATGTGAGCATTTATTATGGAGTCACAATGAATCAATGGATTTTTCCATAATATTCAAGTGTGTATTAAAAATGCATTGACAAATCCTGTATTCTTTAACCAGATTTATGCAACTCATTGAAGGCTGAACTTTTACTGAACTCTGTTCTAGCTTTGCCAGAGTAAGAATGGAGTAAGAATTTGAGAACATCTCTAGGTACAAATTTATGTGTTTTCAACATCAACTACATTGATCCTAGAGTTTAGTGTAAAAATGTGACAGACTGATCTATTTTCTACAGCAAAATCTGCAACACACTGAATGTTCAATCTGATTATTTAGTTTTATGCTAGGTACTAAACAAATAAATGGGGACTTTAGGTAACACAGGAGCTTACATACGCAATTTCCATTATCACGGGTGGGAATCACAATCTCAAAGACTCTTCCTGCATCCATAGAATAGCAAAAAACTGCCTTGCTTTGCAAGCAAACGAAGCACATTTCTCTCAGTATTTAACACAGAGATACTAGGTTTTTCCTAAGCTAAGGAGGAGTTAAAACAACATGTGAACCTTGAGATTAAAAAAAAAATAAAAATAAAATAAAATCGGACAGTTGAACTGAGTCAACGGCATAGATTAGATAGAGAGAGGAAATTAGAACTAGCACAAAATGCTAACAAGCACAGAACAAATAAATGGATAACAGGAAGGGAACTGAACCAACACAAACAGCTGCAAAGGGTATTGTTGGCAGGATTTCAGGCCTAACAGTTTGAAGAGGACAGAAACATTTCATTGTTGAACAGTATTTCAGAAAAGATGTTTTACCTCAACTTAATTATATTTGAAAAATATTTCCAAAATTGCATGCTTCCTGTAACCATGGGGCAGTTGAATTAACCTGGCCTGCTCTAGGGCATCCCTCTTTTTCCCCTCCACTGGGAAAAGGGAGCTGTTTTTGACTTGTCCTCAAACATCAGGCTGCAAGGAGACCCTAATGGCGTATATGTGAGATGCCACTCTTTCCAGAAAGTCTCAGACACCCCTCATGGTGTCACCACCCTTTGTGGCTTTTTTAGTATGGCCTTCCCCTGCCTGTACATGCACAACTATTTAAGGCCATCAGAGAGGGCGAGTCCATTTATTATACACCACAGTGTGGTGTATAATTAGCTTTTTTTTTTTTTTTTTTTTTTTTTTTTGAGAAGTATTCTCTATTCTGGTTGTTTCCTGTCTTTCCAACTTTGGATGAGATTTTCCATTTCCTCTGCAGTTCTCCAGCTATTGACTGGTTTTCCCAACACAGACCTGCAGAGATTCAACATTCAGAGAGAGGTCAGAAAGCAAAAATGACTGTTTCCAAACAGCATAAACAGAAAGTCTGAAAGCCACCTCCTTTAGACCTACGTTGCAACCCTCCAACCAAGCAAAGGGTGCTGGCTCCTGTTAGACAAAGACAATAGGAGCTGAGGTGATCTTGTACAGCTGATTCCAGATGATGGCTGTCACCAGCAAATCAGTGGTCACGTTTATTCTCCTATATCAGAATATTCTGATAATATTCTGTTAATACGTTGTGCATGATTTCCACTAAAGCAAGCAAAGCATTCTTAAATCTAATATTTTATACCATAGACCTTGCAGCAGACCTGATGCACACACATACCACATTATTGGAACAGCAGCCTTCTAGACATTAAATTCACAAATTATATTTTTTAAGATATGTAATTAGTAGCGAGACATGTAAACAAGCCATATGCTTAACACATTTGTTCAAAGCTTTTTCATTTGTTCCTTTTTCAACTGTGTTATTTATTTTTTTTTCCACAACTCTTTTTAGAGGGAAGACAGGGAAGTGCAGAGAAGACAGCTCTTTCCAGATGCTTCAGGCCAGTTATTCAAATTGATAATCAATTTAAAAGAAATTCTGGACTATAACCATATTTATGTGTATATATATTAATTTTATGAATCAATAATCTTATTAAAGTGTTGTGTGAGGCTTAGCTGCCTACCAGTGTTAACCTACAACACACAGTCATTTTTTTCTGTTCTGCACCTTGTTCATAACACTTCCTCAAATAATTTAAGAGGTGAGCTTGTCCAGTCTCTTCATCCCACTGAAGAGACTGTTTTATAACTTAATTTTGAATGTATTCAGATTCTGTGTCATACATTTCTTTCAGTATTTTGGTCATTTTCAATCCAAGTAAGACTGTATGTGATACCTGTAAAGTTTCTAACAGTACAGGAGCCATCAGTGGGCTATTTCCAAAGAGGTCAGGCAGCTATTTGCTTTCTAAGTGAAGTGCCTCCAGCTGCTGTCCACTTCTTTAGGTGGTTAACTTAGTTTAAAAAATCTGGACACAGTACCTCCTCCACAGAACAGTTGAATGGAAAAGTGAACCATAACCACAGAGTGCTGAAAAACCTTCAAAATAACACACATATGATACAGAAAATAGTAAAATGATTCTGATTTCATTTTTCTTGGAGGTCAGAGGACATATAAGCAAATTTCCTTCATAACTCAAATGTTTTTCTTATTTATTTACTCATTTATTTATTTATTGGGGATTCACACTTAGTCTTACTTATTGTGCATTTCTCTTTCATGTTTGTCTGGTTCCCTGTATATGCTGGAAAACTCCATGATTTCAGTCAGGGCTCTTGGGTTCTACTGCAAACTAAAAAATAATAATCATTTTAAAAAAGTGTTTAGAATCCTGGAAATTGTAACTGACTTTTCATTTTTCTGCTCTCTGCAGGAATGATCATTGATGATGTTGTAAAGCACTAAACGTCACCTCAACTTACAAGAATGATAAAAATCAAGCAACCTGACATACATATTAAGGTGTTTGAGACGTTTTGAAATCCAAAGATGACAAGACTGCCTTTGCAATTCCATATTGTCACAAAATGAACATAGGAATGAGAATCCAGAATAACTGAATTCTAGTTCAATTTCTACTCCCCATATGTTTGAAACGTACCTCATGCTTATGCAGCACAACATTTACATACTTAGTTTTTAAAAACCACAGCATTCTAGCAAAGCTTTCTCCCCTCATGTTGTTCATATGTATATGTAAAACTTGTTTCTCCTTTAACAAAGATAGCTGGGATCAAAGTACTTGACACAACAGTATAAGATATTCTCTGTACCCACACACTGCTGTTAGAAAATAATCTTTTGACAGGGCAGTGTTGGTCCCCAATTTTCATCTGGTTGTTGCTCTACAATGGTGATGTGAAAAACAACTAAATAAATGATTGTGGGAAAAACAAAAAACAAAAACAAAAACAACAACAAAAAAAAGTTTTTGGAGACTGCTTACTCCTCCAGTATTGTGTGTTCACTGATATATTTTTAGCCATATTTCCTGTCCTTTGTAGCCAAAACTAGTTCTTGACAGTTCAGCCACTTCTTTGGGAAATGATCACTTTATATTTAACAGAGTTATCATTCTCCACCCTTCTGCAGTGCAAAGAGAACAATATTGCAGCATTTGGAAACTCCTGTTCAGAACAAAAAAAAAAAAAAAAAAAAAAAAAAAAAAAAAAAAAAATCCCTACCTTCCCTACCTGAATACTAAAGACATAGGCCAAAACTTAGTTTTGAAAATTCATTATTTTCTATGAAGGATGGTGCAGGATAAAGGACTAGTGGTTAGGCATTGAGTCCAACAGAGACTTTCTAAACAGTTTTTATATGCTTTTATCTGGGGATGTTTCTAGCAGAAAAGGGAATGCAAAGGGCATTGCCAGGTTAAAAAAATTGCAGCTGGTCCAGAATTACCCTGGCAGTATGATACCAGGGGCTGTGAAGGCAGCTAGGAAGAGTTCTCATGGCAGCAGCATTTTTGCAGAGACACTGTCCTCCAGCTGGCTCATCTGACACATGCAGTAACAGAGTCTGGTACAAAAGGAATATTTAGAGAAAAACTCTTTGGTAACTCTGGGCTTTGTTTCAGCCTGTAACTAACTCCAGTTACAGGAAGTATACAGTGAAAGATCAAAGTCAGAGACACTAAGTGAGCCTGTTGAAATGAAGTGTTACAGGCATATGTTCCTCATCTCACAGCTCTGTCGACTGGGTGCTGTAACAGCTGGGACATAAGAAAAATGTTTCAGGCAGATTCAGCAGAAGAGCCTGTACTTCATTTGGCCGACTCAGAGCTTGCATCTCACTGAAGGACTGCAGCTCGGTGGATGGATGCTTTTTTGCAGCACATGGGCCACAAGAAGTTTATTCTCACTAATTGCTTTTACATAAACCAGCACAAGCCTCGCTGGGTGGCGAGCAGCCAGAGTGACCCAGGAGTCACTGGCCTCAGGAGGAAACGTCCTGCTCCCTTCTGGTCTCCCAGGGCAGCTCCCGCTCCATGGCCACATAGCCACTGCAACACCAGCCCTGCTCCTCTGCTTCTGCCCAAGGGCTGTACAGCAAAAGAGATGTGCCCCTAGAGCACTGCGAGGGCCACTGCTGGTGAAGCCACAGCACATCAGAAAGTGGTGTGCACTGGCTGAATCTGCTAATTAATTCTGCTAATTAATTCCCTTTGTCATCACGAGTGGCACAGTCAGGCAGACAAGACTGGGACACAGGAGGTTGGGCTGTCCTACTGCTTCAGCATCTCCCCACACTCCTCCCAATCTGGGATATGCTCAGAGGGCAAGCACCTTGCACGGGCATCACTCATGCTTATGTACCATGCCTGCTCTGCTGTTGCCATTTTTTTTAGATATGAATTAAATTTTTATGTCTTTCTCCTGTGGAAACTTCAAAGTTGTATAAACATCTGTTTTATAAGGACAACTTGTTTCAGTGTGATTATACTCAATATTAAAAATATTCATAGCCCAGCTGGTGTAAATACATCAGAATAGCCATCAGCTCTCATGCTGCTCCAGCATGGTTAATTATTATTTTTGCTGTTGTTATTCCTCTTATTAGTAGCCTCTAGGATGCAGTAATATCTGTATTTAAGAAATCACATGCACACAAATATAAATGTATATCTCCATGCTGTAATATCTACATGTTTGAGCGGGTATTTCTGTATGGACTTTCCAATCTCAGAAACGCACTGCAGTGGCAGGAAGGATTTTAAAGTGCAAACGCATGTACTTGAGGTGGTTAATTTCTGTACGTATGAAATCCTCAGTGTTAGAAGCCATACTACTGATTGGGGCTTTAATATAAACTTACAGGTGAGAAGAAGAAGGTTAGATAAGGCAGAAATCATAGAAGCAAATACAGTCCAGGTATTTAGAAGATCAGAGAGTAGCTCATGCTGTGTTGTAATATCTTCCTGACTTTTTGCGGATCCTCCAGACTATTATATGACAGCTTAGCATCTCACCAAGTAATATTAATCACTTCTTAATCAAGGTATATTGGTTTTCAGCTTAAGACTGAAGAGATCTATTTAACAATATAGCTTTTTCAAAAATGGTTGAATCATTCTCTGGCAGGGGTGAGAATGGTGAATCTTTATTTATCTAAAGAATTAAAATGTTTTTTATAAGCAAGGAGTATTTTTTTTAACCCCAAATCCAACCCTGCTTGGCTGCCTGAAATTAAAATCTAATCACTGAGACTCAGCATGCTAAGTACTTTCATTGCAGGCAGAGTGCTCTGTAACATGTAAATTTGAGGCGAGTTTTATTTAAATGAAGTCCAAATCCCGGTTTAAAAACAATTCTGTTACCATAGCTAATTGCTGCATGTGACTAGCACCGTTACTTCTTCTTTATGCCTCTCGGTGCAGCCTCACGCAGTACAGTAAGCGATTTGGCAGCCCTGTGCCCACAGTGCTGCCAAGAAATCAGCAGCATTTACTTCTTGATTTCTGAAGTGAATCTGTATTTAGTGGGTTGGGGGAAGAAATCTGATCAATCTCATGTGCCTAGAAGTGATACTGGCAGCCGCGGTTGTATGAAAACCTTTTCTACCTACAAAACTAAATAACTCGGTAACTCCCAAATTACAGAAGGGCTGACAGTGTCGTTTGTACATGGTTATGAAGTAAGTTTTATATATTTGCTTACAGACGTTTCCAGTGTTAACATACAAGGTGCCAGCTTTGGCTCTTGACTAATGGAGTCACCACAAAAAAAAAAAAAAAAAAAAAAAAAAAAAAAAAAAAAAAAAACGGGTTTTTGGTGTTGTTTCACGGACTGTAGCTCACAAATGGTGGTAGGGTTGTGCTCCTCCAGAGCCCAGGTAATACCCTGCAGCTGTGCACAGGTACACCAGCTGAGAGGCTGTCCAAAACCAGACAAGGTGAGATGTGGTGCTCAAGGCAGCTGCAGAGCTGGTACAGGTGAGGGCAGAAGTTCTCTCTTTATCCACGTGCAAAAAGGGAGTCTGCAGTCACCAGGCTATCAAGATACTGTTTAGGTCTCCCAGTATAAGCACACCAATTATCTCAACCTTTGAGGGAGCTTTGCTTTTTAAAATCAATGGTATTTTACATTCTCCGACGTGACTTACTTTTGAATCTCTTAAGCAGAGGCTGACAGCTTTTGCCAAAGTGTAATGAATTGCTTACTAGTGATTTCCTGTTTTCTCAACTGATATGAAAAACACAGGGTAACTTTAATATGATGCAAAAATAGTACTTTTGCAACCTGCTTTTTAAAAGTAACTTACAAAGAATATATTTCCCATGTAAATACTATTTTCAAGTTTCTAGGTTTCATTTACTGTAAATTCTTTCTTCTTTTATCATTAGTATTCTGAGACATGTCAAGTGGTTTCTAAAACATACTGGCTGCTAATGAACGTAGTTTTGTACCAAAACAGCTCGTTGATTTTTATCTAAAAAGCAAAGGAACATATATCAAAAATGTAAGATGGATGAAGAACTGAGTTTTCGCTCTTGGTAAAGACAAGGTGTATTTCAAGCCACCTAAGTCCTAAGAAGATGTTTATAGGTGTAGACAACACATGCTGTTAATTTAATCTCTGTTTACAAACTGCTAGGTGAAAGGGCAGAGAGTGTTTATTCTGCTTTCTGTCTCATGACAACCTGAAGCTTTCTGTTAATGGTATCTATCAGTGATGAGGGCATGAGAAGCGCTTGGCATAGTACAACACTCTAGTTGAAAGCCTGAAAACTTATCATCCAGGTGCGTGACTTTTAGACTTTGGAACCACCAAGGAAATTTCCCTTGAAAAAAAACAAAACAAAACAAAACAAAACAAAACAAAAGTTGTAAATCCTCCTAAAAATGAGCCCCAAGTATGCTGGCACAGCAGCTTGGAGCTTGGATGCTTATTCAAGACCACATAGATACTTATGCGGTAGAGATGTTCAATAAAGCTATTAGCTATGTACCTTGATATCAATTCTCAACACTTTGATTCAAGGACAAGCTAGTAATGAGAGACAGAGAACAACTTTCCATGTTGATTAGTTTGGTTTCTTTGACTTTATGGGAAAGAGCTATTGAGTTTTCTGTTCCAGGACACTGCTTCTTGACAAAGGTAATGGTAAAACATCAGTAAACATCTTAAATGATAGTGGCAGGCATAATCATGAAGGCGATTTATAGATAAAATGTACTGAAGAAATGCACCAACAACCCAGAAACAAAGGCCTTACCCCCCATTCTTGCAGTTACTGACCATTATTTTATGTGTAGCCTTCAGAAATCCCCTAAAAATGTCTCCTTGAATTCATTTAGATCTGGACATTTTAACACAATACTTCGAAGCTTAAGTTGCAGTAAGTTAAGCAATTATGTGTGGTACAACACTCCCAGAGTACACACTGCTTTAAATGCACACAGATATTCTGATTAGTTTACCATCCTTCCCTTTCCCCAAAATATCACTAATGAATCAGTATACTATTTCTCAAGGTACATAATTTCAGACAATATTATGGCTGAAACAACATTTTTAGGACCCCTCGAGCCTGACTTCAGGAAGAAGATAATTAGATAGTTAAGCCTTTTTTTTCCTTTTTTGTCTTTTTTTCTTTTTTTTTCTTAAAAAAAAAAAAAAAATGCTGGTTTTCATTAAAAGGCAATCCTGCTCACAGCGCTGTGGGCATTGTTGGTCCCAGACAGGGAGAACCCCTATGGAAGAGAAAGCAGCTCCTGGGAAGCTGCTACGGACAGCCCATTTCTGGTGTGAGAACACAGTTCAGAGTAGGTTTGGGATGGAGCCACGGAAGCCAGCTTGCCCCTGATTGCCACCTGGAAATTATTCTGTGTAGCTTGAACTAACATGCACTCTGAAGATTGATTGAAGTATCGACAACATCAGCCACTTCACTGTGATCGTTTTAGCAGAAATTCACATTATAAAGGAATGGGGGGAGTGAGCTGCTGTCAGTTTGCTGGTGTAGAGGCTGAGGTAGTCAACCTCTCCCCATTTACTATGTTCAAAATTACTCTCAGCTCTTGTATAAGGGTGGGAAAAGGCACGCACCACTCTTTTTCATTATCTGTTCTTTATGAGCACTGAAAAACAGAGATTAGCATGCTTTTCTTAGCGGAAAAAACAGCAAGTCCAATTTGCCCAACCATTATTCTGTGAACTTTTAGGCACGGCCCTGATGCTGGGTTTAATTTCAAAATTTAAAAACAAAGAGCAAACCAGGCATTTTTATTAATACTTAATATTAATTAATACTAAATATTAAGTATTTACTAATAATTTACTATAGGAATAATTTCCGAATAAAAAAACTACCCAATATATGTTGCAGCTGGTGAGCAGAAAAAAGGGGGGAGCAGAGTTGTGGGAAGATTTCTGTGGCATAAATTAAATTTTGCATGCCACATAGGATCTGAAATCTTAACTATACTTGAAGATATTATTTGTTGAAGGGTATATGACACACAGTTGATATGTCATCTAACTCATCTGAGATAAGCGGGATCCTTTGATGCAAGCTTAGAAGTTCACTTTCTCATACATTTCTAAACTGTAAAAAGTATAAAAATGATTTTAAAAGAAACCCGTCTTGTGAGTATCCATCAGTCTGCCTCTCCTTAGTTTGTGGGTCCTGGTGTCCTTGTGTGCTTTAAACTGACAGTTGCAGCTGAATATTTGTACATTTCTATTCCAGCTTCACAATTAGGGATCACGGCCACAAAATTTTTAAAATCAGGCTTACTACAACCATTAAGATAAGTCTTTATTGGAATGATATCCATTAAAATTACACATTGCCACATGGCTGTTCATGGCCTTTAGTGACTAAGGCTGGTTGCAGCAGTCCTTTGGCAAAGGAATTCAGAACCAAGGGGTTTTCTCCCCCATCTTTCCTCACTTGTTGATAGGGATTTTTTGTGCACCTGTGCTTCCCCCCCCCCCGCCCCCCCCCCCCCCAAAAAAAGGGGGGGGGGGGGGGGTAGGTCATCTCATTTTCCCTAGATACTTTATTTTCAGGATTAAGACTACTTCTATTCTCACTTATTGTGCAGTACTGATCTGCAGAATTACCCATCCTGATAATTTTGCAAGATTATTTGGGCTTTACCAGCAGTCTTAACTGCCTGCTCATTCTTGTCTTGCAGATTTTCCTTCTTGCACATATCTTCCAGTGCCCCATTTGGGCAACTATATCGCAGGTCACAGTTTGCCTCTTCATTGCAGTGGCTATTGTTTACATATATAAGGCAAGCTGTGCTACAAAATGCTGTTAGCAGTCCTAACAATGCTGCAAAAATGTCCATAAAGACTCTATGTTATTTTACTGTGCTTATTTCTGGGTTCCATGGCAAGCAGAATAGGACTCTGCTTTGGCTATAGTGATAAACAGACCTCATCGAAACAAAGAAAGTGAGACAGAGGTTTCACCCCTATCTGCACTAACACAGGAGGACAGGCCAAGTTGGCCAGTGCTAATAGGGTCAGCTACAACACTTCAGATGCCATTTCATGCCCTTGGTACAACAACTTCTGGCTGCATCCACTTCTTTTATTTGTTCACAGTGCCATTCAGCTACTTGAACCAAGATCAGAGCCCTGTTCTGCTGACTGCACATAGAAAACTGACTTTGCCTCAATAAATTAAAATCTAAACAGATGAGACAATCCCACAGCTCAGGAACATTGCAAAGGTGCCATTTGATTTTCCCAGCATGAGCCAAGAGGCTCCTGCAGAGCTGAAAATCAACCTACCCTTCCAGGTCTAATGAACCATGGCTTTCTGTACACATATACATACATATACAGAAAGGATATATATAAACTCTGCCTTTGAGAGCAACTCTAAGCACATGCTTTGATAAAAGTGTGTCTTGGGTCCACACTGTCCAGGAAGCACTGTCTTCAGGTTTTGTTAGGGAAAACTGAGATAAAGCCCTGACTTTCTCCACCCTTTAGAATGTGTCCATTAGACACCTGTCCATGTCCATTTCGAATGTGTCTACCTGTGCTGTGAATGGATGGATATATTTGTGTATCTGCTCCTATAAATCCCATCTGCAGGTAGAATGGTGCTACCCAACACTGCAGGATTAAGGGAAGAAAGGGTTGATGAGTTGTCAGAGGATGTGCCTGCTTGCAGAGCAAGCAGAGGTCCTCAGTTCATCTGCAGGCACCTGAGGGAACACAAGTGCTCAGACCCACTCTCTAAAACCAGACCTTCCAGACAGTGTCACTGTGGACAAGAGGACCAACTTATTACGGAATGTGATGGATTTTTAGTTTAATTGTTATTTACATATTTTCATCTCATTCTTAGAGATATATTAGCTATGAAGTACAATTCATAGCCGTTTCTGTTGGAATAACATAATTACATTATGCAACGTTAGGTGAAATAAATTCATACTGCCAAATGCTATAATTAAGACTGCGTTGGCCAGCCCATTTTTAAAACCCTCGCTTCAGTCATGAGTTTCTGAAAAATTTATCTTGTCTAGCAAATTGTATGACATATATCCATGTCAGTGGATGGGAATAATTACTCCGAGTATAATTAATGCAATCTGAAGGGCTTCAATAGTCATGGAGTTATTATGCAACTGCACAATAATTAAATGATCAAGTAACTACTCAGTAATTTCATGGTGATTTGTGCTATGTACCATATTTGCCTTGCACAAACAAATAATACTGTCATACAATTCAGAATGGATGTGAATATCTGCATGTCAATGCTAAAATACATGGCAGATTTTTATGACTAGCTCCCAAAACAGCCACTGTTTCTAAGCATGCTTTGCGTAACCATGAAGATCAAGAGGCATGTCTATTTTTAATGAAATTGTATATTCATATGTATATAAGCACTTCCATTGGTGAAGATGGAACAATGTCATATTTAAGACTTGAAAATATTTAGGACACTAACCCTTATGCATGCCCAGGCCCTGAAATCAGGACTGTGACTGTGGAGAGGGTTCTTCACAAAGCTGGTACATACAGGGGATAGAGTGCTGGCCAGTGTTCAGGGCTGCAAATCCAGTACTGAGAGCCCACTCAGATGTTCATAATGTGCACTAATGTTTGGGAGCAAATCCTGGAATGTCAGTCCTGTAGCCTGTGGAAAGTCAGATATTGCTATTAAAAGATCTATGAAACAGTCTTTGAAACAAGAAGGATAATACAGGTTGTCATAAAAAGGCTTTTTGTTGTTGCTGTTTAAATGAAATCACTACTCTAGTGACACGTTATCACTTTACTTTCTGTATTATGTTAATAAAGTGTCTGCCTCTAACTCTATCTGAGAGTGTAATTTTGGTAAATAGAAAATGTCCTGCACCACACCCCAAATGCCTGTAAAAACCAAAACCAGAAATATATTACTTCCAGATAAATTATTGCATGCATTTTTAATATGCATTTATACAAATATATTCATATTAGTATATGTTTTTATTTTTATATCATTTGTAAAATTATTTATTTTATATTATTTATAAAGTAATTTAATATTTATAACACATAACTTATATTATGTAGAAGAATATCCGCATGTGATATTGGGCACATAGCCATATCCCAAAAGTCTACTCATGTCTGTAAGTAGTCATCAAACAGGTTAGACTTGCCTGGTTCTTGTATTAGCTCAACCAAACAGGCCAGACAGAAGCCGAACAAACAATTTCCAGTACTCAGAGTGTTCACTGATCCTTTTTTGTGCACAGTTCCCTGACTATGAAGTACGACAGACAGGTGCAGCATGGGCATGGGGATAGCATGTTTGTTGATGAATCGGGTGAGAGGAGTGCATATTGCCCAAAACTGTAACCGGCAACAAGGTTATCCCCAGCAGGACATGAATAATTCACATACCATGTAAACTGAGACAGAAATGTGTGAAAGGCATCAGAAAAAGGAGCACTGTCAATGAAACAGGTCCTGTCCATTCAAGTGGGCTGTAGATAAGAAATATTTTCAGAAGCTAATCTTGGCAATGCTTTATGTCATCTCCACTCTAAGTTTCACAGATATTTTTTAAAAGGTTGCACTTTGTCCATGCTGGCTGCAAGGATCGGGACACAATTGGTGATCTTAAGCTTTGACCATCAACTCTTTGTCTAGCAAAGTAAAGCAAAGTATAATAATAATAATAATAATAATAATAATTTATTTAAAAAAAAAAAAAATAGAGAAAGAGCGCACCAGATGGAGAAGAGATGAAATTTTGGGCTAAAATGTAGTCCCAAACCAGGTAAAAGACCCAAATGGACACCATATAATGTTTCTTCATAAACTGTCTATTGGAAAAGCAATCATAAAATAAATAGGAAGTTGAAAAGTAGAAAATAGAAGAAATGTGAATATTGAAAGTGCGGACAGAAAAAACACTGTAATGTGAAAGTTGATTCAAATTAATCTTTCACTGATCTCTGTCAATAGTGATTATTTACCTTTTCAAATGAAAGCTGTCTGTAACATTTCTTCATTCAATGCAGGGATGGAGGTTAATATCTGTTATGCTGTTCTTTTTAATACTAGTCATTTATGTTTTAAATATATTTCACAAGTTCCTTCACATACAGAATATGCAAACAACAACAGCAAAATAACTTCTTACAATGTGAACAGTCTTTAGTAATTGTTCAGGGAATAAAATAAAGTGATGCTCTGTTTTGATTTGTTTTATTGGTGAATTCAGCTTCTTCCAGCCCAACAAATCTTAATGCATTGGAGATATGTTCCTCCCTTTATGGATGTGTAGACTTGAGTATAGTTAATGACATCATTAGTGGCATTTGTTAAAGGTGTTTCTTTCTGTCAAAAGAAAAAAAGTTTTCACAGACTGCATTTTCTTCTATACCACCAACAAACTACTGGCAATGAAATGTAGAGCTCTTTCAAAGAGGTATTATTATCTTCCTGAATGTCTTAATCCTAATTACGTGTTGGTTTCCACATTTCATTCCCCCTGGCTTGCAAACATCTAATTCCTGCTGAACATGGTGATGCAGACAATAAGCTTGACTAACTCTAGGGATGTCAGTGGAAGCTCTTCCATAGTAATTATGCATCCCAGTAATCCCAGATTTCTGGTGGGATCTCTCATAGTGATCCCAGGCTCCCCCAGAAATGACCCAACACTAACACCTGCTCTTTTTCTGAGCAAGCAAGGTAAACTTTAAAGACATACTGCAATTAACAGCAGGAAAACATAACACATTGTCCTCGTTGCAGTTAAGATAGAGTTAATTTTCCTCCTAGCTGGTAGGGTGCTACGTTTTGGATTAGGATGAGAAGAGTGCTGATAACATGCCGATGTTTTACTTGTTGAAGAGCAATGCTTACACCAAGCCAAGAACTTTTCAGCTCCTCGCTCTGTCCTGCCAGAGGACAGGCTGGGGGTGCAGCAAGAGCTGGGAGGGGACAGAGCCAGGACAGCTGACCCAAACTGGCCAAAGGAGTATTCCATACCATCTGACATCATGCTAAACAATACATAGGGGTGGCTAGCTGGGGTGGGGGGGCCGGCTGCTCGGGGATAGACTGGGCATCGGTCAGTGGGTGGTGAGCAATTGCATTGTGCATCACTTGTTTCATACACACTATTATTATTATTATTATTATTATTATTATTATTATTATTATTATCCTGTCTTAATAAACTGTCTTTATCTCAGCTCACAGGTTTCACTTTCCCGTTTCTCTGTCCCATCCCAGAGAGGGAAAGGGGAGGGTGAGCGAACATCTGTGTGGTGTTTAGCTACCAACCGGGTTAAACCACAACACACATAGCTAAAGAGACCAAAGCCACCTGGTCTACATATAGAGTTAATCTTTGCATCCCCAGTCCAACTGTACAATAAAACTGCAGCTGGTGCAAGCTAAGTGGCACAAAAGAGAGGACAGAGCACGGCGGTGATGCTGTGTTATTCTCAGCAAGGTCCTGCCATGCAACTTATTCCTGGAGGATTTTTAATTTATCTGTGGGGCAAACGTCACCATCAACCAATTATTTCTCTTGATTTTCAGGAGAAAGATTTCCAAAGACTGGTAAGCAATCTTGCTCATGCAAATGGCAGGAGAGGGGAATGAGTATCTCCATGCCTATTTCCAACCAAAACAAGCCGGAAGCATGTGTTCACAATGTTCCCCAAACTACCCACCTGAAACAACCCTGAGACTGCTCCTGAAACTGACAGTTCTGACTGAATTCAGCCCTGAACATCTCAAAAACAAACAAACAAACAACAACAACAACAAAAAAAAAAACCTGCAGAATTGAGGTCATTGCCATACAGAGGTCCCAGGGGGGTTGTGATGGTAATGAGAATATCATCTGTATTACTTCAAGAACCAAAATGTCTGAACAACTGTAGTTTTTTGCTTTTAAACAGGGAGATAGCTTTTCACCACTGTCATGTACTCATTACTGTGAGTGCTGTGACCACAGTCAGAAAACACAGAAACCTGTGTGGCTATTTGTGTTACTACACCAGTGAGAAGCAAGTTTCAGTTATAGCATCTGCTCCACCTTTAACTTTTTCTTTTCCTATTCATTAAAATTTGTGGGAAAAGGGATGAAGGGAAGGGAAGGGAAGGGAAGGGAAGGGAAGGGAAGGGAAGGGA
>CM021797.1:80000500-80030495 GCA_011076525.1 Nettapus auritus
AATAATAATAATAATAATAATAATAATAATAATAATAATAATAATAAAATAAAATAAAATATTTCCTGCCTGCATGGTCATTTTTTGTTTTACTTGGTTAGGTTCAATTTCACATACAGGCCAGGTCTGATTTTCAGATACTGCTTCTGTGTTTTGTACATGTATTAATGTTATATTTGTCTTACTGCTTATGAACTACAGTTGCATACAAAGATTTTTTTTCTGTAAAGCCTGTGGTCAGCATCTTCTTATTTTTCTTTTCAAAAGCACCAATTACATAATCTGCTTAAACTGCAACGTGTAAAATGTACCATGCTGTTGTCTACCTACAGAAGACTTAAGAAGCAAGCAAGAGGTTAAAATTAATATATATATATATATGTATGTATGTATATATGAAACCTGACATGTTGAAATTAATGAAAGATCTTAAAAGCACTGGTCACTTCAATAGTATCAACAGGTCTCAGTGCAGAAGGGTTGTCCTGTCACCTTATGACCTTTTAGCTTGAGATTTGTAGTTGCAGTATGAACTGCAAGCCAAAATCAAATAAATAAATAAATAAATAAATAAATAAATAAAAATACTGAAAAGTCTCCACATGGATTTTCCATTTGCCATAAGGGGTTATGGACTAGATTTAAGTCATGATCTTTCTGCTAATACGTACCTGCTGAAGCAAGTAGCAATGCTATGTGAAGTAGTTGCGAGAGGTAAGTCTCTTATTGCGCAATCCAAATTTGCTGCATTGTTTGTGATAAGTTCTGTGGCCTGGCCTGAAAGTGGATAGCCTGATCTATGAAAAGGTCACGGGTGAGCCCTGTGTAAAATGGCATTGTTTACAGTTTTTTTAGTGAAGAGATTAGCTGTCATTTATTTCCACATACCTTAACTGAAGAGCTTTAAAGGTTCCCAGCAAGAGCACGTTCTTTTCTCTTTCTCAGCCTGTCACATACTTGTCAGATTCAATAAAATTCCTTACCTGAATTATGCAGATGAGGTTTTGTTGTGTCCAGCACCCATCATTGTTCATCTCCACTACAGCTGAAACTTCTAGCAGCCCTCTTGCTTATACTGCCTGATTTCAGCACTCCTTAGGTCAAGACCTTTCAACCTCAGGGCTTGACTTATGCCACAACCATTTGACAAATCGCCCAGGCCTTCACAAAAGCTGGTTGAGCTCCAAAGTGACTGCTCTCTACACACCACTGTTTCACTGTTTTGACATTTCCTTCTCACTTTTCTCCTCAGTAATTAGACAAAGGAAGAAAAAGACATTTGTGTCCAAGGAATGCTTTCATTTTGGGCTGTGATAAATGGCTACCCTTTCCAAGAAGCTGTAGTCCCACTGTAGGAGAAATTTTCTTCACAAGGAAGCTGAGGAAGGATAACTACCAATTTCTGCCTTTTGGTGGGGGAACATGACATCTTTCACTGTAAAACTTACATGGTGTGTCTATTGATCTTACATAGCTTTTTCACGCAGGTGAAGTAATGGAGTCAAACAAGTTGTCCAGATTCTAGGTTCGTTCATTTGTACCTTGGCATAGGACAGTGTTTAGCATAATGGATGGAACAGAAGACCAAGCTGGGTTAAAATATAAATGATGAAACAAATGAAAGCATGTCTCTTCAAATTTTTATATTATTATTATTATTTTTTAATCTAGTTTGCATAACACGGACAGAAGAGACAGGAACTTTTAATCCCACTTCTAACACTGATTCTTTTTCTTTCTTTGGTCAATTTTCTTCTCAGATTTAGCTTCTCCATATGAAATCTGCAAAATATAAGTATGATATTTACAGCCTCTGTAAAGGGTTAGAGAGTCTGTAAGTGAAGAGCTCTGTGTGAAGCATGAGGCATTATTAAAAGCAGCAGCAGTACATCGTTCTTCTACTGAATGTCTCCAGTTTAAAACACTGCTTAATTCAGAAGAGCTCTTCCTCATCAGAGCACTTTAACCCCTGCTGCCCATTGTTTTTCATGAATTTCTCTTGAAATAACACTAATTTATTGGACTATGAATGATTTGACGTATTAGTGGAGCATGACAAAGTTGAAAGTATTTTCAAGTCATTCAGATCAAGATCCTTCAATTGTGTAAGTTTGCATGGTTAAAACTAAACTGGCATTGTAATGTCAAATATTTCTTAATAGAGAGAACTTATGTCAACCATGTTTTTATAAGCTTCTTTCAGATGATTGTGTTAATGCTTATTGTTCCATTGGGAAGAATGGTTGCCAAACATATAAAATAATTGAAACTGCATGTGACTCAGTTGTTAGAGCTACAGCAAGGAATTAGTGTGTTACAATTCACGGTATGGTTAATCTGTCTCTTCTGTTCATGGTAATGCATTAATCAGAACACTACCAAATCACATTACCAAATCATTCAAATTACTTTTATAATCTGATACTACATTAGGATTAATAAACCAACAAAGCTGCCCTTGGAGTTCTCTGCATGATAGATGATGCATTTCTCATAGGCTTGTAATTAAGAGCAGGACAAACAACAGAATCTTCTAAGTACTTAATTTTGTGCGGCACAGGACTAGCATACTTCCATTTGTAGTATCACTGTATCATGACACTACCTGTTCCTCAAGAGTCAGAGAACTTGGAGAGTATTGCTACAATAGGGTAGGATAGATGTATTTGCAGCATAAATTCTGTGTAACATACTGGAGGGAAACTATGACACCTAGAAATGTTGGCTTTTAGGAAACCAAAGTCTTGCGTGCTGTCTATTTTCACTTCCTGTGTGCATCATGTAAACATATCCATAATGTGATTATTTTGGAAGCAATCCTAATATTGTCAAAAAAAAAAAAAAAAAAAAAAAAAGGAAAAAAAAAAAAAAAAAAAAAAAATTGGCTTTATTTCTTTGGCTCTGAAAAAGGAAAGGCCCTCTAGAAATTTCCCATGTTAATGTGCTAGACCGGATAGCTTTGTATACCTGAAACAACACAGCCCCAGGGCTGGTAGTACATTCCTGCTCACACTTCCTTCCCAGTCCATGTGAATGTGAGGGGGGTGGGATGGGGTGGGAAACCATGGGAATCTTTAACTAATACAGCATTATTGATACAGTTAACTGGGCAGAACCAACTGTTGCAAATCTAATGATGCTAGAAAGCAAAATAAGCACGTCTTCATTACTTTCTCAGGCAAAGTGCTTTGCTGGCATTAGAACACCAGCTTGCCTTCACTTACCGAGTGCAGTCAGGTGCAGACTGATAACTTCCTAACAGCCTATATGAACTTCTACAGTTCAGACTTCTTCCAGTTTTCTTGTATATGCATGAGCTTGGTATATGAAACTTAGTGGTAGTTACATTTAACTTTTTTGTTTGTTTGTTTCCTACTCATGCCTTGAATGTGTTAATCACCAGTTTGGAAGTCTCAAACTTCCACTTATATAAAAATATATATGCATTGTGACTTCTATTAAGGACAACCCATGTCATGGTCCTAAAGAAGTGCAATAAACAATGAAATAAAATACCCATCAGAGACTGTTCTGCTGAAATAAGAAAAAAGATTTTAACACCATTAGAGAATTTATATAGACAACTGCTGTTAACGCTTGTGTAATAAGCATTGCATCTATTAGAGCTCTGCATAGCATTAAAAGAGTAAATTGCAGATAAGTTTCCATTGAAATAACTTCAACAGTCATTCAGAAGAGCAAAGCAAGCTAGTATCTAATATTTGGATATGTTTACACCAGCAACTCAGCATAAATGAGAATACAACAGTAACTATTGTGAAACATACCCCCAAAAATATTACTGGAGTAAGAAAGTAACAACTATCTTAAGCATAAATATTGCTGAAGTTGTTTTCAGCCATCTTATATGGAAATAAACAGGATTCATACCAAATATAATCAGATGAAATTAAGAAATCTAGAGTGGCTTAAGTGCTAGCATCACCATTGAAGTTTTTTTATTATTATTTATTTATTTATTTTTTATTACCACAGGCAAGCCACAGTAGCTTACTTCATGTGTGCGGCATCTGCTCTTCTATGTTTTTGCTGATTACTCTGAAGTAGATGTTTTGAAAAGTAAGATGGATTTTCAAGGACTTTTTAGTTCATTAGCCAGTTAGTCATGATTACTATTCCTTCCACTTCTTAGACTGAATGAGCCACCTTGTACCTAGACCTATGGTAAGCAGACCCCATTTGTACCCAGTTAATGTAGGAGTTTTGATCTGGGCAGAAGCAGTCAGGTCTCGTTTCTTTGGGTAGTTGTTCCAGGTAGTCTATCATTAGTGACAGATATCAAGCTGGAAAACACAGTTCTGTGACAGATGCATACAGCTGAAGAGGCTATGTGTTTCAAAGCAAGAGAAATGAGTTGGCTGTGCAAATAAAAGTGGCCACTTACATGTATGATGCTGAAGCTTGAAATGCAGACCTCTTTTTTTCTTTGGAGAAAACCTTCAATCACAAGGATGAGGTCAGAGATCTTTAAAGAGTTTTGTACACAGCCACTATTTCATTAACATCGGGACACTTTGATAATTGATAGGACATAGATATGTAACCAGGATAATGTAATACAGACAAAACTTTGCAGACAAAACTTTGTGAAAATAAATCCCCAACTCGACACAGTAGGCAGCCTAAAAAATTATGAGACATTATAGAGGTCAAACAACTTTTTTCAGCTTGGCTTGCATTTGTTGAAACAGTTGTGCATAACAGACATAGTCAAATGGATGGGATGTGTAGTTTGAGCATTCTTCACCTCCTATTTCACTGTTAAAATTGCAGACCCGTTGAAAGAACTGTTTATACTTTGTAAGCAAGAAAATTGTGCAAGGAGGTTGGAGATCCTCTTCAAGAGGGTGTAGGTTGTGTGCCGTTTTTTGGCATTCGATATGAGACCTAAAAATTCTGATTGAAAAAAGGAACAGATATCTTCACTGTTTCAGAGTTTTAGATGACTATATGGGTTTATTTTCAAACAGTAGTTGGAATGTGAAACATTAGGAACAGCTTGATCAGAATTTATTGCTTAAAATTGCTGCTAGTGGTTTATAAAGTTTTGAGATGTTAGTGGAACCTTATTCATTACTGCAATCTGTGAATGATCTTCTTACCCTTTTGTTAGAAAGATATTTGTTTGCATTCTTGAGTTTCCTTTAAACTAGATCAGCCCAGTGATCAACCTACTTTGCTCTTTTCCATATTTATCAAAGGATTTCTTTCTCTAGAATGCCAAAAATTTCTCTGGATATAGGTTCTTTTTGCTTTTCCTGTTAAATCCTTCCAATGTGAGACATAAAATAATCTGAGACAACAAACCACTGTTATTCACAATAAATAAATAAATAAATCCAGGATAATTTTGCTCTATTCATTACCAATTATTAAAAAATATTTTAACACTTTACATATAAGTATATATGCTGCAGGTTTGCTACTGTAGGAACAAATAAACTGCTACTGGAAAAAGAATTTTTAAGCATATTTTGTTTGCAAATATTTTCAATTTATCTTTTCCAAATAGTGGCAGGAGACTCAGTATAACAGCCACTGCTTCTTTTTGCATGAGGATTTTAGTAAATCATGGAAAAGAGTTTTATATTCCCAAAGCGAGGCTGATTGGGACTGTGGTCCCTGCTATTCTAAATACCTCTCTGCACAGCTACCATAAAACTTAACTCTAGAAGCACCTGTTTCTTGTGATGATTCAGTTATCAGCAGGAATAGCTCCTTGACACCAAAACGTCTTCCTGTTTTCACCATGCATAGAAATGCTCCAGCCTCGAAAAGCAGAGCACGTGACATACTTGGCCCTTTTTTTCTACCCTAAACAGCATGTTTCTGCTGATCACACTGAAAGGTCATGCTGACCTGGGCCTGGTCTGGCAACATGTCCAAAGATCAGGGCTCATCACAAAGCACAGTGAGAGCTGGTTTTCTCCATGCTGATGAGAGAGAAGGTATATGTTGGTAACCTAGCTGTTGTGTAGTTAAGATCAAAATCTATTATAAATACAGACAGAAAGAGAAGCAATATCACTGGTGTTGATCTGGCTATATAATAGCTATGGTCTTGTGCCCATTTCTGTGCATGAGAAAAAAAAAAAAAAAAAAAAAAAAAAAAAAAAAGTTCCCATCTGATCCTATCTGCTTAGGTGTATAGACAACTTGCATTTAGGCAAGCACCTGGAAAAAGCTTACATATATCTAAGTGATTGGATGATTAGTTTCTAAGTTCTAAGCAGCATATCGCAAGACATCATGCATGACTAAATGTAGTTCAAGATTCAGCTACAGGAGAAGAAAGCAGATGTGAAAGCAAGGAATCATGTATCATTAAATAATAGAATCATTAAGGTTAGAAAAGTCCTCTAAGATCATCTGGTCCAACTATCCCCCTACCACCAATATCACCCACTAAACCATGTCCCTAAACACCACATCCAACCTTTCCTTAAACACCCCCAGGGAAGGTGACTCCACCACCTCCCTGGGCAAACGGTCGAATGCCTGACAGCTCTTTCTGAGAAGAAATGTCTCCTCATTTCCAAACTAAACCTCCCCTGGTACAACTTGAGGCCATTTCCTCTAGTCTTATCACTAGTTATCTGTGAGAAGAGGCCAACCCCCAGCTCCCCACATGTCCCTTCCAGGTAGTTGTAGAGGTCTCCCCTAAGCCTTCTCCAGAATAAACAACCCCAGTTCCCTCAGCTGCTTCTCACAGGACTTGTTTGTGTTCCAGGCCCTTCATCAGCTTTGTAGCCATTTTCCAGACATGCTCCAGGGCCTTGTTGTCATTCTTGTAGTGAGAGGCCCAAAACAGAACACAGTACTTGAGGTGCAGCCTTACCAGAGCAGAGTACAGGGGGACAATGACCTCCCTGGTCCTGCTGGCTGTGCTATTCCTGATACAAGCCAGGATGCTGTTGGCCTTCTTGGCCGCCTGGGCACACTGCCAGCTTATATTCAGGTGAGTGTCAACCAACACCCCCAGATCCTTTTCTTCTGCAATGCTTTCAGGCTACTCTGCCCCAAGCCTGTAGTGCTGCATCGGGTTGTTGTGGCCAAAGTGCAGGACCCAGCACTTAGCCATGTTGAACCTCACCCCATTTGCCTCTGCCCAATGATCCCACCTGTCTAAGTCCCTCTGCAGAGTCTTCTTAGAGTTCTTCAAAATCACAAACAAAAATTACTGTTCTGCTGCTGTTATTTGTACATATCTATTTTAAAATCTCTTGAGGATTCAGTCTGAAAGTTTTCTGTCCTGAATGTGATAGCAAGTGCTCTGGTGGGCTCATGCTTTCTGCTGTGAAGTTGCAATCTTGCCATTGTATAGAACTGCAAATAACAATAATGTATCAAACTACCGAGTGAGAGCTTGACATCGTCAATAAAAAGATCTTCATTACACAGTAAAAGCCTAAAGCTATATAGAAAGATGTTAATTTTTGAGTTGAAGTTTCAAGTGTATATATTAGTACAGAATAAACCACTTGTTCCTGTAGGACCCGTATCAAAAGTCTGATGTTAAGAGCCACAAAACCTGAATCTTACTTGTCAGGTGGCCTTTGCAGAGGGGAGCAGGAAACAGTGCTCACAGTGGTGAGGTTCATCCTGAGGACATCACAGCTCCATCACACAATAAGACCAGCAACTGCCTGTGCCCAGTCAAACACCAGGCTGCTGTGGAACATGCAGTGTAGTGGCAGCATAGGCTGCACATATAAAGGTCAAAATCACATACAGATCAAAACTCATGGTTTGGCTACCTCTGGTATCTGAAACTAGAGTGCTGTCTTCCCCAGTGACCCTGAAATACTTGTAGACTAAGATTCTATTATCTTCCTGTATTTCTGTGAAAGCTGACAACAGCATGTTGTCAAAGGGCTTAGGTTTGTATGCCATGCTGGCTTAACACAGAGAAATATTTAAATATAGATGTGATAAGTTTCAGGAGTCTATTTCATCAAGTTAATTTTCTATTACAGTCTGAACATAGGGAACTACTTGACACAAGTGATTTATTTATTTATAAGTTTCAGGCCATATTTTTGCACTAATGAAATTCCTTCAGAACCTCACTACTGTTCCTTTTTTATAGGACAAAATTGAGTCCTACACAGAGATAAATGTAAAGGAACTAGCATTAACTTTAGCGTAGTTATTCTAACCTTACTCTACTGTTCACAGACACATTGGTTTTTAACTCAGCTATGCTTTATGCTGACATTCTTATCTTGAAAGATTTGATGCATCTAAAGAAGTTACCACTCTTTGTAATCATACATGTGTCCTAATCCTCAGCTGGTGTAAATCAGAGTAACTACACTGACAGTTTAAGATATGGCCAGTGGTGAATGTTGTTCATAACAGTCCCTTAAAAGATTGCTGTCATGTGAGTTATTCTTCTGTAATACACCCCATACAGATATCAGGATTGCTGAGGTTCCCTTTCTAAATGTAGCCCATTAAGAAACTGGATGAATGCCACATCCTGAACATAGTAAAAGAAATACTTAAAGTGACCAGCACAATCTACAGATAATTAACTTCAATGAATGGTTGATTACAATCATTTAATTGCCAAACACTAAATACTAGTCAATTAAAAGGTTATAAAATGTAATTATTGAAGACAATTAATGTATGTTAGAATAGTATTTCCATACAGACATAGTGTTATGCATCTCATACATTTATAAACTATGTTTTTAATGCATACTGAAGTGTGAACATGCATAGTATTGCAGTCCTACTGACAGCAGCAACATCTGGGTGATTGCATCCTTTAAAACAAGCCGTATGCAATAGTTCTAATTCTCCACTCAGTTAATGTAGTTCTCACTTCTGCCTTTTAGTGACAGAAAGTGAAATGAGATTATTTATTCAGGGCAGGGAGGAATACAAATTCAGGTAACTTGCATCTCAAGCCATATTTTGCAAGAAATGTGTTTTAATCTTTCACTTCATACTTAAGGAAAAAAAAAAAAAAAAAAAAAAAAAAAATATTAAAAAAAAAAAAAAAAAAAGCTGTGCTGTTTTGGACAGACTTGTAAGAGGAATTTCAATTTTTACTGTGCTGCCTTCTATGCCTGCTTATGTTTTGCATCCTCTTTTTCACCTAGTAAAAACTACCAATCACCTACTATTAAAAACTATTACTAACTGTGGCTAATGCAGAAGCATTTTTATTTAGTTACACTTAATTGCCATCAAATCTCTAATTTGTGTTGCTGGATTTTCCCTTTTGATCCTTTGTTGAAGTTCTGGCATGAAGAAAATGGTGAAAAAGCAAAATAAAGCAAACAGAAAAAGAAAAGGTGGGGGGGATTCAATACAAAAGAGGTAGGAAAGGTAGAGAAGAGGTATTTCAGACACTAATATGCAGCTAGAACAGAACAGTGGGGGGAAAAAAAAAATCTTAGGACAAACAAAAAGAAAATTGGAAAGGGGAAAGAAGCAATCGAGAAAGAAAAGACAGAAATGACACAGAGGAAGAAAGGAGAGATATTGTAATAAAAGAAAGATGAATCTGAGGGGTTTGGAGAGAAGTGGGGCTTTTCCTTCTCACTTACACACTCTTCTACTCTTTATCTGTCTTCATGTATATCCAATTTTCTATTTAGTTACAAAAGGTACAAGTGCTAAAATGATGGTTCCTGATCAACACTGAGATCTGCAGACCTTCTGTGGGAAAAATAATTTCAGTGTGATATTTTACAACAAATCCTGAAATTAAACAAGCCCTGGGGAGCTAACAGGCTTTTCTTCATTTCGTGGCTCTGTCGGGGGCCTGAGTCACCATTTTAGAACGTCCTACACCAGGATGCTGAACATTTCACATGATTCATCTGCCTTCTTACTGCCTTCTCACCACTCTTTTATCCATGAGCAAACTTCCTTTACAGCTTCCACAGTCTTCTGCTACCCTATTTAAAAGGTTCCCTTTTTTTCTCTCTTTTACTATTCAGTATGTAACCTTCCTCCACATCTGCCAGGGAAATTCTCCCCTCTGGACTTCAGGTGGTGACGAATTTCAAGAATTGTGTGCAAAGATGAACATCAACAGAGTATAGATGAACATCAACAAGAGTACAGATGTCTCTGTACTCTTCCAAATATTTTATGAGCCTTTGCCATGTTCGTGTCCTATCTGTGTATTTTTGAGATATGAGTCAAAAATCCTCATTGCCATGTGCAGTAAGGTGGAGAAACTCTCATTCCTCAAAGGTGTTTAGAAAATTGATTCAAAGCTCCCTCAGACTGTCATGGTGTCCTGTGGCTAGATGTCTGTGCAGCCACTTGTGTGTTTTCTGTATTTGTCACACATTTCCTTCAAAATGTCAATTTTTCCATTTAAAGTCTATTGGTTGTCATCTTTCTATTAAAGTCTGCTTCTTTGAATTTCACTTTCTTACTGTCTATAGGGTGTTTTTACTGTTCGTACTGTCTATTGGGTTTCAAACCTTATGACACCGTGTTTGACTAGTTACTATTAGTATATCATCTTTTTCTTCTTCCATTGTATATCTTATGGAAAGGCAATTGCTTTGTTGTTCTTATCATGCCTGAGAAATTTTGATGGACTATGAATGTGCAGAAATGGCTTACTAGTTTTAGTTAAGTATAATATTTTGTTTCACTAAAGTGTTTTACTCTGAATTGAATTTTTCTTGCTAGTTCCAGATAATTAGAACTATCACTCATTTATTTATTTATTTATTCTCTTTGGGTCATATAGATTTATACATATATGATTTTACAGAAACTGGTTTTACAAGACTTCATTTCTTCAGCTGCTCTTTTGGCCTACAACCAAATTTTCCCTGTTATGAAAAATCATTTCCTGTGTCCTACCTGCTGACTTCTTCCCCCTCCTCTGTGCTGTCTCCCTCCCTTTTCTGTACCTTTCCCAACCTTTCAAATCAAGTTTGTTTTAAACCAAAGTTATAACTTAGGAAAAGAATCAAAAATCCCCCAATGCTTTCATTTTATCTTCTTGGGTCATGATTTGAGGTTACTTTTAAGCATGTCATGATTATTACTTGTTTTTCAGTTGAGGATGTGTTGCTTTAATTTTATTCTGGCATTTGACGTCTCAAGAAACATATAAAGTATTATGAACTGCTTCCTCCCAGGTGAGCCCCTCAAACTGCATGAAATGAGATAAAACCCTTCTTTCCTTCACAAGACAAGAACTTCACTCACCTCACTCATGCCCCTGCCTAGCAATTTTTGTTTTTTTCCTCCTATCAACAGCAGTAGGTTCTAACCAGTTGAAACTCTGATCCACTGTAACCAAGGCATAGGAAAATGCTTCCCTTTGTGTTATTAGGATATATAAGAGAGGTCAGGTTTATCTTCTGATGTGGAAAACCCCTGGGGCTTTGTCTTCACTGAGTAAAATGTGGGAGTGAAAGGAGGGCTCTATAATCACAACTTTTAAACAACAGTAGATGAAATCTGTCCTCTCCCCCACACAATTCCTACTTCAGGTAGAATGAGAGTGCTGTGTATTTCACAGCAGACTGGTATTTTCACACAGGGATAGACAGTGTCTCTTATGCGAACGGGGAAAAAAACATCCCTTGTAGCAGTGAAGATAAATCCTTTGAGTATTAATTCCTGATGAGGCTTTTCTGCAACTGGGAAGCTCATCAAAGTGACCCCTCCTTCAGGACATTCTTGAGCTGTTGTGGTGGAGGCAATCTGCACCCTTTGTGGAAAGCTGACCTGTTCTATCCTAGCTTGCCTGGCCAGGGAGTCGAGAGACTGCTTTCTGACATGATCTTTGCTTAGGACACCCAGGACAGTTCTATTGTGTCATGAGGTTTTATTTGAACTGCACGGTGACCAGAGAAACTCCTCTACTCATGCCTTTTAATGACAAAATAGTCAATGGCAAGAACCCAAAGATATTTTTACTTGCTTGATAAAGCTCTCTGCTGGTGGACAGTAGAGACTGTAAACTTCTCTTTAAACCTCTTATACAACTTCTACTTATTTTTTGCATATGTGTGTATTTTCTTTACTATATTTGAGATTATTTTTGATATCAAACTGCTATATTCCTTCATTAAATCTATCTGTGGCCTCTTTATTTAATACTTTGAAAAATAAAACAAACAAACAAACAAAAAGGCTGAGCTGCCATCAGTTTTCCTTTCACTTCAATAAGTTGGCACAGAAAACACTGATCTTTGCTTTATTGGAGTAAGTGGGAAAATGTCCCATAGGCTTCTGTGCTATAGGATCAGGCTTTAAATAGCTATTTGAGCAAACTGTGTAATAAAGAGCTTTCATCAATTTATAGAAGATACTTCTCTGAACCCCATCATTTTGTGTTCCAATTACAGTACAGACCTGGAGCTAGGAAAATTAAGAGCACCAAGGGAGTATGTGAAAACGTTAGGCTGGGCTTTTTCTTGCCATTTCTCTTATCTAGCCTAGTATTTATGTATTATTGATCTGAACTGAAGGAGTCTTCATACTGAAATAATGTTAAGCATGCTGTTTTGTTATACAAAGTGGGTAAAGTTGGAGGTGGCAGCTCAGTTTCTAAACTAGGGGTAAAATGTTGTACTTTAGTTCAAAGATGTTTTTAAGAGTTGCTGTTTGTGGTAAATCGCTGCAGAAGTAACCCCTTTTATCTTGTGAAAACAGATTGATTTCTTCTACTTGTTCCAACAGTCCCCCTTTAATTTCTTCTTCTTGCTCCCAATTTGCGTTTTTTTTGTTGTTGTTGTTTTGTTTTGTTTTGTTTTGTTTTGTTTTTTCCATTTATTTTTTCTCTTAATGGAGACATTTCTTTATCCCCACATCTGCTGTCTAGCCAGGGCATGATACCATTTTTTTACCCTCTGTATATGCAGTCCTGTAAAATGTGGCAGATTGCAGAGTTCAAGTGCTCCGAAATGTGAAGCGAAACAGCTGTGCCTAATCACTTGCACAAGGAAGGTTTTTGGAGCTTCAGTTTCAGCTCTCATCTGCCTGGAATTCTGTATTTCCTGTGTCCAGATCAAGTGGCAGGCAATGTCAGAGGTCTTTGATATATGGGCATCATATTTAGAGTGAGTGCAGGAGGCCCTTCATTAACAGCCGTAGCACGTTTTTTAATTTTGATATAACTTCCAGGCACTTTGCTCACTTTCAAGTAAGTGTAGTTCCTATAGAGAGATGCACACAATTTTTAGCAGTCGTTCATCAAGCCAGAAGTAATTCAGATTAATGAATTGTATTGTTTTATATGCATCACACACCTGTTCAAATCACAAGAACACCAGGAATAAAGCAGCTTGCAGTGAACAGAGCTGTTCCTTCATTTCTTTAATGCACCTTAAGTGTCACCCCGTTAGAACAACCTTCCCTCAAGATGTACTATACACTTCACTTAAATGACCTTTTGAGCTGAACTGCCAATCTTTTCACTTCAATGCATTGAAGTGAAAAGCACATTGGCAAAAATCTGGTATTGTGTGTTTTTTTTTTTTAGTGAATAACTGACTAAAATGATGCAGGAGACTCTATGACTTTGATCAAAGGATAACGTCGTCCTTATCTCATTGACTAATTGCATGATAAATTGTCGTACCTAGTGAAGTAGGAAGCTGGGTGTGAGCAACTATTTCCTCCTGGATAATGTCTATCACAAAGAGCAATTCACAAATTTTATGATTCAGGAACAAGGATTAAAAAGCATAATTAGTGGAAAACTGACAAGAAATTAAAGGACAGTCCCTTTCTACGGAATAGCTGGCCTTAAAAATCTTGCTGTTCAAACTAAAAAGAAACTGAAAAGTATGTGACAAAAGGTGACTCTTAAAACTAGAATCATGAGAAGTTGTGACTGATGAGCCTTCCAAGAAAAAGAAAATATAATTACCAAAGGACAATCAGATATATTTTATTATATATTGCCATTGCATTTATTTATTTAGAGGTGATAAATTACTGCTGAAATGGTTTGATTTAACCTTTGCTACAATATTTTATCAAACTGATCTTTCTGATCAGTGATGCTTTGGAATGTGAACTGTGTAGAAAGTAATACTGAATGTTCAGTGCTTTCAAACTCATCTCTGTTTATCAAGCATAAATGCAAATGCCAGTTAAACTACTTTCAGTTCTATCCTTCTGCTCTTCAAGTGCAGGAACAATTATCTCCATCAATATTTAATGGCCTAATCCTAAACAGACAGTTCCACAAGTACAGGCAATAGTCCTGTTAACGTGCTGTTAATTTTCAAGTATAGAGGCTGAAATGGACTATAGAGTTACTGAAAATGAGTAGAAGTACATTTCCCTAAGGTGAAATACACTCACAGCCTCTGAATAATGGAATTAGATTTTTTCTATAGTTCTGTTTAGTGGATTAAATCCATGCAGTCCTCTATATTCATTTTGGAATGTGCCTTTTCCAACTTTTTCCTGGTGTTCATCACTAAAAATCTGGTCACTGTGTTGCTCTCTGGTAGGTTACTGTGAAGTCAGAGAAGGCATTGAGGCATTATTTATTTGTCTCTCTACTGTAATTTCTTTAGCACTTTACACACTATGCTTGTTTCCTTAGATCCTCTCTCCTAATATATATATCAGAATTTATTCTGTTACTGATTCCTCTTATACAGCACAATATAATGCCATTGTACCACATGGTGGGATCTATGCCATCAATAAAATATTTTTGCGACTGTAAGAACATGCACCTTCATAAGCACTACCCCCCCCCCCCCCCCCCAAGGAGATTCAACAGATTAAAATTATATCCTTCCTGTTTGCTTTATATGTGAAATCAGGCATTTTAACCTATAAAAACTGGCTGCCACATAAATACACATTAAATTTCCCATTTGTCAGAGGGGAGAAATGACTTAGAAAGATGCAGGGAGTAACAGTAGTAGAAACAAAAGCTCCTTTTTTATTCAAGAGCTAAATACAGCATACAGCAGCTGCACTGCAGGCTAAACCCATATTATCCTCTTTATGACCTCAGTTTTGACCTTAGATGGGGTTTCATGGTCTGCTTAAACACAGATAGCAATTTTGTTTCTAACCTGACTTCTCATAAGGCTCTTTTAAACACAAGTTATAATTAGTCTTCAGAAAGAAAGCTAAATACCTGACTTTGGGTTATAGATTTCATTATTTAAAAGAAGGTAAAGCCACCATATCTACCCCTATCTGATATCTGTGAGATGACTCTGCAAACCACAAAGCCAAAAGTCAACGTCTGTCTGTTCCATAGCATATTCCCAGAAGATAAAACTAAAAAGCCACCTGTTTTCACATTAAAATGTAAAGCCTAGATACAAATGTAGTTATTTAGGGCATCACCTTATAGAAGCCACTGAATAATATGTTTCACATTGCCAGAGTTTTACGATTCCTCGATGCTCATCAGTCTGAGTACCACTGTAATCCCAGCATGGTGATGAAGCATTTAAAGTAATACAGGAAATCAAATATGATAAATAGCCTTCATTGTGTGAGATAATGAAGATTAGGTCAGTTTCAAAATTTCTTGGTAGAGGACAAGAAAGCTGACTATATCTGAATGCCAGCCTCAGCAACAGAATCATAAAATTGATAGAAAACACTAAACTCCTTTTCTAGATGGATGAGTACGCAGTTGTGATCACCTGGGGGGTAAGGGGCGGAAATCCAACTGCTTAGGAATTTGCAGGTTAAAATTTTGCTTTTCAAGGAAGGAAAGTATAAGGAAAGTGCTCACCAGTCTGCATTTATGGTCTGTTGTCAAAGGTGAAATGACATGTCAGTAAGCCAAGCTGCGGCTTCTTTCTGTGCAGTTTTGGTTTTTTGGGTTAGGTGCCAGGTTCTTATAAATGTTGCACTTGGGGGAACATTAAGCACAAAAATCCTTTTGATCTTGCCCTTTGCTCACACAAAGATGAAAGGCATGTTATGTTTCTATGACACAACATTAATACTAGATTATTAAATACCAGATTGACCCTTACTTTGGACCTATTTTTTCCTTATTCAAGATTAGTCTTGATCTGTTCTGGAACTGAAATTTGCCACTTGCACCAAATTCTAACTGTTGATTACCATTGTTATTTTAGTTTTCATCCAAAATATAAAGGTATCATAACATATCCATTCAAATTTTCATTCACTTTTCACCAGCTCGGACCTCGGATGCACCAAAACTCATTTCAATACATTAGGATAAGGGCAGAATGCCAGCCTGAACCTTAGGGCTGTTTGAGGTTGTCCTGGTCCATGGTGCAAACAAGAAGATTCCAAAGGCTTTTGCACTAGAAGTAGTAACACGAACCAAAATTCATGAACTGCCCCTGGAAGGACTGCTGCAATACAACTTAAACAGAAAATAATGTTTATCTAACCTGTGACTCTATTCATCTCTTGTTTCCAATTTAATTGAAGTCATGGTTATATTTAAAATTCTCGCTTTATAAGTCATAAAATTTTGAGTAATTTGGAGGCGCATTGATATATGGCTGGCCAACTGGCATCAAAAGTACTTTTTTTTTCTTCTTTTTTTTTTTTTTTTCTTTTCTTTTTTTCTTTTTTTGTCATCAGTGTGTTTGTTTTAGATGAAGAACTCTTCTGAAAATGCTACTTTCCATTCAGTATATTTTCAAGACCAAGTTTGCCTATTACCACTCTGAAATTCTCCTCACAATTCTCTGTGCTAATCTGGAAATATTTATAATTAGGAAACACAGAAGTTGAAAGAAACATGCCTGTTGTACCCATCACAGACAAAATAGTTTGGAGTGTTTGGGGAGGGCTTTGTTTTTCCTTTTGGGATTGCTCTACTTTACATAACTATCAATGCACAAAGAATTATCCAGCATTATTGCCATGTTTACAATTCTGTCTGGAGCGAAAGTTCAGAATTACATTGAATGTGTATTTTTCTGGGAGAAATTTAGCTCAATTTTTAGATGGAATTAGAAAGGTTAGATAGAATTGGAAAGGTTTCAAATTAGCTTTGAGGATTTTCCTGAACTGAACCTCCAAAAATCTTTCATATTGGTGGCTTTCAACCTTTCTTAGTTTACATACATGTCTAAAACAAATTTAGACCTACTTGGCAAATTAGATTCTGTTTTCTTAGGTTTCTCTCACAGATTCTTTAAAAATATGGGACCAACTTCCCAACAGAAAACCACAATATGAAACCAACAACAATAGCTTTTGGTCATAACATATAGGCAGTGGAATCTCTCACCAGCTGATCTTCCTGAGAAATCTGAATATGGCATAGAAAAAAAATAAATCAGGAATTTGGGTGTACAAAGACTCTTCTGGGCCTCTTCACAAAGACGGAAATAGTGAGAAATACTATCATTCTCTGTACTATACTAATTACACTTCGACTATACTATCATTAGAAATGGGATCCTAGGTGTCTCGCTTAATCCCTAATTTATTCCCAGTGTCTATTTTGTGGTAATTCTCTAACCATTCAGGAATCTAGTCAATATCACTCACTGTTACACAGTAGAGAACAAAACATAAAACCATCAAGATTGTGTTGTTGTCTTTAAAAATGCCAATAGATCAACAGTGATACATGTGGCAAACTTTTGTTCTTCAGTCTGAGACAAGTTTAGTGGGACCCACAGAAACTTATGGTAAAATAACATGTTTCTACACTTTGGGAAGTTTGCCTGCCTTGCTTTTGAGTAAGTGCACACAGCAAGTTAAAACAAGATCACAGCTGTCTGTGCTAGGTCTGCAGATTGGTGGGGGATCATATTTTACACCTGCTACTTATTTGTCGACCCTTTTACATGTAAATCAGTAATCAGCACTGTTTCCTTTATCTGTGAATTAAAAGAAATGAGAAAGAAGGTGATAGCTTTTCTTATAATACATTAGAAGAGAATGATACTTCTATTGGTGATTGTGATGTGAGTTACTGACTTGAGAAGTACCTTTTGGATCTGTTCCAGGCTTTCAAATAAATACATATTATGGCAGCCTTAAATCTATGCATTATGCTTATGACAGACTAGTCTATCACTTTAAATAATATGTATAAATTATTTTACAACCAAATTATTATTTAATCACCAGGGCTGCTCTGCTCTATAGCTAGTTATAAATATATTTATTAATAATGGTGCATTTACTGACAGATTTAAACAGTTCATGCTCAGCAATTTTTGTGTTTCATGTAAATATAATTTAGGACGTTGAGTATACTTATAAAAACTGTATCCTTAAAATATCTGTGAAAGGGAGTAGCTAGACATTTACAAAATTGATTTTTTTTTTTTTTTTTTCAGAAGAACGTGGCACATTCTACATGAATCCCTTCATTATGTCGGATGCAATAATACCCTAATGTGGACTAAAATCTTGCTATACTAGACTTTTTAAATCAAAGTAATACAAGGTTTACAGCAACACAGAGCAAAGAATTATGAACTACAGCAATGAAGAAGAGGTAGCACTAAAAGGTTTTTAAAATGCCCTACCCTTTCACCTTCAATGACCTGGGTTGAGTTTCTTTCTTTGATCACAAGTGAAAGCAAGTCTGGTGGTGTGAGAGGAGTCTGTCAGAAAACCCACATCATGACTGGCAGTTTCTGCTCAAGAAAGACCTAGAACTTGAGCAGCAGGTAGCACAGATGTTGAATCTATATTTGGAGAAGAAGCCAACTCTATCTTTGTCCGTACTAAGCTTCACCAAGAAAAAGAGGAAAAGGCTTTTCATTGTAGAGTGATAAAAGCTCCTATTTTTTTTTTTTTTTCAATAAATAATTTAATAGTTTAATCAATCAGATAATTTCCCATCAGCTCTAGAATTTTAGCTACATTGAGGAAGACATGTAATAACTGATGAGGAAACAAAAAAAATTTATATGTGTTTGTTGGTTAAAAATTAGTCTCCATTGTGTTCAAATTGCCATTGTGACTGACTCAAGAGCTTAACTTTTCTAGTTTAGCTGTCCCCAAAAAAATAACTTATGACCAATTGTTATTCTGCCTTTGCAATTAATCAGCTTTGTAAAGTGCTTCATTTGGTGCACTCGTATTGTTTAAATAAATCTGGAAACACTAGCCTTGTCACGTTCGGGGGTCGAGTGTGGGAATGAATCTTCAGACTACAGAGGGTAAAATACTTCAAGGCGTATCCACAAGAGATTTCATACAGACAATCGGAATTTATTTTCCAAGTAGATGGTGTACCCAGTGTAAGTGAGCACTGTGGCATGTTTTAAGGTCTCTTTAACCTGTCTGTGCAAATTGCATAAATCACAGCAATAAAGTCTTTCTATTCAACATGCTGGAGCTGAAGAGCACTGACCAGCTTTTGACCTCCTATTCTGGGCCTCCACTGACCCTAACTTAGAAGTTCAGGCGGTCAATAGCAGGTCACTGAGGGCATCTGCAGTGTTGCTTAATTCCAGTTGGATTGCAAGGTTAAATATAAGCTGCACAGGTACCCTTTGACGCCTTCTTTAAGTCTTCCTGACCACTGCAGAACATGTGGCTCTTATGAAGCCAACCAAATAGGTAGATAGTATGAGATCAAGCAGAGGAGAAAAAAAAAATAATAATAAAATAAAATAAAATAAAATAAAAATCAAGGTTGTTTTCTTGCTGGCCATCTCCAGTTTGGCTTAGACCAAGTTGGTCGTTTATCAGTATAATGGATCTACAGACAGCCCTAAACAATTGTCAAACATTCTTTTAAAAGCCATTAGTTTTTCAGCTAATATATATCTGTTTTGTGCATTTGTTGAACCCTTCACTTGTCACTGAAAAGGGCCTGTTAAACTAAACAGAGGCCTGATCAGTTTTCAGTGAGCTCTGAGCCTCAGAGTTCACCTGGGTCACCTACAAGATTTATGAGGCCCCGGTACCGGCATCCGACTGGAACCACAAGTCTGACAGAGAGCCAAGCCTCCCCCTGCACACCACGTCCTGCTACACTGCCCCAGCCTTCCCAGCGGCTGCTGGAGAGGCAGCAAAATTGATGACCTGTGCAGATACCAAAGTGGACATCAATAAAAGGAGATGGATGTGAACCATCAGAGTGACATGCCTCACTGCTGGGGTGGCTGGGGAGAGGGGGGAACAGGTTAAAAAAACACAAGAAAGTTATTTATATAAGCTTCAAGGACAAGGAGTTTGTCACTACTTGCTTGAGAATTTAATCTTAACATGTTCTTTCTTCTGGTTTTCATCATTCTCCAGCTGACGAAAAGACTGTCAAGTTATTGCATCCACTAGATAGCTAGATTGTGGGCTCAAGTGCCAGAAACAGTATTTTTAATGCAAGTGTTAAGACAATCACAACAAGAAAATCAAAACAAAAAAAATGCAGAGTACCCTCCTTCAGCAAATATCAAACAATGTTCTCAGCTTAACAGAGCAGGAGCTGAGGTCGTCTTGTTTAACAAGAGACTTCGAAACTTCAGACAACTAATTTTATTGCATTTGTAGCTACATGGCTGTTTTTATACATATAACCAGGCACGTGTCACTGGGAACAACATCCTGAAATTCACCTGTGTGAGGGATGTTACTGTGGTAGGATGAGCAATAGTGGGACCAGATGCTATTTTCACCAAAGCAATCTTAACATACAGTTAGATTTAAAACAACACTGTTTTCTATGATAACCATCTCTTTGGTTTTAAAACATGCTAAATAAACCAAAAAGGAAACAGATCTCAAACTTTCTTTCCATTTTATGCTCAAAGTGTTTGCTTGCCCTCTGGGACATTTTCTGCATTCTTATGTATTATGTAAATGAGATCTAAATCTAAAATGTGATTTGTGTACTTGGAAGTATTATGCATTCATCCACATAAGAAGCAATGGCAGATGTTTACAAAGAAGTGCTCTGCTCTCCATACAGCATTCAGCAACAAACTCACTAATAACCCTCCTTCCCCTAAAATGGTGTTCTAAGGTATAGCAGCTCAGAGATACAGAGGGATGAAAGCAAAAATGTATCCTTTAAGTAGATGCATTTGTGAGTAGAGAGGACATTTATCATGATGTAATATCTGAAGAAAATGCAAACTGCTTATTTAGATTGAATTTCCATTTGTGACAAAAACTTGTACAACCATGTTTCATCTTCCTACTCTTGAAATAAAGATAATATTTCACTCCTCACTAACAAAAATGTAGCTTTCTATTTGTGACTTGTTGAAATCCTCAGTGAAGGACATTGCACCATAATTAACATTTGGCTGAGTATATATATATGTATATATTTATATACATATATATATATTTACTCTGGTAAATAGTAAAATATAGTTTTTTTCTTTGGTTTTTTTTGTTTGTTTGTTTGTTTTGTTTGTTTGTTTGTTTGTTTTTCTGGGGCTAGAGGAAACGGAGTTAACATTTACCAGAGATCACCTGAAGCCAATGTAATCGGTTTCATCAGAAGCAGACGCAGTCCTGGAAGAAGAAACAAGTTATGTGAGAACTTCTTCCCCTTAGATCAGACCCCAACTTCCCAATACTGTGATGACAGTTATTCTGTCCTTCCATGTTTTGTCCAACAACTGAAATACACAAGCTGTCCAGAGGCAGGGACAAAGGTCATGGAAAATATTGACCTTTCCTGGGTTCAAAGAAACAACAAAAAAATTATTAGTTTCTAATGGTCTTCATGGAACAGAAGACATGAAAACTTTTTTATTAATTTTTAGATTACCTCATATAATAAAAGATGCAAAAACATTTATAATTAATGAAGCTGGTATAAACCACTGCTTCTCTGTTTGTTTGTTTTTTTTTATATCACTGACCAACCACAGCCGAATTAATTTTCAGCCAAGCTGCATTTGAGGACATTTGCCTTCATTTCTCTTTTTGAGGGGAGAATGTTTTGTTTCCAATACAGCCACTGATTTAAGTTTTTAAAGAGTTGATTTGTCAAGTTGTTACAGTTATGGTAAAGTTTGTCTGGAGCATTGCAATAGAGAACATAATATTAAGCTTTTATGACTTATTATCATCAAGAAGAAATGTACCTGGCAACTGCATAATCTTCGGATTCCTTATGTCCTCAAGTTCCGCATGATGTGAGAAAATGCACTACAGTTTTAGAAAGGTTGGTTGTATTTCTCTCAGTGGAGAACTAATATGGCAATAACAATTCAGAAATCCTTGTGGGCTTTATAACTGATGCAGGAATCCCAGACTTTTTTTAAGGCCCAGTCAGAGTTTATAAACTCTGCAGGACTTCACTGACAAGTTCCTCAAGATCTCACAAGGATTTGAGAAACCCAAAGGAGTCCAGTAGCTTTTATGACTGCCATAGGATCTCCCCCAGTTTTATAAACCTTGAAGGAGAATTCAGTAGTTCATAAGAATTTTAGAAAATCATCTGAAATGATCCTAACATTTTTTGTCACATCTAACTCGTCTTTTAGGATTCATACCCTGAACAGACAAAGCATACCATCTCTACCTTTCAGCATCTTGTAAGCTCAACAAAAAAGAGTTTACAAAGGTTCATAATCCTTTTAATCACAGAGTTGTTATCTTCACCCAGTTAGTTCTGCTATGAAAGACCTTAAAACTTCATCATTTTCCTTGGTTTTGAGTGATGATTTTGTGATGACTTTGTGTTTTTCCAGTAAGACAGTAGCATGGAATGATATCAGTGCATAAAATATCAGTTTCCTAATGCCAAGATTCTGCAGCAATTTGCTACAAAATTATTGTTGTGGTTTAACCTGGGAGGCAGCTAAACACCACACAGCCGTTCGCTCACCCTCCCCCCTCCCTCTCTGGGATGGGAAAGAGAAACAGAAAAGTGAAATGAGAGTTGAGATAGAGAGTTTATTAAGATAGGAAACAATAATAATAATAATAACAATAATAATAATAATAATAGTGTGTATGAAACAAGTGATGCACAATGCAATTGCTCACCACCCGCTGACCAATGCCCAGTCTATCCCCGAGCAGCCGGCCCCCCCACCCCAGCTAGCCACCCCTATATATTGTTTAGCATGATATCAGATGGCATGGAATACTGCTTTGGCCAGTTTGGGTCAGCTGTCCTGGCTCTGTCCCCTCCCAGCTCTTGCTGCACCCCCAGCCTGTCCTCTGGCAAGACAGAGCAAGGAGCTGAAAAGTCCTTGGCTTGGTGGAAGCATTGCTCTGCAACAATTAAAACATCGGCATGTTAGCAGCACTCTTCTCATCCTAATCCAAAACACAGCACTCTACCAGCTACTAGGAGGAAAATTAACCCTGTCCTAACTGAAACCAGGACAATTATGAATCAAAACATGTCAGTTTTCATGGACAAAGTTAAAACACAGAATCACAGAATCACAGAATTTCTAGGTTGGAAGAGACCTCAAGATCATCGAGTCCAACCTCTGACCTAACACTAACAGTCCCCACTAAACCATATCCCTAAGCTCTACATCTAAACGTCTTTTAAAGACCTCCAGGGATGGTGACTCCACCACTTCCCTGGGCAGCCCGTTCCAATGTCTAACAACCCTTTCGGTAAAGAAGTTCTTCCTAAGATCCAACCTAAAATTCCCCTGGCGCAACTTAAGCCCATTCCCCCTCGTCCTGTCACCAGGCACGTGGGAGAACAGACCAACCCCCACCTCGCTACAGCCTCCTTTCAGGTACCTGTAGAGAGCGATAAGGTCACCCCTGAGCCTCCTTTTCTCCAGGCTGAACAATCCCAGCTCCCTCAGCCGCTCCTCATAGGATTTGTTCTCCAGGCCCCTCACCAGCTTCGTCGCCCTTCTCTGGACTCGCTCAAGCACCTCGATGTCCTTCTTGTAGCGAGGGGCCCACACTAATAAGGCAACAAAGATCATGTTATTTTGTTGTACGACATTCACATTAAAGGGTTAAAAATCCTCTATGACATGAAAGATATTTGATTTGAACTTCATGTGATACATTTTAAATTTCCATTATTTTTAATTTCTTTACCCAGTGAGATGTACGGAACATATGAGAAATTGCATGCATTTGTTCTGCATAAGTCACAAATATAAAACTATAAAGGTAAAGCTCACAATGAAAACCTATTAAAATGTTCATTGAGGAAAAAATCTATAATAATCAGCTGTTGAATGTAGAAGTGTGCTCTCCAGTTTGTATTAATTTTAAGAAGAATTTCCTGCTGAAAAACATAGTAACTAAATTCTTTAATTGATTAATAAAAAAAATTAATTCTTCTCTGCACTACTTTGTAAAAATCAAAAGGTGTATACCTACATTATAAACAGATCCAGCCCTAAATTCCTTACTTGGAAGAATGTCCTTTCAATTTCTTGGTTTGAGATTCATTAGAATAGAGGTTAAGACTAAACCCAGATTGCTCTTTCTTTTCAATTGAAAGTAATGTTCCTTCTCATTGTTCATCAATTGCTGCTACTTCTTCATGTGGCAAATATGTTAGATATCAACCACAACTGATTTTTTCCATTAAGTTTAAGATGAACAGCATGGCAAGATTTTTTGAATGCATATATCCTCCCATCTAGAAATAGACAATTTATTAAACATTACTAATGAACATACACATGGTACACACACACATGTTCCCCTGAAGAGATTAGGAATTAACATCTCCAGAGGAGGCACATGATGTCTGTTAATGGGATATCACACCCCACATATATATTTTTAATGTATGTGAAAATATTGCCTCAGGATTTTTTCTTTTCTCTGTAACCTTCTCCTATTTTACTGAACTAAGGTTGCATTGCCATGAGATTTTTATTTATTATAGACAGGTAGACGTAATAGGCAAATGTGGCAAATGTCCCTCTTTTTCTTTTTTTTTTTTTTTGATTCTTTTTCTCTTTTTTTTTGGGGGGGGGGTGGGTGAAATAAAGGAAGCGTTAACTTATTCAATATTGCTAAATCTTTTAATCTGGCTACTTTTCATGACTATAACCATCATTAAAAACAGAATGCACAAACTGGACAAAACTAACATTTGGAAATGCATTTTTTTTTTCCGTACTATTTCTTGCCCATTAGCATGTGTGGTCTAACTGGCAAGGACTTAAGCTAGAGGAGCCACCCCCAATTCAAATCCACTGATCTATTTTTCTGTCTGTGGACTGGATCTTGTTTTACCATTTTTGTTTGCTGGGATGCATGATATCTTGCCATCACTGCCTTCTGGGTTTTCGTAGGCTGTACTCTGTAGCAGTTATTGAAAAATAAATATTTTTTAGGGTCAGTTGAAGATAATCCAAGCAGCTGTACATCTTCTGAGGACAAGACAGACTAACCAGAAAATTGAATGCTGGCTACATACTCTAGTTCTCTGCCTTTTTTGTGGCTATGTCATTCTGGATCACTTTAAGGTAATCAAACAATAAAAATTTGGCAGCTTCCAGGAAGATACCAGCAATGTAAATACATTTGTGTTTTCTGCCTTTATGTCATCTGACACATCACATTTCTCTTTCCTCCCAGTTTACTCCCTTCTGGGTGTTGTGGCAGCGTATGTAGAGGCCAGTGAGTCAATGTATTGTGCCAAGACAGAGTAACTAACTAAGCATTTTTAAATTAGTGAATCAATGTATTGTGCCCAGAGTAACTGACTAAGCATTTTTAAATTAGTTTTGATAATCTGAATTCTCTTTTGTATTTACTGTTTGCTTTAAGATTCCACATAGGTCCAATTCCAAAATTAATACAAGATCTCTACTCCTATCTAAAGTTCTGTTTATTTTTTTCTTCTTTTTTTTTCTTTTTTTTCTTTTTCTTTCTTTTTCTTTTTCTTTTCTTGTTCTTTTTCTTTTTCTTTTTGTTTCACTTTTTCTTTCCCATTTTCTTTCCCTTTTTCTTTCCCCTTTTTTTTCCTTTTTATTTTTCTGTGTTTTTGTCTTTATTTTTGGTTTGGTAAGGGTTTTTTCTTTGTTTTGTTTTTAGGATCTTTGTCATAGTGATTGCAGGAAAAACTTCTGGAAACATGAACTCAAAAGGGTATTAAATATCATGGGTTTTATAATGTTTCTCATTATTTTCTGGGACTGTGTGCAAAAGCTGTGTGACTGGTGATATTGCTGTCTTGTCCATGTCTTGTCCTTTAGATTTTTGTCCTTAAGCTCTTCTGAGCGGGAATTGTAATGTTCTTTATACTTCCATGCCTAGCACACTGGGATTGACAAGATTTGGGGCTCTATCAGCTGCCAACATATACAAGTGAAATAAAAAGAGCTGAAAACAAAACAAAGAGTCTCTTTAACATCTTTCATCCTTTGAGTGAGGGGATTTAGAAGAGAAGAAAAACATTAATTCCTCTGCTTTGTAGCTATTGCACTGGGATAGTGGATAGGCAAAATATAAGGTCTCTTTCATTTAAATAACTATCTTTGTGCATGTCTGCACTTCAGACTTCATTGCAGTATGCAGATATCCTAATATACTAGCACATGGGCAGTTGTCCTGCCAGAAAAACAGTACGCCTGCTCCTTGCTACCTAAATTATGTGGGGGAAAATAAAATGTAAATCGTATCAGAGGCAGCAATGAACTCTACAGGCAGAATTGTAGGTCATTCCAGCTCTGTTAATATCATCTAATGCAGCTAGTGTCTAGGCTGTGGCCACAGAGCAAGGCAGCCTTGACTGTTTCCAAGACATAGCATAGTCTCCAGGAAGGAGAGCCATAGAGCCTCAGGTTTGGTTGTAGAAAAGAGATCATCAGTTTAGTGATGTTATAAGCCTCCAATCTCACTTTTCCACTGAATGTGTAAATCCATTGGTCAGTGCTCATGTTACACTATAGAGACAACTGTGTGTTGCTTTTAACAGCTTCTGAATGCTTAGAGAAATAAGCTCATGTGAAATCTGTCTTATTTCACTGTGTTAACCTCACTGATGACAAATCTCTGATGTCAGTGGTATGAGGACATTGCTGTTCTGAGCTGTGCCCTACACTTTATGCAATTATATGGCATTATTTGTCAAGCTCACTTATTAACTCACCACTCTTATCTTTCCAGTCCCACTAGGACAAAGTTTTCTCTCAGGGAACATTTATTTTACCACTCTAGACCAGACCAAGAGCACTTTTCTGTAGCAAATCTTGGAATCATCTCCACTCACTGAGCTTTGGTTTGTAGTCTTCCACACAAGTCTTCCACTAAATCATATCCCTAAGCTCTACATTTAAAAGACGTTTAGATGTAGAGCTTAGGGATATGATTTAGTGGAAGACTTGTTAGCATTAGGTCAGAGATTGGACTCGGTGATCTTGGAGGTCTCTTCCAACCTAGACTATTCTGTGATTCTGTGATTCTGTATCAAAAAATAGTCTCAGAATGCACAATGTGGAGTTATTTCAGAAAAAGACAATATGCTCCAACATTTTCCATTCAGTTTTTGGGACTGTATTAGTCATAGTCTATAGCAAAATTGCTCCAAATGCTTTGCTTTGCACATCAGTTCCATTGTACCACACTACTTGTTCTGGTAAACTTACCCCAACTGTATATTGTCTGAAATTATGCCATATTTGGCTGGACACATTTTCTTTGAGGTATCCGTCAGTTGTTCTATGCAGAGTATCACCATTACTGAATGTAACTACACCAAATTAGTGTCCTGCTCTCTCTCCCATGCTAGTGATTCTGCTGTCATCTCTTGCAGCAGTGGCAGTTTGCTGCGTCTTTCTGTTAACCTCTATCTTCTAAGAGTGCATGCAGTATTATATAAAGCGCATAACAGCCTTTGAACTGCAATTTTGTGAAGCTGATCTACTGTGACATTAATAATATGCAAAATAATAAGCTAATTGTTCTTTTAACCAGGGGCCCTCTTTTTGTTCTTTTTTTTTTTTTTTTTTTTTTTTTTTTTTTGTAAAGAATAACACAATGGGTACTAGAAGATGGAGAGGGCACCAGGTGCCTTTCACCTAAACTGGTAACTTCTGAACACTGACGTCTGTAAGCTAAGCCCTCTAAACCTTTTTATGGTCATCTAGAAGCAGGCATCACGAATGTGATGATGACAGATCAGCTACAATAATTCCACTTCACCTGAAACAACTAGCCAGGTTTTCTTCCTTGTACCTTTATAATAAAGCAAATCCTTTTCAAGGGCCCTGTGACAACTCTAATGGATAATTTACAATCTACAGAGTTTCTGGATTAAATAACAGAGAGTCTGTAAACCAACAGGCTTCAGAGAAAACACTAGTAATTTGTTTATTGCCCTCTCTCAGTTCCCCAATTACGATTGATCTCCACTTAGCGCTGCTAATTGTTTGGAAAAGAATGAAATGTCTTAATCTTTATAGGCATCTTCTAGCCTAGGGTTTGACTTCATAATTCACTGTGTTAATCTCTCTAAAGCTAAGATAAGTGGAGTGCACAGTTACATACTGTACTTTAAAAAATAATTTATAAACAGGACAGCTTAGACAACCCCTGTTAAGTATCTGACAAACCTGTGCCACTGATGGCATCTGGCTTTATGCCATCAATAGGCAGGCAGGGGAAAGCTTGAGAGAGCCCTTGCCTGTGCTGCTGTCCTGGCACAGCTCACGCTTGAGACATAATTTCATCAGCCCTTTATCTCCTTATTACTTCTAGGGTGTTGATCACTGCCAGCATTTAACACAAGGAGGAACCTCTACAGATCCAATCACTTTTAAAGCTTCACAACCTATTTCTTAATACTGTTTTTTTTTAAGTGGAGACTGCTTACCTACAAAGACTTGTTTTTTTGGAACGCAAAGACACCCGTTCTTCTGATGATAAGGTCTTAAAATCTTATTTGGGGGGTTCTTAAATCTTCAATACCGAGAAATCAGAATATGAGAATTTCTATTCCTGTCCTTCCGTTGGCTCTCTTGTACATTAGTACTGGACAATTTGTTCTAATTAGAAGCTGTAACATAAATGTCAGCACATGAAGGAAGGAGCATAACTCTCCAGCTTTGTGGACAGGATAATCATGCAGAAATCACAGATTCCAGTACCTGCACCAGTTCAAGTTGGAAATATTTTGTGTTGCTGAAAGCAGTTTATATGAATGTGGAATAGCTTGAGAATGAGCTACTGCATGTCTTTTATCCTAGTGGTCAGAGCATTCACTGATGAGGTGAGAGATCTTGTACTTCATATAAGAAGGAAGGTGGAGAGATTAGAAATCCTGTTGATTACATCCAGGTGAACGTTCTTTCTTCTGTGATATTAAAACAAAACAACGAAAACTTAAAAAAAAAAAAAAAAAAAAAAAGTTTGGGGTTATTTAAGCCATTTGTATTTTCTTTCAGTAATCTTAGGTCTGACTTGCCCACCTTGTGGGATCTTTCTCTGCATTCTGTAAGATCAGTATCCAAAAGTCTCCCAGTATATTGAGTGGCTATAATTTTCATCCTTCTCAAGAGAGTAGATGAATAATGAAATGTTAAGCAAGCTGGATTTTTGTGGAAATCTCCCTCTCCACCAGACCAGTAGTTCTCTTTTAGAACAACCATGAGTAAATAACTGTTGTATTCTATACAGGTTTTGTATGTATCTCAGTATCACTATTTTTCCATTTCAAAACTTGTTCTGCAAGCTTTTATATGATCAAGGCCTGACAAAGAATCTTACCCAGATTTTTTTTTTTTCGTTTGCTGTTCTCACGTCATAGAGAACAGCTTCTGGCTCAGACCACAGAATAATTAAATGGCAAGATCCGTTTGTTTCAGTTGTATGTTTGCCTATGTACTTTCCCAGGTTCCAACTTCCGTTTTCTGAGTCAACTTGATTATGTTGTGTGATGTAAGCTTAAGGTGCATCAGGAGAAATTATTGCACTTGTCAGAGAATCAGCAGTGGAGGATCAACAGTCAATAACAGGGGATCATTAGACCTGATCCAGATAGGGTCTCCTGGGGCAAAATAGTTGGTCAGAGCAGGAAAACGAGTCTGTTCAAGTATGGTAATAACTAAGTGACAGAGCTTTCAACAGGCTGACTAGAGAGGGATACCTGATCAACAGGACTACAACTTCATAAAAATGGGAA
>CM021797.1:80030595-80061297 GCA_011076525.1 Nettapus auritus
AAAAAAAAAAAAAAAAAAAAAAAACAAAAAAAAACAAAAAAACAGTGCCCATGTGCTGATGGGGTTGTTCTGTGAAGGCTCAGTGCTGGTCCTGGAGATGACTGCTGTTGTGTCAGGGCCTGGGTGCAGCAGAGAAGGCTGAGACACCACAGACAGGAAATACTGAAGTCCAGCAGAAGCAGCGAAAACACATAGAATCATAGAATATTACAAGTTGGAAGGGACCCATAAGGATCATAAAGTCCAGCTCCTTGCACAACACAGGTCTACCCAAAAGTTTCGACCATGTGACTAAGTGCACAGTCCAAGCATTTCTTAAATTCATATAGGGTTGGTGCAGTGACTACTTCACCGGGGAGCCTGTTCCAGTGCACAACCACCCTCTCAGTGAAAAATCTCCTCCTGATACCTAGTCTGAACTTCCCCTGCCTCAGTTTCACCCCATTCCCGCAGGTCCTATCACTAGTGTTTATGGAGAATAGGTCACCTGCCTCTCCACTCCCCCCACGAGGAAGTTGTAGACTGAGATGACATCTTCCCTCAGCTTCCTCTTCTCCAGGCTGAACAGGCCCAGTGACCTCGGCCTCTCCTCATACGCCATCCCCTCCAGGCCCTTCACCATCTTTGTCGCCCTCCTCTGGACACTCTCCAACAGTTGAATGTCCTTTTTGTGTTGTGGTGCCCAGAACTGCACACAGTACTCGAGGTGAGGCCACAGTAGCGCAGAGTAGAGCAGGACGATCACTTCCCTTGCCCGACTAGCGATGCCGTGCTTGATGCACCCCAGGATACGGTTGGCCCTCCTGGCTGCCAGGGCACACTGCTGGCTCACATTCAACTTGCTGTCGACCACGACCCCCAGATCCCTCTCTGTGGGGTTGCACTCCAGCGTCTCGTCGCCCAGTCTGTATGTACGGCCAGGGTTGCCTCGTCCCTGGTGCAGGACCCGGCACTTGCTTTTGTTAAACTTGACAACACATGAGCTGGTGGTTGGTCAATTCAAATGGGGCAGCAGCTCTGAGTATGTCTATCATAAAAAGTTGGCTTGGCTTTTGTGACTAGTTTCCACTCACAAGAGATGAACCCAAAAAGTAGGTCAGCTGGCACAGAAGTACTTAGCTCCCAACAATTTGAGTTGGTAAAATGAATATACATATCTAGAGCAAGAGTATAAGCTTATGTCATGAGTATATTTGATCTAAAATAAATTGCAGTGAAACTTGCACTAAGGAGGAATTCCAGTAGGCAATATCCTCTCTTAAGACTGCTTCAAAGTATCCTCAAGATTTCTAGTACAATTATATCCAGACTTAGTAAAATGCCAACTCCACTTGGCAACTGATTTTTTTTTTTTTTTTTTTTAATTTTTTTTTTTTTTTAATTCATAGTCCCTAGAGTGGTAGCTTAAGACATCCCTCAGTATACTTCACCTGTCTGAAACACTTCCACATGTTCATAAGGCTATATTAAACTGAAATTACTCTTTTTTTTTTTTTTTTCTTTTATAATCCACAGTATAGCTCTTAGATAATCCCTAAAATAATTCTGAATAAAAATATGCCATCAAACAAGCTTTCAGCATCTGCTCATTACACTTTCTGAAGTTAGTATGCAACATATTTCTAATTCTCACAATTGTTTTCCTCAGATTTATTCTAATTCTATGCTAATAAGTACTAGTACTAAATTCAAGATGCTTCAGTGGTAAATAATGCATTTAAAACCTCAAGTGAAAGGTTTAGATTAGGAAGTAAACTATCTGCAGTGTAGTAACGGCTGAGAAAATCTTTGAAAGGTTGTGGATATGTGAAAATGAATTTCCCCAAATTTATGCTTATAAATTTGAATTTGAAATAATATCATCTGAATAGAGATGAACCACTTAAAAGCACCATATTATTCACCAAGGCTTCAAAATGGATTCTAGTAGAAGGAGGAAAAAAAAAAAAAAAAAAAAAAAAGCAAATCATCTGCCCTCCAAAATCCACTTTTCTCTTGTTTCAGTGTTATTCACTAACATTTACTGAGTAACAACAGAATACCCTTGATGTTGTTGACAGGCTGTCTTCCCTTCATGCTCCTACCTGAAGCACAATGTAATGCCTAATTTGTGTCACATCAGAAATTAGAACTGAACCGGTGGCTCACGAGCCAGCTGTGGCGTCTCCAGGTGGCATCAGCTCGTACTTGCACAGTCCCTGTGGGATGCTCCCTCTCTCCACATCAGTTCTCTGCTCAGCCCTAGTCCTGGATTTGTGTCATCTTCACGCAGGTATGCTTACACATCTCTTGCGCTTTGCCCGCTTACACCTTAGTGCAGTTTTCAGAGGCCGTGGTGCACTGAAAAGGTTCTGACTTGGCTCAGTTCAAGCTTGGAAATGTTTGGAGCAGCATGATGATTTGGGGGGGTTCTGCCCGCTGGAGCTCTTTAAATGTCTGTGGTTATGTATCAATTAACATGCTACAAAACGAATGGCTTAATAAGCATCTTGCTGAGAGGCAATGAAATCTGATTCTAACTACCTGTGATTATTAGGGCTTGTGGAGACCCAGAAGCAAGTTATGGGGCTTATGGCTAACACCAGACATAGGCACCTCCAATTCCATTCTCATCTTTCCTAATAAAATACAGCTGTTATCCACTATGTGCTAATAAGCAAATGACACTGAAAAGAGATCCTTACAAAATAATATTGTTGAGCATGGTGTTTTCTTTTACATGTAATTTATTAGGTTCAAGTTCTGAATTGTAAGAAATCTGAAACAGCATTAAGCTAACAGTGTTTGGTAAGTGTCTCTGAGGTACAAACAAAGAAAAATACAATGAATGTCTATTATTCATTTATTGTGAATGCTTCCTAAAGTAACTTAGATGCTTCCTTTTTACTTGATAGTGCTTTTTGTTTCCTCTATTTAATAGTGCTTAAAAACCACAACTTCAGACAATCAGTAAACAGGATCATTACTTCTAAGTGTTTCAGATTCTGAATCAAAGGTTTCATTTAATTTTCTAAGTGGAATAATGCATATAGATGAGGATGTCAAATTGCAAATAACCTGTATTAGAATGGCGTGTACAGTGCTTATGGTAAGTAATCAACATTATTGACTTAGCTTAAGGATTTAGAATGCTGAAAAACACTAACAGAATAAATTGATTGGAAGAATGGAGATGTGCATCACTGTGTTAAAAATCTTAAATGAGAGTAAAATGATGCAATAGTGGTTTGTAATTCAGAAATATATATGCATAGGTATATATGTAGTATATATATAAATAATGCCAGCATTATTGATTTGAATTTCCATAGGGACAAAAGAAAGCATACTGACTTTGATATGAATGGTTACACTGGGATTCATTATCAATATGTTAAAATACAAATTGTTGGCTACATCATGCCCCTGCTGAACTTTTTCCATTAGTAGTTAATGGCTATCAAGTCTTACTTTTCGTAGTTTTGAATGCTCTTTATTTTTTCTTCCTTTATAATCACTGTAGTCATGCAGGAAACCTCTCCAGAGATAATGGCAAAATTCAAATGATTCATTTCTAAATCCACAGATTGTAGACTTGTATATATCAGTAGGAAAAATACCACATAATGCTTAGTGGATTCTTTGCATTACAGTTTGAACAGGCTACTCTGCCATGGTGAAGTGCCTCTCAGCATTTTCATAATGCACATGGTTTTGAGGTTTTACTGTAACATAGAAACTCAGCTTGGGAAGAAACCCTTATTCATAACAGGACATGAGACTTGCACCATAAGCAAGCCTACTCAGGTAAGATACTATTGCCTGCAAGGATTTCAGTTATATATTCAGTTGCAGATGGATGTGGTCCCTTGATTTGTCTGTTGTTTGTCATTTGTGGGATTCTGCAAACACTGAGCATCTTCAAACACAAAACATGCCAAAGCCCAAAGATATTCATGCCCATATATTTTATTTTATTTTATTTTATTTTGTTTTGTTTTAATGCCACAGGTTGTCTTATTGATTTCATTGAGATTTTTGCCATGATCTCACCCTGAATGGACATAGGCTGCACGTGCAGTAGCTCTAGCTCACAAGTGTTTTCACTGCAGAGTCACCTTGGGCTGATATCTTGTCAGATCTCATAACCACGGCGTCTGTCTTACCCAGCAGCTGGCTGACACAACCTGGAGGGAAACCCAGGCTCCCACTGATGTGCTTGACAAGAGACCAGGCAACATCCCTGCACAGTGATGCCACATCCAGCAGGCACTGCTGATGTTCCTCAAAGGCTTGCTTTTTGGTAAAAAAATAAATAATAATAATAATAAAAAAGAAGAGTTATTGAGCTCTACATACCTCATCTGGCATGGAAGTGTGTGGTGACCCAGAGTGACCACTGCCCCTCTGAACTGGAGTTTCTGCTGTATCCTACGCGGTAGGTCACTAGGATAGTTGTAGATAAAGTATGGCCCATCTAACCTGTAAATAGGCATAATCTGGGAAGCAGCAGGGGATTTGGTGGGATGGAGAGTGCTGTACAATAGCCGAGCCCCAGAATTGTTCCTTGAAGCTGTGCTAGTGATAAGCAGTAATGGGTCAATGCCTCCCTCTGGTTTTGAAAGCATTAGTGGACATTTTGCTTGAGCAGAAACTGTGCCATTAGGCCTTTGTGTAAGATACTTTCTATATACCTTTTTTATCATGCAATACCCATGCTGTAATAATTATATTAAATCATTGCTGTTCATCTATATTAAGCTATCTTATAAACTGCCCTGGTGAAGTGAATAACCCATTTCCACTGCTTTGCACAGCAGACGTTGTTTGTTGCCTAAGCTCATCCAAACATTTTCATCTATATGTGCCTGGATGTGCATATGTGGAAATACATATATTAATTACAAATCCCCTCATGTTAGCCTTGCAAATGTAACTGTGTTCAGTTAAGCGAATGAAAGCTGTGAGGCATGAAATGCTGTGTATCTTGCTGCCCTTGTTACTCAATTTGGACTTCTGGCACGGCCACTGTATCTGCTTACTGGGGAGCTTTTTTCGAAAAGTGACCAAATAGCTCAATATCATTTTCAGTCCATGGGCACAAAGGGACAATGGAGCTGTGTGCACAGTGGTCAGCAGCATATCTCTTGTTCTCTAAGGGCTTGACTTTCACCTGCATGCTGTGGTGTCCCTGTGCAGACACACGTCCATACAGATGCCCTGGCTGGGACAGCCGTGCCGCCTGCAGCTGCTGCCACCACTGCCCGTCTCGCTTGCCTGCAGCAGGGTTGGCAGCCACCTGTGTTTTCCCATGGAAAGTGAGTGAGGGAAAGGAAGTGGCAATTATCAGCTATTCATATGGCAGACGAACCTGAAAGGGATTTCATGAAATGTATAAAAGAGCACTTCTTCCGTCCGGGAGTCTATCTGCTGGCTCCATACTTGGAGGTTTTATAGACACGAGAACTTTCTGTAGTGGAAAGCTGAAGCCCCAGCTCCCCTCGTAACATTGGGTTTATTTATCACCATTCAAAAAGTTAAATTCAAGCACTTCAGCTGGCCTCTCTCTGCTCTTGAGGTTCAGCACTCCCACATTGTAACCAGCTGGCCATTGGTGGCAATCTGGATTCATTCTAGGGTGTAGAAGAGGCCCAGGAAAGGCCAAAGCTCATTTCCTTGTTGACTGCTCACTACTGCATTTCACCCTGCTCAGCTCTGAGTATTAGCACATTCATTCATTTCTAACTAGGTCCGCACAATTTAGTTCTTCTCCTCTGGGCTATCCAGATGACATGCTTCATATAACAGCAGCTCAGAGCATGTACAACCTGGTAATACATTTGTAACTGGTGCCTCACATGATCTGAGTACCAGCACCTCTGATGTTCCAAGCTGCATTTGGGTGCTCACCAGGGATCATTCCCCAGCGTGCTGGAAGATCATTCTGTTAGCCTCCTGCTGTGTTTCCCCAGTTGAGACAAATGTTACCGCTCCTACAGAAGAGCTATGCTTCTGTTAGCAATAATGGTGCAGCACATTATGGTGGATTTGTGGTTTTTTTTTTAGTGGTGGTGGTGGTGGTTTTTTTTGTTTTGTTTTGTTTGTTTGTTTGTTTGTTTTGTTTTTTTGTTTGTTTGTTTTTTGTTTTTTTCCAAGTCCTGTTTAGAGGCTGTCATGTGGCTAATGTTGCCCACAGCTGGGTTTTCTGTTCTGCTTGTTGCTCTCCTTATTGTGGTCTGTAAATCATCCTTACCAAGGAAGAGCGTATGCTCCATGGAATGTTACTGCATCAGGTCAGGTTTCATTGAGAATTTTAGTTAGTTTTTAACATGGTTAATTTTACTTTCTGTCCTTTGTGTGGACACATAAAAGTCTGGTATTGAGACCCCATCCTGTTATGGAACAGGTTTGCAGTGTCCAGAAAGCAGAAAGGCTGCATCTTTTGAATTGTACTGAAATAGACCTTCATAAAACATTATAAACCTCATTCAGAGGGCATTTGGTTTTTCTCATTGATCATTTTTACTAAGGATATCCATTGCTCTCCAATGTTATAAGAACTTTATCTGTAAATTATTAAGTACACAGATGAAGAGATCGTGTATGTATAATTTCACATTGTCTGACTTAAATACTAGAGCAATTTTGAGCATATTAGCACTGTTATTTTTATTTTTTCAAGAGATTTGCTCATATATGTATGCAATATTTTAGAAGGTTATGACAAGTGAAGTAAAATGTTGAAGCAAGGTATACTGCATTCATGCAAGATTATGATTACAATTAAATAATAATAATAATAATAATAATAATAATAATAATAATAATAATAATAGTTTTTGTGTTTCTTCCATCAGATACTCCTAATTTCTAGTATTTTCCAAATAGAAGTGGCAGCATATTGTCCCTTCTGGACAGCTAATAAAGGTTTATTTCTTCATATTTTTTGTTCCTATGAAATTTGAAATCTGCAAGAGAGCAGGTGAATGCGTGTCAAAGCTGAAACATGGAGCACAAGTAATATTCAGAACAGGAAATGATTATTTGCCTTCACATGACTAGCCACAGAAGACCTGTTAAATGGCATCTTTGCAGTCTCAGCTTTGGAAAGAAGCCAGAATCAGAGAAGAAAATTTGCACGTCACAGTTTCCCGAGCTCAAATTTGATTCTCAATTCACACCACTTCTCATTGCTGAGACACCAAAACTCTTGGTTATGTTATTGTCTGTGTTGTACCTGGTGTGATTTTCTTTGGGTTAGCTGATGCCTCTACCACTTGCCAAAAGAGAAGCAAGACTTCATCTTCAGCATTGTTTTGCTACCAACACCTCCGCAAGGAACAGGTAGCATAGGTAAATTCAACTTTGAGCAAAGTCATCAGAATCAGAAACTTCCAACATACAGCAACCTCTTAGAAACAATGTAAAAAGAAACGTATTCTAAGTATAACTAAGTGACTTTACAGAAAGGCATGGAAAGAGTCTAATTTAGTAACAGACTGTGCAATAAAATATTAGTCAAGTGCTAGCATAGCCATTAATACTCTTTTAACACAAAGCAATTTCACAGCCTCATTTACTAACTGGAATCTCCAAAGTCTAGTTGGTAATTGTGCTTTTTATTCATCTCAGTAAATTCCATTTAGTGCTTTTTAGCAGTTTCTTAGCATAAATGTATTGAATGTTGTTAAATTGGATTAATAGCTTTTATATGTGATGTATGTTATATGTACATTTAACAGAAGGTATTTCAATTCATGGAAGTCTTTTTTATAATATGCACTTTTCTGTTTTATTTTCTATTGATTTTCCCCTCCCACTGGTAATATTTTTGCAATATGTATTTATGATTTACTTTATAAATAGGGGCTTGTAGAAGTTGTAGGGTTATATCCATCTTTGTCTTGCCTGACATTATTTTGACTAGAGCAAGCTTAGGGATAAAATCTTTTCAGGTGGGCTAAAACTTAGATAAATAATTATAGTAGTTGTAAAGTTGTACAGTTTTTAAATTTACATCCCTCTAATTTTGCTTAAACCAGGTGCAAAACTGGAATATTTTGCAATGTCCTAAAATTTTGAAATGCATGTTTTGGAGCACATTTTCAGAATTATAACCAGATGTTTACTTCAGTATCTCTTGAGGTCCTTCATGATGTTTCCTGTAATTTTTTAAGTAAAATCTTGATAAGGATGAAACTATTAAATTAGTTATATAGTTCTCAAGTGCTTTCAAATGATATGGCATTCAACAGCAGGAGTATGTCAGTCAGATTGATACATTTCTGTGAGAGAGGACTTTTTATCCTGCAATTTAGTGACTAGTCAGTCTGTACTCAAAAATAGCTGACTGATTAACTAACGTCATCAAGCACCATCCTCATTTATCTTTTGTGCCATGTTCCCAGCTTTTCTAACGATAAAAGACATGAGAGGGGCAGAAGTACAGAATGGCATAATTGTGCCTCTCTAAGTGCCGTACAGAACAGCACAGTCTGCAGTGGGTCTTGGTGCTGGTAAGCAGAGGATAAGCAAATAACCCAAAATTTGTAGGCAGAAAAGACTGAGGAAGAGAGATTCCCACTGGAGGTCCCCTCTGAAGATGAAGGGGGAACAAAATAGCTCCTCTTTGTCTCAGTTCACACTAACCCCAAGAACACGCAACTCCCACCTCTTTGTGCATGATGCTGCTGGTCTGGACCTTGCACTGGACACCTCCTCCCGAGCTCCTTTCCTCAGGGATTCCTGCTGTTGAGATAGAAAGTCCAACAGAGCTGGAGGCAAAGGAAAGAGTACTGTCAGCCAGGCATGCAGAGCAGAGAGGTTCAACTGTGAACCAAGAGACCGTGTCTGAAAGATCTGATGCAGAGAAATACAAGACAGAGTCCCAGAAATACATATATATATATATATATACAAACACTTGCTGTCATATTTTGAACCATAGTTTGGAGACAAGCAGCAAACAAGAAAGCAGTATGTGGCTCCCACTAGCATCTGTTTGGGTTGATCTGTATCCCTTGTTCTGGCTTCCCTGCTTGTTAAAAAGGTTCCAATGGTATCTTTAATACATATTCAGATGTTTTGAAATACAGCTCTTTCATAAGGAGACATAAATGTTAGAATATTATTTAGGTACATCTCATGCACGGTTCTAGAAACAATTATGTAAAGTGTAAACAAATGTGGGAAAAAGCTCTTTAAAGTGTAAGGTACTGTAATTCATTGTATCCCTTCAGTTTTTGCAAGTCTTCCCCCCTCTCAGAGGATATGGCACAGCAAATATGTCTGTGCTCTCACATTTCTTTTAGTTTCCAACACCCACTGCACTGGGAGTTCTTCCGTTACATTCTGAAAGCTGCTGACAAGACTGGAAACCAATCCATTATTGGGCATAGGTTTCTGAACACAAGCTATTGCTAGATGAGGCAATTGCAACTTATTCATCGTTCTGCAGTAATTTTGACTGATTTTTAAACAACCTGAGGTAATGAGAGCATATGTCTTTGTGTTATTTAATGATCTATGGGAAGTACTCAGACACAGAAAAATATTTTGCTTTGGTTTGATGAGGTGTGGGTCATGAAAAGTCATGTGAAATAAGCTGACATGGTCAGGGATGATTTTACTAAGGACAGGTGAAGATAGGAAGACCTCACCACCTCACCAGCAAGGAAGTCTATTGATTCATTTCTCTCTTCAAACCAAACTGAGAACAGTGGTAGCTCAGTTAGGCAGGCTTCAGTATCAATATTGTTGTACAATGAAGTGGGACTTTCACTCCTCAGAAACATCACCAGCTTCATTTCCAGGGTGAATTGTTCCATTTCTGGTGACTGCCATACACTAATAAAAGCTGAATGATATTTGCAGTCCTTTGTTTACTTTCATTTGGGGGACAGCAGCAATGATTCAATTTTAATCCTCCAGTTTTCCACTTCAGAAAACAGTTTCCATATTTGTTTCTGTTCAAAAAGTAGTCTTACTATTTGCATACAGAACATATTTTATTATGATGTTTTTATCTCTGAAATCTATAACATTTTATGACTATACTAGGGACAGGTGTTGGTGATGTATTTCTTTCTCGTGTGCAGCAATCCGTTATAGGTTGTGTATTTCCTGCATTAAGAATTATCATTGATAAAATACACCAAACCCATATGAACTGGCATCAAAAACAGAACAAGCTTGATTTTTTTGAGTGAAAAAATGTCAGTCTGAGTACTTTGCATTAGACTACATTTGCTTTTATTTAAACCTTATTATTTTTATTTAATTTGTAGCTGAAGGGGGAATTGTAACTGCATCATCTGATCTTGCCCAATTGATATCAATGCTTTAGAAATAAAGCCATGCCAGTGTGTAGTATTAGCTCTTCTGTATCTGTAACATTAACAGTGAGCTGCAAAGAAAAATGCAGCAGGGTTCTTCCTATTTTTCTGTTTTCAGGGAATGAGGCAGCATTTGGTTTAGTGGAAGTAAACTTCAGACCAAACTTCATAGGCACAACTCACATTGCCAATCACAGTTCAGTATGTGTAAGCAGACAGAGACACCGAAGAACTGATTTTTGACTACAATGACAGATTTCATTTACGACTTTTACCACAGTTAAAGGAGGTTTCTTTTTTTCTTTAATAACCACAACAATTAATTTGGAATTCGAAGTATCATTGGAATACCATGACCAATATCATGACCAACAGAAAAATTGAAGCATATTGTTTCTGTCAACTGAGCTGTTTTTTCTTCCATGCTATGTTTGACAGTAGGTTATATCTTTTGCCAGAATGCTGCCAAAAATCTTTGAAGACCTTTCTATTTTTCTTTGTTGGAAGAGCATCATAAGGGTTGGTTGGAAGACAGAAATCCTCCCATATGCCCCATAATATTTAATGTAAGGAAATTCAAGTTCTGACTTTATTTTTGCATTGCTTACTGTCTTGATCCAGCAGTCCTACCAGGTTCCAAAACAAGACCATCCCAGAACACTTAAGCTTTTTTATTTATTTATTTATTATTATTATTATTATTATTTCCTACTAGTTTTTAGATACATTATCTCATATTGGTAATGCTACAGGTAGCATAAAAGAGCTAATTTAATCAAATAAGAGACAAATAGACTGAGTGGAGGAAATTAAGTCAGTGATAGTTTCCTCTGATGAGGAGGAAGAGAGGGAAATATGTTTTTCTGGTTAATAAAATATTGTTCAATATTTAAGTTAAGGTTAAATAACTCCAAGAGAAAGAGTAGAGCATGATGACTTGCAAGAATCAGATTCTTTCATGTTTAAAAAACAAAAACAAAAAAAAAAAAAACTCTATGAAAACTAGCTCCTCTGTCTTTTCACAGAATATTAATAGATGCTAACCATTTTTGTTTGTTTTGAATAGTTGCTGTCTTTCAGTATAAAATCTTAAAGAAAATAATTATATTCTCACAAATAAGAAAATCTGTTTGTTGTACTTATATTTGTTGAATTCATCTTGCAGTCTGTTTTACATGGCACAATGCTCTTTAAATACTTATGTACAGGCAAATCCTGCATCTTTTTTTTGACAAAATATCATCTGTGCAAATGCTCAAAACTCCTTTTTCTGTGAACCCCAGGGTCAGGAGAATTTTAATGAAATGAATATTTGTGAAACAGGGACACAAAAGGAATTGTGTGTTTGTGAACATTCACCAAATGAACCTAGATCTTTAAGCAGACCATATTGGTTTAAAAATCAGAAGATTTTTACTTTTTTACTTAATAGCTCCTTCATTTATTCCTGAAGGGTTTTGTCGCTAACCTGTTTTCACCTGTGACAGCCACAGGTAAATCTCAGATTAAAATTTCTGTTCCAATCTAAAATGGATCCTTTCTAATATTGCCCTAGGCTGCTTAGGTTATGAATTTTTTGGTGTGTTCGGATACTCTTCAGTGATAAGAAAAGAGCAGAGATTAGATATGTTCCAAGCTGTGTATATGCTCTCTTTTTCAAATGGTTGAGAGAAGCAGCCTTTAAAGGAATGTTTCTTTTTTTTTTTTTTTTTTTTTCCTGAATTGATATGTGGTGTATTTCTTTCTTACACAAGGTGACAGCATGTGTGAGATGTAAAGACTAGTTTGCTCAGGCAATTACCCCTTGTTGATAGCAGATTATTTCCTCTGGCAAACTTGAAAATAACTTGTTGGTGTATAAGTTACTGCTGTTCTGGGGATGCAGTAATTTACTCTCCTGTCTCTTTTACGAGCACATTTATTTTAATCAGTAGAGTTTGGAATGGCTCTTTTTCATCTAACTCCATTTCTTTTGGAGTTATGCACCCTCTTATAATGTAACAAAGGAGAGTGCATTTGCACACACAGGAGAAAAGAGATTTGATGTATTGCAGAAGAGCATTCCTTATATAGGAAATCATATCCCATGCTCTTTTTCTGTGTAAAGAATGTAGCATTCATTTTCTACAGCAGTGGCCCAAATTATTTTTCTGAATAAGGCAATGTTTCACCTCAGTGAGTTACCAGACATTATCACTCACAGCTGAGAACAGTGTTTCAGAAAATAGTGCAATTGGGCTATGGGACTGAGCCACAGAAAATCAGGACATGGTTTCCTTTGAGCTGTTTGCTTATTCTTTTTGTTTGTTTGTTTGTTTGTTTGTTTTTGTTTTGTTGTTGTTGTTTGTTTTGTTTTTTGTTTGTTTGTTTTGTTTTTGTTTTTTTGTTTGTTTTTTTCTTTGTAACTTTAAAAGGCTTAAAAATCATACGCATTTTGTGGAGTATCTAATGAACAGCATATTTTTCAAAAACGATTACATACCATGAACCGAAAGCTTCCTGTCAAACAAAATGTTTGTTTTACATGAAAACAGAAATGAAAGTGAAAATTAAACACACAGAGACACAACAGCTGGACAGTTTTTTAATATAGAGATATTTTGAATTTGATTCTGCTACCTAGATCTCAAGAGTCATTTTACTGAAATCTGTGGGGTTATATCCATACCAAGGTACAACTTCAACTCAGTGTAGCAGACACTGGCCTAAATATGAGGTAAAAATTCACCTCATAACTGTTTGCAAACCTTGGGCCTATATACAATTATAACACCATTGATAAAATATTAACACAAAAACTATCACAGCACCTAGTTAAATGCATTAATAATTGAAAACATTGCCAAACAACATGTTTTCATTTCCTGCTTAACAACTAGAATTCCTTGATTCATGTGAATAACCGACATTAAAATTAATGGTACTTTTGTGAACTTTATAGTTTTTTAGAATAGGAAATAAGTGTTATCACACAGCCTATGGGGTAACTGTTGCTAAATATTAACCTTTTCAGTAACTTCCCCATGGCTGCAGAATCTTAAGCTTTTTTATGTATCTCACCTGACATGTTTTGTTTCCCTCGTGCTGCCATCACTTCTGCTTATATCCCTTTTCATTCTTCTAAGCAAAATCAGAAATTTTCTGCACAGCACGCCTAGAAAAACAGTTCTAAAACAAGTTTTGTGATGAAGTCCCTGTGCACACTGGTGAAGTATACTCTGTGCTTAATCTTGATTGTTTGGAGAAGTTACATTTATTTTCCTGTGATATGTGACATTCTTCAGAGATCTATTATGGTCGATTCATGATTCAATAGTCATATGATATACTTTGGAAATATGATTAGTCCCTGTAATTTGTCTTTTGCCCTCTAACATTGCTGATGCATGTCCTCCATTACTGGTTTGTCCTGATTCTAAGAAATTTAGACCTATTTATATCTCTTCTTGTCCATAAGGATACTAGCCATTTCCCTGCCACAGAATGACCTGTTAATATTTGTTGATTCTATGCAAAGTCAGTTGACGAATTTAAAAGGCTCTACCATTTTTTTCCTAAGAACTCATGTGTATGAGTATCACAAATAGTTTCTGATGAAAGCTATATAACAAATTTTCTCAGATTCTAAAATGTTGCATGCACTTTTTCTAGGCTTTCCCTACATTTGAACATTATGGTCTCTGATGTAACAACCAGGCAGAAGTGCCAATAGAGAAGATGTGGAATATTTGTGCACGTGACAATCAAACCTGGAAAATAAATAAATAAATCAATCAATCAAAATAAAAATACAGAAATATCCCATGAAAAGATGTTGTAATGAAATTTCTTCGTACACTTTTCAGACTTAGGGAATCTGAACAGACTATATAATATCTATAGAGTCATCCAAAGTCACCAGTAGAGTAGAAGAGTTTGAAATAGCAAAGAAAATCTGCAGGAGCTCATGCTACTATGCATTCATATCAGAGGTATGAATATATGCAAGGGAAGAGTAATTGTAGAGTAAATGGTAGAGTAAAAAGCAAGTTATTATGAATATTATTTTCTAAATATCAAAAGGAAAACCAGGTAAATCCTATCAGTAGAGCTGCAGCAGGAACAGCACTGAAATGGCTGATCACAGCTGACAGGCATACTGGTATCAGGCTGAAACCAAGGAAGACCATGCATTGAAGAGTGGCTGCCAAGTGTGACTGAAGTTCCATTTATCACATTGAAATTCACTGCAAATTTGAAAGAGATGAATAACAAATATTTATCTTCTTCTTCTTCTTCTCCTCCTCCTCCTCCTCTTCCTCCTACTGCTACTACTAATAATAATAAACCTTCAGGGAACTTTTTCTATTAAAGATTTTTTAAGATTCTCTTCCTAGTCTAATACAGTCCACTTGTTCCCCTTTCTGATTTTTCCACAATGAAAGGTAAGCACAGACTTTGTGTACTGGTGCAACCCTTGAAAAACATTTCTTTGGACCAGAGGACTGATGCCTGTGAAAGGACAACAACTAGCATTTTCAATATGGCAGGTTGTCTAAATGTATGCATGATTCTTCTCTGAATGCAATTGTACGCCATTCAGCTGTAACATAGACCTTCATGGTAAAAGGTGAGATCCCACCGTGTGATTTTTTTGCTGTCTCTGACATCTTCCAAGCCTGTGAGAAAGACAGACCCCACAGATGAAAGCTTCTGCTCATCAGAGCAGTGAGAGCTTACAGTGGAGATCACACAAGATGTTTGCAACATGATGCTATGCAAATATGACACAGTGAGCAGCTGTATTTCACTGCCTTTCCAGTACCATGTCTATTTGAGTGGAGTCAGACTTCACATAATCAGCTATCCAGAGTCTATCATTTGTCACATGCTCAACAAAGCCCTTTTTCAATGGTAGGGAACCAGTCGTCCTGAACACAAAGGGGCTTTTTCATGTCCTTCTGTGTGTGAATAGGTTAGTATGTCTTTAAATTGTTTGTGAACCCCTCTAGCTGTGCATTCAGTGCTGTAGGCAAGAAACAGCCAGAATACTAGACTAACTAGGGCCTGAACATTTGTGAATAACCTATCAAAGACATCTATTTGAAGCCTTACTCAGTTGATGTGGTTTTCTCTCATTTCATAAAGGGATAAAGGATTCAACATTTCTCTATTGATGCATATTGAGTAAGACAGACAATCACCTTGTCTTCTTTCAGAAAAAAAAAAAAAAAAATAAAAATATATATATATATATATATATATCCCCTTGCAACAATTAAAAAAATTTTTTTTTTTTTTTTTTTTTGTATATAATAGTCCTATGACTAACATAAGACTATGCACTGTAAGATATAGTTACAGTTCGCACAATATTTTAGACAGTATTTTTGCACCCTTTCGTGTGATGCTTTCTTAAGGTTCTGTACCCTCGGGGACCTTGAATACTGTGGGGTTAAGGGAAAACCTCTCTATATGAGCATTTTGCAGATTGGTGTTGGATTTTACACTCTCCTGCTATGTGCCAGACAGAAGAGAATAGACCAGCTTGACAGTCCACAAGGAAGTCAGAAAAACTGCAAATGGAAGATCAGTATGGCACTGACAAAGCAGAGATATCTACAAACTGATTCACAGACAGCGTATGAAACCAGGATGTTTGAAAGGACACTTTTTACTCTCCTTGGCATATATAAAATAGGCAGAAGAGGAGGCTCAAATCCTATTCTTCTCTAGTTAAGTATCCATGAACTATAGCCACCAGAAATTTTTGTATTCTTAGGTATCACATATGGGAGCAGTGACCTCTGTGAGCATTGCAATTGCTGGCATAGACATTATGATAACTGAAGGATAAGAGAACTTTCATTTCCTCTGTGAGGAAGGAAGCATTTAACCTCAAAGTGTCAAACCCTTCACTTACATAAGCAGAAGGTGAGCATGAATTTCAGTTTACTTAAACAGTAACTTCTAGATAGCACTGGGAGGACAACATTAAACTTGTCCTTTTTTTTCTTTCTTTCTTTCTTTTTTTTTTTCATTTTTGTTTACAAATTTTAATCTTCTTTCAGTAGCCTATTTGTACTTTCAGAACATTCAGCAGACTCAGTGCCTGATCACTTTGAATTGCCTGAGATCTTGTTACTTAAAAATCATTCCATGAGCAGATCCTTAGAGGAAGTTAAATGCATTTGCTGAGCTCATGAAGACTCTAGAGAGATCAGTGCTTGTAGCTGGCAATTTGCGATGAAATGTTGCTCAGAGATATGGTGTAACACCCACTCCCCCCCTTGTTTTCCTTTATTTTGAGAAGTGTTCACAGGCAGTAACCTTAACAATAAGTCTAAAATACAGAATGTCATCAAAACATTGTTTCACTTGGATAAAAACTAAACAGAAATCATTACCTGGGTCAAAGCTACTCCTTGTACTAGCAAGAATATTTCAAGAAGACTAAACGTGTTAGGAAAATATCAGACTTGGAGTGAAACTGAGCCAGTCTGTGGGAGTATTTTCTTCAGTGCTCAGAAGTTGCATGTTTTGGAACTGCTGCCCTTCAGGGCCATGTAAAGGGAGTTCTTCACACTGCTGCCTTCCTTTGCTTCCTGCCCAGGATCCCAGTACTGGTGATGGATAGCAGTGCTTGTCTCTGAGGACTGCTTGGGACTGGGGAACTGTGTCACCTCTGAGGAGACCCATGGCCAATGTTAGCCTTGAGGCAGTATTTTAACTGCTTTGAGGAATTTTTTCAAAGGTGTAAACAATCATCTCATGGCCTCTGTCTGTTCCTTACACAGAAAGTATTTTGAAGGGATAATGTTCCATGTACTAATATTTAAGCTTTTTAGTGCCTACTATTACCCATGGCTCAGGTTCTTTGAAGCCTCAATTGACTGTTTAACTATTACTCATAAAGCTTTCATAGGCAAGAATTTCCAGTGTTTGAAGCTGGTGCAGGAAAGTGAGGGTGAACACGCACTGCTGCTCATAAGCCACCCCATACTCACCAGCTGTTCCTTTCTTGACAGAAAATGTGTGAGGCGTAGCACTGGACTGGGAGCGTGCTCAACACGGTTTTGTTTCCCTCCTACTGATGCACTGTGTGGTCCTCCTCAAGTCCTTTTACTCTGCTCTTCTGTCACAATCTAGACTACAAAATCTATATAGCAGCTGCAGCAACTGTTTTACCAGGTACTGATTTATATGCTCTGACTTGGTGTGGGGCAGCCACAAAACAAGTAAGTCTGGCAAGATTTCTTGGTGTGTTTAATGTAATTATGACTATAGAATAATCATTTGTTTATAAATATTGTATCCATGCTTGTGTATGAATATAAAAGCACATATACAGCATATGTATTTTTATACACACATGTATGTGTATACACAGCTATCTACCTATGTATTTATTTATGCATCTATCTGTGCACACAATTAGTGGCATTATACAGAAGATTCAAGTTGTGTGATACATAAGAAAGTAAAATAAATATGACACCATTTAGTGCGGTTTGCTTACCCTTTCAAAATAAGCCTCATGGTGAAGGCCAAACTTAACTCATTAATTATGTTTTGTCCTTGTTGCCAGTTTTAACCTACAGCATTGTTTTAGGTGCTATACCAAGACCAGAAAGATAATGACAGATGCATTGTTACATTCACAGTGCAAATCATGCTACAGTCCTCCTAATACTAATTTTACCAGCCAAAGCAAAGGTAATGCTTCTAAATAATAGCTAAGCAAAACCATTACAGCACATTACTAGCAGGTATGGAGGACTCCTATGGCTCATTTATAACAATATTAAGCCGCAGAGCTGTTATCTTTATCAGAACGATTTTCTCCGGTTTGTGATTTGTGACACCAGAAAACAAGCAATCCTGCACACAGCCTCAGCACCAGCAGCAGTTCAGGATCAATGTGGGTGTTAATGACATTGTGAGTAGATAAATACAGGGGCAGGCATCCAAATCCCACAACGGCCCTCTTGCAGTTAATGCCATCTCTGAAAATGGCATGTTCCTGGCCCAGGTCCAGGAGCCATGGTCACAAGATGAACTTTCCCTGACTTTGCCATGCATTAGCATCCGCTGCACCCAGGGACACACAGGCTTGGTGCACGAATCACTCAGAGGCCTCGACGTGTGCTTTCTGAATGAGTGTCAATAAATGCGTGCTGCATGCACTAAGTAGTACTATTGTTTTACACTTTGTCAGTTACCGTGGGTTGTATAAACACACCAGGATGTGTCTTTTATAATTTAGTTGGAATAGATTTTTGACCCATGAATCAATGAGCTGGTTGCAGAATGGGTAGTATGTGCTTCCTTGAAAGGCTGTATGATATCAGCAAGGACAGTTTACTGTCATTTTTTTTAATCAAAAAAGAAAAATACTTAGGGGGCGTTTAACATATTTTGACAAGGTGACCCACAATTATCCATTAGTGTTGTATTTGTCTAAGCCCCTCTGCATTGATATGCAAGGACCATGGAATAGTTCACTGATATCCCACTTGGGGGTGGGGAATAAAACAAGTGGGACTTCTCCAAGGTCTTTCACAGACAGAATGTGTCTAGCTATATCTGTGTTGCTTAAACATTTGGATAGTTAATCAACACAACTAAGCCCTTTTAACCTGATGTGTTCCATATTAAGAGAGAGAGAGAGAGAGAGAGAAAGCAATGAGGATGAAATTTATATTTTTGATTTTAACACAAAAATATAATATAGTAAAGGCATAGACAGTATTATGAGAGAGACTTGGTCACTGATTCAAATACCAAGCTGCAAAGCAACCTTGAGGTATTAGGTAGGAGCAGTGTTATGCTAATTCCTTGACGTTTTATCTGGAGCAATGATAAACTGACAGTTTATTAAATAAATCAATATTTTTACTTATTTCCCTCACGGCAGAGGATCTAAAACCAAATTCCCAAATCTCCAGTTGCTGAGGACTTTTTTTCAGTCTCACAGTTCTACCACACATGTGAGACAGGGTATCTGGGGGGAGGGGGATGGTGGTAAAGTCCACCTATAATGCATGGAATTACATCAGAACTGCTTTATTTACATTGATTCTTACACAGATGCATAGGAGAGAAGCACAAAATGAGCACCAAGTGTGTGGAATAGTGCTTAGGGTCATTTCACTGTTATCTCAAGCTGATTCACTGTGTGACCTCAACAGCATCAGAAACAGAGACATATATTGTAAGCTGCAGTAAAGTCTTGTAACTTCATTGATTTCAAAGGGTCCAGAAGATTTACAGCAGCTGGAGATAAGATGAGAGGAGCTCCTGGTACTTGGGAGAGCCCACAAAGCAGATCCTTTGTTTGCTAAGAGTTCTCTGCATGACAAGAAACACTCTGACCTGAGCCAGATGAGGCTAACATTAACTGAGGAGCAGTGGGGCAAAGGGGGAGGCTCACAGGACCCTTTACTACCTGGCTGGTGTTTACAGCATTGAGTTTTTTAACCTGACAATTGCATAAAGGACCTCCTATGATTTCAAGCACCAGTTCCTTTTTCTCACTGATCATTATTTCATATTGAAAACTAATGTGCGACTCTACAAATTAAATGTCTTATAATGCAGTTCAGTTGGAATAGTTTGCACAGAAAGGTACTTGGGAAAGATGGAGTGAAAAACAGATGGTTTGTTCCAGAGATTTTTCTCTGGCGGTACTGTTTTTGGGAGATTAGCTAACCTGTATAACAAACTAAATCCAAATACACCTGGTTCATAAATTTCTCGCCTTCCTGAAGTGGTAGCTATGTATCCATGATGCATATTTTAAGAAAGAAATGAATAGCTTAGATGTAATGTTTACCTGTGTTCTGGATGTGCGTGGAAGGACTTGTGAGACTCAAACAAGCAGGTGTCCTGTTAGCAGGCAGTGCTGACCATGTTGAATTTCTGAGAACATCCATTCTGAACTAAACTTTAACAAGTGGATAATATATTAGGGTTTTTAGAAGATATTTAACTGCTCTCCAATTAATCTACCCTGTTAGGAATCATAGGATAGTGGGGCATAGAATCACAGGGCAGGTGGGGGTAGAAATTGATCCAAAATCTGATGTTCTTGAGGTCAAACAAGGAGGGTAAAATGGGCTCCTTTACTCCAGGTCTTCCCTTTCTCTTCACTTTTTACTCAATCACTTTTATGGAAGGGATGTGTCTTGCCTTTTCTCCTTGCCAGCACTGAGTTAAGTGGAAAGCATTTATGTAAAAACCATGCCACAGTATTTCCCAGACCAAGCTTCAGTAAGAATTTTAGGATTTGGCCAGCAGAAATTTTCCAGTAATAATCCTTTAACATGAACCTTATTGCAACTATTGATTTTAGATTTCTTGTTTGCAGGATTCAAAGATATACATTATATAGATGTGAACTTTTAGAAAATAATATATTAACAAAATTTTAACTCTAAGCTCTCTGTGCTCCTCAATTATTTTTCTTTCAAATGGCTGTGAAAGTAGTTAAATGCAGTTGTTGAGGTGTCTGAACACAAAGAAAATGGAAGACAAAGAAGAAATGATACCTAAATAAAAAGAAAGAGTGTGTTTAAATTATTTGTTCTGAGGTTCATGTTCCAGACAATGTTATCCGTATCCTGAGCAAAAAGAAAGTTGCTGCCTCTTAAAATTACCTGAAACTCTGTAAAAATAATAACAATAATAAATTAAAAAATATATATTCTGAAATATATTCCTGTTGCATTGATGTTTGCTACAGAACATCAAGCCTAGGAAGCTTAACCTGTCAACTATCACATAATTCACACTGGAAGTCATAATAAGGCAGTCTAATAATTTGATTTACTAAAGGAAAAAAAAAAATATGCTAAAGGCCAATGTACAAAACCATAATTCAATGTAATTAGTTCAGATGTTTTCATCTGCCTTTACTCCCACTTCAGAGGTGGCTGAAAGCTGCAGAATTGTGTAGAGAATCCAAGAGGATCTCACAGGTGGCACTGATGTGCACAGCTGTGCTGGCTTAAGGAGACCTCAGGCCTCTCACACAAGTGCTGAAGTTCATCTCTAAGTCTTCCAGAACTAACTTCCGTCTTTCTTATTCACAAAGCAGCAGCTTTGGCCAATTTTTAAAACATCTTTAGTGTAAGGAATCACTAATGCTTCTTGATGCTGGAAAGATGTGTTGAAGGGTCTCATAGCTCTGTATTACCAGTGAATTCAGACCCAAAAGAAAATAAAAGGACCTTAGTTCCATCAATTTCTTCCCCTTTTAATAGAAATTATCCAACAGCCATTACTATCATAGGAATATATTGGTACATAGTCTAATTTCCTATTGCTGAACTGATCAAAAATTATAAATGAAATAAAACGCATGTTCCATCACATTAAGAAGTATATTTCAGGAAAAAGTGAAACAGTTTTCAAATAACATAATATTATGGAATGACACTGAAAGGCAGAACTAAAAAGGAAAAAGAAATAACGTCATCAATATTACATCTTTTAATTCACAGTAAATGAATGAACTTGTTTTATTTGTTTTCTGAACTGGTGGGGTATAAATGTCAAATCAACTACTTTTAATTAAAAGCTATATCACTCTTTATCTTATACAAAAGAGCAGTGTTAAAATCCCCATTTATTTTGCAGTTTCCAGTTAGTCAAAGAACATGCTGTCATTTAAGATTGTATTAAAGCATTCAGAAAATATCTCAACATCAGAATCCCTTTAATGGCTTGCAAATCAGTGATTCTTTTAGCAGTTACTGATTTTTTCCTTGCTTCTGAAATTAAATAAGTCTATCTGCCTCCTATTTTCCACAGACATATTGTACACTTTCATTCACAATTCATGCATGGCAATACATTTTAATCACTTCTGAAAAGAGATGGATGGTAAAAAAAAAAAAAAAAAATCTTTAATTAATAAAATAATTTTAATCATGATCACATGTAAATAGTTTAATAAAGATGTTCCTGTTGGTGAAATTCTTTTCAATGAGAGTGGCAAGCTCAGCTCCATGCAGAATGATATCTCAAGGACTGTCCATGAAATCTATGAATTAACAATATTTAACATACTATGTCTAAGTCGGTATTAGAGGGGTGACCAATGATCAGTATGAAGTATGAAGTCACCAGTATGAAGTTCAATGAACTTTTTATGAACTGTTTTTTTAACTCTGACCAAACTAATTAAAAATCACATTTAGTACTTTGTTTGCCATTGAGTACATAAAATATGTTAAAGTATACTCCAGCCCTAAGTGGTCACATCCTTTAAATAATTATTACTAGTAGTGGGGAAAAAATAGCCTGGTAAAGGGGTATGTGAAGAAAAATCTGTTCAGTAGGATGGTCCTGAATGCTCTAAGGTGTTTGGTACTTCTGCCAGCAGCAACAGGCAGAGATATTTATCCTTAGAGACTTTTTCATTTTTGATAGTGCTGTGGAATTGTGTCTGGTATGTGATGTGTAGCAATTCCTGCTTCTTCACTATATATATGTATATATATATATATATATATATATATATATATATAGAAGTACCTTGTGTGCGTTGTTATGTGGAAGTGATGAGTATTATGACTATATAATTCAGGTGTGTTTGTGAATGCATATATGCAGGAACGTAATATGTGTGGGTGTTTGTACATTAGAGAACATTAAACTTTAAATCACTCCACAATTTCATACATACTATATATCAGAGTTATCAGAAGCACAGCTTCCAAAAATCACTCTTCCATTATTCCTACAGTAGTGAAATGAAGTACTTTGAAATACAATGGCAAATGATTTATACTACACAAAGATAAAACTGAAAACAAAGGATTAACTATGCTGTGTAAATTATAATTATAGTTGTAATTGGTTAAAATGAATGTGTAATAAAAACCTGAAAGCATGTGTAAACAGAAAGTGAATTTCAGTAATGAATCAATAGATTCAATGTATTCATAATTCTGTTTTCCTTTTTTCTTCTAATTATAAGTGGCAAAGAATCATCTAATATTAATAAGATATGCATAATGCAAATACTGTTTTTAAAGTTGGAGTCTTTTTTTATGACTGGGTTAAGAGAAAATGTTTCACAAATATTTGTTTGCATTTTTAATGTTTGGTAACTCCAATTCCTTACTTGAAATAAAAGTTTAATGCTTGAGATATTTCATGGTCACAGGTGAAATAGTACAAATGGAAAACAAGAAAATAAATAAATAAACAACACTGAGGTTTTTTCCTTGAGCTTTGGTCACTCAGAAGCAGAAATTGAGTAGAAGATTCATTCTGACCACTCTTTCAAAGACCACTTGATGCAGTGGCATCTGTGGAAACAACGCAGAAAGCAACCATTTCCCAACCACTCTGTTTTGCAGCCCAGCTAATTAGCTAGGAGCACCAAAGCCTTTGGATTACCTGAGCCAGACATGCCCTCAGCCATGAGAACACTTTTTCCCCAGGCCAACAGCAACCAGCAGTCCTCTACACAGTTGGCAACACAATTTCCTGTATTTAATCACACAATTTTACAGCACTTGTTGCAGGTGTTGTGGCAGCACCCACAGGAGGTAGGTCAGAGGCATGGTGTTCTACAGGCTCTGTGCCCACAGGTGAAGAAGACAATCTCTGCTCCCCAGGACTTACAAGCGTAGAGCCTGTTGGGAAACAGAGAGGAGCAGAACAAAGGGAGAAGAGGAGAGTCTTGTCAGTTGAAGAAAGTAATGTTTTTAGCACTATAAACATGGTCTCAGCGTAATGGCATGTGCAATAACATCATTTCTGTTGCTGTTTTTTGGCAACTTGTTCTAAAATTCTCCTTGCAAGTAACTAATCTGTGTGAACGAATGTGCAGTCAGCTAAATGCTGAGTATATGCTTGCGAAATTGTCTGTATGGCAAAGCATAAAAAATTAATCGTTTAAGTATCCTTTGTGAAAAGTGCCGTCATCATTATTGAACATAGGGAAAGCAAACTGTATGAACATATTTTAAATTGGCAAGTCATTGATTTCTATTTAATGCTCTTTGCCACTCTCTATGAAGTAAAGGAGTTTTATATGGTTCCAGAAATTAAAAGATTTATATAATAACCATTAAAGGAATGTCCAAATATCAGCTTAGAGACTGGTATTCAAATATTTGCCTTTTGGAGTTTTTTTCCTAAAATGAACTTTTATTAACTCAGGAAAAACAGCTAGTGATATGAGAATGTTGTTGAACCTTTGAATATCTTATATTTTATCACTTTTAATGCATCTTTAATATTTAACATTCATCTTATTATAGACAGGAATCGTGAGACGCATGCACGGTTTCCACACAGTTTTAAAGTTCAATGCACAGTCACAATTCTGAGGGGAGATTTCACACATTTATGAAAAATAAGGCATTTTTGCAGTAAAGTTGCAAAGTGTGAAAGAATTCTTGTTTTATCTGCCTTACTTATCATGTTTATGAGTTATTTTGCCTGGAAGTAAATTGACAAGTTGTCAATGAACAATAGACAGTGCTTCAGCTAGGCTTTTCACAGGTTCGGATGCCTTTGGGCAAAAGGGCTAAATCTGTAGTTTGCAATCTAGCATATGGAGTACTGAAAAAAGTGGCAATGGGGTGAGAGACATTTACTGAGAAATTCATGTGGCTGCTGATCTCTAACCAATCCATTTGGTCTGGGGTTTATGAATTCATGTATAAGTGTTCTACCCTTGCAGTTAGAGAAGGAGATTTCAGTTTACATATAACATCACAACTCCATTTATTCCTGAAATCCTGCTGATCTGCTCTAGCAAAATAAATACTATTTTTCACCACAAGAAATGCATCTAACTGCATCTTCAATAATAAGGCTCTCTTTAAAACAGTCCTATATATGGTTTCTGCATATTCCTGCTTTTTGTTGCAAGAACTGCTCTGTAATCCCCTAATTAACACAGTTCTTGATGTCTTTATCCCTACCCTCATTATAAGCACACCCTCTTGAGGTGTCAAGCATGTTGTACACTTTACAATGAGATAAAGATGATTTCAAATTCGCATACTGTAGTAGGGAAACATCATTCTCGTTTCCTTTACATGATGTCCTATTTGTCAAGGGACTTTAATGCACAGGGGTGAAAAACGCAATGCCAAAAGCTTTTCCAGTTTCGAGATAGCCTTAAAAAATCACGTGGTAAAAGAATGGCAGGGGAGCTCAGGCTTTACCTCCGTTTTGACACTGGGGGTGTCTTATCTTTAATAACTCCCTCCCCTAGACCTTTCTCATCACTGAAGCTGTCAAAGCGCAGAACCCAAAAGATGGGCTAAGTGTACCTGGACACAGACAAATTCACATTATTTTACATGTTGTGACCCATGCTCTGGTCTGAGTATGTTTTGTTGTGGAATTTTTGAAATGAGCTGTGAGAAACGCTCAACTCTTTTCACAGGAAACATTTATACAGTTACGTAGTTTAGGAGCATTATTACAGTTGGCAATTAGCATAATATTATGAGCCGCAAAAATGATGATAAATGACTGATGAAAGGGCACTAAATTAGACTGGTTACCACACTTAATTAAGATACAACTGTGCTACTTCCTTGATGTCAGTATCTTATATCTGACAAAAAGGGTAAGTAGTCTATTTTAGTTATTATCATGGCCAGAGAAAGTGCAAGAAAACCAAGAAAGGCATACACAACCTGAAATGCTCTAGTCAACCCAAGGGCAATAATGAAAACGTTATATTTTAATGACTTACAACTTCAGCTATTAATGATCACATAGACTATTTTGGTTAATATTTTAGAATATTATTTAGATTTCAATCTGCATGTAGAAAAGAATAAATAAATAAATAAATAAAATAAAATAAACAAATAAAGCCCCAGATTTCCTGATAGGCTTCTGCTTTTTGTTGCCTACCCTGCACAGGTTACAAAGGCCTGGATTTCATGAGCTGCAATAGGTGTAGAATACCAGCCTTTCAGGACTCTGCCTCTTCACTGGGCTTTGTGAAAGTTATGTTGATCATAAACCTGAACATATGCTGATCTTAAAAGGGAGCACTATATTTCTTCCAAAACAGGTTGAAACATTCTCAATAAAAGAGAAGAGTGGCAATGTGAAAACTCTTTGAAGTAGCCAAAGGTGTGTAACGCTGTAAATGCCCACTTCATTTAAGTGGGTTAACAGCCATTATTTTCACATGCAAAATATATATATATATATTTTCTCCAGTGGCTATGCTAAATACTCCTTGAAACAAAAAGAAAATTCCTAATGTTAATGAAAAGAGGAAAGACCAAACTTGTGAAAAGAAGTCTGATAGAGTTGGGCAGTGTAATAACTGTCCACACCAATCTCTGAGCCATGTTGGGAGTCCTGTTGGTCTATTTATAGGGCTGCAGAGAGAGCATGGCTTAGTGGCAGGCAAGGACCACCCAAGGAATAAGCCCTTTTTGAGGATGTTGCATCCCACGAGGACCACAAGGATTGTTCTGGCCCAGCAATTCAAATCTTTCAGACCTCTGCCAGTGCTGTCAGGGTGTTGTTCCGCTGAGTGTCAGTAAACTGAAGCGAGACGGTTAGGCAGCAATGTGAAAGTTGGTCACTTCAGCTTGCAGCTTCCACCTAGCTCATGTTCTTATCAAAGGCTTCTACCCTTGCAGCTCCTCAGGATGCAGCTGTGCAATGTCTGCATTTTGCAGCTTGGTGCAATGATGCAAACTGGGGTTGGTGCATATTTGCAATAATAAAAGAAACTCCTAACTGAGGCAGTCTGGGAGATGTTTCTCGTGTGTGGTCTAGGTATTAATAACCTCATAGGTCAAACTTCAATTCATTCCTGCTCAGGACTTCACACTTTGGTTCCCTGTAAAGATTCAGGGGGATGGAAAAAAAATTAATCCAAAGGCATTTCATCCAAAAGACTGTCAAATGCCAGTAAACAAGTTGGGAGGGTGGAGAGTTTTTTATGGAAGAGTACATTATTTTTATAATCTGCTCTTTTTCATATATGGTAATCTTCCACTTAGTTTGTAACATTAGGCGATAAAACTTGTGATTTTAGGTTACTGTTATTCCTTGTAACTGCTGTAGAGACAATACTTTAAAATGTTGAATTTTTCTTTTTCCCTTATAAATCAAACTAGAAGTGCTCTCTCTAAACTATTTGTATTCTCATTGCTGTTACACATTCTGTAACAAACACAGAAATTTCCTGTCCTAGACACTATGTACCTTAAGAGAGAAAAAAAAAAAAAAAAAAAAAAAAATTAAAAAAAGCAAAAAAAATCTTTTTAAACTGTATTCCTACAGATTAAACTGAAAATAGACATAATTATGCCATACCGTGCTATCACCATTGCGGAGGATGCTCCATCCTTTTCGTGTCCTCTGACAACTTCTCAAAAATAACAGAAAGGCCTGCCTTGTTACCGTTGTTTTCTTATGCCTTGGCTAAGTTTTCCTTAATTATTTCTCCAATTCTGTCAGCAATGTTATTGCCCCACCAGTTTAAAGGTTAAACAAAGCACCAAATCTGTCAAAGTGAGTGAAACCAACTGGTGAGGAGCTATCAGAAAGTAATCAGTGCTAATAGGTACATAATGGCTAACAGTGAGCTGTTTGCGCTGAGATACATCATCGCAGACAGAACACAGACCTTGCTGAAATCGTACTTAAAAAAAAAAAAAAAAAGCACTGAGTACCATATCCAGCTTGTAGCTGAAAACAATGGAGGAATACTGTTTTTTGTTGTTGTTGTTTTGTTTTGTTTTTTCTCCACTCCAAAGGACTCCAAAATTGCACACCCCCTCAAAAAGCAGCTGCTCTCACGGCTACGGCTTTGCCATATCTTGAGTTCGTTGCAGGGCTTTTTTTTTCCTCCCATTGCAGGGTTGACACAAGAGGTTAAAAACATGAAAAAGCTGTTGGTAGAATTTCAGTGAGATAAAAGGGCAAATGTCAAAAATACCCATTTTAAGGCATTTAACCTTTCCCTGTATTCTTCTAAAACATTTTGAAGAAGCTGCCAAAAGTATTTCGTAAGCCTTTTTTTATTCCGTTTTTCTTTTTATTTTCTGAAGACAAATTGTGTAGCTCCCCAGTAGTTCCCCAGAATCATATGCAAAATATATAACTTTGGCTGTAATTTTTTACCACATTGTCACCCTAAGAAACATTGTAAGAAGTGCTTGCAAAGGTTACTTTTAAGCACTGAGAGACTGATCCTGCAAAATGTAGAGTCTTACGAGGTGCTGAGCTGTCTTAGTGAAACCACTAAGTGAGCAGCCCAGCACCATGCACAAACAGGCACTTATTTAGCTGCTCAGTAGGACTAATTGAGTCTTAATTTGAGTTCTTTAAGGATTGTTTATGACAGAAAAGAAATTTTATAGCAGCACTCTATCCCCATGTCTTTACTTAATTTAGAGAGAGAAAATGAGATGGTAAAACTTTCCTTTTTTGCACATTTGAACCATGCTACTACCTGTTGCTGAACAGTATGTAGAACCAAAACTTTGGCTGTCTTCCAGCGGTCATAATGTGGTCTGGCTCAACAATTTTCTAACAGATTTAGAGCACCTTCCATGCAAAATAAGGTCATTTTTGTTTTAACTCTGTGCATTTAGAGTGAATTAACAAGTAGTTATCATTGTTTATGCCTCTCCTTTGCAAAAAAAAAAAAAAAAAAGAAGAATAAACGATATATTTTAGAGAAAATAATCCCTTCTATGAAATATCTGTCAGTCTTGTTCCTGAACCTCAACAGAAATGATTATTTGATATTATGACCATTTCTATGATATATTTCCAATAACTCTTGAACGAATTTTTTCTAGTTCACATTTTAAGTAGTGACGTGGTTTTTTTCACGTTTATGCTGTATATATTGAAGAAAAAATACATCAATAATTCCAATAATGTGTAATGGTAACTGAAACACCAGTGGATAACTGTTTTTTTTTTTTTTTTTTCTTTTTCTATATATTAAATATGCAAAATAAAGTTCTGACCTCAAATAGCATGTTCATCCCACTTCCAGTACTTCAGAGAAACTGTTAAAATAGAACACAAAAATAAAAATCTTTATCATGACAGAGGATTTTCAAGAAGAGAATGTAGATGGTTTGATTACACAAGAAGTTTATTTAACCCTGTTTTCTGTCCCTTGAAGTGACATCAGTTGAACAAGCATTGATTTAAGTGAAGAAGTTGCAAAAATTCAGCCACAGACAGAGGCTCAACTTCTATGCTGATTGCTGACTTGAGTTTGTCAGGTCTTCAAAAATGTCTTTTTTTTAATTTATTTTTTTAATTATTTCTTTGGATAATTTTGATTCTCACCTGCATATTTATTCCATTTAAATCATTTGGTTCAAAATCTTGTCAGTTTCACTGACTCTTACCCTGTTCTCTTATAGTTGCCAAAACAAAAGTTCACAAGTTGGGAAGATGACTGTTTAATCAGAAGAATTGTAATCTGTTTGTGTCATTCTCACAAATTTTCCAAATCCTTGCTTGTTTTCTTGTCTCCTCCATGAACTTTTTCTCATTGTGAACTCCTTTCTGAGGTTATGTGTCACATCCTCACAACCTCACTGCATCACTGACATTTACAGTGGTTTTACCATGGATTTTTCACAGTTTTCCCACTTGTCCACCGTGAATTTTATCTTAGCTTTTTGGTATTATGTGTAGATAGAGACTTACTAAACAATTCACTGTGGTGTACTTTTAAAGTTACATCCAGATCAGTTTTAAAACGGGAAGAGGAGGAGAACAAGAATAGAATATGTTTTGTTCTTGTGAAGTTTTCTTTTAAGTGATAGAAAGTATTGATTACTAGAACTTCCACTTTTCTGGACTTCTATCTTCTGCCTTTTACACCTTAACACTTTTATGATATTATATGTTAGTTAACCAGAGTATGCGGAGAACACACTACATCCTTATATCAAAAATTAAACATAATCCACATAAATAAATAAATAAAAACAAAATCTTCACAATAAGTTAAATCTTGATTTACATGTATGAGGAGTTAGGTTTTTACTGTTTTTAAAGAGGAAGACAAGTATTAATGACTTGTTATAGAACTATAATAATTAAATAGACCAACACTTTTTTCCATTCCCCTACCCCTAAAAATCATCAGTTTTTCAAAGATACCTGTTTCCTGTAGGGTTACCCATAGAAAGATATTAAATCCAGAAGAGTAAATTAATATTGAAAAATCATGTCCTCTAAAAATGTGATTATTTCACTACTTTCTTTATGTTTAAAGGTGGTGTTTAGCAGTATATTACAACTGAGGAAAAATCTAATGTTACATATACAAAAGAAATAAGAAGAAAAGGCAGGCAGGAAGGAAGGCAGGAGGAAAGAGAAAAGAAAAGAAAAGAAAAGAAAAGAAAAGAAAAGAAAAGAAAAG
>CM021797.1:80061307-80074140 GCA_011076525.1 Nettapus auritus
AAAAGAAAAGAAAAGAAAAGAAAAGAAAAGAAAAGAAAAGAAAAGAAGAAAGATTTCTGGGCTTTCCTGAGGGTGAACCAGAGCAGATGAGCACATGCCTGCAGTATCAGTGTTTTAGAACAGAGCACCAGGGCTAATCATAGAATCATAGAATGGTTTGAGTTGGAAGGGATCTTAAAGATCATTTAATTCTAAACCCCCTCATGGGTACCTCAAGGATAATTTATTCCTGCTGAAATTTTTGTCCAAATTTCAATTTGTCTTTGAAACATAGCCTTACACATCCAAAATATATCAAGGATTCCTTAAATCAGAAGTACTCAGGATCTATATTTGACCTCCTTAAAAAGAGCAGTACTTCACTGAGCTTAATATTGATTCAGAAGGAAGAGTGAATCAGCACCAGTGTTTCTCCCTTGGCCATAGGAAGAACAGAGCTGACCCTATTTAACTGGTGAGATCTGCTGAAGGCACAGGCCCACGTAACTGAAAATTTTTGGAAAAAGATCTACAGTTGAGAAAAAAAGAACTGACTAAAGTCACAAAAGTGGAAGTATATGTGGAGACAGAGAGATTTGGAAATAATGACTTCTAAACCTCTTGAGTAGCTCACTGAAATCTAAATATTTTTCCTTTCTCTTCATGTGAATTTAACTTAAACCATAGGTGGTGTATTTCTTCTAGTTAAAAATAGCAATCTTTACCTATGAAATATTGCCTGTATTATGCATAATTTGTACATACTATGTGTGTGCATACATACTTTTACATATATATATATATGTATATAAAAAGAAAGCATACCAGGTTGCTTGGTTTGGTATGTTAATGCCAAATTGCAGTAAAATAAATGTGCTCTATTACTGAGTTTAAATTCTTGAAAGTGCTTATTTAAAATGGAAATACTAAAAATTTAAGGGAACACTAAGAAGTGTAGTTATTCTTCATCACAAAATATTTGCCCACTTACCCAGCATTTCAGGTTTTCTAGAGATCTAAAATAAGTTTAAGTGTCTAGCAAATAAATAAATAAATAAATAAAAAGTCTAGTTTCATTAAATTATAGAAAAGCATCACCAGTTTAATGACTGTGGCAAAGCTCATCTGCACAGGTGTATAATAAAGTATTAACCGCTGTTAGCAATGTAGTGTGAATTTTTCAAGATCTACTATAATAATTCACTATCAAAAAAAAAAGTTAATCTAATGACTAAGTTTCCTTTAGCTGTATGAAATAACCACACAGCATTACATTTATCATTAAAGTATTTCTTAATTCTTCTAATACCTAAAGACTTAACATATCATTTGGAATTTAATCAATCTCATTAAAAAAAATAAAAAATAAAAAAATCCTAAACCATTTTAAATACTTAAACTCTTTTAGTACTCTTGTCCAACAGTTATCCAATTATTAAGATATGTGAATTTCACTGATTAAGTGATTTTCTAAAGTCAAGAAAAGGCAGTGTTTAAATACTGAAATTGTTTTATATTCTAAATCATGTTCTCAGACTTGGAAAACTTTCTTTCTGTTGAACATGTGTTCTTAGGAACTATTTACAGAGAAACTTTTGAGCCCATGTGTGGCCAAGCAGAAAACTTTTTTTTTTTTTTTTTTTGTCATTATTTATCTTCAATATGTGTTTATTTGTACATTTGTGCTCAATTTCCATTTAGACCACTGATTTTTGATGTGTATTTTGTTGTTTATATCATATTATCAGACAGTTGCTGCATAAGACTGATCATTTTCTGTGAAAAAATAAAGCTAAAAATAAAAGATGAATTTAGACATTTAGGAAATGTTAGTATGTACAATATTTAAGTATATATGTATATTCTCATATGCATATATGTATAATTTGCATAGCACGTATAATTTTAAAACAAAGGTATTTATTTTAACCTTTAATTTAGAATTGTTTTTGTTTAGTTACAGGGAAAATAATCAGCATGTCAAGTTGTCCTAGAAGAGCTCACATACTATTTCAGCCTCTATCTACCTTTTAGTGATTTTCTTTTCCTTCCATGCATTTATGCAGCTTAATATTGAATAATACTTCAGCAGGAATTCTTTGTTAATCATGGACTGTGTCATTTGCCATTGAGTGCATTCTGTGGTATCTAAAAATAGCATGTAGTATATTCCACAGGTCATGCAGGATGGTCACCTTGTGACTGGTTTTTATAAATAAGGGCTTTGGGGTCAAACCTGTCTTTTCTTTGAAGAGGTTAGAAGGTTTCACCCAGAAAGCAACATCAGCCTCGAGTCTAGAAAGCCAGTTCCCAAAAGGATTCTTTGGGCAAGCACCTTTAAATAGCTAAGAGTGAGAGAAATGGCACGGCAAATGTCAGCTTACATAAACTTAAATGAGAAAAGATGAGGAAATTGTGCCCTTTCTACAAGGACAGAGTCTAACTGCTCTAAAATCATTAAAATGAAAAGTACATCTAAACAAAAACAGAATATAAAATAAATTTTAAAAAGCTTACTAATTACACCAATACTACTATGTGCCAGTAGACACCTCAGCTTCTTTCATAGGGTAGCAGTTTTACAAGGTATTTTAAGCTTTATGTAGTTAATTCAAACAATTTTTAATTTGTTTTCAGTTTAAGCGCTACTTTTGAAATCGGGGATTTTAATTTCCCTTTCTCTCATGTTATTTAGTTCTTTCCTGTCATTCAATAATTGCTGCAGTGAAACATCCAAGCCATTTAAAAAGAAATAAATAAAAAAATGCAGAAACTCATGAGAAACTCATTTAAGGTGGCTTTGGATTAAATTTGACCTTTAAAGTCTAAACCTGGACCCAAAGCCAAGCAATCAAGAGCTTGCCCATTCCTGGTCAAAACTCTTGCTACACTGTTAAAAAAGAGGAGGTACTTAGAGTTTTGTACCATTGTGGTTCATTGTCAATGTGATGAAGATTGAGCAGGGAAATGTGTTTATTGTTTAATGTAAGAGAGAGGGCAGCGGTTCAGGTTTTACGGAAACTGCAGTGGTGAACAAGCTGTTAAACTAATGATCGTTGTGTAGTGGGAAGCGGGTATTTTTTTCAACCTGTACAACTGAACAGCTGCTCATAAATCCTATAAAGACAATTTAAAAGGTACTTAAGCACAATTGGCTTATATAAATATTTTAATGTTTTATGTGCATTGTTGATTTTCAGTTAGACATCAACTTATTGCAGCTTTCACCAAGCACATCATTAGTTTGGCTTCTTATGGAACCATTAAGCAAACACTAGTGCCATCGTTAGGAGAGGTTAAAGGCCACAGATATTCAGGATGAATTCAAAACCTTTTGGTATTTACGACATTCTCTGCTTTGGTGACTATTTATTCATTATGGATACTTCATCAAGATACACCAACATGCATATTTCTGAGAAGCAGTTGATGGTAGGGAATGCACACAGATACAACGACCTGCAAAACAAAGCACATAAGATGATCTGTATGTGTTCAATGAGAGAGATGAAATATGCAAGAGCTAGGAAGAACTGAGGGCAGATGCATGTCCTAAAAGCTTGTGGGCCAGATATCTGTTTTCATGCCAAGTTTGAATGATATCAATAATGGCAGAATACTACAGCTCCTGGGGGAAAAAAAAAAAAAAAAAAAAAAAGTTACCTGGGTTCAGAATATCTCAGAGGAAGGCAGAAAGCAGATGTCTTCAAGCTGTGAGCCTCCAGGTCACAGGTCTCCTGCAAATACCCTCTTGTTTGGTCTGAGATGAACACAGTCTTAGTTCCATTGCAGTTTGGACAGGCTTAATTTTAGAGATCTTAGGAGGCTGTATGGAAAATAAATAAATAAATAAATAAATGTAAAACACATTCTCTTCCCTTGAAGAAAGGCTCAACTTTGTGTTGTAGAAAATGAATACTTAGATGATGAGAAACAAAGCATGGTCCCACAAGGAATCTGCTAACAGCACAGTAAATTCACAGTACATATAATCAGTAAACCATGTGAAAGTAGAGAGGGGAAAAAAAAAAAAAAAAAAAAAAAAAAAAAAAAAAATAAGTTCTCTTTTGTTGAACTGTCTCTGTTTGGAAAATACTGCTGTTTTCAGCTAAATCTCAGCACAGCTTAACAGTTATACACATTTCCCAATACAGAGAGCATCCATGAGTTCCTCAGGAACATGGGAACCCAAGTCACACTTCATCACTGTCAAGAGAGCAGAAACTCAGGCTAAAAGTTTTCTGTACTCTTGTGTCTAGACCTGAGTGATGAGCCCATTAGCAGGTGTCCAAATGGTGAGCCCTGGGAGCACAGTACCTCTGAAAACGTGTCCTCAAAGTGTTAAGTTCGATTTGTGAGAACAGAAAGATATTGGACACCCTAACAAACACAGGTTATTTTTTTCTCTTTTGACTTGTCCAATACACAAAGTTACAGCTGCACTACTTGATCATTACATGAAGAGTTACAAATCTCCCTAAGAGAATCTAATTTTCTCATGACAGTCTGTGTGGACCAAGTAGATACACCTCCATTCAGCTTTTTTTTCTGAATAGTTGCATCCACATAGAAGCCATAATTAGTAGAATTGGCAAGTTATTCTTTCTTGCTGAAGATTGGATCTTTCTCTTGTTCAACATTAGAAAAACCAAAGGTGCAATCCCTGTGCAGCAGAAGTCCCCTATCAACTTTAGGTTAAGGTTTTAACTTCAGAAGCCCTTCTTGTAGGGCACAAAGAAAACTTACTTATAAAATCAACTTCTGAAATAGGATGGAAACAAAATGTTTTTGTTTTTGTTTTTGTTTTTGTTTTTGTTTTGTTTTGTTTTCCAAATATCTAAGTCACATCCAACAAGACTTATTAAATAAATAAGATGTGCACTGTTATTTTAAAGGACTATCTGCTATATGTATTCTAAAATATTGTGTTCACAGTGGTTCCTTCTTACAAGAAAATTATTTGCATAAGAAATAAGAAAAAGTAAAAGACTGAGCTTTTCAAAGGTATTGATACCACAGGAATAAACAAGGGATGAGAATTACTTTATGCTTTGGTTTAAGTCTTTGCAAGACCTGTATTCTGACACTTAGTTAATGGCAGCTCTTTTGATACATTCCAGTCTATTCACTGCTGAAATGCAGTGGTTTGAGCACAGGAGAATAAGGCCTGAGGAAGGGAGAAGTCAACACTGACATAGGTTTTCTGAAGGACTTTGAATAAATTACATTGCATTACAATTCTGGGGAGACTTGAAATCTTTATGTTATCTGAATAAGCTTCAGTTTGTTTTAAAAAGAACAGTTTAGAAATACTATGTTTGTTGTATATTTTTCTTCAAACATTTGCACATTACAAGACAGGGCTTGCCAAATTTGTTGCTGAATCCACAGAATTGTGATGCTCCACATTCTTTAGAAAACCCCAAATGTTTAATGGAATAATTGTCCAAAAGTGACCTTAATTTCCAAGTCTATACTTCACACTCATCACTACATCCTGTTGCCATCCCACCCTGGAGGAAGATGAGACTGCATGAAAATCAGCCATGGAATCTCCATCTTCTGGAAGGAGACCTAGATGCATGCCACAGTGACCAGGAGCATGGGGAGCTCATGCCCTGTAATAAATTCACTTGCTGTTGAGGATTTGCAGCCAGATTAAAGCATTGACCATCAGGAAGGGGTGAATTTCATTAAATTGTTTCCAGAGCCTGACACTTAAATATAGGTAAGATCATTTAGCCCATCTGCTAAACAAAAAAATGAGAAATAAATACAATTTCCAGAAGAAACTAACTGTGCTGTGACATACTGATAAAACAGCCCAAAGCTTCCTTAAGTGTTTTGAGCCAAATTCTAGAGGATCCTGTGAATTTCACTTGCGAAATTGCCATATTGCGTTCAATTTTTCCTTTTCTTCCCCTTCTACCCTCCCTGCCCCCAAGAGAGAGAGAATTATCAAGTCATTTTTTGTTTATCAGGGAAACAGGAATCAAATTATGCTAAAGAGTAAACAAATAATATTCAGCTTGTGAGCCCTCTGGTTACAGAGTTTCTTTCCACCCACTGAATATTACTGCATAAATGTTGAAAAACATTGCTAGGAAACAAACCAGGGCAGCCCTTTGACAGGTTTACATCTTGCCCCCAAAATAAACAGTTAATTAAAGGTGCACTGTAAATTTATCAGTGACTTTAAAAAGTGAAAAAAAAAACAACCAAACAAACAAAAAAAAAACCTTCTAAAAATATAACTTAATTGCAATTAATATTTATCCCAAATAACCCTGGGAATTTGTCATTAACTTTATTTAATAACACTCTCTTGTCAGGGTCAGGCATTTAGCAACCCATTTTGTAGGTGCAATCCTTTAGATGGTAGCTTATATTGGAAATGAAAGTCATCTTCATTGTGAACATATCTTGACAAACAATGTCAAATTCTCAGACTCAGTGTCACTCATTTACCACTAACCCATCCAGAAGCTGCTGCTGGATTTAGCCTTCAAAAACTTGTCGCTGTTTGACATGTTAGAAAAGGTAGTGATAGTACTAGTAATTGGAGAGCCCTGGCAATGACCTTGTCCTCTTCCTAAGCCCTGGCTAATCCTGGGTACGATACCTCAACTGGTAGAATGATTATTATCTGCAGCTGTTGCTTTTCTTACAGGTACAGATGCTCCAGAAAGGGCTAAGGGAAAAAAAAAAAAAAAAAAAAAAAAAAAAAAAAAAAAGGTAGTAATGCAGTATAGAGATTAAAGTGTTTATATTTCAGCCAACCCGCAGAAATTTGGGGCATTGATTTCACCTTTTTGGGAGTTATTCATTTTTTCCAGTCCTTCAGTTTACTTCACTGATTTCTTTTCTACATTTACAGTAGGTTTTTTGGTTGGTTGGTTGGTCGGTTTTTTGTTTGTTTGTTTGTTTGTTTTAATTAGAAGCATTGAATATCTTCACAAAGTATAGGAATATATATTATATGATCATGAAATATGTCCCATCTTTCTGGAATTCATTGCCCTTCACAATTGCTTCTTCACTGTGGAATCCCAAGTTCGAACAAATTAAGATCAGAGATGAGAGTTTTTTGAGGTAGCTTTCTCTCCTTTCAGTTGTTTTTTGTAAAAAATGCACTTCAGATCATTGTGACAATGGTGACAGCAGCCAGAAGACAGCAACTATCAGGGCAATAGCTGTGAAAGATAAGACCATATAATTTCAAAGTTCATATACATGATCAAAAGCACACCTTGCATTTTGTAAAAATCAAGCTGCACAGATCATTGTATACAGATATATTTAGTGTCAAATACCACTTTAAAATGTGCTTTATTCTGAAGGTTGCAAGAGCCATAGTTTGAGGAGAAGGTCCCATTGGGAAAATCATTATTTTACTCCAGCTTCTAGATAATAAAAGAATAAAACCAGCTGCAAACTCTGTATCTTGGCACATTAGATTTTCATGTAAACCTTGGTTTCAGAGAAAAAATAAATAAATAAATAAATAAATAAATAAATAAAATAACAAACCTGATACCAAACATTAACAGTCTTTGATAATTTTCCAGTCCCTCATTTCTATACTTAGAATGAATTTACCATTTAAAAGAGTTATAAAATTATGGCAATTTCTAAAAGGATAGTCAATTCAGTGTTTTATTAGGGACTGTTTTAGAAATAATTTGTTTCCTACATTACTAAGTTCTTAGAATAGACTGCATAATTTAACTACCTAAATAATTTTCATAAAGGTAATAAATGGTTGGGCATCCCAAGTATGGTAGAAACATCCTTGAAGATTTTTTGTAAAATATTCAAAATTTTTGCAGCTAATTTTATTACCTGTGTGAGGTCATGATCACAGAATTTCTCAGGATTTGTTAAGTAGTAAATAAGGACATAACTTTTACTATATGGAAAAAAAAAAAAAAAAAAAAAAAAAAAAAAAAAAAAAAGACTGGTTAGCTACCTTCACTAGTCAAGAAAATTTATGAACTGGTTTGTTTATTCATCATTCTTCAAGACAGAGGACACTACTACATGTGGTTCCTCATCAATTACATCTGGTCCTGGCACAGGCCATTTACCTTCACCTGACCAGCTTTCCCAGTGTTGTGGTTTAACCCAGTCGGCAGCTAAACACCACACAGCCATTCACTCATCCTCCCCCCTCCCTCTCTGGGATGGGGAAGAGAAAAAGGAAGGTGAAGTGAGAGTTGAGGTAAAGACAGGTTATTAAGATAGGAAAATAAAAATAATTATAACAATAGTACTACTAATAATAATGTGTGTGAAACAAGTGATGCACAATGCAATTGCTCACCACCCGCTGACCGATGCCCTGTCTATCCCCAAGCAGCCGGCCCCCCCAACCTGGCTAGCCACCCCTATGTATTGTTTAGCATGATGTCAGATGGTATGGAATACTCCCTTGGCCAGTTTGGGTCAGCTGTCTTGGGTCTGTCCCCTCCCAGCTCTTGCTGCACCCCCAGCCTGCCTGCTGGCAGGACAGAGCGAGGAGCTGAAAAGTCCTTGGCTTGGTGTAAGCATTGCTCTGCAACAATTAAAACATCGGCATGTTATCAGCACTCTTCTCATCCTAATCCAAAACACAGCACTCTACCAGCTACTAGGAGGAAAATTAACTCTGTCCTAACTGAAACCAGGAAACCCAGTCAAACCAGAAAGCTGCTAGCATAGATGTAAAGCTCTGGAAAGTGCAAGGAGGTAGTAACATCTATCAGGATGTTACAGGATTATCCATGGATGGTACCTGCTCAAATACAAACTTGGAGAGTATTGAAAATCACAAATTTAGAAAACAGAAAATACCTACAAAGAATATGACAGTATGACAGTTTCCCTAGTCAATCCAAACAATTTAACAATGCAAAACATTGCAATGCAAAACTTTTTTCCCCTCAGGAGATCTGATCAGAATCTTGGTGGTGGTTGTCCCTCAAAAACAAGTTGATACAATGGCTCACCATCAAATTGTAGGCCACTGCTTCTTTCATACCCCAGCTCTGATGGTTCTCTGACGCCTCTTCACTCCGGCAAACTGACAGAAAAAAGACCCAGACAAAAAAAATTATCATTCCTTGTTATCTAGCAAACAGCTCTCTGGCTGAGGGTTTAAGCAAGCTCCAGGATGTTCCCAAGAAAGTACAGAGGACCATGTTGCCAAGAGTGATCAAGAAAAGAGACTGAGAGGCCATTGGTCTACGTACCTGAAACTCATTAATTCTTAGAAGATTTGTAGAAGTAGCAGATATAGCCTAATTCTGTCATGATGATCACTCCTCTGAGGAGAAGGGTTAGACCCCAAACTTTACTCAAACAACAGTCTTCTTATTTACATTTTAAAAATTAGGGTTATTTTGTAGAAACTTACATTGCCATTAACTCTCAGTGTATAGAAGATAACTGAATTTTAGATATAAAAGAGTTAAATAACAAAGGTTTATTTTCACATTGCATATACCTAATGTGAACAACATAAAATAGGATTTTTGCACTTTTATTCAGATATAGATTACACTGAGAAAAGACTATGAAATGCACTTTTTATACTATCACCATCTGATATTTCTAAGAGTAATGAAGCACTCTCAAGAATAAAAGTTCACTTTAAACATTTCTCTAAATAGAAATCTAAATTCTACTTGAAGCTGCAATGTCTCAGTATTTTTCATTATTTCTTTTTCCTCTTGCTATTGTAGAGCTGAGACAGAAAGCAGTTATTTTTAGATTCTTTGCACCCTTAGATGTTACAAATGAACCTGAACTTGTAACATTTACACTCCAGTTTTACAAATACTTAGATGAAATTTAGAGAAATATGAGTACTAATGTGAATAGTATTTTCTGATTTCACTACAGTATTTGTGAGGGTTGTCATGGGTTAATTCCAGTTGGAAGAGAGGTCTTTAGACCAACTTATTGCACAACGCAGGTTCTGCTATGAGGTCACACTAGGGTGCTCAGAGCTTTATCCTGTTGGGTCTTGAAAACAGCCAAAGATGGGCTCCAGAGAACTCCTCTGTGACACCCGTTTCACAGCTTGACTGTCCTTACAGTGAGTTTTCCCTTGCACCCAGTCTGAAGTTGTCTTGATTCAACTTATACCTACTATCTCTGGTTGTCCTATCACATACCTCTGAGAAGAGGCCTGGCTTTGTCTTCCCAGTGGCCTCTTTGTAGGTATCAAGGGGATGTTGTTAGGTCCCACCAGTGTCCTCCCCTCTCTGCGCTGAATGAGCTAGGCTCCCTAAGCCTCTCCTACTGGGGCAAGCGCATCAGCACCTGTTCTCACTTTGGTAGACTTGCTCCTATTTTTTGATTCCTTTCTTGTGCTGGTGGGCCCAAAGCTGGACACAGTATTGTAAAGCATTGCCTGAGCATTCTTATTTTAAAGAGCACAAGTATGCACTGAGTTCTTGGAGGACTATAATTTTCTTGGTGGACTCAAATTACAGAGATTGGCCGGAGTAGTGCTGACATGGTAGCAGGCCAATGGGACCTGTAAGAGCTTCTGGAAAGTCCCCCACTGTGCCATCGTTTCACTTCTCCCAGGGTCGTTAGACTTGTTTTATAAGACAAAGCATTGTAGAGAAAATGCATTCAAATCTCATTTAGTTCTATTAAAATCCCTGAAATGCTCGAATACTTGAAAGAGTTGAATTTCTTGAAGGAAACAGAAGATATCTTGATGATTCTTTTTAACTTAGCATCAATGAAATACAGCTTAGGTTGACCAAAAGGAACCTCGGCAGATATTTGCTAATGTTTCATGAGACTGCAGCAGAAAAGCTATACTAAAAAATTGTTTTTGGCAAGTCTGTGTTATAACAAAACAAAACAAAAGAAAACAAACAAACAAAACAAAACAAAAACAAAACAAAACAAAACAAAACAAAACAAAAAAAAAAAAAAAAAAAAAAAAAAAAAAGCTTCTTTTGGCATTCTTGATCCATTTTACGTTTCTTGGCTTTTTTCCTAACATTTCTGTCAATGGCTGCTTGCTACCACATGCAATGGTATAGTGGGAGGATCAGTGGCTCAGGGAAAGAAATACTTAATAGGTAACATTTTGATTTTATAGGAGCTGAAAGACTTCACAGGTGACTGAGAGGAAAGGAACAGACTGGCTATCTTGGGTTACAAGCACACTAAATGTGAAAATAGCTTCTAGTGTTTTTGAGACATGTTGACCCAGAAAGACCTGACTTCTCTGTAGTGGTATATGTAACTAAGAGTCTGGGTAGAAAAGGCATATTGGGTGTGCAGGAGATAAAAGCGGAGTACCTAGCATAGCTTGGAAAGGCACAGATGTTTTTGTTTATACACGTTTTGTTTATATCTCCTGCATGTGGCCAGGCTGGCATGAGATGCACTTTCCCCACAGCAGCCCATCCAGTGCTGTGCTTTGCACATGTGGCCAGAACAGTGTTGATATCAGAATAATGCTTTGGCTGTCGCTGAGCAGTGCTGGCCCAGCATCAGGACTGTCTCTCCAGTACCCCCTGCCCCAAGAAGGCCAGTAGGCTAGAGGTGCGGAGGGGACACGGTCAGGACAGGTGACCAGAAGGATATTCAAAACTCTATGACCCAGAGCTCAGCAACACAAGCTCAGGGAAAGGAGAATGAGGTGGGAACACTTGTTATAAAAGTGTTTGTCTTCAGAAGCAACCACTATATCTACTGAGGCCCTGCTTCCATGGGCTGGACATCACCTGCTGATGGGAAGACTTCTGCACATAGCCTTTTTTTTTTCTTTAATTAAACTGCTTTTATTTTGACCCACAATAAGTTTATTTTTTTCACTATATTTCCTTCCTCTTTCCTGCCAAGGAGGGGGAGTGAGAGAGCAGCTTGGTGGGCACCCAACGACTGGCCAAGATTAAGTCACTACAATTCATTCTTCATTTTAATCATTTTATATATAGTCTTCCTAATTTGCTTAAATTTACAAGAAAGCAAAAGTTTGTCAAGAAATACTTGTTCTCAGGACAACTCATATATTTAGAAAATATAAAGAAATTCTCAGCCATGCTATTGGAAAGCTGAATGTACATGCAGATGACTGAAAAACAAAATGAACAATTTTTTACATGTGCAAGCCCTTCAAAAATGCTTGTTCCAGTTTTTTGCAATTAGATAATAAAATTTCAATTTTCCCTATGCCTTTTCAATGATTTCTTTATGTCCTTACATCACTGTATCTAGAGCCGTCATATCTAAACCTTCAGAAGAACAAATCTAAGCCTTCAAAGCCTTCTCCCATAATTCTTTGAGTCAATGTAATCCTTTATCATCCAGTTTTATTAATGCTTATTTGTTGGTTAATGAATGTAAAGTAGTGTTTGTTTTGTATTGGCTATTATCACAGCTAAAGGAATATAGCCTGCTGCTGGCATATTCTAGGAACCAGCAGCAGTGCATATGGAAATATAATATGTAGGTCTTGCAACTGTAATAAATAGTTTTTGAAAGAAAGAGGTCACTTCAGTTCTTATTGAAGGCAACTGGTTCATGCAGAACATGAAAAAAGTGCATCTGCATTGAAACTACACAAATAAAACCATGTCATAATTTCAGTATATAATATATTAGGATGCTACTAACTTTCCTGCACTGAAAAGTACATTAAAAAAAAAAAAAAAAAAAAAGCAAAAAAAAAAAAAAAAAGGAAATAAAATAGGTCAACTTCTGTGTAAAGCAATTCTGTCCCTACAAAGATCTGAAAGTTAAAGATACACTGGCAACTTGAAATACGGTCAATTGAAAGGAATAATTTACATTTTGTAACTCAAATCAGATCTGCCTCTTAATCTGTATTGTGGAAGACCCAT
>CM021797.1:80081720-80098650 GCA_011076525.1 Nettapus auritus
CCCAACCTGCCCCCACCTTCCCCCCATAGCTCATTGTACTGTTGTCACTGAGACACCTGATCAGTCCTAATTCTTGCTTTTATTTGAATTAGGGTGCCACCAATCTTGGATCCATGTCAGGGCCCATGTAATGCCTTTGGGCAACACTGGGGATTAGATTAGCATTTTGGTGTTGTTCTAAAGCCACATGGTCAGCATTATAAGGATCCCATTAGAGATAAAGGGACCGGTTACACAAAGACTAAGAAATATAAGGGCCAGAGGAGGTTGATGTAATTGGCTGATATTAGAAAGTGCTTTAATTAATGAAAGCATACTGTGGTTACTACCCCTTTTTTATAGTTTAACATGGCTCTTAATTACATTCTCAGTTGTTCGTTTACACTGAGCATGTCTTTCAGGACTGCCAAACTCTTCAGGGAGAATGAAGCAAGCATGTTGTACTAGGTTGGCCAGCCTCACAATTCAACCCCCTGTCATTGGCTGATAGAAGAAGTCTAGCCAGGAAAAAAAAAAAAAAAAAAAAAAAAAAAAAAAAAAAAAAAAAAAAAGGAATGTTTGCCTAATCAAATAGTCCCAGAAATGACAGGATGTGGAAAAGTGAATAATCAAAATTTGGGGAGCATCAGACAGGTTGCCCGCACCTAAAAACTGTTTTAGAAATACAAATATATTTTTGAAATGCCGTCTTCCAGCAGTGTGGACAGTAAGGACTGCCTGAGCCCAGAAGGGTGGGTCCTGGAAATGTTACTTCCACTTAGCTGTACAATTACATGGATTTGCAGTCTAGTCCAACTGAACACTGTGTACCTACACTACAATGTAATTGTTGGATGTTCCTGATAGATGTTAGGACTCAGTGCAAGATTAATCTTTCATTTCCCTCGCATACTCAAAGTTCTAGTTTTTATTACATTTTTTCTGTCATCTCCCATAGTCCCATGAAAAGAACAGCTTACATTTAAAGAAAACAGGTAAAACTTTTTTAAAAACTCTAAACAGTAACATTCACGTGATAATTATTTTTGAGCAAAGATCCTAAACTCTGTTTTACTAATTTAGGTGTCTACAAGGAATGTCTTTTTGATAAGCGTCTGTAGTCCAGTGAGAAATATCAGACAAGCTGCAAATAAGTACAGGTTAGCATTTAATTAGTGCTGAAATGTCAATAAAGTTAATATGTATTTATGTAGTTAATATGTATTACAGCAGAAACGGTGTAAGAGTAGGATGATTGCTGCTGCTGCTATTCTTTTATATGCTTTTAACATTGTGTGTATCTCAAAGTAGTTCCAGTAGCTTTAGCATTCTTAAATGTCTTTTTACATAAGCAGATGCATAGATGTCTACATCCTTCACATCTTGGATTATTTCAATACCTAAAGGCACACGTTTCTTCAACGTTACAATCACAATGTTCATTACTATTAGCATGCAGGGCTCAAGCTGTTGGCTCATTTAAGTCTTTCATACCATGGCCTAGCTAAACAAAGCAGTATTTTGCCAGTATCATAGATTTTCAAAATTTTGAATTTCAGGTTACAGATATGCAACTGTAAATAAATAAATATATATATATATATATTTAAAAATAAAAAATAATAATAAAAAAAAAGGTAGAAAAAACAAACCAAAGAATAGGTAGGCACATTTCAAGGCCATTGTGTTTTGTTACATTAAAATCATCTTTCAACAGATATCTATTTATAAGATCTTGCATGGTATGTTTGCAAAATTCCTCATACAAAGTTGTGACCTGTGGTCACTTCTGTCAAGCAGGATCTCTGCACAGACTGCTCGACATCCAGTAAACCTATCAAAGTATCACCATAGAAAGTAACCAAAGCTTCCCACATGAAATGAACCACCAGTTAAGATACTGATTTAGTAAACAATATTAAGAGAACAGGAAACAAAGATATCTTCCTTTTTTAAATGCTTTCAAATCAAACTCTGCATTTATGGATAGGACAGGAACTGAAGAAATTTGAATTTTTGTGTATTTTATGTACCTATAATATCCTATCAAAGCAGCAGTAATGATACTCACCAAATGAGTTCTCAGAACAAATTTAGCAACTGTAACTGTGCTGTTCTGCTGGATAAACAGAGAAAATCACCAGTTCATGAGCTTAATATGCATCTTAAGTCCCTTCTGGCTTTAATCATCAGTTTCATTTTGAATTCCCAATATCTGAATTAATTGCAGGTGTCTGCTTCCAATAAGAGTATAGTCTTTAAATTATACATGTCAGTGCATCACTTACACCATGTCACTTCCCGTTAAATTTCTTTTCACTGTAAGTCTGTTTAACACAATGTGACATGATAGAAGTGTGCTGGCAACTTGCAGTACCTCAAAAATAAATACAAAGTTTTAGGATATTATATTCTACTGATCTTCTGAGTTATCTTAGGATGGCTAAAATACATAGATAATAGCTCACTGGGAAACGTCTTGACCAATAGCTGAGGGTGAAAAGGAGCCAGATGGTAATCCTGAAGTTGGCACAATTCTGCTGTGAAGAGAAAATACCAAGAAAAAACATGCTATTTAAACATGATCAGAATACCTGTTCATCCATTAACTATACACAAAAATAAGTTGAAAGGGTCATTAGATAGAGAAATATGCAGAAAGGGAAATGACTCCAACCAGAGTTGATTCCATATGAGTTAAACTGTGAAGTGGGCCACTGCCTTCAGTAACTTCACATCTCAGGTACGATCTCTTTCAGAAATATCATGTAGTTGTGCTGGTTTTACCATGCTAGGCAGTTGAATACCACAACCGCTCTCTCACTCCCCCTCCTCAGATGAGGAAGGGAAGAAGTAAAGGAAAGAACAACTCAAGGGTTGAGATAAGGATAATTTAATTAAAGAGAAATATATATATATATATATTAAGGAAATATTATTAATTAACAATTCAACTAAAGGGAAAAAGGGAAAAAGGGAAAAAGGGAAAGGGGAAAGGGGAAAGGGGAAAGGGGAAAGGGAAAAGGGGAAAGGGGAAAGGGAGGGGGGAAAGGGAACAGCAAAAACGAAACAAGTAAAGGCTATATGGAAGTGCGGAGGAAATAAATTATTCTCTACTTCCCGCAAATGAGCGATGCCTGACCACGTCCTTGAAGCAGGGCCTCAATGCACATAGCCAGTGTTCGCGAGGAGGACAGACGTTTTCAAAACGAAAGCCCACCCCTCCCCTCTTCCTCCTTCTTCCACCTTTTATTGCTGAGTGTGACATCATATGCTATGGAACATCTCTTTGGTTAGTTTAGGTCAGCTGCCCTGGTGATGTTTCTTTCTCACTTTTTGCCCACCCCCCAGAAGGGTTAGAGAAAGTCCTGATCCTGTGCCAGCACTTCTCAGCAGCAGACACAACACTGGTGTGATAACACTGCTGTTCTAGCTACAAGTACAGAGCATGGCACTGTATGGGCTGCTGCAGGGAAAGTTAACATCCCAGCCAGACCCAGTACAGTAGTAAGCAAGAACTAAATGCTGAGCTATACAACCTGTAAGAGCAGCTAAACAAAGGCCTCATAAAGATCTTGTAACTGTAGTCAGATCTCTGCGATACAGAGACTCTAAGTGCTGTCTTGACTGAATCACGCAGTTTTAGTAGCACAGTCAAACCTGGGAGGAAATGTTACATAAAAGGTAATCTGCAGTCACCTAGGAATTGTGGTGTTATGAAAGACTTAATTTCTACTGTGCCTAATACAGGAAATAACTACTAATTACTTCAACCTTTATACTTAATTTTGGAAATATGGGAATTACTACACTAATTGGGCACCAGTTTGTGTGGGCTTTGCTTATGCAGAATCCTCAGATGGAGAACTCTGAACATTAAACAGAAGTTAATATTAGATTCTAGATACAGTATTGCAGCTAGCAGTTAATATAGAATAGTATGTATATTTAGTAACAAAACACAGAGGATTATCTACAGTAATTCCACTCATCTACCCTATAGACACTATTTTTGTGGAAAACTCAATGTCTTCTCCTCATTTAGAAAATAATAAAACAGAACAGAAGTTAACTGGACTGAAGTCAAAATTGCACGAGCCTTTGGCAGGCCTTTCAATGTAGAGGCACCATCAATTCATTCCTTATCATCTCTTCTGTAGGTCTCACATCACCCCAGAGCAGCTGTCGTCATGAACAGTGAATACCTTCCCAATTAGGGAATGGATATGGCCAGTTATGCACACAGACCTATCTCTAATATCTCACCCCACCAGCAAATTGACCCTCTGCATTTAGCCAGGTGTTCAAATGAGTAGTTGCTAAATTTTTCTGTTACTGTTTTCTCTTCAAACTGCTATTAAATTCCTTTTCCCCCTTGATGTCTCTACTCTTCAAAAAATTTGCCATTTTGCATACAAAAAAAATTGAGCCCATTCAAATTCTCCCTTGTAGAAACAAACGTTACTGTTCATTCAGGAGGAGATAGAGCCATTATTGATAATGATATTTTAATAGATGCAGTCACACAGATTGGAATTAAAAATAACACTTATCTTGATGAGCAAGATATTCCTGGTTCTCTCACCCAGCAAGGAATAAGAATACAGGAATCTCCTGCATTTTAGATCAAACAAAAAAAGTTTGATGCTCTTGTGAATTAGAAGTGTTCCATGGAGAAAATGGGGAGCTATGAAAAAGGACTGAAGTAGAAAACACCTAGTCAAGAGCTTTGAAACCACTTAAATTGTCTGGAATATAAACTTCTTAAGTACCAACTCTGGCAAGTTTGTGGACATGTCTAAAGCAAAAGATCTTATTGATGCTGAATATTTTGAAGGCATTCATTTTGTTTCTACCTATCTCTTCTGTCTGCCAATATGACATCATGATGCCATACAAAGTAAGGGCAATACATATCTGTTCTATGACCATTCAATTTCCATGAGTCCTTAGCAGTACTACCATGAGCTCTTGGACATTGAAGTGACTTTGACAGAGCATGTCTCATACTTTATCCCTAAGGATAACGGTGTGGTGGCTGTAATTATCAATAGCAATCTAGGACAGAAGTTGAGCCTCTCTGGTAGATGAGCAATTAGTTTCAGTACTGTAACTAATATCAGACCTGATGCTTCATTTCCCATTTACTTTGGAAAACTGTTAGCTTATTATCATTTCAGTTCATACAGTGTTGCCTTAGTCCTGGTAAACTGCTTCTGTGCCTTCATGCAGGCTGCATGAAGCCTTCTGCTCTGAGGTTCAACACTGAGTAGCTCTGCAAGGAAAAGGGGTGCCTTGTACAATACACAGATACTGCTATTATCCCTTACAAGATACTAGCAGTCTCCCCTTTCCTCCTATTTTATTTATTCCCTTGTCTCTGAGTTGACAGGTAACCATTGAGCATGTAGTTCAACAACAGCAACAACATACAACAATACCCAGCAGGAGAACACTTTTCTTGTTTGTACGGATGCTTGTCACAGAAACGGGTGACTTCGCCAGTAAAGGCAAAAAGAAGTAAAATTAGAAGGTGGTGGCTCTCTCCCTCAAAGGCCTCCAAAGGCCAAAGGAGTGGGAGTCCTAGAATCAGTCCAAACCCAGGATCTAGTACACGATGCTTTTGATGTATCTCCAAGATAGCTTTTGCAAAACATCAGCCACAGATGTTGCCATATAATCAGAGGTTCAGTTTACAAATGACTAAAATATTTTGTTGAATTGGCTTACAGGTGTCCATTTCCCTTTTCTGTTACTAAGAGAAAATTTTAATGAGAGTCTGACTCAATCTACTTCATAGTTAAATATGTAATGATAGAAGTCTTACAAATACATAAAGCACAGAGATAAAACAGAAGTGGAAAAAAAAAATGAATTGCAGTTTATTTAGTTCTTTAGAAATTGTTGGCATCTCTCTAGCAAATTAGACTTGCACACTTTATGAGTCCTCTCACTTTTGTTGAACTCATCTTTGAAGTCTTAGTATTAAAAGGAGCTGAGAATCATGCAAATAATATACTTTGGTTTTGTTTGTTTGTTTGTTTTTTGTGTGTGTTGGGGTGTTTGTTTGTTTTTTTCTTGGATCTGCTGCTGTTCACGGAAATGTTGTATGCAGTCCAGTATGCTCTGGAAAGATTAATTTACTAAAGAAACAACTATGTCTACTTGTTCCAAACTATAAAATAATTCAAGTATAAGAGTGGAGCGTTCCTATACATGTATTTTTAATTTCAACTATCTTTGTAAGTATTTCATTTATTAGATTGGAGTAAGCTATCATAATGCTTCCCTTTCACATACCTAAATTTAAGTTCATTCACATCAGGTTTACATTGTTCTTCAATTAATGTCAGCAGATTTAAGTTGATGTCAGTGAGTAGACACTCAGAGATCTCTTACATAGACAGCTGCTTAGACATAGAGAGATGAGGTCTGTACATAAGTGTCCTGAATTTTGGAAAAATATATATATATATATTCAGCGTTAAGATCTAAACTTTACGTATCACATCTAAATTTTAGCTGGCTTTAAAAGGCATATGACAAGTTTGGAAGAATATAATACTTTACTCTGACCCTAGATAGCTAGGTTAAAACTGACAATTTGTCCAAACCTCTCTAGTTCAGAAACTTTTGTGTTTGTTTGTATTTGTTTATAATAAATCTAGATGTAATGGAATATATTCCTGAAGATGTTAAATTTGCATTTGGTCAAGTTCAACAAGAATTTTTAGTGTTGTGTTCAATTTAGTTTATCAAGTTTCATACAAGCAGAATTTCAGTCATTTCACTAATATCATTTAATACCTATCCACTGGCAGTTTGTTCATGGTCTCCAGTGAGCTGATATCTTATCAAAATGTGCTGTCATTTTCATTATTATGGCTATCTACTGAAAAACAGCAGTCTGGCTACATTTCCAAAGCAGTTGCAGATCACAGTAAGGCTACCTAAGCAGAAGTTTCTGCTTTTGTTGTGTCTTCAGTGGCTGAAGAGCTGATTTAGTGTTGTCAGTACATAATATTTTGTAATTATGAGTCTAACACTACCAAAAATCAATTAATAAATGATTTTAATGGACTTTCATCAGTTTCCAAGATGGAGTTGGGGGATTTTATGCAGGAATGGATGGTGACCAGACACTTATAACCAACGGCTTCTTCTTGTAAACTTCGTCTCGTGTTAAACCAGTGAAGCTTGCCAGTGGGACAGCTAAATGAGATGAGGAGAAGCAGGGAGGGTGGAATGACACCTCAAATGTTCTGTTAAGATGTAGGAGTTTAGCTCCCAACCACAATAAATCTGGCACCTTTATTGTAACTTTGAAAAACAGAGCAGCTCTCTCTGTTTCCTATTCAGAAAATGAAAAAGCCGTGTTACCTTTTTTTTTTTTTTTTTTTTTTTAATGCCTGGGTTGACTGGCATAATATAATGACCTGGACAATATGCCCTTCTCAGTCTTGATAGGTTCTGAGGACCTGGGAACACCTGTGCTTGAGGATCACTAATGGAGTAGGATAAATACTGAGAAGCTTACTGATTTTTGGATTGTGAGAAACTTTCCTTTTCTTCACAGGGGAAAAAAAATAAATAAAAATAAATAAATAAAAAGAATGTGTTGCTCTCGAAATTGGAAAAGAGTGCTGAAAACAGCATCTTCTTTGACCATCATGCCCACACCTGCTGTAGCCCTCCTTGGGGTCTGTGCCCAGGCACTGGTGCTGACAGGACAGGAACAAAGCAGGGAATAAAAATCTGAAAGGGAAAGAAGTAAGGCAAGGTCTGAATCCTTCTCATTTGTCTGCAAAAGAAAAAATGCTTGTCATATAATGAATCAACCTTACTGACAAATTACTTTAACAGAGAGGAAATACTAAGCTTTCTTGGAAATAAACACTTTTTTTGGTGAGAATTTACCAGATTAAATACAGCTCTGTACCAATGCACACCAGTACTTTGTATTCCTCCCAGTATTTTCATTTAAAAGGGAGATGCTGTGCAAAATAATGTCCTTGTCTGTCCCTTCCTCATACAAACCTCCAATCAAATTTAATAAAGCTAGTTTGATACAATGCCAGCCTACACTTGGTTTACCCTTGGTCGACTTTAATAGGGTCAAAAATATTTTCGCATTGGCAGTGTACGCATTAATCATTTTTCCAGAGGATTTAGAAAATTGGAAGAGACAAGGCCAAGCAAAATTTTAAATTAATTGGGCCTACCCCAGCATTCAGGGGGTCACCTTGTGTCAGTTGTCCCACATTTTCCAGGTCACAAAGTTCCAGTGTATCCTACATCTGCCATGAGGAGAGATCCATGCTGTGGGCACACAAAGGTGAAAGAATTTCTCCCAGAAAGTGCGAATTTTCCTACGGGCAACCACAACAATTGCAGCTTCCAGATTGTCGCCAGACACCAACCACTTAAATAATGCATGCTCGGCTGACGCCTGTACTTGGTGCATTTTCTAATCGAGTAGTCAGGAAAATTTGCAAACACTCTGTCATTTACCATAAATCCACTGCCTGCTTACAACTACAGAGTAATTAATTTTAGTGCTGCTCAGAATTATTAATTTCAGCTGGGAAATCTGTCTTTACAATCATTGCATCACCCTCCCTTCCTTTTCTTTCTATTTTTTTTATTTTTTTTTTATTATTATTATTTTTTGTTTCCTAATATTCTTGCTAGGGGTTGGAACATCAAAGCACAATTCTTACAAGGGAAAGACTGTCTGTGGCAATGTTAATATGCAAATTCCACTGTGACACCAATAACTGCTTCAACATTTCTGATTGTAATCTGCAATAATGCCCTCTCAGTATCTGGCTGGCTAGCCAGATGTAGTTGCCAATGCTAAGTGAGGGAAGCAAGGGAAAGACTTTCTTTGGAGATGTAATTAATTTATTAGGTTCTAAAAGGGCTTACTTTGTGATAAGGGATGTGTATACCTTTTAGTTCATGCTTTTATTCAGCAGAGCAGAGTGTCACAGCATAAGTGCTGAAAATAACTGGAGGCAAGAAACTTATGTTAAATGGTTTATCATCTGTTTAAACACTCCTTAGCATTTAACCCATAGGATTAATAAGCTTTTTGGTACAAGAAAAAAAAAAAAAAAAAAAAAAAAAAAAAAAAATCTTGCAGATTTATTTGCAAACCTTGAAGTTACGAGAAGACTGGATAGAAAATCTCTTTAATTACCACTTAATATTTACAATCCTGCAGACACAGGCCGTGTTACTTGTTAAAGTGGTTTGCCCCAGTTGCAAGGTGGGGTTGGAGCTATTAAAGAAGCAGTTCAGTGCTGGTCCATTCTGCATCACATCCCCTGTGACCAGAGAACTCATGCGGCTGACTTTGCACTGAATCCACCAATTGCCATCAGTGTCTTGAAATAATCATGCTGGCCATCTTGTAACCTACATGTAAACTTCTTTTCCACTCTATGACTGTGTTAAAAAATAATGTTCAATTGGAAGATTAAAAAGAACAAGAAAAAAAGAAAACTGCATTAAAGTAAAAACTAATGTAAACACAAGTCACTAAGAGTTTAGACAGAGTTAAGTATTTCCGGATGTTTGTGGTTATCTTCATCTAAACAATACTTGTCGTTTTCTGCAGATGGTTCTGCCTCCAACTGTTCTCAAGTCTCTGTAGGACAACCCAAAATGAAATCAATACTTGTTTTGTAAGAGCTGTAACCTTTTATACCAAACTGACTGTTTTCCTGTCATGTGAATCAGTCTAAATGTTAATGAAATTAACTCCTGGAGAGCACTATGGTGCCACTATTATATATATATATATATATATATTATATATTGTATATATTATATACATTATATATATATATATGATGCAGTTTGTTTTCACACTTGGTATGTGCACTTATGAGAAAAAGGAGATTGTGGACACAGTGAAAACCAGCATGCAAATAATGCATTTTAAAAAAATGTTAAAAAGAGAACTACACACCTGAGGAGAATGTTTCACAAAAACACCGCTTATATTTTCTTTTGTAGTTTCTTGCATGAATTAAATGATGTGTTTAACCCTGAAATAAATATTAACTCTCAATTACTTTACAATGACATTGAAATTTGGATCTGGTATATCTGTGGTCTGTCAGTGTGAAGCCCAGATATTTTTTTTCCCGGCAGTTATATTGGACCCTCAAATTGGCATTACAGATTTTTAAGAAATTTCCAAAAAGTTTCTCAGTGACATTCAGAACCTATTTGATAGGATCTGGGCTTTTGAAAACAGACCTTGACAGAAAGCTCCAAGTGGTATTTGGTAGATTGTTGAAGACCATTAAAACAACATGCTGCTGAAAACTGTCATTCCACTGGGATCTTCACTTTAATATTGCAGTTATTTTTTTTAACAAAACAGAGGCTCTGTCTTTAAAAGAGCAAAATTCAGTTGTGAGAAATAATGCAAACATTATGACACTAAGTCAGGAAAAAAATAATGTTCAAGCCTATTAATTAATCACTACAAAATACTGAATAACAGCATTAGATGAGCAATGTTTCTAGTGGCATAAAATATTAGGGGATTATGTCTCATATATGGATGAGGTACTGTGTTTTAAATGTACATATGTGTTATATATGCATAAAGATCTCAACATAATTGTTTCCAAATGATGCTATTAGTGATGTATGACATTACGCACATTACTTCTTTTATTAATTTAAAACATTTTAATCTAATTCAGGATATTTTGCTTAAGAGCAGCACTTTGCTGCTCGTCATTGTATTTTGACAGCAAACTGAATTCTTGTTCACAAGTATAGGATTTGTTTAGCTCCAGGCATCTGTGTTTGGATTACGAGAATGCTGATTGGTTCACTGCCAGGGGCACAAAAAGGTCAAGCTGTCCTTTTTTAAAAGCGCTTCCACCCCCCCCCCCCTTTTTTTTTTTTTTACTTTTTTTTTTCTTTTTTTTTTTGCCTAAGAGTTTGGCTCATTAATCAGAGTTAAAAGAAAGGGGAAAAGGCAGTGACTTGAAATCATTTGATTCTTTTTCAAGGGGTATTTTAAAAAGCAGAACTCAATGTTAGTGTTAGAGGTTGAGTAGATGTTTGTATGGATCATACTGACATACTTCTGACAGGTGACCTGAAACCTTTCAAACTGACATCTGTCACAGAGACAGACAGAGGTTTTTTAGCCTCAGAGCCTGTTTTCATGACATTTCATTTTTCATCAGAGTTTGAGAGAAGGGAAAAAAAAAGAAGATGAACTTGAAAAAATCTTGCCAGGGGCAGAAAATGAGATCAGGTTTTCTGCAGCTGTCTAACTCACCTTTAAAGGTTAGAGGTCCAGGCAAAGCGAAGAAAAAGGTCTCATTTTGATGTTATTAGCTAAAAGGACAGATTACTTCTTTAAGTGCATTTCTACAGTTGCATACCTAGTATAGGACATTACAGTGGTGTAGGTAGTTAAGGGTGGATTGGGTTAACCATTACAAATCCTGATTTCCAGCATTTACATGCTCCTTGCACTGAGCTCAAACTTAGGGCATAAGTTTAACATACATGTAGATTTGAGCTGAAAACTTCAGATCTCTATCATGTGGATAATTTTATATGATAAAATTTGAATCCATGTTTAGCTTTTGATATTATTTTTTTTTTTTAATGCTTGTTAGGAAACAGTGACCTCTATTTTAAACTAAAATGGTTGCAGATACAGACATATGAAACACAAACACCACGGCAAGACTACATCTTGAGGTTTAACTTCAGTAACTCTATCCATGAATTAGATCAAACTACCCTGAATTTTTTTTTTCTCATGTGTTTTTCAGTCATCAGTGTGGCCCTGGTGTGTTAGAAGATGAAGGTTATCCCAGCAGACAAGCTGACTTTTTCCAAACCTGCCACATACAGCCTCCAGACTGAAGTCACTGTCTTATCATAGAATCATTATGACCATCATGAATCATCATAGAATCATCATGACCAACCCTGTCACATTGGGACGAGATAGGTAACAAAGGTCTAGAGTACTCTTCTATACATATCAACATGCCTGAGACTGATTGTTAGCTATCTTGCACAAAGTCATTGACTCAGACCCATATACTCACTGAAACGCACTGAAAAAGAGATGAGAAAATCCAAATATTGGGCTACAAGTGAACAGTCAGTGAGGTTCCTGTTCCACAAGATAGGTACCAGCTGCAACACAGGGGTGAAATAGGACACTTGCAATACTTGTTTTGTTTAGCTAGAAAACTATGTGATCCTAACTACTGATACATATGAGCCAAACTTTTTCCAACACACTTATTATAGAGCAGCAAAAGCAACATGTAGGGGAGACTGAAGAGTTAGGACATATTCTCTTCTTTCCTTTCTCCTGACAAGGGTAAGAAGGAAAATGGGACAAATCATTGTAATTCAATTGGTGTGGGAAGATGACTTCAATACTTTACTGTCAGACAGTAATTCTTGCTGAAACTATGCAGACAACAAAGTCTTGCACAAAATTCATCTAGACTGAGGTTTTTGCTACTGACTTGAGATTTTGCAATGTGTTTGTAAAAATAATTATTAATTTCAGCCCAGGCTAAAAGAGAGCTGAAATATGTTCTTCTTGCATACTCAACCACACTGAAGTTCAAGAAATTACGCAAATTGAATGAGTTCTTGCTTGGCCCTTGATATGCAGGAGTAAAAATAAAAATAAATAGAAAGTATAAAACAGCGTTTTCATGCACTGCTACATCACAGAAGATATAGATTGGCACATCTGCAGAAATTGCTGGTGTCTCTACAATTCTGAACTATCAACAAAACCTGAAAATAGCTAAGCTATAATATAATCAAATATTCAACGATATCACCATAATAATAAATTGGATAGGGCATCCCATGCAAACTGAATTTTTGGTCTGCATGTACCCTGTCACCTTGACTTCAGTTCCTTTCTCTCCTAAACATTGCATATGATGCTTCATTTACTTCTGTTTAACGTAATATATATGTTGCAAACACCTATATCATGGTCTCAAGGCTACTCATATTCAGAGATTGAATAAATGTTCTCCCGATTCTCTTCGGCATTTAGTAATTTATTTGAAAGGTATTAAAAATGACAGGCAGAGGAATGTGCTATATTTCTTTATGAATCATAAGATATTTCTTCATCAGTTCTGAATCTGTGCATTGTTCTTTCATGGAACCCCATCCTTTCTGTCTTTGGTCTATTTTTAAAAAATAAAGGTGGACACCTACTGTCATAGTTTCAGTGTAACATTCTCCATCTGGGATGTATCCAGCTTTGCAAAATGATTATTAATGTTAGTGTTCTGTATTCACCATATTTTTGGGCTTTATTTTTATTTTTATTTTCAAATGATCTGGTTTTGTCTGATCAAATGTGGATTTACATAATCCTTTTCCTCCATTCACCATAAAGAGTATTGGTCAATATTGCAAGGACACAGCTAGTAACATTTTTCCTTAGCCGACTTAATACAAGGGAACATTAGTAATATTTTACTTATATACAGTATACAATAGATGTAAATTCAGAGACTATGCTAGATCATGTTTGAGGAGATAATAAGCCTGTGGAGGGAGATATAAAAGTGGTGTGGAAGAGCTGCATCTCCAGAGTGGCTGGCTTGAAATCTGGATGAATATTTAGAGGTGTTTTATAGTGCTGTAACTTTAAAATCATCCTTGAGGAGGTAATCCTTAGCCAGGTAATACTGCTGCTGCCATGGACCCAACCTGTTTCAAGCACAAGTTAATGGTAATATAGGAAACTAGCAAGGACTTATAACCTCAATGAAATTCCTGTTAGCATCTGTGCAGGAGCGTATGCCTGTGGGGAAATCTTCTCTCTTAGTTTTGCTGGACAAGGAAAATTCAGACCCAGCTGTGTACAATGTATTTAAGTGCTGAGCAGAACATGTAAAGCACAAGAATTACATGGCAGGAAGAATGGGCAATATGGAAAGATGGGGAAAATTGAAAAATCAGATAGTATTTTCTTAGAAAAAGTGTGCCTCTGGCTTTATTTGGGCTGTGATTGTGCAGTTTCACACATCTCAGGAGAAATCACTCTTGAGGTTAAGAAAAATATCAGTGGGAAACATAATGGAGTTTGGAAGAGCTACAATTCTGAAAGTATAGGTTATTTTTTCACAAGAGAGCAGGATACCAATCTGAGAAGTCCAAGCTGATCATATAGGGGCTTTGAGTGGTAACAAGAGAACTAAGCCCATCAAAAAGGAATGAATTAAATGCTGAGAGAATAAAGAAGGAGTCCATAGCAGTTTAGAAAATCACTATCTGGTATTTCCAATACAGAAATCTCTGTCATTTTTAGCTAACCAAGAAGAATAAGAGAAGATTTTTGTGTCATACAACTTATTCATTGTTATATTAATTACTATTTTTATTCAGAAAGGAAAGGAGAAGTATGTGCTTAGAACACAGCCGACACCAGGCATACAATACACAATGATAGTGTAGGTATGCATGTTGCTTTCCATTCCTCTAGAGGGTATGATTGTACTCTTATGGTATTGAGTTTGAAAGGGCCTGGATTCCCTCTGTTCCTACTGAGGTTAGTGAAAAATCTGAGAATTCAACAGCTCTGGCAATGCAGATGTTTGTAGTGAAGATGAAGAGCAATTTTCATCATCACAAATTCTAATCTTAGCATCTTACATGGACTTCAGGAAATTTCTTCTCCCATCTTTTTCCTATATTTTCTCAATTTGAAAAAGTGAGCAATTAAATCTGTTCTTATCTTCTAGTCTGATGACTTTATGTGTTACATGGGAATTCAGTGTCATCGTCAAAAATAAGATTGTTAATGGTGATCACCTAATGTTTATGTACATCCATAGACTCTGATGTTTATAAGGCCGATAGCAAAAAGAGACATATGAGAAGGTCATATAAGATAGAAATAAGTCAAGCTAAACTCTGTGGTAGTATTTTTTTCATTTAAGTTGCATACTGATGGTAAGCATTGGAATTAGAGCTGAATAATAAACTTCTGTTTCTTAATTTGTTGAATTAACATCACTTGTTAAATGTCCATTGTAATCTTAGCCTGTTCTTGCTAAAATTTTTGATTTCTATTTTGGTGCATAGCACATTGCAGGTGAGTTTGTTGCAAAAATTGGCACAGTTAATGGCATAAATGACCTGGATATGTCCATTCCATTCCTATCCAACTTCAAATTTTACAAATTCATAGACAATTTGAAATTTTGATCTTAAAGTTTATATTTTTCAATATTCACTGGACAATATTGAGTATTTGGACATGAAACTATTCTCAAAAAGGCTGTATACAAATGTAAAGGATTTTTTTTCTGGAATCATTCATCTATATTTAAAGTCTGAAAACAACAATTTAATAAAAAATTTACAAAAATCCATATCCTCAAATTATGTAAGCTCATTGGAAACAAGTTTTCCACAGCATATTCAAGTTCATGTTTAATTTTTAGATGCTCAGCAGTTCAGTTTATGAATGCCAAGTATATATATTTTTTCTACAAAAATAATTTACAATATTTAAGTAAGAGCCAAGTACAGCATTGAAATATAAAGTGTTTGATATAAAATTCAAATTATCAATTATCTTTTAACATGAGATTCATCCATTGCTCTTCATAGCCACCACTCCTACTACAGCATCTACATCTTATATATTTTTATACTGGTCTAATCCAGACTGCATTAGGTTATAGTGAACAAAGGTCTTTACTAAATATTATTCTATGATGATAAGGTATTTTACAACACTTCTGGTTCTCATTTGTCGTGAAGACTGGGAGTCAGAGGCTTTCCTCTTTTCCCCCCTACTCTGAGACACAAAGCAGTATCAGACACACAGCACTTCTTCAGCAAGAAGGAAGTCTCATCTCTGTGAAAAAATCTTGAGACTCTATGGTGTCACCAATTTACCAAAAGGTCAAATAAATAATGTGGGGGTATGTATATATAACAAAAGCAGAGACTAAAAAGGCTTCTCTTACAGAAATAATGTTCAGCCATGAAGCATTCGGCTGGCATTGAACTCTAGCTTGAGAGAACGATGTTGCTGTAAAGTTCATCAAGATAAAACCCACCTGAAACATTTCCTTTTACACTTTGTTTAACATCTGTAGTTCTCTATAAGCTGTTCCTCTCACACAGGTGTGTTTATACAGATGGAATTTATCATAAAGAGAGAAGACATAAAGCGCAACTGGAATAAATCTGTTACTTTTTAATGGGAATTAAATGAATAAATAATTTTAAATAGAAATCTTTTGAAGATTTCCTTTAAATCCATTGGGCAAGGTGTTACTGACATGATGCAGGAGATAAGAATTCTTTGAGTGAATGTCTTCTAATATAGGCAGAAGTACCTATCAGCTGATAATTTGCAAGGTGTGTGAGTCCCCAGATGGAGCATTCCCATTTGAAACTATGCTTACTGAGTGTCTACCAATAACAATAACAAGTGGTGCTGCCACCCGCTAAACACTACAGCAGTGTTTGCCAGCAAGAAATTAGGGGAGGTCCTTTTATTTTTATTTTCTTTTATTTTATATATTTTAATTTTATTTTATTTTATCTTATTTTATTTTATTATTTTTCTGAAAACATACTTAAAGAGGATGGGAGGAGGATGGGAATGTGTCCTTGGAGAATTTGCTCTGTACACTCTTGCACGTTCTGCTATCTCTAAACTACAGACCATAGGCAATGGAGATGAAGAAGTTCTGCCACTTTCTTCATCTTTAATGTACACGAAAGCAAGAGAGGGCTAATGACACAATGTCACTTCCCACAAGAAAAAAATACTAACTAATTCCTAAGCGGTAGGCTAGATGTTGCAGTTAAAGCAAGAAGTGACTTTTGAATACATCCCAAAAACAGTCAGTGTATTACAAAAAAAAAAAAAAAAAAAAAAAAAAAA
>CM021797.1:80098750-80173932 GCA_011076525.1 Nettapus auritus
AAAAAAAAAAAAAATCAACTATATGACACCCGAGCAACTATGAAATGCAGAAACAAGAAACAGATACCAGACTAGTAGTATGTGTCTCTGTTCCTTTCACTTTACATGCTGAGATAGAGCCAATATATATAGAAGCACCAGAAACGATGTCCTCTGAACACGAAGGTAACAACAACAGAAGGAGGGATACACATCTTCCAGGACAGGCTCCAAAGTGCTTCCTGACTTGGCTAACACTGTTTCAGCTGTAGCAGCATAAATCAGGTATGCCACAGATTTTCTTTCCATATCCCACAACTTTTTATCATAGCATCACAGAATGGCTTGGGTTGTAAAGGGCATTGAAGATCCAGCCCCTTGCCATGGACAGGAACACCTCCCTCTAAACCAGGTTGCCCAAAGGTCTACCCAGCCCAGCCTCGAGTACTTCCAGGAATGGGGCATCCACAGCTCCTCTGGGCAGCCAGGGCTAGGGCCTTATCACTTTCTTTGTAAATAATTTCTTACATATATCTAATCTAAATCTTCCCGCTTACAGTTTAAAGCCACTAAAGCCCTCGTCCTAACCCTATACCCCCCTCCCCAGCCTTCAGGCACAGGCAGGCCGCTGTGAGGTATCCCTGGAGCCTTCTCTTCTCCAGGCTGAACAACCCCACCTCCCTCAGCCTGGCTCCATAGGAGAGGTGCTCCAGCCCTTTGATCGTCTCTGTGGCCCTCCTCTGGACTTGTTTTAATGATTCCATGGCCTCCTTGTGCTGGGGGCCCCAGAGCTGAGCACAGGCTCCAGGTGGGGTCTCACAAGAGCAGAGCAGAGGGGACAATCCCCTCCCTTGCCTAGCTGCCCACGTTGCTGTTGGTGCAGCCCAGGGTACGAGTGGATTTCTGGACTGCAAGCACACATTGCTGGCTCATGTCAAGCTTCTCATCAACAACCACCCCCAGGTCCTTCTCCTCAGGGTTGCTCTCAATCTGTTCTCCACCCAGCCTATATTTGGGCTTGATAAGTTGCTTTTGTGCTAGTCTTATTTACCAAATACTGTCTCTTGTGAAAACCTTGCAATGTCCTTCATAGTAACAATAGACAGAGGAAGAGGAAGAGTTAACAAAGAGAGGAAGTTTTTGCTGGCTGTTGTTCTTATAGTATAAATGATCGTTTCAGAGAAAACGGGTTGAAGGAAAGGATGAAACTGACTACAATGCCACGGATTACTTAGCTGATATAAAATAAAATTAAAATAAATAAATAAATAAAAACAAAAATAAACAATTTATTTAATATGCATCTTTTCTTCCTTTTTTCCTTTATCTTTTTCATTTTTCTATTCACTAGGAAATATCATATGTGTCATAAAATAATTCTCAAAATCATGGTGCTGTTCAGAAAACCTGTTCTAAAGTGTGCATTCATGCCTCTATTTAATTTGACTTTAGTGAAGTCAATACTGTAACTCTTAAGAAAACTGAATTATAATTTTGCTATCTATTCCATATTTATTATTAAAAGTCTATTTTCTTACTATTGAGCATTATAGTGTATACTAGTGTAGTATAACCTCCAACATCTGTAGTGGTATCAATAACAAGTAATACATTTTCGTGTAGTGGTTTTTATATTTCAGAACAGTGAAGTAAAAGTAGCACACATGCCGAAAAAATCCACAGGGAAACACTGATAACACCAATAAATGTTTAAGCATCAGCAAGATAGCAACCCTAACACCCTTTCAGTGGGAAACATAAATAATGAGCTTATTGGAGAAATTTAAATTAATTAGTTTTTTTTGTTGTTGCTGTTGTTGTTGTTGTTGTTTTTGAAGGAAAACCAATCCTAACTTATTCATGTATCCTTACCAGAGTTTAAGACTATTACTAAAAAAAAAAAAAAAAAAAAAAAAAAAAAGTCAGCTAAATGGTTGTTTGAACTGTCAAGTTTGTTTGTGGCAAAAAAACCTCCAGCACAGAAACCTCTAACTTACTTCGAGACAGTGCACTTTCTTTACTCCCATCTGTTTGGTTCTGTTGTTTCACATCTAGTGATAACAGATACAAATAATACAGCCAATTACATTTGTTATCATCCTCTGCTATTTTCAGAAGAGTGTTACAATGCCAGAGTCCTCACATGCTAGGAATTGTACATGCAAACAGCCAGCAACTGGCTCTGCTGCTATGTCTAACTTTGTTGGTTGTCTTTGACAATGAAACCCTTCATAAACCATGGTTAGACTCTAAAAAGTGGTAGGGGCATAAAGGGTTTACTGGAGGATTCTATTTTGTCTTTTCATATAACACAATTATTTTATGAAATAAATAGCTTCTTCAGATTTTTCATTATTTTTTTTTTCTTCAAGTACTAAAGTTTTTTTCTTCTTTTTGTACTAAAAATTGCTTTTTATTTCCTCTTTCCTTTATAGATTTGTAGAGTCTGGACCACTCTTCACACATTTTACCACAACACATATATGTATGCATTGAGGAAAGATGGTGAAATTTTTCAGTGAGGTGATTACAACTACACAATTTTTATCTAAAGGTACCTATGTTCCTAGCAGGCACATAATCAATTAGTGGTGTTTTGAGAGTTTAAAGAAATTAAAAACAATACATTTTGTATGAGACTTTGGAGAGGATGAAGCCCTAAGACTTTGGCTTGTTTTTTTGTTTGTTTGTTTGTTTGTTGTTTGTTTTCATTGTTTTTTTCCCTCTTAAATGGAGTTTGTAGAATCTATTCAGCAGGTCTGCATGGTCTGAAGGTATCCCACTGTCAGATCCACACATGTTTTTCTAGAACACTTGCAGGAATTTATTGAACTTGCAGTAGTTTAAAGCTAGAGGTAAGAGAAGAGGGATGATGACAGCTGAAAAAGCAGTGGACATGACCATATGAATGGAAGAAACACTGAAAAATATTCCATAGAAAATATTTATGCATGAAACATACAGGAGAGAGGGAGGGAGGGAGGGAGGAAGGAAGGAAGGAAGGAAAGAGCCCTCCCCCATTTCTCCCCCACTTCAAAGACCAGTGGCCTTACAGTAGTTTCTCTCTCAGTAACGAGCTCATACCTTTTTTTTTTTTTTTTAACTTATTTTAATCCTTGTTGTTTTTCCATTTTTGCTTTCTGCTTCCCTGTTCTATTTATTTAACTGACCCTACTTTTGAGAAATTAGAAATGTACCAAACAAAGAATTTCTGTCCTCTCCTTTTTAGCCTATGAAAAATTAATGCACTTAGTCAGTGTTGACTACTATAGTGTGGGTGAGTGAGGATAAAAGGTGGGTCATAGGGACACTAATTACAAGCTTTCTAATATTTGTGAAGGTCTGTGGAACTTTCACTTATCATTTACCTTAATCTATGATGTCTCAACCAAACAGTTTGAATAGACATTTGAGATGAAGCTGACAGCTTGCAATTTCAGTAAAAACTTAGTTCTTTTAAAACTGTTAAAGTTTAAATCTCATATAAGTAATCAATGAGCCCTGAAACAAACAAAAATCAAACCTCACTGGACATGAAATAAAGTTTGAAAATGAATGCTGTATAAATTTCCCAAAAAGTGTCCTCTGAGTATGTATTTATGTATTTGAAATACAAATGTGTTCCTGTGCAATGAAGGAGTTTTTGTGGCCAGGTACCATTGCTGACAGGGCTGAGATGCAGCACAGCAGGAGCCTGATATGGTGGAAGCTTTCCTTGTGTATTTATTTATATATATTTCCGGACAGGTGGTCAGCCAGATTTATGCAGAAGGAATAAATGACTCCCAGTAAATTCATTCTTCAGGGGATCTGATAGCAGAGCTTGCTTATCTTGTTACATTCAGCCTTTCTGTTACACTAGTTTATATGATTACTAATAGGGAGGCTAAAATGTTTGTCACCAATTTCAAATTTTTTTGAGTTTTTATAGGTACTGAGGTACTTCATGACCATAAGCTTCCTGAAGCCTAAGAATCACTATCATTTTACCAAGCTGAAGGCATTTTCCATTCATTGTTCCTTTTGATCAAGATAGATTTATCCAAATTAGGACCATGCCTGCCCAAACTGGAACAGACAATGACTCTGTATATCCAATTATTCCCAAGCAAGTCTTAAAATAAAACAGCTGTATAACCTATACAGAGAAAGAATAAACCACATGCATGATCCACAAACCTTTCATTTACCAAATGAGGGATTTAGTTTTACTCACTAGTTCTTCAGACAAAGGCATGATTTTCAAACTGAGTGTGAATTTTTATGATATTCATCAGGAAGAGTCCTAGCTCATGATGGATTGAGCATGAAAAATGCACAGGGCTGCAGGTTCTAAGCATGCTAAAACACCAGGTGAAAAAAATCTGCTTTGTTATTCCCAACCCTTACCGATCACTTGTACTCTAATGCCACCCATGGTGACATCACATCAAAGAAAAAGCTACCTTCTGATCCTGCTGTAAGTCCCAGGCTTAAATCAGGGATATGATGCTGCTAAACCATGATTCCTTCTGAGGCTCACCTCAGAACATGCTGTTACCTTTGTACAGCACAAGCTACTAAAGTTCAGTGTACAGTCTTTAAGTTTCCATACCTGAGATTCTTGCAGCATCTGCTTTCTTATCACAGAGGAAACCAGTTCCGCACTGCTGTCAAGACACTGAGAATACCTGCCTCTGTACAGGCTCCACATTTATGGATGTCTGCTCACAGTAATGCAGATAACTTGCAGCCATGCATAGTTGACTAATTCCTTAGGAAGTAAAGGCTCAAGGAAAGACCTTGTACCATGTGCCCATTTCAGTTCAAATGCTGATCTCACCCAAAAAGTTCATCTCAGTGGTGTCTAGTGGCAGGACAAGTGGCAGTGGGCACAAACTGGAGCACCAGGCAGCACTTCTGTGCTCTGCAGGTGATGGACACTGACACAGGCTGCCCAGAGTCTATGGGGTCTTCTCCTTGGGGATCTTCTAAAGCCTCCTTCCTGGACATGGTACTGGGCATCCTGATCTGGGTGGCCCTGCTGGAGCACGGGTGGGACCAGATGAGCTCCTGAGGTCCCTGCCAACCTGTGATTCTGTGACTCTATTAAGTCAAAGCAGAGTCCTAGCCTGACTGTGCTAATTGCTGCCTATTTTAATAATTTCCAGAGCAAAAACAATGCAATTTTACACAAGTCAGTTCACATAATTGTAGATTATTTGTTAGGCCACTTTTTTTCTAGACCATCATCTTCCCTATGGCTGGTTTTGATCTGCAGAGTGACTCTTATAAATGAGATTTTCTGGGCACTCAAAAATTCTTTTAGGAGCTGCCGCTTTCATTCTTTCACTTGGTCTTCAGTGTACGTCAGAAAGTACCTTTCTGCGGTCTCACCAACATCTCCGCAGAGATGAGAGTCACAGACCCTGAACTATGGCTTCAGTGAAGGGCAACAGAAATTTTAGTCAAATGAAAGAAACTTTTTCTCGATATATCAGCAGGGTTTTTCTTCATCAGCAGGTATGATAGTTGAGTAGTTTAGTAAAAACACTTTTGCTGAGTTAGTATATATATATGTGAAATTTATAATGTGAATACCTAGCTCAATTCCCTTTTTGTAACATCCGTTACTGAATTTTTTTAGATAAGCCATTGGCTGGAAAATGCATGTAATTTAAGACTGAATTTTGCTTTGTTCTGTTCTAGATTATAGCAATGAATCTTTGCTATTTCAAAGAAGTGAGCTGATACAAGAGCAGAGTATGGGCCCTGCTGTTTCCAGGCACATGGCAAACCTTACCTTCATTTTGTGTTAACATCACTTTACAGTAGGTGAATTCCATGCATAAAACCAAGAATCTATAGATGATAGGTTTCAATGTCTGCATGCAAAAGCAGTGATTTACATGAGTAATTTCAAATTAAAACAACAAAACTGTTAGCACACCAGCATTGCCTCAACAGCTGGGATTTAATTCTTTCTCAAAACTGCAGCTTGGATAGTTTATCACTAGAGTAATATGTGTCCATTTTGGGTGGGGTATATTTGCTTTGTTCACAAGACAGACAAGGGAATGCCTCAATTAAGACTCCCACCTGGGGCTTCAGCTCGAACCAAAAGCTTAAAGCATCTGTGGATATAGATATCTCTGAGCTTTACATATGGCCCAAATATAGGTATTTATACATTTGGAAGTCTTTAGTGATTTGGGGATATCACTTGTCTGTAAAATGATACCCTAGAGGCTTTTTCAGATTTGGACCATACCGAGGAATGGTATGTGCAAGCTATAGTAACAAGGATTTTTTAATTAATTCAACTTCTCTAAAACAAACAAACAAACAAATAATCTATAGTAGTACTTATGGAAATATAGAACATCTAGCAATTGGCCATAATTACATCAGAGGATACCAGAATACATGCAAGGTTTTGTGAGTGAATTTAAGATAAAATGTTGAGCTGTTGAAGCAGTCAGCTTAGGCAATAGTCATGTACCTTGATTAGCATTGGTATTCCAGCATAGATTCTTCTTCTGTACTACCTTCTTTCTTGCATATAACCTTTGTATAAACACTCTCAAACTTTAGCAATAATTTCAGCTTGTGTGCCCCCCCCCCCCCCCCCAAGAAAAAAAAGTCTTTTTTTTTCATATAGGACTAAAATATTTCATATCATAGGTCCTCAGTGGAGGAAATTTGGGAATTTTGCAATGTCTTAATGTTTCCACTATTTTTGAAGTTCAGAACAGAAAATCTGGATCAGTTCTTAAGCTTCTGTGTATGTGTCGAGTGAACAGTCTAAAGCAAAACTGTATAATATATTGCACAAGTTACTTTTTAAATACAATTTACTATGCATCATAAATACACTAAAACTCCCACTATATAAATTTATACCTCAAGATTATATAAGAAACCAGCTGGATAAATCACTATATCTTCAAATAGTATGCATGAAAGCTATGCATAATAACGAAGAGGTTATATATTGTTTCAACAGAAGGCAAAATTATTTAACTGTTTCACTTCTGTGGTAACAACATAAAGCAAATCTTAAAAACAGGCATCAGAATTTTAGTACATTTCTAATGTCTATGTGTGGCCCATCCTCTGTGTTACAGAAAATGGAAATAAAACTTTAAAAACCTTTTCCTGGCATGCAATTTTGGGGAAAAAAATAAAAATAAAAATTCACATTTTCACTTAATATGCAATCTTCTGTGCAGCATCTGCAAGTATTCTGCTTCAGAGATCCAAAACAGGCAGACCACAATCCTCTTCTTATGTTTCAAGAACTGATAGCACAGAAGCATAGCTGTAAAAATAGGGGTTCTATCTTTGTGTTCTGTATTATATACTGACAAAATGTGGAAAAAAAAAAAAAAAAAAATAAGGACATTTTGAACATACGTCTTCCTAATTTTTACTTAGTTCTGGCTTTTCCATTTGGAAGGCATTAAAACATAGACCCCTCAAACATATATTTTTTCCCTCCTTTGTTTTTTGGGGGGCTATGTTCGGTGGGGGAGAAGGTGTTCTTCCCTCATCATATTTGCCACCTCCAAAGTGTATGGCTGATGCAGTGATGCAGAGATCCTGTAGAGATCTTGGCCTATGCTCATAGCTAGTTGTAGCATGCAGAAGGAAATATTTTTTTCTGTGCCATGCTTCACTCATGGTTCAACTTCTCACAAGATTTTGATTTAAAATGAGATGCCACTGTCAGCTGAGCCATTGTTCTCCATTCCTTTACCAAAACAGAAGTATTTTTTAGTAATTAAAATTACTAAAATTACTAAAATTAAAGTTAAATAAGTGTTGTGAGTTCATTTACCTGCAGGGAGTATTTCACACCACTAAAGCCTACGGTTTCAAGCTTTAAGCAGTTTCACTCAGCTTTATCTGTTATCTAAATGACACCATGAGGTGCCTTTACATGATGGAAAACAGACCATGACCATATGGGAAAAAGGACCAAAAATGTCAGTGATACTAAAAATATTATGTTATTTAAATTAAAATATTAATGTTTGTAAATTTAAATATAAAATATAGTAAATTATTATTAATGAGACAGGATGTCAAATGTCATCTGAAATGACGTGTTTTTAACTGGTATGAATCCAGTGCCATCTCCTTGATCTGGTTATCACATAAAGGACATCTGTCATTGCACATATTCTATAATAAATCTCTCATGGTCCTAACAGAACGAAAATGGCTATAACATAAATGTGTCTATGTTTTGTTTGTGTTAACAATAATAATTCATCGGTATCAAAATCAGATAAAGCTTTCTAGGCATAAAAATTAAAATAAAATAAAATAAAATAAAATAAAATAAAATAAAATAAAATAAAATAAAAAATAGAATTCGCGCACCTGGCTTTTGGGGTTTGAAACAAAACAATGAAGGTCAGTTGGTATCTTATAATCACAGGTCTAACAGTCATAAAATCAGTCCTATCTATATACTTAGCTCAAGGCTCATCAGTCCCAGCTATGGTATATGCCTCGGCAGACAGAAAAAGGTGCCACATGTGAGTCATTAAAGGCTCTGCTCTGGTTTTACTTCACCTGGCCACAGGCAGTAAGTTTGAGCATTCTGTAAACTCCTGGCTTCCCAGAGAGGTCTGAAAGCATGGGCTGTAGTGGCATTTGAACTTTCCTTTGAAAAAAAAAACAGCTTGACAGAGCAGACAACAACGGTGACTTTTGAGGTCTAAGGGACTTTTAAGGCAAATGTCACGTTTTGCAGGATCACTTCCATAGCACAGACCTGTACAAAATGGAGTGGTGTGCTAAATATGAAGAGATAACTGGACTTTAATTGCTCCAGCAAAGAAATCAAGGACAGGCAAGATAAGAACATATTTTTTTTAAATTCACTTCATAATTCTGATTTGGATGAAAGGGCATTTAGGGCATTTTGGGTACATTTCTGTTGAAAAAAAAAAAATCTGTCGGGTGTTATGACTTAAACATATACCTATTAAGCTCAACAGGTATCAAAGTGATAAATTGAATTGCTGCAGCTGGCCTGCACGTGTGCAACAAAGTGGGGGCATGGGACCTCTTGAACATGCTCAGTTAAACAAAGCATGTGCAGTCAGTTCAATGTGGGATGATACAAACCAATGCAGCGCAGGACTTACTGTCCAGATGTACATTGCAAATGTAGCAAGAGTTTACCAAGAAAACAAGGCTATCAGTGGATTTTATGTGTAGCTGGCAGAGTAAGTGTCCCTAATGTTAATTTACACTGAAGACTTTTAATAGTAAAGTTAACCAACCACAATTTTCCATATTTTATTATGGTTTTATTTTTCATATACATACAGAACAGCTTTCTCTCTCCTTAATTTCTAAGATCAGCATTTTTTTTTTTTTTTGGATTTGTTTGTTTTTTTAAACAGGCTTAGAATTTGTTATTGATAAGCCATCTTAATAAGAAATCTTATCTCTGTCTACCTCTGGGTACAGTTTTACCCCAAAACTATTGATTTTATCAGGCTGAAGGCTTGTGGAGAGCTTATTTTCAAAATGACCACTTTTTCTGTTACATTGTTCCACCATTTTATTACTGCCTCTAATATGTTAGGAAAACCTTAAAAACCTGGAATATCAACTCATTTGTTAAAAATAATAGTAATAATAATAATAATAAAATAAAATAAAACTGAACTACAAAAATAGCCAAACATACTTTTTCCAGAGTACCTAACTTGGAACTTGTGTATGCATGGGGTGGTTGTATTGAATTTATAACTGTCAATGTTTTTCATTCATTGCTAGCAAGCCAAGCTATACTGTGTTGACTATCCTCACTCTAGTGAAGAACGATGACTCTAAACCTGATTGGCCTTACTAGAAATGGTGAGCATTCAAAACAAAACCCAGAAGGCTCCCTTATATTGTAAAACAGCAATGTGTTTTCTGTCTTAATCGAACTTGGACTAAATTGTGATTTATTCTGAAGACCATGCTACAGATACGTCATCTGGAAACCTTCCTCCCAAATGGTGGATTTCTGGAAGGTTCCTCATTTAGGAGCAATTTCGGGAAAATTTCTTGATTAATAAGAGGCTGTGAATAAACTTTAAAATGATGGCTTTGTTATTGCTTTGGCACAATATGTTAACAACACGGCAAGCCCTGCCAAACTGCGAGTGCTCTTTCAGGCGGATTATGGCCTTGTTTACATATCCAGCTGCACTGGGGCTGTGTCCGTGGTGGTAATCGAACAATGTCCCCAGTGGGGGTGCCCATTAGGGGAGGGTATACTAACCACAGTTTGCTTTGTTTAAATTGAGCAAGAATGCACAGCGGTACTCTGATCTTGGGGAAAAGTGTTGGAATCCTACACTTTCTGAATCCTGTTTGGGTTTGTTTAATGGGGATGTTTGGACTGCTCAAAAAAATTGCCGGCCGCAAGATTGCACTGTAAAACCGCTTTGAAATGTTTCATGCGGTCTGTATGGAAGTAGGCATAAAGCATAAATACTGAGTTAAGTGTCTTATTATAAAGCCATTTACACTGTACTCCTAAATAAGGATTACATAGGTGAGTAAAAGTTTATAGCGTACTGTTCTTAACTGGTAATGAGATTTCTCCTTGTTTTGTTTCTGTTTGATTTCGGAGGGAGTGGGCTTAATGTGCCTGTTTGTGCATGTGTCTTCATGGACCTTTCCAGCTGTTTTATGAGAACATGGACAGCAAGTACCTAAATGAAACATACATATTTTTACCACGTGCATGTAATTTATATTTAAGGAAAGCAGATAAGTGGTTAAAGGAAGGGCAATCAAATCAGTAAGTCTACTGCAGAAATATGATAATTTTACAGTACTGTGCCTATAAACTGTTACTGCTTTCATTTTTCAGTTCCTTACAGTTTTCTACTCTTGAATATGAAAATTTGTAATGGTGAACTTCATTATCTAGCAGGCTGCAAATTACTAAGCCAGGGTTACAGTTCAAAAACAGTGCAGATGAAATGAAGAATTCCCTAGGAAAAAGAAAAAAGAAAAAAAAAAAAAAGAAAGAAAAAAAAAGGGAGGGGGGGATTTTGTATCCTCCAGTAGATGTTTGAATGTGTTTAGATTGATTTTCCTTTTCATATTTCTGGGTCTGATTCTTGCCAGTACACATAGAAAGCTTAAATGATTAAGTTGTTTAGGTGATGTGGTGAATTACTCCCGAGGCACAGGCATACTCAGTTCCCAATTAAACAATGACAAAATACTATAATGTTTTTTAGATGTTCATGAACATTGTTGCCAGCCAAAGACTTGGGATGAAATCCTGTCTGGAGCAAAGTGAAGTGCAGGTCTCCCACTGACTTCAGCAGAATTTCCTTTCCCCACATCTCCCTTCTGCAATCATTTAGCAGTGTATTATTAAGGCTTGGCTTGAAAACACTTCCTCACCCCCAAGTACTCTATCAAACCACTTGTAGCCCTACTGACTTATAATGGCTGCTTTCTTTCTTTTCTGGTCTATGTGGATTTCATAAAAACAAAAAGGAAAAAGGACTGGTGTTTTTCTCTGTTCCTGAGAAATGTGCTTCTTCCTTATAAAGGCACTGGGTATTTGCCAAGATCTTTCTTTTCTAACCAAGTATTTACATGGAGCTGGATTGTTCTGTCTGGATTGTTCAACTGTCCTCCTTCTTGGGAGAGACAGCCTCATGTCAGAGGAGTGCCAGGTTTCAAATAGCAAGTCATCAGGAAGACTAGCAACATCTTTCACATGGGACTGGGGAGTGACAAGAGTCTGTGGCACCACAAAAATGCATGATACTGCCCAAACTGTGGGGAATTGGAAGGTGAGACCAACACAGGGTCATGTTTGTAGGGAGTCTTTGCTAAGGAGCAGGATTCAGCTCAAGAACATTCATGTGCCACTCACTGTCCTTTCCAAATAATACCACAAATCCCCACAAGCTCCAGTTTTGGTCACTACAGATATCTCGTTCTTTACATGCACTTCCTGATGTGCCCCATGCTGTGTTTTGCATTACAGAATTGCTGATGCACAGAGAATCAAATACTTTTCCAGACTTGTGGACTTTGCTAGTAATGGTGTTTAAAAGATTAGGGTTATATTCTACTCTTGTTTTCTGTACAAAAGGCTTGGATACAGACTACAGATATTTACAATACCCCCTCCTACTGAAATAGCAATTGATTTATTGTTTCTCTAAGTATGAATGATTAGTATCTTCTGTTCTCTATGCTGGAATATCCTAATTCTATCTTTAAGATTAAGTAAAAAAGTACTTTCCTTTCTGTTGTCATTAGGTTTCAGGTTTTCTAGTGCAGTATAAAGAGATGATGCACTGGCTAGAATTCCTAGAACCATTTATATTTAGGAAAGCAGTTATCTTTTTAGTATAGGAAAGATAGATCCATAAACCTTGGGTTTATATTCAAAATGTGAGTCAATTGGTGATGATGATAAGGTGATGATGATGTTACCCAACATAAAACCTAGCAGAAGATAACAAAATTTGAAACATGAATAAGCCTGCTCAGGCTGAGACAGGAACAGCACTGTTGGCTTTCTCAGAGAGGTAACGTTGCAACAGATTTATGAAAATTGAAAGTAAAAACCTATAAATGGTCAGAGGCCATGTTTTCCACCCTTTAAACACCATTGTTTCTCTTGCACATGTTGTATGTTGGCACCCACTCCATATCTGCTCCTTCCCTTTCCCTTGGCCTCTGGTCTTTCCTCCAGCTGTTCTTCAGCCCCACTGATGCTGATAATCTGATGAGCCCTCCTAGGCCTGGATGGCTCTTCCCAGGGCATGTTTCAGCCATTCGTTGGTTAGATCTTGGGTTTTAGTAGGTACTCTTTGCATGAATTTCACATAGGAAGCTGTTGCCTCAACAATCAATCAGCTGTGTAAGAGTCATGATAGGCCTATTCCTTCAGGTAGTGGTTGTAGCTAATTTGTAGGCCTGGATTTAAGTACCAATAATATAAGTGGATTTTTCAGTACTTGCCCTTTGCAACTTTGAAAGGCAAATCACCAGTTAATCTATATCAAAGAATGGACCTTTATAAAACCGAGCTACAGCAGTCTCACTGAATGGGTGTTGAGCCTTGCTCATTGACTATAATCTCACTTGCCAGGAGTGAGTAAAAGCTATTAATTGTGTCCTACAGTATGTGAGGGAAGTTGGGCCTCTCCTGCCCCTGAGCAAACTAACCAGTGTCAGTCTGAGCAGGCTGACTGGGGACTGATGGCTCAGGGTGACATCAACAGCTCTTCTACATTTGCAGGTGATCTGCCATAGCCAGGAGTAAGGATCACCGGCATGACGGTCTGCAATACTTTAAAGTGTATTCAATATTGACAGAATTATTTCAGAATAGAAGTTTTCTTGGAAATCTCTTAGGATTCTGCTGATATTTTATGAGCTAAAGTCCCTTCACGCAGAAAAAAAAAAAAAAATGTAGAAAACAAGGTAATTTAGAGATTAATTGCTAATAGTGTGATACTTGACAGTAGCAAATAAATAGTTTGCTTTATATCTCCCTGCTTGCCTCACTAACTACACAAATACAGGGAAACCTTCTAATAATGTGTAATATCTGGGGAGATGGCATTTTACAGGGATTGCATAGCTCAGCTAAACCCAGGTTTGCTCTTCAATACTCAACATATCTGCTGTCGCTTCTGATTGCAAAGGGTAAGCTTATTTAAACAAGGATCCACCCAATGAGTATGTCACATTTCATGGCCTCATGCAGTAACTCCTGCACCATGTACCAGATAATTTCCCTTTACAATTTCAGCCTGCAGGGTTGATGCTAGAAAATACCAGCTGAGATCTTCACTACAAATGTGGGCCAAGATCCTGCAAACAGATGTGCACACAGAGACAAGAATAAGAATGTGTAAAAAGTTCTCTCTGTCCAGAGTGTGAACGCAAGTGATTTTTATAGCTTTAAGCTTCTTGGTGGTTATGGCCTCAGGCCCATGTTTGTACTGCTCACATTGGTATTTAAAAAATAAAATGGATTTCAATTAAAAGAAGAAAGAGAAGCAATGAACTTCTTTCTCTGCTTGAGTACGTAGATGCACAAGTCTATGTAAAGAGTTTTCAATATAAACATTGTGGCTATGGGAGTTTTAATAGAAGGGGGTTTTTTGGACAGTAGTACTTCTGCCACCAATATTCCTAGCTACTCCTCAAAGTGTTGGAAGGTGTACGAGGCGCAAGGTTGACATGCATTTTCAGGAGTGAACTGATGCCCCCACGGCTCACAAAGGCAATGCACCAATACTAACCACAAATATACTCACCCAGCTGCTCTGCCAGCTGGAAAAAAAGTATTAAGCATCAGCTGTCAGGCTACAAAGGAAGGGTGGCTCCTGCACTGGGAGAAATAAAAATTGTTAATAACCACCACCACCACAAAAAAAAAAAAAAAAAAAAAAAAAAAAAAAAAAAAAAAAAAAAAATCCCTTCCAGGATTCCCAACTCACTTTCGTAAAACTCTTTCAGCTATTCTGGCTTTATTGGACTGAGGTCAATTTATTACTCAGCCACTGCCTACGTGGTCTGAACCACAGAGAACGTGAATGCAGCGCTGCCAGCACTGCCAGGAATCCTCCTGGTCAGGCTCCGCCAGGGGCAGACACAGCAGAGTTAGTCCCTGATGTCAATGGAGGGGGGAGGGTTGCACCATTTGGGTGGTGCTAATTGGAGCAAGGCAGCCCCCTCTGTGTACCCTGCTAAATCTGCTCTTTTTGTCAGCTGAGAGGCTGTTAGCAGTTGAGTTTGCACATCGAGGCTCAGATTTTGGCAGGTACTCTCTATTGCAAATATTAGTAGTTAAGCATCTAACTACTCAATTGCATGTATAATTCAGGCAGGTGCATGTATAATTCAGGGAGCTCTCTATCCAAGAGACTTGCTAATTTTTGTTCCCTGTGGTGTTCATGAGCACAAAATTATGGACACTTTTTTATTTTTGGTGGTGAAAAATGTGCTGCAAGGAAGCAATGTTGGGATGAAGCCCATCTGAAAATCTGTTCCCCAGTGTTTCAGTATACAAATGTAGATGTTAATGTAGTGCTCTGTTTTCAAACCTTGGAGCCTGATTCACTACTGCATTACACCAATATGAAATCAATCACGTTGTGCTGATATACAGCTGGATTAACCCAGAGGTGAATGAAGCTTATTGTCTGCAAGTGCCACTTGCTAAGGTAAAAACTACCCATTAAGAAAAACATATCCTTACCCAATATATGGAAATTAGGATTTTTTAAATGGCTGAAATGTAAATAAGAAAGTTACACTGCATTTCTGTGTCCCTGTGTTTCTACAGTGTAAAATTTCCAGAGTATGACAAAGAATACATACAAGTCCAAACCAGGTCATAATTTAGCATAAAATAAAACAAGACATTTAATCTTGGGAAAAAAAAAAAAAAAAATGAGAATGGTAGAACTATCAAACTATGTGTGCAATTTCCTTGTGCTCAAATTGCATTTTCTCCCTTCAGTGTTATATGGAACAGGGTCTTGCCCTCTAGATTAGAGACTTTTGCATTAGAGGAAACTAGGTTATGTCTTCTACTGTCAGAGATAGAAATTATGAGCTGGAGTGCATTTTAGCCAGTCACTCTGAAAAATGTTAGCCCAAGGGGGTAATAATTAGAACTGTTTTTGTCAGGTGACTGCATTTTAAGCAGTGATGTGTCTGAGAATCTAGCTGAGGGGTTTAATATAAATATAAATATTTTTTTTTTCAGTCAGCACTGTTGCCAGGCTTTTTTCTTTCCTTTTTTTTTTTTTTTTTTTTTTTTTTCCATTTCAAAAGTAAGCACTTTTCAGAAATTATCAGATAAAATGTAATACTGCTTAGCATTATGGTGACCTGATGATATTCTTTCCTTCAGAAACCAATAATTCAGTGCAGTCTGAGAAGTTCATATGTATAGAGATAAACTAGCCCATTATTTCTTATATTCTCAAGCACATATGTATAGAAAATACATGCAAGTAAACAGTTTCTTCTGATTTTTTCCCTTAAAAAATATAAAATACATCCAATTTAATGTCTTAATTCACACCAAGAAAAAAAGCACTGAGCAAGAGAAGACATCAGAAGTAGTGTCTTCAAGACACTTTTCTTTTGAAAATGTTTGTGTCCATTCCCTGCCCCTCAGTGGAGGGAGAAGCAGAACCCATTTGGGAGGATCATTCTGTTGACCAACTAGGGTCCAAGTGTACAGAAACCAGAAGGGTGGTGTGATCCCAGAGGTGGGGGCTGCTCTCTGAAGCAATTTCCAGTGCTGAAGGTTAGGCACACTCGTCATGGAGCCCCCCATACACTGCAGGAAGGGTTGGAAACAGCTTCATTTCTTTTGTTAAGCATTTACATAAAGACGGAAGTGCTTTAATTGATGGCAAGAGCTTTGTTCTTGTTTTAATAAAACCTCTCAGTCTTTGGTTACCAAACTTACTACTGAATAATTCATTGACTTTCCCTTTTTCCATCTTGTGGGTATTTAAGAAGTTGTGCTGACATGAAGACAGCTCCTAGCCTGGAACTGCTCTCCGCTATAGCTAGCAGAGAGGATTTAATGATATCTCTGGCTCCACGCCAAGCTCTAAATATTGCACATCGGTTCTAAAAGTGGGATCATCTAGGAGTTCGGACTAGCAAAAATAAATCTGAAATCGTGGCCCATATGTTTTTATCACTTGAGAAATTCCAATCCCACAGGCCCTGCCAGAGCTGACTTTGCAGCTTCCCCTTGTAGCCGGGCCAGTCAGTTTCCCTGGTTCAGTCTTTGAATGCTCGTTAAGCTCCTTCCCCCTTAAAAAGTGAAAAATAAATAGTAAATAATAATTTCAAAACTGCGCGCTGGGGGTGTGAAGTACAGCATGGGTCCTTCCATTTCTCTGTACCTACTTGCCTTTTCTGCCCGCATCGGCAGGATTCAGCTCGTTACTAAATAATGTGCATGGGCCAAATCCCTTTTGCATTACTCATGGGAATAGTCTCATCAGTTTCAATAGGTTTCTTGTTTGCTTGGAATGAACAGGATTTGCCTTTATGGCATTTCTATAGACAGATAAAGATTTTCTGTATTACATTTGATACAGTCAATTAATTATGTTCCTACTGTACATATGAAAACATATCATATTCATGTCTTTTACACTCATTTATTTACAATCAGTGTTATTAATTGCTAATTTCTAGGTCATTAGCAAATTATCAAAACAAACCTTATATATATCTAAATATGCAAATACACTTAATTTTTAATACTGACAAAAATCAAGAATTCCAGTTCTAGGATTTGTGCAAACTGTTATATAGTTGTTTTACTATTTTGATTTTTAAATATTTTTAAACACATTAACAGTGTCATACTTCTAAGTCTTTATTCTTTCAGGTTTATATATTTGCTTCCTTATATGAAGACATAGAGACAATTTAAATATGAATGCCTTTCTTTCCTTTCTTCTTTTTTTAAATAAGTGCTATAATAGACCTACCAAGGTTAATATTTGTCCTTGCACCTTCAATGAATCCATGGTAAGAATGTTTTTTATTGCTCTGCCATAGCTAAAATTGCTTAGTCCATGCTATCTATAAGACACATCATTTTTCAAACGAAAACTTCCAAGTTTCATCAGAAAAGAGCATATCACACCTGATGCAAAGTGAATGAGTATTAAAATACAGGGAACATAACACCAAGCCACCTTTACAGAAATAACCTCACATTTTATAAAAGATGATAAGTCTTTTGTTTAAGAAAATAAAAAAAGAAAATGCCATCCTAGCTCTCCTGAAAGCTTAAGTGTTTTGTTCAGTTAATCCTAAGTAATTTTAATTACTCTAATAAATGTACTTGCATGCGTATAACTGTTTAAATTGATTTTGTTTTGGCTAAGGGATTCTAAAGGGAGATGACTTGTAGGAAGGGAACTAGGTGGAAAATGCACAGGGTTGTGACAGGAGAGAGCAGGAGGAAAAAAGGGAAAATTTGTCCATTGTTTCAGACTGAGATATGTACGGCTATTGCATGCTTACAGAAATCCTTCCCCTTTTGGGTTTCCAGCCCTTATGTCAGTCCTTTCTTTGTCACTGAGCTGCAAGCTAAAATTAGCAAAGATGTGCTGAATTTATATAATCAATAACTCACTTATTCTGGAAAGAAAGTTTTGTGTCTGAGACATAGATTATCTCTAGCTTATCGGTAAGGGTTTCTGAAAAATGCTTGCACCAAAAGCTATGTTCTCACTGCTACTTCCTGGTATTCCATTAAGAGATGGAAACTGGGGAAGGGGGTTGTTGAAAGGGTTACAGATTTATTCTAAAGGGTTTTTCATCCCAGAACTTCTGATGTCTTTTACAGATTATACTCGTGGCCCATGACTGTCTGCTCTGGTCCAAATGATACTCCTAATATGAATATGTTTTACAAAATTCATATGGATATTTTGGTACAGAAAGAATATTTTGTTATTTTGTGATGATTAGTTACTATCCATACCTGGGACACTTTCTAAGCTTAATTAAAGCACTTGGCATCTTCAGAGAATTTAAAATCAATTGATGTCCTTACAAAACACTTAAATGGCACTTGCCATTATTTCTGGAGGATACATGAAGTGAAATACAGTGTGTCTACTTTCCAGGAGAAACAAGGTGTGGACAGATGTTTGTGTAGTTAGAGGTGTCGTTATCCCTAGGTGGTTGTCACAGACTGGGAACTGTAAGCAATTCTCTCTATATGTTACCCAGAAACTCAGGATAGATAACCTATTCCTTATCCATTGCAGTAGAACCAAAGTTAAATCAGCTTTTTGAGAAGCTTGAGCCAAGAACACTGACCATGCTGGAGTAAATGAGGAGCATTCACAGATCTCTGTACTCTCAGGAATGCATCCTGCAGCAAAGGACCACTAAAAGCAGGATGGGAATCTCCAACTGCTTGATTTTTATTTTTATTTTTTTCCAGTGGGAATGTGCTTACACCATTGCTATCAACATTTAAAAGGCAATACAGACATCCTTATCTTGCAGCTCTTTCTTCATCTCTCTCTGTACTGTATACAAATGATTGTGAGTTTTCCTGATCACTAATCTTACCAAAAAAAAATCCCTCATCATCCTTACATTTGGCCACCTCTTCATACCCAACAGTACTGCTGGTACCACCGTGTTTGTAATGCTTCCTGGATGACTCCAGTCAGTTAACAGGAGCCTATAATGAATACAAACACAAAATATAACTGGAAAGGCTACATGTATATTTTATTTACTAATCTAAGACACCTCGGAGACTCAGGTCTTTCACTGGGCTCCTGTACTGGGAGACAGGAGAACTTCAATATTTCTATGACACTTTTGGGGAGGGAGTGGGGGGCATGTAAAGGCTTGAGACTCAAATCTCCTGGCTAATGGAATGAGTAATTTCATCGTAGCCTCAACAATTGCTCAAGCTTCAGTTTCAGAAATTGGCCTTCCCTTTCATAAAACTAACATTCACTGATACAGTATTTTTGTCTTTTTTCTTCCTTTTTTTTTTTTTAACAAGTTCATGGAGTTGAATGAAGGTTCACATTCTTAGTTGTCCAGTTATGAGGAAAACCTGCTGTTTTCTGGTATACACAAGTGGCACAAATTTAAAGAAACACTGTTGAAATCTAATGCCCCTTTAATGGTTCTTAGGACTTATTTATAAATTCAAGGTTTGTGTCAAGTCTCTATGTGTATTTTCTCATAGCAAAGATTCAGTACTCTCTCTGCTAGGAGGAAGAAAAAAAAAAAAAAAAAAAAAAAGTAAATAAATGCCCAGATGCTCACAATTAATCCTACCCTAACAGCTAGTGTGTGCCCAATTAAAGACATTCGCTAAAAAGCAAAATTTCCTTATCAAGGTTGTTATGAGAGAGAGCTAAAATCCTATGTTACGATTACGAGAAATGCAGTGATTTGTACATCAACGGGTGTTACGTTGGCAAGTGCTTTAGGATCTACTGGGATGAGAGGTTCTGTAACTGAGAAAACATTGAAAAATATGGGATTTGCATGGAAAAGAGAAGTAATTTGTTTGCTGATGTGAGAAGACTGTCATTACACATGCCTACTAACATATAAGCAGAAGGTGAAACAAGAATAAAGTTGGTATTAGTGAGCAAAAGCCCATTTCTAGAAACTGCAGTTAACTTTGTCATCATTTATAACATAGAAGATAAAAGAGAAGGATGCCCAGGATAATTATTATTATTAATTATTATTATTGTTGTTGTTATTAGGCTAGAAAGTGGCCCAACTGAGTAACAACATTTAAATATGATTCTTCACAGAGTGCAGTGCTCTGAGTACGTGCCAGGTGTCTCACTTCATAGGCAAGACCTCGAAAATATATATATATATTTTCTTACCTGACATCATGTCTCTACAATCATAAGATCTTTATCTTGAACAAGTTTGTGAAAAGTAGAACCAATGTAATCTTGTTGTCTTCTCAAATAGGCATGCATTAGCAGTCAGTTTTGTGGGTTCAGTTTCAGGTTTCAGCAGAAAATTATAAAGAATCTCAGACTGTGAACTGATGTTTTCATTTTACAGAACAGGTTGATGTGGATTTTGTGATGTTTTGTGATCACATTGTTGGGGGTGCTTTTGTTTTTGGCTTTGGATTTGGTTGTTTTTGTTTGGGGGGAGAAAGGTATGCCCTTGCTTGAACATGTTTTAATGCTGTACATACTGTTATTATAGATACATCTTTCTAAGTTCTGACCTTATATTAATAATTAGACTTTTGAGAACCGGTCTACTTGAAATAGTTTTCCAAAAGATTCAGAAGAACAAACAAACAAACAAAAATATAAAAATAATAAAGAAAATGTCATGATATGGAGTTTTTGGTCTAGTTTATTTGCTACTTCCATCTCATACGCCTTATTTTTACTGGTCCTTATTTATGGGTAAAACTCTACACATGACACACAAAGTAAATCAGGGTCAATCCCTTTCATATAATCTGTGGTTTCTTTACCCAATTGTTTTTATACTCCTTCCATCATGATCTCCAAGATCTCCATAAATTAAATTGCAATTAAATGTTATGAAAAGGTCTGAAGGCCATGTGCAGTCTTTGACTCTTATATTACACACAGGACCTGGTCATTTTTAGGTTTATGTATAATAAAACCAATCAATAACAATCTGCTATGTTATTTTTACATTCATTGCTAAAATTTAAAAATCATCATGTTCTTTATACATAAGACTGCATTACAGTGCTATGGGAAGAATAAAAAACTCCATGTCTTCCTATCTAGTCCTAAGGGAATTTTTTTTTCCAATAAAGTCAGGTTACAAATCTTCATATTTCCTTCTCGGTTCTGGACCTTCACATGAGGAAAAACAAACGAACAACAACAACAAAAAAATTAAATGTATGAGCAGTGCTTGGCTAGAAATGTGTATTATTTCTTTCAATGGACATTTTGCACCTGAGAACCTGCAGAATAGGGACAGCAGGATATGGGCTCACTGCCTCATCCACTGGCTTCACTCAGCTGCTTCCACTTTTAAACCTTCACACAGTGCTTTGCTCTGGCAGTAATTTCTGCATGGCGAGGGAAGAATAAGGGTCTGGTCAAAACAGGTCACGGTGACAGAATGAACTCATGAACTGGAAGGCTTGGTATAAGCAACTAAGTAACCGAGAGGGAATGTCACTCTGCTTTCCTTACGCTCTTTACACTCCTTTAACATTAGAGGAGTGTGCTCTAACCCTGCCATGGTGTTCTGTGAGATGCAAAATGTGTCAGAGAATATCTGTCTCTCTCCTAGACTTCATATTTGCTTTTTTATTTTATTTTTTTTTAATGAAATAAGAGTCATTTAGATGGAGCAGTACTTTTATTTTTTTATTTTATTTTATTGCATCTAACAGTAGGTTTATAATGGGAGCTTTGTGCTACTTCTGGATTTCTTTTTTGCAATATTACTAAGGTGAACTAATAAAGAGAAACACTTGCTCAGCCTGTGATGATGCTGTGGAACTTCACCACATGATACCTCTGAGACCAAGCATCTCATAAGACTCACATAGACTGGCTGTGTACATGCAAACAAGAGTTCTAATAATCCAAATATATATATAATTCAAAGATGTTTGTCAAAGGAATATATTGTTTCGAACTCAAGGGTTTATGCAAATCACCCACTCTCAGGAAACATGAAGAAACATTAATAGGTAGCAGATTCACTCACTGTGTCTGGTGGAGCATCTTTTTCTTCCCGTAAAGCGTCTATTGGACTCAGCAGACCACAACTTTTATTTAGAATGTCAATACTTACTCTCCCCTTTATTTGGTGCTGACTGGTCTGACCTAAAACAACAAAAACTGGCATAGGCATTCTGCATCTGGTCCTTCTCTATTCAGCTGTCTTCATTTCAGCCAGAACTTAAAAATAACAAAAACAACTTTTCTTTAAAAGGACATGTTAGCTGTTTTGACTCTATATACGGTTACTTTTCAGATTGTTTTAATCTGGTTGACAAGGTCAGCTAGATCCTGAGCCTATATATTTTAAATGTTCTGCTCTTTTGTTGAAAACTATTCATAATTTGTGTTGTGTTCACACAACTATGCATAAGCTCTGCATTGTGCTGATGACAGTAATTTATCTGCAAGTCTCTTCCCATCATTCTGTTATCCCAGCATTTTTTCAGGTTGCTGTTTTATATAAATTTGACTCTACAGTGTTTTTCTTGGCTATGCAAGAGGTAGTCATTCAAAAAGCAGAGACTTATTCCAGGACCTCAACTGACATTTTAGATGATACTGAAACAAAAGTACTGAAGTCAATAAAACAGAGTTGTATTGACTGGAGCTGCATAATAAAACCCCAGAATGGACCCAAAGCAAGATCTCATATTAGAATATAGGTTCTAATTTTGAGAATGTGACAATATCGACCACTAATTCCATAAAGCTCCAGGCTTCTACAGCAGTGACATAAAATAAAGATGATCCTAACAGTGAACCAGATATTCTTCAAAAACAATTTCCAGAATAGCTATCAAGAAGGCTAAAAATTCCTCAGAGCCAACAGCAATTTCCTCTAAACCCAGGGTTTGGTTCTGGACAACATATTTATTCAGCACCACCAACAGTATATAGCTGTGGTTCTGAAGGGTAATTGACCCAGTCATCCAATGGACTTATTTAAAAAACACAGAAAAATGAGAGACGGGGATTATTTTCTGTTTGTTTTTTCTTTTGTTTTTATTTCTCCAAAATTGTGCTAATAAAATCTTTAGAAACCTTTTATCCCTTAAAAGGTTATGTTTTCATACATGATGTTTATGCTTTCAGAAGTGGCAGTATGCAAGTTCTGATACTTCATTACATAGGAAGCACTTAAAATATCCAAGGCTGCGTCTGAAACGAGCTTTCAAGAGCAAAAAATTTTGCCAATCCCATTTGAATTTTTCTGGAGGAAAGTGCTCTTTTATTAACACCCTCCCCTTTCCTGGAGTGGGTAAAAATGGCCTCAGTATTCTTGTGGGAAAAATGAACATTCCCCAAAGCCATGGAAGATATAGCAAAAAACAGTGCCTCTTGCCAAGAACAAAATTGAGCAAGTCTGAAATGTTTAGAGCTTCTGATTAAACCTTCAGTGGTATGTTTCTCTTAGACAAAGCATTTGTCATAAGTAGCATGTCTGCTAGAGTATGATTTATGCCACTGGACTGAAATTGGCTGAATAATTTATGCTGTTTATTGTTCAGTAAAGATTTTTCAAAAAAAAAAAAAAAAAAAAAGTAGAATGAGCAGTGTGGAAAAAAAATAAAAATAAAATAAAAAGGAGATAGACAAAAGTATACATTGAGGAATGTTGGTAGTCCTGAGGAGAAGAAGAAAAAAAAAAAAAAAAAAAAAAAAAAAAAAAAGTTTTTTTCTACATTTAAATTTAATAAAGTGAATCTAAGAGGAAAGCACACCTTACCACACGGACAATTCTAATAGGTGAACATTGTCAGCATTTTCAATGAAACCAATTGGCTAAGAAAAGCTGCCAAATAGGTGTGAAATGAGGTGAAATTACTAGGGAAACACTTTCTTTTAAGGTACTTTGCTTTGTTCCTTGCAGTGCCTTGCAGCAAAAAATTTAATTTAAATACTGAAAATGGAAAGGCAGCTATATTGATTTAAATTTGCTAAGAAAGTCTCAGAATCTATTTCCTCTTTCTCAGAATAAGTACATAATGTATATATAAAGATGTACATGTGAAAAATAGATATAACATATATAATACCTTCAACTTTTCTACTCTTTATGTGTGAATCACAGTTTGTTAGAACCTACCACTATGTGTATTAGCATAAAACACATAACTTGAATTGTCAGTTTATAAAATTTTCAGAATGTATGATTATGGTTCTGCTCTTACTGTAAATTTTTACACAGCTTGTATGATTTATTTTATCTGTTGAAACACTGGTTTTATGTTAACACATTTTTTTCTCTTTTTAACACATAAATTTAATACACTAAGCCTATTGCAGAGGCAGAATTGAGCACAAAAGAATGGAAGGATGGATGGGTAGATGGATGGATGAGTGTGCAGAAGGGGAAAAAAAAAGCATGTGGCTCAATTCAGCTGAAACTATTTCACAGATAACTCACTGCATACTGTGGCTAAAAATATTTGAAATGTTTACAGGCTGCATAATATATATGTTTGACATATTAAAGCAGACTCCTATCAGCTGCTCAGTAACCATTCCAGTGAAACTCCTTAAAAGAAATCAAGCAAAATCACAGCCACCAGTCTGCTATGCTGTTTCTAATTTGAAGGCAAATTCATCTCTGACACACAGCAGATTCCATGCAGGTGGAAGCAAGCCCCTCACTTCTCCTCTCTCTGCCAGTCAAATTATGTCATCAGTGAAGGATCACTGGTTTTTAATGATACGGTGGCCTCCATACTGAGAAGCAGGTCCTAGCAGAGCAATATGCATAGCCAATAAAATGACTGTCACCAAATTACAATTGACACTTAACATCACTAAATCTGCAGTGTAATTCCTTGTGACAGTTGTGTAGGTATATTAGAAGAAAATAATTTACTTCAAACCCAGCATGTAAGACACATTTTCCTGAGTGTAATTCATGTCACATTTACAGTAGCCAAAGCAAGCAGTCTCAAGGCAACCTTAATCTGGGAAGAGATCATAGATACTAACATGTTCATTGAAGTATGATTATTTATGTGTGCAATAAACAAAGCTAGAGCAGTTGTTCATTGTAGGTTTTAATTGTTATTGGGGATTTTAATTGTTATTGAGTTTTAAATGAATGTTAGCCTCTTTTGCTTTAGGGATTAAGAAAACTATAAATACAAAGCAACATTTCAAATGGAAAACTGGCATCAGCTTAAAACATCTCAACATTTTCCTGGGCCAGAAGACAAATACGAGTAATTCCTTACTTCCTCTCCTCGCTCTCCCCACATAGCCCATCACTGTGAGTGGATTTGAATATTTGCATGCCTTGGCATGTGTTACAGCACTAGCATACACTACGCACATTTAACCTCGGAAATGCAAATAGATCCAGGGAGCACTGCCCCTGTAGCAGACTTCCCTTCCCTCCCGTTCCCTCCCCTCCCCTCCTTCTGGACAAAAGGAAGGAGAAGCAAAAGCTCTTTCCTCTGGCTTACCTGTTTCAATACATTCATCTGGGGCAGGGTTTCAAGGAGAACCTGCTCCATCCTTATAAGCATATATAAATGTGACAGAGTTAAAGGTCTCCCCTCCTCAGGATGAAGTGCTTTGAATGTCTGGCAAAATGGGACTGCAAAAAATTCATTCCAGCATTGTCTCCAGGCAATTCACCTTTGGCCCAGTGATGATATGAGTCTTTCTGCTGATGGGGAAGGTATAATCAGTCAGGCCAGGCAGTCTTCAGGAGGCAGGGGCCTATTTGTTAGCAGAAGGAAGCAGGTGTAGCATCTCGTGCTGGATTAGCTCATCCCAGCATGAGAATTACCTTACAGGAGCCCCTCCAGGCTGCACATGGCACAGAGAAGGTAGGTATTTGTTCTGCACATGGTCCCTCCGTGCAGGTGAACAGGGTTATTTAACGAACACAAACATGGGAACATGAATCAAGGGGGGTGCATTTTCCTCTCCATACAAACCAGCAGAAGCACTGCCTGTCAACAGAACAGCTGTGGAGATGCCCCTCTGTGTTGTTCTCCTGCACCCACAGGCATCTGGTCGTGCACCGTGCTCCTCGCCCATTGTGGGAGGAGCAAGCTTTAACAGGCCTTCAAACAAAAACTGCACGCAACTAGAGGCTGGTGCTCAGGGCTCCCGCCACTTTGCCCCATTAACCACTTAGTCATGGGCATGTCATTGGGCAAAGAGCAACAACAACAACAACAACAAAATCACTGCAGAGCACCAAACTCCTCCATCTGCCCCACACAAGGCTGAGCAAACACCCCAGCTTGCCCCCGAATGCCCACGCCTGCCAGGAGGTCACTGTGAGGGTACGGGTTTGCCATCAGGCCAGCAAGGACAGTGCAGAATTATTCTGTGCAGCCACTGATCCCTGCACACCATCAGCAGATGGGTGGTGAGGTCTTAGGACTGCAGCTGTGTAGGATAGCACGGGAGACACATTTCCCTTCAGAGCAGTTGCTGGCTTCTAGCATCCTGGTGATAGCATGGGACGGCTGTGTTTCAGCGAGGCAGCCTGGTGCTGCAGCTTGACATGGCTGTCAGCGTAGGCAGCAAAATAGAGGACACCATGCATTTTGAAATTAGAAAACAGTGTGGGATGTGGTGGTGGATTTTTTTTTTTTCCCTGTCTAGACAGGCAGACCTGTTTCAGGGAACACTGCTGTTTCCCAGCAGTTTCCGGAAAGACCCTGCTCCATGGTACTCAAAGTGGTGGCATGAGGCTGGTTAGAATTTTGGTTTTCCTTCCAGAAAATCACTGGTGCAGTTTCACCATGCAGATTCTGAAATCAGTGGCACAGAATTACACGTAATGGCTCTTTGCAGAAAGTACTCCTCAGCTCTCAAAGTCAATACCCACCAGGGTTCAGATGTAGTAACTTTTATGGAGCATTGCATACCAGAGGAGGTTTTTTTTAATCTACTGCCTTTGTTGTGTTGAACACAATAGCCCATTGTATTTAAGATTTCATTATAGCTGTTATTTTACAGCTGGCTCCACAAACTATCTATGAGCATCTCTTCAGAGCTTTTATAATTCAAATAAGCCAATGCTCTATAATTTACCTGCTTTTTCAGAGCTTCTGCAACTCGTATTGAACCCAATATACAAAAGTGTCCAAGTGATATAAAGAAGGTGAATTTCATTATTTGCCTGCGTGAAGTCTGGAAGTTCCCTCTCATCAAGGCTGTGCTGGATAGATGCTTGCAGTGGGGGCTGCCTGCGGATAGCAGCACCAAAGCCATGCATCCAGAGCGCCGGTACTGAAGTAGCTGTCACCAGCATGAGGAGGCCAAACCCCACTCCAAGAAAGCTGCAGAAGCACACTCCTGCTTGGAAGGATATTTATTCACACTCCTACGCACCAAACACAGGTGTGAAGTGGGAGCCGGCAAAGGAAGGGAAACAAAAAGGCAGAGCAAAATGCGCATGTACCTGGAGCATCTGCCTGGAGCTCATCACTGCAAAGGCAGGAGAAAAACACCACTTGCCAGAGGCAGATTAAGGAAACACACTTGGACATGAATAATTTGGCAGCCAATAATGAAATGCACTTTAATCTTTAGCAATAACTGAAGAACTTGGACTAAATCCTTAACAAACTTGTTATGAAATGCTATCATCCAGTTTAGAAAACATATATTCGTCTTTTTATTGGTGTAGGCTTGTGGATATCCTGGCAAATGCGAGCAAACTGATGCAAAAGCCTAACTGACAGCAGGTGGAATCTAATCTCTCAGCCTTCCTGTGCTGCCAAATAGGGTCATATCATCGCTGCTTCCGAACCTGAGCTGATTTGTCACACAACACATGGCCTATTACCTCATTATCTCACAAGTCTCATTGGCAGAATTTCTACCCTAAAGATATCTTCTCTCATTTCCGAGATTTGTAATATTGCAAGTGAAACTTCGGAGATCTCTGGTGGGAATAGTCTCTTTTTGAAGAATGTTTATCATCGGCTGTCAGAGAGGCAGTCTACTGTGTGCATACATACACACGCAGGGCTGTCATTGCTTCCCCAGCTCTCATTTGCCTATTTAAAAATCATTAAAACCCACAACGGCTGTACTGAAATCACTGATTACATGAAACTGCTTCCGACCCACTCCCCAAGTTTTGGCAAAACATCCTGTCCCACACGTGTCCCTTTAGCCACTGTAGCATCTTGTTCCTTTTCCCCCTCCTTCCTCCCTATTTTAAAGGTAAATTTCACTCCCTTTGCAGCCTGCTATGCCTGGTTGGACCTCCGTGAAATCAAAACATGCTCTAACATGAGCTTTTATTCTCATGTAAATTTAAATGTGGATGGTGGGTAGGAGTTTAAGCCTGCTGTGGGTCTAACACGTATGGTTCCTGGCTTGACTTTGCCTCCCTTGAGGCAGTGACTGTGTGTGGTGCTGCCTGGGGATGCCTGGTTTGTGCAGCCAGGGCTGGAAAAATGCAAGGCTGAGCTGACCTTCCTAGCTGTTCTGTGGCTGTTTCCCCTAAAAATAGCACGGCAACACGGCCTGTTGGATGGCACTGGCGCATCGTGGAGGGGAACAGCACCACTTCCCAGAAGAAGCTGAAAACTTGCCAGAAACACGGTACACACTGGAGTAACAGCATTGTAAAGGTAGGGAAGTGCAGCTGAATGAGGCACTAGAGAATTTCTGTTTCTACTCACACTTACAGGACATGGGGACCAAACCAACTAGGTCTCTGCATAGATTCAGGACAACAAGTTTGACCCCAGATCTAAAATTTCCCTGGAAGTTCAGACTAGGTTTTTCCATCTCTTTAGCTAAGTGTAGCTGAGATTGGAGTGGTTTTCCTCCTTTTCATGTGCTTGTGGCTACAGAAACAGACCTAGCAGAGCTTACCAGTTGTAACAGCAGTTGGGGTTATCCCCACTCAGCCCTACAGTCCTGTTTCATCAAGCAGCCTTACAATAACACTGTGACATTTTACTTTGGTATAAACATCAGAACAGATTTTAGAGGCCAGCCATCTGATTCAGCAGATATTAAATGAAAAACAGGGTTACCACTCACGTGAGTGACCAAAGGAAGATCATGCCAGACAAACTGACAGATCTTTTGGAAAAGACAGGTGACTCACTTGGACAAAAGAAATGAGATAGATCACAGCTAACTAGGCTTTGATAAAGTACCTGATAGCATGACATGTAAAGAATCATTGTTGAAGCTGGAGGGCTGGGCTGGTATAAGAAACACTGCTCTCTGTCAAATTCAGAGACTAAAATGCCTTAAATTGAATAATTGGTTCAGAGGGAAGTTATGACTGAAGTTTCTCAAGATTCCTTCTTAGGACGAATCTTGCTTGAAACTCTCATCACATTCTGGATGAAAAACAGGATGAGGTGATAACAGATGCTGTGGTGGCATTCTCAATGCACTGGAAGAATAAAAGACAACACTAAAAGCCTTGCATGAACTTGCAGACAATAGTGTGAGGAATGGAATTAAATATGGTAGCAGGAAAAGATGTGAGGTCACAGAGCTAGGTATTTTCACCACATCCCAAATGAGTGCATTTGTGGAAAAATTATGCCCACTTTTCAAGGTGTGTTAATACTAAACAAAGATCTTTTGTGTGGTATGTTAGTTGAACTTGGACAAAATATTGCTGAGCTCCAGCAGTCAGGGATTGATTACATTGCATTAGTAAGTGGCACCAATTGTGCCCTGAAGCATAATATGGCAGAGTGGGGCAAAACCAAGATTTGGCCTCAGCCATCCTCGTTCTCTTTGCAACTCGCCATAATCTGCAGTGCATTTTCAAAATTCAGAAAGTGTCATTCCAGCAGCAATGGATAAAGGTTCTTTATACTCTTTCTCTCATTCTGCTGGGTTCCCACATTAGCACAAGCTGGAATTTGGCACAGAGGGGCTGCTTTTTGCAGAGATGCTTACATCTATTTTAGGAACATCTGCTGCAATAAAAAAAGTGTGGCACATACTCCATAACTTGCCACATAATCCTCATGTGGCAAATAACTTAATATAAAATAAATCTGACAAAGCTAATAAACTACAGCAATGCCAGGAATAATAATCAATAATGTAACTCTGCTTTTAAGGGATGAAACATGAAGGTCACATTGTGGCTAATTGCAAACATTGCAACCCAAAACATCACAGCTCATTGTGAGACTATAATTTTAACTTCATGCTCAGTCAGATCACATCAATGGTATGAGGCTCAGTGACCTTATGCTAGTTGGCCAAGATCTCAAACAATAGGCAAATGTAGCCATTATCATACCTTCTAGTGCAGTGGCTATTAAGGCCTTTTTTCCTAAGGAGTCATCAGACAATAATTGCTAATTGAAACTACATCATGAGGAAGTGAGTTCTGTTATCTGACAACAAATGCAAATATTTGACTTAAACACATTAAAGGCAATTTAATAATTAGGGATGTATCTGTGATTACATACATTAGAGAATGCTTTAAGATCTGTCTGTGAAGAAAATTCAGACAGCAGAAACTAATATTCCAGGATAAAAGAATGCATTTTCATGTCTCACGTCCTCTTGTCCTATCTTAAAATCTTGGGGAGGCAGTTCAGCAAACAGAAAATGTTCACAGGATCTGTATGCACTCAATATAATAAATATTAGATGAACAATGCACCTATGCTTCTGTCTTTCACCCCTGTGACCTCTCTGACCTGTTAGAAAAAATAAAGTCAAGTCATATTTTCCTTCTATTTTTACAGAATGTGCTCTGTACAGTATGGGCATAAGGGTTAGCATATATCTAATAGATAGCTGAATGTGTCAGATAGATGAATCAGCCTTCTGTGACCTGATGCTATACTGAATTATTAGATTATATGCTATAAAATGTTCAGACATCCAAGGAGTTTTTGACTATTCCATAGTAGCAGCAAAGAATGAGAGAAGTCTTTTGTCATTACTACCATCTGCAAAAAACTGGGAATGGTACAGTACACTTATTATTTTGTTGCATTCTACCTAGAGAATAGGAAGCATTAGATATGCAGTGCATGTTTTTTAAGTTTCCTACAAAATAACTGCACATATAGCCAGTGATGCCAGAAACACAATGATTAATTTTTATTCAGGATGTTTCTATTCTGCTATCCATTCAGAAGTCACAAAGACAGCTCAGTCAGTTGTCAGCTAATAAAAGGCTAGTCATTTAATATTACATGTTGATTGTGTACCATTACGTGTCTTAAAGGTGATGCTTTCAGTGTGTTTTTTGCAAAAAATACATGACCTGATGATGATGGCCAGTTCTCAGTGTATGCTGAATTTCTTTGCACCATCAGCTTTATATCTTGCAGAAAAACTTCAAGGTGGTGTGTGAGGGTCCAAAGACCTGCTTGCAGAGCAGATAAATGTCTCCCCATTCTCCTTAGCTGTAAGAAAGAGTTAGTCAGAGGGAAGAAGCAGCTGCCTAGATGTCTGAATCTCAAGGAAGACCAAAGGCGAAAAAATGAACCAGGCAACTCACTTCTGCGTGCATGGGTGTGCTTCAGCTTCCTCCGCTGTGCCAGGCCTGGATCCTGCTCAGTCCTGAACAGTTTGCTCCTGTTCCAGCAAAATCTTCACATGTGCCCAGCTGTCAGCAAGGGAAAAGCCTGGTAAGCTCGGGGGGGGGGGGGGGGATGTATTTATATATTAAAATATGTACCTTAAGAATGAAAGCTGTCTTATATCAAGTTTGTAAAATAAATAATAGTATAAATGGGACAACTGGACACATGCATTAACCTCTTCAAATGAAAAATAAGGAATATCTTTATTAGTGTTTATGAAATCCCTGACAAAATGCTCCCCCAGGCAATACAGCAAGTCCAGAGGGCTCTTACATGCCATTGTGGGGACCTACCTTTGAACTCTCAAGTAGTCAGGGTAATGGGGGGTAGAAGTGCATTTCTCTTGGTGACGCTGGATGTGAAATGCACTCTCATAAGTCATGCAAACTCAGATTGGGGATCTAATCTGTTATGGAACAAGAATTATCCAAATGTTTAATAACAATATATATATATATACATATATATATATATAACCCCAAGAGATACAGGCCTTCACTTCTCTGTCATAGTGTCCAAACGAGTTCAAAAAAAATGTAAAGCCCATTTCAGATGGTGCAAAAGAATGTAGCTGGTAGGTGGGGATGAAGATGAAATGGAAATATTTAACATTCATTCCCAGTAGAAGTTTTCTGTGAAGTACAGGAAATCCTCAAACTTACTTAAAAATAAAAAATAAAATAAGGAGAGAACGGGTGCGATTATTTTTAATCTAATCCAGACTTTCAAAATCTGCTTTTTAATATTTTTTTTTTCTATTCCTAATAATTTTAGAATTGATTAGTCTTATTGTTCTTTCCTGCCAGTCCTGCTCTTCATTTCTATTGTGGAAGAGATCTTTGTGTGACGCAGGTAGTGCCCTGAGTGTTTGATCTTTGACCTCCACTCAGAGACTGTTTTATGTAGAAAAGCCCCATGATTATTGCCATTACTTTCTTTAACCTACTTTTTCACCTTGAAGTGTAAAGGGTCACAGCCAGGGCCTGGCTCTTATTACAGTCTGTAGATGAAGCATATACTGTGAAAAGAACTCTGTTTTTATTTCTTAGGAATTATGGCTTTCATGCCTTTGAATTCCACAAAGATAATTACTGTTTTGGCCACCTTTTTGTCTGATATTTCATGCTGCTGAGTGGAATAAATTACCTATCTAACAAGGAGGGTTAATTGGTAGTTGCAAGCCAATGTGCATGCTCTCTACTAACTCCCTTATTATTTTTCTTAAACCTCCATGTGAACTATCGCCCCGTAAAACGCCTTGTTGTTTTAACCCTTCCCCTCATCCCAGCAGCTGCAGATGACTGTTTAATTTTGATTATCCTAAACTGGACCAGGGCTTAAAATATTTATGTGCCCATAACTACAGGATTTGCAGTCATCTGAGTCTATCATAATGTATATCAGTGAAGAGAGCAAGACTTGAGAGAACTAAATATTTCCTTTTTTTTTTTTTTTGATTATCTTTTTTTCTCATAATGGTCATTGGAGTAGGCTTGCCACCTTATACCAGTCCCTCCCTGCCAAAACCATACCAAATGGAGCAAAATCCCCTGTTTGACCCCCACATCAGACCGTGTCAGAATAAGTCCCATGTTTGTGGTCTCATCGAGGTTACCCCAGATGCCATCAGTGCCCAGAGCCTTGGCCATGCATGTCTGGAGAACCTGTGTCTTTACCAGGTTTGTTGGATCCAGTCCCAGGCAGCTTGCCAGATCTCCAATTGAGCACCGAAGTTTCCATAAAGTAGCTACACCATCACAACTGCTTCCTACAGGCCTGTTTCATGACCTACCTTTGAAACTGATATGCCTCTTTTTTATTATTATTAATGTTATTATTTAATAAGTGGAACTAAACATGCTTCACAGAGGTAGGACACTAGGGCCAACTTTTGCAGATAATTGTTTAGCACGAATGAAAGCTTTCTGGGAATGCAACTCCAGAGAAAATTACCCAAAGTAGCATGGTAAATGCCATGAAACGTCAGATGCACGTAGCAGAAAATGAGTTTGAGGCTTAGGCTGCTGCCCAAGTCAGTGGTGTCATTATCTAATATTTCCATGTTTCAGCAAGTGCTTGGCACGGGAAGGGTGGATGGTCCACGGCAGCTTCACGTTGCACAAAATGAAAAATGCCCCACACTTGGGTGTTCTAATAACCGTGATATTATTATAACAATTACGCCATTTAATATATGGGATTAGTCCCTCTGATAGCACCATTAGCCATCACTATACCCTGTAATAGGTGGCTTCATCTTTGTTATGACATGATCTTTCCTACTGTTTATTGACTTTTCAATACAAGGGGGAGGGAACATTCCCAACCCCCCAAACCTTTAAGAAGCTACTGTAAAGCTGCGGTTTTATTCTCAGCTGGAATGTTTAGAAACCGTCAGAGCTAAATACCTCGGTGTACTGCTTAAACACCAACAACAGCCTTATGGGGCCTTGCCCGACTTTAAACACATCTTTTTTTGTTGAGAATATTGCATTCTGCCACAATTCTGTAGGCTAACCCTGGGCTCGCATTAAATATACCAGCCTCATTGAAGCTTACTGAATTGCACTGAGTTGCTTTTTGTTTTATTCTCTCTTTACTTCACCCCCGACTGAGGCTGGACAGCCTTTCTTCTAGTGGAGCATGCTTTAAAGTGTCCCACAGAAGAGAAGGGGGTGGAGAGGCTGGGGGAGGGGGCCGGCTGGTCTGTGGGGAAACCAAAAGGTGCAGCTTAGGCCCATAATTAGTCTTGATCCTTAGAGTCTAAAATATTTTAACGCCAGGTTTCTGATTGCAGCGCTGCAAAGTGGATTTGGGAATGCAGAAAAGTAATTAGGTCTGTGCATTGAAGTGTGGAGAGCATTTAAAAGTGAATGGGTGGTTACTACATTCTTGGCAGGCTGTTTTTTATCTTTTCATGCTCCGCTGTTGTTAGAGATGATGGGTTTATTGCAGTTTTAGCACTTTGGAGGTGGCTGTGTTTTTCTTAACCAAGCCTTTCACTTTCTGTCTCTTAGAGGAATACTTGTGGCAGAAGGAAGAGTGTAGAAAATGTGAAATCATAAAAATACCGTCAGCCTGAACTCCCCCAAAATGTTGTTCACAGGAGCAAAACCAGCAAGAACAAACCACAACCTTGCAACGGGCCACTTGCAAAGAATCCGGGTTTAATTAATGACTCATCCTGTATAGAACCAGCTGGAGACAATGGTCACCCCAAGGAGAAGAAAAACATTTGATTCTCTAGCAGGGTATGTGCACATCATCATCTGTACAAACCACCAGACAGAAAGGGCTGCATGTAACTCCTGACAGGTCTCCTAAAGTAGATGAAATGAGCACGCAAACCCTGTGATGGCATCTAGGAATTAGGAGCTATGCAGCCAGACACCCACTGCAATTAATTTTAACGTATTATTAATTACTCATGTGTGTGCGTGTGTGTGTGTGTAATAAGAATATATATGTATCTATATAGAGAGAGAGATATATATGTACTGGTGCAACTTGAATTTGTCATTCAAAAGCTCATGGTTGCTGACCTGAAATCATGAAAACTTTACATTAGAAAAAAATAATAAATAAATAAATAAACTAAAAATGAGAAAGGAACCTGTGTATTTCAGAGCACTTATGAAGGGGATATAACCTCACTCATTCTTGGTGCTGTAACGTAAGTGCAGACTGCTGCATTAAAAATCTGTGACAGAAATATGAGAAAATACTAGACCATGGACAAATGCAGGAAAGGTAGATATTAGCTCAAAAAAAGATGCTTAAAATATTCGGAAGGATCTGCTGAGTTATAAGAAAAAGAGTATACGGAAAGTGTACAAAAGAAATTTGATAAACAGAGAACCTTGAGGCAACATAATTGTGTTTTTCATCAGATTATGTCTTTTAACTAATTCAGTTCTCTTTGTCAGATACTCGGCTGTTTTTTGAAAGATATTTTGGGTTAGTTTCTTTTTTTTTAATCAATTTTTAACTGATCTACTCTTTTTCTTCTATTCAGGTCACCTGAAAAATTTCATTTCATCTCTGGGTTCACTAGATATTTGTTCACACAAAAGCTTTGTATCATTTCTGTATAAACACTTAAGGGATCTAGCATATTTCTTCCTCTGTTTAGTCTGAGGCTTGAGAAGTGTTTTATTTCAGTTGGCCCTTACTGGTAACCAGCATTTGTTTCAGAGGTCTCCGTGTGAACGTGGTAGAAAGGGTTCAGCTCCTGCACAATGTTCCTGCTACCTCTTATGTCTGTGGCAGGAGGCAAAATGATGCTCTTTTAAACATGCCCAAAGCAGATGACAGCAATTAAGGAAGACAAAAGCTCCATGTGATTTTGGTTTTTGCGCATGTCCATTGGTAGCTTTATACAACCAAAGTCAATTTCAGAACATTTGAGATCTGTCTCCTACCTCTGGGATCCAAACTATTAATATCAAGGATCTTCCTGTGTTCTGGGGTATGGGATGAGCAGGTAAGATTTCAGCCCTTTCAGAATTAATGTCACTGCTCAGGGGACCTCAGTCAGTGCAGCTTCAAGACCCCAGTAAGACACAGGGTGAACATTTGCTGAATAACACTGGAAGACAATTTTCCTGTTTCCCTGGAAATTCACGCTTCTGAAGCTTTTCTGTGCTTCTTGCTACTGATTGCAGTGTCGTGCCTGAATATAACTTGTGTGGCAAATGCTGAGAAATGCCGAGCCCTAAGGAACGGGTTCCGGGACCAAAGTTTCAGCACTAGTGAAACAACAGTGACACAACAGTTGCAGCTCTGAAGTATCAGGTCTCTATCTGAGGTACTGTGGCTGAGGAGATCAAAGAGGGATGTAGAAATGGCAGGATGGATTGGAAAGACCTACCAGCATTCACCCAATTTTTGGGCAGTGAGTAAACCCTAAGTAACATCTGCCAGGCAAAGGCTGAGTTCAGGGAGTGTCCTCTGAACCTGTGCTCTGCCGAGAGGTACCAACAACCCTTCAGTCTCCTGGCTGTTTTTTGAAACTCCATGTTCCATTCATTGGACATGTTTAAACCCTGTCTGCACAGCAAAGGAGTGTCTGAGTCTGCTAAACCCCTCCCCAGCTAATACAAGCATTTTGGGCCAGTGAGCAAATGGCAGTGCAGAAGGAAGAGCAGAACAGGATCAGCAGCAGCCCAAGTGTCCTCAGACAAAATTACCCTGGATTTAATTCTAATTACTATTAACTAGTCAGAGTTTACTTGCCTCCAGCACATTTTTACCTCAGTATTTCCCATCATATTTATAAATGAACAAATATTTCAAGAACCACCGTGGGAAAATAATTTTTGATGATCTCTGAACTTCATCTTCATGCACATGATCATGTACAGAACATGATGAAATTCAGAGGTGGCTGAGTACTTGGGTCTAAAAACAGCAGCAGCAGCAGCAGTAGCAGCAGTAATAATAACAGCAGAACAACAAAACTTGCCAGTTCTGCACTGTTTTTCCTGTACAAGCCTTAGAGCACTTGAGGTGCTACAAGATTGTTTAATTTGTGAAAATGTCATCAGTGCAGTGCTCTCACCTGATTTGCTCATGAAGAATTCAATACAAATTACTACCCCAATATTATCACTTCCCTGAACGGTAGGAGTGGAGGTAAGCTTTCTGACAGAGTTGTGTTTGGGGAGTGTGGATGAACATCACAGGATGTTTGGGGCTGGAAGGGACCTTACAGTTCATCTAGTTCCAACACCCCTGCCATGGGCACGGACACCTCCCACAAGACCAGGTTGCCCCATCCAAGCTGAGCATTCCCCAAGCATGGAAAGAGGAAAAGACACAAGTGTGCAAGCAGACTGGAGATATGTGCCCATTGAAGGGAAAGACCCAGGAGCAAAGAAACTGAAAAAGACAACAGTTATGGAGGGGTAAATGACCATTTATTTCTTACACCAATCAGTGTGATGTAATGTGTGAAAACTGGCTTGATACTCTCCAAATAGCCCATCTGTAAAACCTAAGATCACATAAGCCTTTCCATCCCATGACAGCTCACACCTCCAGAGGCCACAAAAGCCTAGCAAAAATGGGTGCGAGGGAGGTTAGGCATTTCAGTAAAGCCGAAAGCCAGTTCTTTTTTGACTGACTGATAATCTATTGTAACCGATGTTGAATTTGTTACAAGTAAAAGAAAAAATGAATTAAGAGAGACAGCTTGAAAAAAATGCAGGCTCTAAATAAATAAACAAATAAACAAATAACACCAGATAAATAGCATTCATTTAGAGGATATTTGAAAAGGGTATGCCTTCCACCACACTGAAAGTCTTCATTGGTGCTTTGTTCTGTTGGCAAGTAGCTGTTGGGATGAACGTGCACACATCTAACATGGTAATGTTCTGGAGGGTTCTTACGCGGGCCTCTTCCATTTCCGTGCACTAATAAAACAGAGAGTTAATGTATTGAAACATATCAAAGAGCACTTCTCCAGAGCTCTGTGCCTATGCTGGCAACCAGGCTTCTGGCAAAACCTGTAGCTGCCCAGAAGTAGTGTACCAGTGAGATCTTATGCCACAGTGGTTACGCAGGGCACTTCAATGTCCCCCTCAGTGATACAGGACAGGGACACAGACAGATGTCCCAAAAGCAAAATTCTTTTTTTTTTTTTCTTCCAAGATTCATAACCCAAACCCAGACAAATTTCACATCTTGCCTTTAGAACTACATCAGCCTGAGACAAATCCCAACTCCCAGTGCAACTAGCCTTAGAAGAATCAAGCAGTATGTCTGTACTTGCAGGGGCAGCCTATTTGATGTCTTTTAAGGAGTCATATGTTTTATATTATATACTGCAAGTTACAGAATAACTGTAATAATTTATCATTTTCTTTTAACTTTAATATTAAGAAACATCTCGTTAAGAAAACGTAAAATTTTAATAACTTATGTGTGACATAAAATGTGACTGTAGGATAATCTTATTAAATCAAGTACACATTTGTACGTAAATATTGTTTCACAAGTAGGTGGTTAAGACATGTTCAGTTCAAAATTTTTCAGTATACATATTTATAGAAATTTTCTGAATTGTAACATCTGTTTAAAATGATGTTAAAATTATTTTAGGAATGGTAAAATTTTTAAGTGATGGATTAATTAAGGAAATTTTTTTTAATACTTGTTATAACATCACAAAGTTTAAAAAATCTGAAACCCTTTTTAGCATATGTAAACTATGAGATGTTTTAAAAAGGTCCAGTAGCTGTGTTTGTATACTTATTTTCTGAATTACTTTTACTGTAAAATCTCAGATATGAACTGGGTTCTGAAATTATCCTCCAAAATGTTGGAAAAGGGACAATATTTTCTCATACTATTTTAAGTCAATGTAGAAGTTGTTTAATTTGCAATGGTGTCAACATAGAGGTAGCACTTTCAAGAAGCTGTGAGTTTTCCCATAATTAAATAACTTTCCTTATCATCTAGACAGAAATATTTAAAATTATTACTTCTTTGTGTAACCTCATAGATTTGCCTGAAACTACCATAATCATGACAGATTGGTTGCCCTTGCAAATTCTGTTACAACATCAATTGAATATCTTCTGCAAAATGATCATCATCAGGTAATAGTAACCCAAAAATCTGAAAATAAAAAAGAATATAGCTTTCCACTCTTGCTTTTAGCTATTTCTTCAACCTGACAGTTGAAAGAAAATAAAGTTTCATTGATGACTGTCATTAGCCCAGGATGGCTAGATCGCAGTTTTGTGACAAGTTTCATAGAAGTCCCCCAAGAGAACTTCTATTTTCGCTAAGATGCAGAACCTGAAAAAATATCTTCTCACTCTTTTTATTTTCTATCCCTGCTCAGCATCTCTCCGAATCCCATGAGAATATCTCTGGTTTCTTCTGTCAAAATCTTGGGAATCTGCTCTTCTTCGCCTTTTTTTGACTTCCTCACATGTAGGGTGCTATATAAGTGTAAAGTGTGATTATTTCTTTAAGAGACACGAACAGAAGTTCCAGAAGATTGACTCTTTTAGAGCCTTTCATAAGAGTTTGGTGAGGATGAATTAAGTGCTTTTTTTTTAATCTCTAAAATAAAACAACCACATAAATAAGGAAGTGATTCCCACATCACTCAGCTTCCACACATGCTTCCAATTGTGAGAAATTAATATATATATATTTCTTATGATTTAACCAAATCTAACAAAAACAGGGAGTTAACAGTAGTATCAAAGATACATTTTGTTTCAATTTTCTTATCAACATTTAGACAACATAAGAAGCAGCTTGCAGTTGGTAATCCAGAAACTGGGACTGATACCCTGCTAGAGGATATGCTGGTGCCCAGCTACTTAAAACCTATCAACAAGTCAATGACATTCAGAATCTGGTATATTCTTGAGAGCATCCCTGATCACGGAACTTCCTTGGTACAGAGAAAAGAAGGAATTAAACCACGCTGAAAGAATTGCATTTTAAAGAGGCATAAAACCACAGATGTGCTAACACTTTTCTGAAAAAGTACTTTTAGGTGTATGCTTATATGATTCTGTGAATTAGAGCACAAGCACAAGACTGGATAATGAACTGTTCTCAGTACTGAGAAGAGGCATAGGAATGCAGCAGCAAAAGCAAAGTTGTATGGCATCTGCACACAGAAATGATGATCAAATTAAGAGACCATATCTTTCGTGGCTCTATGTTATCCCATAAAAATAACACAAAAGTTACCAGAAAAGTTTTCTGACCAACTGTCTTCTTAAACTTCATGTCTATTCCTCTTTCCCAGATTTATCCATTTCATTTAGATATTTTAGGTTTTCTTTGGATCAAAAAATAAAAAAATGCACCATGTGCTGACACCCTACAAGATATTGTATTTTTGACTTTCAAAAATTCCTGTGCCAGACCCCACTTTAATTGACACTGGTATAAGTCATGGCTAAGAATTAATTGCTTAACATTTGTGTTGAGTAGGAGGAATAGAGTACTCAGGATCAAATTCATCAGCATTAGGACTTTTAGCAGCCACCTTTTTTTAATCAAGTGTTTGACAGTTCAGTGGCAAAATCATTAAGAAATGTGTGGAAGGACAGGAGCCGATAAGGTACATCTAAAACCAGCCAGTTTATTTGCTTTAATTTAATTGTTATTGCCCTTTTCACAAGTTAGCTGTGAAATATTAAAATAGTATAAAAGTTTAAGTAAATGCCAGCATCAAAGGAATACCAGACCCATGATTGACACGATACTTTCTTTGCGTGACTTTCACTTCGCAAACAGCAGAGAGAAGAAAACCTCCTGAGAACACTGGCAAGTCTTATAACTCAGAGCAGCCGTCAGGATTCTCCAATTTAAACTGGAACAAGATCAGCAGTAAATTAGGAGAGGAGCAAAGGTGGTTTACAGCTATCTCGTTCCCACCCTGAGTCTCGCTGAATTCTAGTCAGTTGCAGCCTGCTGCTGATTTTGATCTTTTTTCCTTATTGCTCTATTTTTTAAAGTAATTTGCAGCCAGTTGGCAGGGAATGCCAATGGATATAAAGTCCCTTTCCCAAATTTGTTTCTCCTCTACCAGTAGTAGGACAACTTCTGCACCACAGGAAAGACTGAAACAGGCAAAATCACCTGGGCAGAAAAAAACAGCCTGCATGCCTAGCACCACACAGCACATCTTACCTTTGTCGACACTGTATGTTACGAGGCTCAGCCCATGCAGTGGCTTATGATGTCATGTCTGTCCTGTGATTAGGAACAGAGCAAAAAGCAGGATTGTCATGCTAGCTCTTGACATGGGAAATTTTTTATTTTATTTTATTTTATTTTATTTTATTTTATTTTATATTTTACCAGCCGAAACTTAAAGTTCTGATATGTGTTTCCTTAACTGTCTTTGGCTGGGAAAGACTTGTGCATTATCAACCTACTAACAGCCAAAAATATGTTATAACCAAGATTAAGTTGTACATGTCTATTCAAAATTAATTGCACATCAACAGGGTTTTTTGTTTTGTTTTGTTCTTATTATTGTTTTTTTGTTTGTTTGTTTGTTATTGTTGGTTGTGGTTTTTGTTGTTTTTGGAGTGAATGAACATTAGCTTTAAGTTGGAAGAGAATGTCAGCTCACTGTTTTGTTAAACCACTCTTCCTCTTCTCCATTTCTCAGTTTAGTATCTTAACTGTCACAGTTTGCTTCAGTTGGTTTTGCTGCATATTCCCATCTGCAGGGGCTGGGACATTATTTGCAAGGGGGAACCCCTAGGACCCAATACTGGGACATATGCTTGTGCAGATGTAGGCTCTGTGGCTCATCCTGATGGCAGGAGAGAAGATCTGTGAACAAGCCCACGGCAAAGCTGGTATAAAGTTTGAGATAAACAATCAGATTTAACCACCCCTCTGTTTACTCCTAAAGCAAAAAAAATGCCATTTTCTAGATTCTGTATTTTTTACTGTAATCTTTACAAGTGATCTTTCTGTTCTCACTAAGTGAAAAGATTAAAAAAATACAAGGTTATATGGGGAGGGGAGGTGAATCATATAGAGCCTTTCATGTATGTTATGCCCCAGGTGTGTAATACAAAATGCTTTGTGGAGCAAGCACTTCAGATTTGGATTTCAGTATGAAGGCTGTGCGTGCATACTTTATTGAGGGTTTTAAACTCCACATTTCAAAGGAAAAATATTTAAAGCTTGGGAATACAGTAACATGTTAGCCTAAGGTTTAAAGAACTGCCACTCCACATCAGTAGATGGAGATTTGGCCTTTGGTCAAAGACTGACTTGTAAATAACCTATTCTTCTATTATTATTTTTTAAACTGTTTCTGTGACTTTTATGTACATTTCCAGAGGGGATGATCAGTTAGGGTTCCCGTTTTTTAAGAAGCCTCCGTCAGGACATTTACTGACAGTGAACACCAGGGTATTTCAGATTTGAGAAATTGTCTGGAGGCACTGGCTGACCTGATCCCTTAATCCATTTTGGAGGACTATACTCGGCTAACACACCATTTATTTTATGTATTCTCTCTGCTAGATTTACTTTTATGTGGGTTTCTTTTGTTCAGATCCCCTGCCTTACTCTGACAGAAACCAGCCTAGTTTTGATCAGTACAAAATCAGGACGTATTGAATCCTTTCACATCTGAAATATGGTATCTCTGCTTAAACTGAATGTATGATTCATTCATGGTTGATCTAGAGTTTTATTGGACCTTGGGCAAGCACTGCCTCTGCTCCATGCAGTCGGATGAATGCCTCTCTGCCAGTCCCATTAAAACCAGGCCTTTGCAATCTTTCCCATTACTGGCCTGAATAAAGCATGAGGGCCACACAACAGCAATAATTCTTGCTTTTATTTAATATGAGAATATAACAATGAATATCAAATCTCAGGAAAAATTTTATTTATTATTATGCAATAGTCTTATATAAGAGTTTTGCCTGGTGACAGACTTAAGTTCAGGTAGCTAAAGATATAGTATACAAACCAGCTTTAACGAATATTAATTAAAGTACCAATAGGAAACTGCCAGTTGCATATCATTGGAAAATGTTTACTTTTAAATATGGTGTTAACATAGCTAACTCAGTTTATTGCAGTGTTGCTGCATACACTCTCCACCTTCCCTCTGCAAATTCTGTGCCATATTTGTTAACAGAAGTGGTATTATTAGGGGTTTATAATGTCGTTACTGAAGTGGTATTTGGCTAGAGGTGTGTATAAATAGGCACGTTGCTATTATGTACTGCAAGGAAAAGACCATGTGTTTGTTCAGTACCTGAATGAGTTCCAGAGGCTGCACCATGAATGGTCTTATCAGCATTCAACATCACTGCCACAGACTGAAAGCAGAAAAACACCAAACCGCGAGAATGAAATGAGTACTTGGAAAAGGAGAATAGATTTCTAAACTGAATTGAGGATTTTCTGTTTTTCTATTACTCTTCCTTTTCCAGGTATAACTGTACCCCCCACCTAGTCCACCAAGCGACAGCCCATCACTATATGCATGTAACTCCTACCAATTTTGATGGAAGCTGTATAGGTGAAAAAAGCAAAGAGTGGAGCTCCACAACAAGAAACTGGCATTAAGGGCTCTATAGGTGTATCAGGAGTTGTTCACCATCCAAGTTGTTCACTGTCCATCGCACCAGAAATAGCAAGTGTTTTCAACCACTGTTTACTGCTCCACCAGCAGCTAATGTTTATGGGTAAGCGTTTTACGCGTGTCATTCAGGAAAAAAAAAAAAAAAAAAAAAAAAAAAAAAAAAAAAACAGGCAGAAACAGTCTGCTACAGACAATGAACAAAATTTGCCCAGTTGCTGTGGGAGGCCCCCTGAGCAACCATGGTAGTTATATACTCATATGTAAGTAGATAGATGGGAATTACAGGTTTCATCATAAAGCTTTGTTACATGGTAGCTGCACAGTGAATGCTGTTAGAGCTAAGTATTTCCAGGTGGGATATTTATATGTGTGGTAAGAAACTCTCTCATTGTCTTTTAGACTCCTTGTGGTCTTTACCAAGCTACAGAGGCCCATATAAAAAACAAAATTAGGACGTCATTTCATATAGCTATGTTAGATTCAACAAAGGCTAATGCATTAAAGTTCCAAGTGGTTGTAATCTGTCCTAATTAGTTCCTGAGTGTATAGATTTGTCTGGTCTAGCACATGGGAGAGCATTGAGGACCCTCCTCATGATTGACTATGCTCCTCCAGTAATTTGTGCCTGCAGGGAAGATATTTAATCACATCCACACCTGAAGTACTTTCTTAACAGCTCTGCCCAAAATGTCCATGCTTTGTTAAAAAACAGAACCTACTGTTCATGGAAGGTCTCATCTTCAGTAGCTCTGATGGTTGGTGTCATCTAGGCAGGCGTGGAAGAGCCGTTGGCTGTTCAGCACCTCCTGGCTTTGTACTGCAGCAGTTATGGCCTCCTCTTGAGTTGCATTTAAATGGCAGCAGAGAGAAAGTCCCTTGTCTTCCTCTGCCACCATTCTCCATGAAGAGTGCTGAACATCTTTTCTTCTGCGATGTTTCTGTGGTGCGATACTTAGACCTTGCTGTCAGATTTCCTATCATGGACAAAAAAAAAAAGTAGCAGATTTGGGTGAATATGACTCCAGAAGTTGTTTTGCTCCCAGTTACTGTGGTATTCAGATGATATGTGGTCATTTATATATGTGTGTCATGCAGTATCTCTGTGAAATAAAAGTGTTTTGCTATTCCTAAATCAGAGATGAAGAAGTGAAAAACAGATTAGCCAAGAGATTTACCCCAGGTTATACACAGAGGCTGTAGCAGTTCTAGGAACAGAATACAAGGAGTATGTTAATATTATAACCATTGGGCTATCCTAACCTAGCCAGGTCAAAGCTGGAAACTTGATCTGAATGCAGTGTAAAATGTCCAAAATTCAGTATAACACAAATTTTCACTGTAACTAGTACAGTTTCTGGTTTATTTCTCTGAAAATGGATCCCACCAAAGAAGCCCTCATGTTTTATGTTATCATTTGTATATTAAGATGTCTGTTTTAAAATCTTCATCTATCTCAATGAATACTTATTAAAATATTCTTAGATATCACTATTTATCAAGTTGTTTGTTCAGTGATGGAATGAAATTATATAATTCTGCAATACAGAACTCATGAAAGTAGCAGTATGATGGGGACTTGGTGATATTTTAATGCTATATGTGGTACAAGGTGGGGTTGCCTTCTTGCCAAGGGACCAACACAATGGACAATGTAGGAATCTGAAACATGGACACAAAACTGACTAGGGAAGAAAAGATCCTAATTGCTGCAATAGCTTTTGAAAATATGACCAACAACTACATTCTGTGTATCACAGAGAACTGAGCTTGGCAAACAGCACAGGGAAACACTACTTCTAGCTTTTGAAACTCAGTTCACTTGCTTAGACTCCAGAATGTACTTCAGAGACCATCTCTTATCTTCAGCCAACAAGTACAGTGCAGATGACACAGATGTTGCAATAAGAACCTTCCCTCTGCCATGGGTTATCACACCCTTAACAGTATGGCAGGGGCAAGCATGGTTGCTCCCTATCCCAGCTTATGCACTGCCTAGGTGAAGCCACAGTGAGAGACACGGATGGCACAGAGAAACAAAAAATCACTCCCTGCCACCTACAGAAGAAGCAAAACAATGTCCATCCTCAGTGTGACACTACAATAGTCAGCTGAGAAGCACATCAGAAGTCATATAACCAAACCTAGACAACAAGTTATATATTGCTTATTTTCATCTCTGTGTAAACATATTTCTTCTTTGCTGTCAAGCACATAGTTGTATCAGTTTGGAGAGAGAAAAAGCTCTTCTTGAATATACAATAGCCTTAGAAAAGCCCTCTGAGAATAAATTATAGAAGCAACTAAATATTAATTTCATTTTGAAAAATTTAAGCCCACTTTTTAAGATGTAGTTTTTACCACAGCAGATGTTTTACTATCACAGCAACATGCAGTAGGGGCATTAATATATTTGCTAAAACCCAGAGAGAAAAACAAACATAATATGGCAGGAGCTTCAGACCTTGCATTCTATGTGTTTTCTTGAAGTAATCCTGCTTTTCCATTTACCTTGCAGAGGTGCCGAAACCCAATGTCATGGGTCAATGTCATGTATGTGAAAACATGTTGTCAGGAATAAGAATTCTAACACTCAGTACCAAGGGTCTCTGTATCACTCTTAGGTGGTCAAGAGCTGCACCACAGCAAAATAAGCAGGAGAAGATCTCCCAGATCTCTATATTTTACATTTTTTTGCAAGCTGACAGCTCTCTTCAAGCTCCCTGTCTTGGGTCAGTGCTGCAGCACCTGAAGCTCTTTCACGTCCATTGCCACCAGATCAAGTCTATATATGCCTGCAAGGATCCATGTAGAAATACATTCATTATTAGAAGCTGGTGTAAGACTTGAATGCAAGACTTAATATAGCCCTTCCAAAATGTTTGGTATGTTTAATTATACCCCTGACTCCTCCAGATATGCATATAAATGTCTAATCCTCTTTAAATCCTATTGCTTTCTTGTCCTCCAAGAGTCTCTGTGATAAGCAGTTTCACAGTTTTTCTAAACCTTGTGTGAAAGACTATTTTCACTCATCATTTTTGAGTTTTCCACCTTTTGGTTTCATTGAATGCCCCCTCACACTTTCCTGATGCACTAGAAAGAGTGGAGTGCACAGATCTATATGCTCTAAAGCATTTGTTGTCTTGTAGGCTTGTGCAGTGTCTCTCTTCATGCATCTCCTGCCTAAGGTACATAAGCCTAACCATTTTTGCTCTTCAAAAAAATTTATTTTTTTTTCCAAACTGACATGTAATTCCATAATATCCTTTTTAGGATCAACTGAACATGACCATACCTACTACCCATATCAGAAAGGTGAAGGAATTTAATAATAAATAAACTCCCACACAGTGGCTGACAGAGGGTGGGTGCACCCAGAGGATATAACCAATTCACCTTTGGTAAATTCATTTATTTGCTGTAGCTCAGACACCTTCAGTGTCCAGGTATCCTGTTACTTAGGGTCTGCAGAGTTCAATAGCAAGGACATAACAACCAGTAGTGAAATTGCTGCTTCTGGTATGTAATCTCAGTTTTACCCTAGCAGCCCTTCTCTAGTCTGGATTTTAAATTTATCCTGTACCAGCTTCAACTACGAGTAACTCTAATTAATCTGATTTTTAAAATAGTATTACAATAGACCTGGTAAGACAAGGCCACAAGTGGAGACACCATGGGGTATAATAGGTTAGAAGTATTGTCCTGCTCTCTTCCTTCACGACTGCCATTGCTCTTACAGAGGAGTTAAGTTGTTGCCTTGTTGTTTCCAGTCAATCATCCCTCTTTATTCATAATATGCTGCAGGCAAACCTTTTAACGTTGTCCACGCATTTTGTTTTTATAGCATCAGGTTCTACATTATCAGAGTCAGTAAGTAAAACCACATGTAATAATAATAATAATAATTTCTTCTAAAAGGAGGTGGGAACTATGGTGTGTGAGAATAATAATTTTTCACCGTATGTGTAACTAATCAGAAGCTAATGTGACAAAATGTTGTATCCCTGAAGAGAAACACAGATAACAATGAGGAGGTCATAGTTCTCCCCATTATTCAAAGAGTTGCTAAGAGATTTTGACCCCTAACATTCATATTAGTTGGCTTTATTTAATTTAATATTTCCTTTTTCTAATGTGTAGGTTATAATCTTACGTATGAACCTTAATATCATAATACGCTGGACAAAGATTCCTTGAGAAAATAGATTTTTCTATTATTTCTGAATGACTTAGGAATTTTATGCTTTGATCTGTTTCTGAAATACAGTATAATTTATGAAGTTACCAAGAATTTAAAATCCTAGTTACCATGATCTGTCAATAAAAAATTGTATTATGAATTATTAGTTAAGTTTTAGACATCTGCAATATATATTAGTACCTGACTACCATTATTTTTTAAGCAGAGGTAGCAGCTTTGCATATAAAATACTAAAATTAAAAAGACAATCAAGTACACTACTGTTTACATCACTTTAAACTTTTGGATTCGTGTGTGTGACTGAATTGGACATTCCTCCTTTTTATGTTGTATTGAATTGTACTTTAAATTACAGAATTAAATGCTCAAAGCAGAAACCTTGTCAGTTGCAATGTCACCGAATCAAATGCTGTAAAGATGAAGTAGCCCTGCTGTTATTTCTGTCAAAGCCTTCTGGCTATACTTCACATTTGGTGCCTTTATTTGTTCCTCTATTTCTATTTTGCTAAATAAAATGTTGAAGTAACAGCATACACTGTGAAACAGACTGTAAATATAAGCAGCGAACTTAGACAGAGGTTGAACATATGAAACAAATGCCACATAATTTGGAATTCTCCCCAATTTGGCAAATAAAAGAAGTAACAATTTCCAAAGAAGTACGTGAATGTGTATATCAAACTAAACTAGTGCTGTTTTGGCATGTGGGCTATAAAAAAGTTATAAAGCAAGGTAATGAAGTCTCAGGCTAACATACAATACCCAAAAGTCTCACAGGAGTTACAGGATGATTTTGGAGTACTTTCTGGTCTTTCATAGGTCCCTGAGTCTTTTTACCTCACAGAAACACAATTGTGAGTTGTTTATATTTCTGTTTAATGTTATTCTGAATATACACAGAGGCAGTACTACTCAGAATATCTTAAGATATTATGTTGTTACTGCATTACATTTTTCTTAGGTTACAAAGTGCTCTTTTAGAAAATGTTCGAAATAATTATGCTTCATTTTGCAAAATAAAAATAGCATCATGCATTCAGTTGCTATGATTTCTTATAAGAGAAGAAACTGTTATGTAGCAGTCAGTGAACAAAGAGCTTTGCAGCTGAGCTGATTACATTCGTACTTCTTTTTTAAGACATACTTCTACCAGCCCTGTTCTAAAGTTTTAAAAACCACTAGTCTTTTTGGTGCCCAAATTTCACTGGCAAATCACCTGAAACTGTACACCAAAATAATCACATGCACAGCAGGAGGCTTATTCTTGGAGCTTCTTGTGTTTCATGGGGTTTAGCACTGAAATGCTCCTTTCCTGATAAATTTGCTGCAGTCGGATAAGACATATTCTGGGGTACTGGCTGTCACTAAGCTGTGGATTCTGCAAATAATTGTAGCAGCCTGTTTTTATTGACAAACAATAACAGTATTTTTCAGACAATGCCAATAAAACAGCTCTATGTTAGGCAGAGATACCCAAGCCACTCGTGACGAGGTATAGTAACACAAGTACTGCTTCAGAGATGTGTCTTCTTAGTACCATGTTGTGGCATGGAGACATGCTCATGAGCCAAAATGCCATCGACGCTGAGCACAGGCAGCAGTAATGCACACTGTTTCTTGAGTTTCCCATGGCATAGTACAATGCATAGTACATGCCCTATAAATTTGCCTAATTCCATGTTGTACTGTGTCTCATGAGCCTCTGGTGAACCGGTAATCTTCCCAATCCTTTATACTATCCCTTCATGAGGCCAAAACCAACTTTACTTAATCCATGTGGTCTGCCTGGAACTTTAGGGATAGAATGCCTTAGAAATTATGTTGAATCTTGTGCAGTTTCTGTGTCACCAAAATCTCAGGACTTCTTGTCAATTGCATTTCCTGTTTGCTGGTGCTAGGATTTTTTTCAAAGAAAGCAGGTTTAGATACCTAAGCCACGCACCTGGAATGATCTCCCACTGAAGCACTTTTAAAAAGATGAAATTTTAATCTCTGTAATTATTTTTCTAACTAAATTGATATATTTGACTAAGTTACAGACAAGGCTTACAACTTTTATATAAATACCAAAGTCCTTCATCTTTGGTAATCATAGCTTTTAATATTAAGATTTTTTTTAATTATTATTATTTTTTCTGAGCTGAGAATTGATTCTTATCTTCTACCATACAGTATGCAAAGAAAACTTTTTTGGCTACCAGGTAAGAACTTACCTCTGCACTTGAGTTTTCCAAAGTCCTTGTTTATGCTAGACTTCTCAGCAATACATATTAAGAGACACACTTCCTTTCTCCTTTGGAAACAGAAGAGTTTTATATGTGATTTGACTGATTGTCCTTTCTCCAAATTCTGTGAGAACATTTTTCCCTGGATCACCTGAAATACAGACCCAGGGACTCAAAACCTACAGCAGCACTTTTAAACACAACATATTCCTGTTTTCTAAGTACTAACATAAAGTTGTGCTCAGGAAGTTTCTAAAACAAAGGGGAAGCTTAAAAATATTCTCAAGCCTGAGATAGTACTGAATGTGCTTAAAAAGAAATGAATCACAGAGCAAAACTCCTGCCTACATTTCTCAACCTGGGAAAGTTACTGTGATTCAATTCGTATTCTACAAGCTGGCTGAGCTATGACCTTGACCCCTTTATCTGAAGCTTTAAAAAGTGAATGCATCTTGAGTGGATGTGGTTTTCTGCTGGCCTGGCAAATTAGACATAACCCCCCAAAATATATTCAGGCACATATTTAGATAGATGCAGAAACAGACAGATGGTTGTAACTTAGCCTATGATCAAAAAGGAAAAAAGAATCAGTCTCCAACAACAACAAAAAGTATTTTATTTTTTAACAATTTCTTCTCCATCATTATTCCTTGCAAATTCTTATTCTGTACATTCAGTATTCCACAATCTTGCACAATTATTACAATGTATTAATAATTAATTGATTCTTAATTCTTTTGCATCTTCTGGCACTCATAATATCCTGGAATAATAATTATATGATCATGGCCTGGAAGAAAAGAAGACAATATCTAATTAAAAAGTGTTTGACTTCAAATTTTAAAACTATAATTTCTTTCAATGGTGTATCTTTATTCACTGCTCAGGATACTGTATGATGGCATGCATTATTTCTAATCAAGATATCCTTTCATATTTGCATGATAATCCTGCAGCTCTTAAGCCATGAAAAAAGACCATAACATCACCATTTAGTGGCTGCTCTTTGTCTTCATTTATATGTTTCACCTTTAAATATTTACTTGACAGCCTACTTGAATTCAAATATACCTGCAGTTGGGGAAAATAAAGTGTGCCATATAACTCAACCCAGCCATGATTTGTGGAAAATTTACATGAGCAGATTGACATAATTTATGTTCGAAGTTTAACCTAGAGTCAAGAAACAGCAGGTATGAGTCACCCACTATTTGCCTGCGTGTGGTAATGCTCAATGCAGAAGACATGATCCCAGAAGGAGCTTTCTCTTTTGATGTTGCTTTTTGACCTTGCAGAGAGTGTGAAACTAAATCCTTTATAAAATATAGTGAATCTTTAAAGACTTCTGAGTGCATTTTATGTATGTCCAGTTGGTGTTTGACAAGCAGACTATATTTCCCTCCCTGTTTAAAAACTGCTAAAAGAGCTTATGCAATGGAAAGCCCTTTGGAGGGGAGAAGATCCCCCTGCCCAAGGCTCTGTGTGTGCACACTGAGAGTGAGGGCAGCTTGCTCGCATAAAGACCCCACTTGTTACTGGTCCTCCTGGAGCTTTTAAGGCGTCACCCCAGCATGTGGCCACCGTAGTCTCTGACTTCTGAGTCCGGTTGTCTCCCATTCATACAAGGGTCATGTAGGACGTCTGGATTTCCAGAACCATCTCCCCTTTTGTGCCCCAAAACTGTGCCTATTCCATGAATGGTTATAGTGGGATGTGGTCACAAGCAGACAGGCTGGATTCAGGGAGGGTTGTTAATTAATACCCACATCATGGATACTTATTTCTGTTTTATTTGTTTCATTTTTTGTCCTCACCATTAGATGGTCCATAGAGGAGCCAGCAGTGACAAGTAAAGCCAGGCAAGTTCATATTTTTACCTCAAATATGGTGCATTTTTAATTATTTTTTCTGAGGAACATATACAAATGTAGTGTCAAACTTGCAGAATTATTTTTCAGAGGCTCTAAGGCTTTGAAAAGTGGCTGTCTAAATATGAATTTAGATGGCTAGTTTCGACATGTAAATTGGAGAAACATGGGTGGTAGGGAGGGTATGTGTTCTGCTCACAGTGCACACACTCAGCCAGCTCAAAGAGCAGAGGAGATGGGGATTACTAAAGTGCATATGGAATCAGAGGAGGAAGATTATTCATATGCCTATAGACTTGTAATAAGTAAGTACAGCCTGTTCCTGTTTAAAAGGAAAAATCAGTTCATCTGTGTTGTGTTGTTTTTTTTTTTTTTTTTTTTTTTTTTTTTTTTTTTTTTTTTTTCCCCTGGATGTGTTTGTGAAAATCATAATATAGGTAATGTCACTGTCGACACAATGCCGGGATCACTCTTTTGTGAGTTCTTCAGACCCAAAGGCACATTAGTATTTCAGCACACTGCATTCAGATTAGATCTGCAAGTTATTTCTTATTGCAGCAAATGAGCTAAAGTGTCGCCTTGGCGTTCCAAACCCTCCGAACCCACGGGCTGCTGGCACACCCTGGCCGTTTGCCTGACTTTCATTTCCCACCCTGAGCTGCACTCTCTTAAGTGCCGCCAAGGTTCCTCAAAGCATCTGAGTGAAATTCTTCATAAAACAAACAAACAAACAAAAAATTACCAGCAGCCACAACCAAACGCTGTGGGCTTGACAAGCCACCAGTCCAGAGACCTGGAGGAGCTTCACTGGGCTGGGACATGGCTCTGTGAAGGTGCTACTGAGCCCAGTGACGTAGGTGCACACTGCGGCACCTCCGTTTTGGAAGTCCAGTGCAGCATCCACCTGGCCTGTTTTAGCTCGGGTTGGTAAACCCAGTGCTGTCAGCCTACTCAAGATCTGTACATATTCTCTATGATAATGATGCCTCTGGCTGCGCAGTGGCCATGGCCTACCGAAGCAGCTGCTCCATGCGGCTCCGGCTTAGAGGCTCAGCAGCACTGCGCTTATCGCGGCCTGCCCCAGCAGCAGGCACCCACCCGAGCCACTCTGCTGAGAAATGGAGAGAGGAGCACGGCGACAGCAAAGCCAGGATAAATTCTGTATGTACTTAAAGATGAAATTACAAACCCCACATACATATGCAGAACTGCGAGATACTGACTAAGTAGATTAGTATTGGAAAGCGCCTTAATGAAAGAAATCTTTGGCAACTTAAGGTTGAGATGCTGCAGAAACCCACAGGGGTTAAATTTTTTTTTAAAGTCATTATATAACAAGAAGTCTGCACTCTTTCTGAAGAAAATGCTCCCTCCTCACGAGACACATGGCTTAATGCCTTCAGTCTTCACTGGCCTCTCTGCACACTGCTGTGCTGGCAGTGGTCAGTGTTGGGTGCAGGACTCACCAAGTGGCCACTGCTCTCTACGTCATCTGCAAATGCATGGCTCTTTTCCAGTGTCAGGCTGCATAAATGGTTATTTTCCCTCTTGCTCATTTAAATATCTGTGCTTCTCCAATTTCTCTTGGCTTTCAGTCTCCTAAATATTGCCACAACATCCTTTAACCACTGGCCTGCAGAAATTAAGTGGTCAAACAGTGTTTCATTTGTCTTCAGGTAGGTAAGGATGTAAACCCGAGGATGGTTGAAATGTGGCACTGCTCTGATGCCTCTCAGAGATGAGGCAGTCAGTCACAGCTCCAGAGACAAAACAATGCCAGCAGATACAGACCCCCTGTGAACCTCCATCCCTTCCTGAATCACCCAGCCCCTGCACTTGAGCTGCATCCAGAGCTAACATAAGAGTTTGGGAACTGGGAGACTTCCCAGTTTTTGTATGACTTCTCTTCCTTTGCAGAAATGGAGAAGGTCTGCTGAGAAGAGGAGAAAGGACCAGGTGTGGGCCAGGGTGTGAGGAGGGAGAAGACAGTGATCAGAGGGGACCAAGTGCAGCTCTGCAGCCCTGCAGCACAGCCCTGGGTTCAGTGACTGGTGTTCCTCGCTATTTTGTGCTCTTCCTGGTGAATCCATCTCTGGAGAAGGCTGCTGTGCAGCAATAGCTGCCGCTTGTACAAAATTACAGAACCATGAAACCCAAACCTGAAAGTTAGCAGCAGTTAAGCCAGAAGAAATTAGGCCCAATTTAAAGTTATCATAAGCATCTATCTTCCCAGTCCATCACTGTGTAAACCAAACTTCCTGAAGCAGAATCAGGAGCCAAATCCAGCTTGTTTTTTGCACAGCAATAGCCTCACTGAAGGTGGTAGGACTAATGGAGTGAGTAAGGTGAACAAAATGTAGCACAAATATTTTGCTTTGAGTTACTTGCAAATACCATGTCATGAAAGGGGAATTTCACACCTCACTTATTAATATTATAGCCAAGAAACAAGAAATACATTTGCCTTCAGTGAACTCAGTTTTCCCAGTTGCTGGTTCAGCTGAATCTCCCCTACAACAATATTTGTATAAGCCCTACAGATGAAGAAATGTCTTATCCAGTCCGGATGTATGAATTTCAAGATGCTTTTAATACCCAAATCAAGCTGTGTGTCTTCACAAAGAAAACTATACTATTTATGATGGCATGTATGTGGAATTTAGGAACCTAGAGACTTCTATGAGGAAGTGAAATGTTGGTAACACCTCTTTTAGTTCTTGAAAGACGGATTGTATGCACAACAGATGTCTTTTCTGTGGAACATTGTTCAAAGGGGCATTGTACTACTGGCCCCTGTTTGATTGCCTCTAGCTATCATCCTAGGGAACAGGAAAGAGGGTTGTGAAGCAACTCAAGCATGTATACACCAGTAGTAAATGAGTATTAATGAAACCAAGGCTTCCCTCTTCAACATGCAAAAAATAAGCCACTTTATCCTGTTATTTTAGCAGGAAATTATCAATTACATTTGTGTTTGGGGCATACTAGGTAAGATACTGACTTACCCACACTCACATTTTCTTCCATACATTTTTTAACATGTCACAAAAAATGATGTGTGTGTCAGAAAATGGTTTTATCCTCATCCCCCAGAGATAAAAGAATTAAACCTTCTTTTAAGCACCAATGGAATCTGAAAGTGTAGGAAGACAGATCCATTTGCTAATAGTATATTTTGCTATGTCAAAAGTTGTGTTAAAAAATGTATGTATATATATTCAGCCCCACAAACCTTTGCAGATCTTCATTACCCTGCAGTATGTTGAAATATTAACAGAAATTGCCTCTGTAGTTATTTCCTGTTAAAATGCTGTAAGAATGCTTATTCTCTTGGTGTTTTAGTGAACAACAGGAGATCCACCTCCTGGAAAGTAAAACGATTCTGCTTAACACTCATAGTGTCCTAAGGGAGTCCTGCATGAAAATATTTATTTCTTCTCGGAGAGTTTCTAGATGCAAAAGGATTGGACTTGGCTACCGGGCAGTGACAGAGCAGCAGCGCCGAGTCCAACCACCATGTTTCATGCCACTTGCTACAGTAGAAGCATTTTTTTCCTATAAAGTAGTCATTACACAATATAACGAGTGTAGAGATGTACAAAGCTCACTAGTTTACTTCCTGACACTCCTTCCTTCCATTTCAGCCTTTTTCAAATTGATTTAATGAAACCCTATTTTTTTCTGCCTGTAATTTTTGCAATTTTCAGTACTTGAGAAGGGACACTAGAGAATCAAATCCTAGCACAGTTTCGTTTCCAAATCAGGTACAATACCTCACGCTTCCTCACAATATTTTAATGTTAACTTGGAACAACTATGTCTGGACAAGATTTGTCTCCCCTTAATACCTAAATGACTTCGTCTCTTTCTGAGTCTGTACATAAAAATGTGAGCATTTTAAAAGTACTTTGCTGCTTCCCTGAATGTGGGTCCCTGAAACCAGCTGTATATGACAGCTTTTCCTTGTAAGTGGTACTTCCTTTCCAGCACCAAATAATTTCTCGGCTGAAACTAACTTCTATTGCTTAAATCAACACTACACACACACACACACACACACACACACACGTTGTCTGGGACTGAATGTCTGTCTTTCCTTTTCCTGTTTGCTGTCAATTGTAATACACTGAATCATAAGGTTAATGTAATTTTTAGGTCTGCTTTGAGGTTTTGTAGTTTTTCTCATATTTGTGCTAGCCCTTTCCTTTAATTATCTGTAAATTATTATTCTTGGCTAGGCTGAACTTTTCCATGGTGAACTGTTTACCATCCAAGCAGGCCTTGCTTCCTCCTTATCTTTGCTGACTTATTGATATTTCCTATTCCAACAGCTCTTTTCCTCCCCACATATTGTGCATGAACCTTCTCCTCCTTGCCAGCCACATCCTCACCTTCACAGCTCACTTCTCTCTCTCTTTCTCTCTCTCTTCTGAATAACAAGCCATTTCCTCTCTCGTTTCCTCCCACAGAAGATGTTTTTGGGCCTGTTCCCAAAAAAAAATCTCTGGCATTAAATTATGCCCATTCCTGTCTTTCCAGTGGGCAGACTTCCAGATGTGTTTCATCTGGCATGCAACGCAGGGGCAGGTCTGGCTTAGTAAATCATGTTCGTGGCTCGTCTGGCATTCCTGGCATCCCCGGACAGTGGTGACAGGGCTGGTGGTGAAGGTCCCCCCTGGCAACAGGCTATCCGATTCATGCTTTCAAATCTACTGCAAGAGGTCCATTATGGTATAATACGAAAACAGGGCTTCCCTTTTTTATTGCAAGTGAAAAGGCTATTAAACTGGGGAGGCAAGCGCTGAGTCTGCCATATTTACACAGCTAAAATACATTTCTCAATTTACTGAATGGTAAGTGTATTATCCAATTACCTTCATATCCTTAACAATGTTAAGGGTCACTTGAAAATAAGCTCAACAATTCTGGACAAAAACAAGAAAGATGTCTGACGCAGAGGACTCCTCATAGACACAGTTAAAAGAGATTTTTCTTTAAAGTATATAGATTTGAAAGAAATTGTGTTTAATCTGCTTTGTGTTATTTTAAGCACTTACATTTTTGCTTTCATTTAAGTGGCTGAAAGGAATTAAAAATTCATAAAAAGAATTAAGGAAATAACTACTTTTCTGATTTCTAGTTTGAATTTTTGTTTAAATGGCCATCTCAGAGAAGGCATTTAACTTATTTCTCTGCTGATTTAAATGTGACCATTTACTTAATAATACTAATAAAGAGTAGCAGGCAAGTAAGTAAATAAAGCAAGAATCTTATACAGCCCAACATACACTTTTAACTTGATGGAAACGTTACACTTACGACATTAAGCGGTTTTGATCTTCACCTTCAGGATGCTGACAACTGAAGACCTAAGCATATGAATAAATTATCACCAGGTAGACGATCCTGTGAACTTCCAGTGCAGCAGCTGCTCCATTGCAACCACGGCTGTACATGTTTGGAATAAAATGAGGTGATTTGAGTTGGTTCTTCCCTGGCTGAAAAAGGGAACCTTTCACCCTCCTATTTGCTGATAGGTAAAGTTGGAGACATGGTGGTAAAGCTTAGCAGCAAGTTGTCTTCTTTTGCCTAAACCTTTAGGCCATGCCCCATAGCCAGCTCCCTGCCATCACCACTGCACATTGTCCACTGCCCAGATGTCCCCTGAGAAGTGTGCCACAGCTCACTCAAGGCTCTCCCTCCTCAGATGTGTTCAGCAGCTCTTGGGCATGTGAATGATGAACAAACCCTTCATTGGAAGAGGTCTCTAAGGACAGGGGCACTGGCAATGTTCTTAAGGGGTTGAGGGAATATGGAAGGAGTGACCACAGCTGTTGCAAAGAAAGCTGAACTGATCTCAGACCAAAGCTGGGCTTTTTTTCTAGATATATTACAACAGGTGAATAGGTCAACTGGTAATGTAAATGGTCTTTCCCGAGTTAATCAAGTGTGAATGTCTTCCCAGGGGAGCCAGAGAAACATGAGGTATGCATGGCTCAGCCCAACACAGAGTATAAAAAGTGAACCAGCACAATAAACTTTGGGAAAAGCAATGAGGTTGAGCTGCCTTCAACCCACATATTCCTTTCCACAGACTGGAGGTGCCCAGCATCAGCACAGTGAGAATATGAACACTCCTGATGAGAATCACATTTGTTTTGTGACCCCACTGTTTACTGCAATAACTATATTATGCTCTTGTTATCAGTGCATTCCTGGATCATTCTTCTAAACCAAAACTCCCCATAACATCAAATATCTTCAGATAGTTAAAACTGGTATTAAATTATAAATCCTCCATATGTAGAATATCTAAAATAACCTGGACAGAAAGCATCAATCTCTGACAGGAGGTGGCATGGAAACAGCAGGCAGGGGATGAGATAAAAATTCTTTCCATCTGAATTCTTCCCCTTCATAGAAATATAAAATCATAGAAAGGCTTAGGTTGAAAGGGACCTCAAAGATCATCTACTTCCAACCCCACTCCCATTGGCAGGTATGCCACCTACAACATCAGGTTGCCCAGGGACTTGTCCATCCTGGCCTTGAACACCTGCAGGTATGGGGCATCCACAGCTTCTCTGAGCAATCTGTTCCAGTGCCTCAACACCCTCTGAGTGAAGAATTTCCTCCTAACATCTAATCCAAATCTCCCCTCTTTTAGTTTAAAACCATTCCCACTTGTATTACCACTATCTGCCCATGTAAAAGGTACTCTCCATCTTTTTTATAAGCTCACTTTAAGTATTGAAAAGCTGCAATGAGGTCACCCTGGAACCTTCTCCAGGCTGAACAGACCCCACTCTCTCAGCCTGTCTCCATAGCAGAGTTGCTCCAGCCTTTTATCACCTTTGTGGCCTCCTTTGGACCCACTCTAACAGACCCACCTCCTTCTTGTGCTGTGTGCCCCAGACCTGGACACAACACTCTAACTGAGGCATCACAAGGGCAGAGCAGAGGGGCACAATCACCTCCCTCCACCTGCTGCCCACCCCTCTGTTGGTGCAGCCCGGGATGCAGTTGGCCTTCTGGGCTGCAAGCACACACTGCTGGCTCATGTTGAGCTTTTCATCCACCAGAACCCCCAAGTCCTTCTCTGCAGGACTGCTCAATGAGTTCTTCTCCAAGACAGTCCTTGTCTCTTGGCTTGCCCCAGCACAGGTGCAGCACCCTGCAATTAAACTTCTTGAACTTCATTCGGTTCACTTGCCAGGCTTGTCCGGGTGCCTTTATATGGCATCCCTTCTGTTGTACCAACTGCACCACTCAGCTTGGTGTCATCTGCAAACTTGCTGAGGGTGCACTCCTTCCCACAGTTCTGTGTCACTCGTTAGGATATTAAACAGTACTGGTCCCAGGACAGACACCTGAGGGACTCCACTCATCACCGGCCCACAATTGGACATGGAGCCATTGACCACCGCTCTCTCTGTTCAGCCTTCATGCTGATTCCTTATCCGCTAAACAGTCCATCCTTTAAATACATTTCTCTCCAATTTGGAGATCAGGATGTGATGTTGAACAGTATCAAAGGCCTTGCACAATTCCAGGTAGATTACATCGTTTGGTCTTCCCTTGTCAGCTGATGCAGTCACTCCATCACAGAAGGCCACCAGATTGGTCAGGCACGATTTGCCCTTAGTGAAACCATACTAGCTGTCTTGAATTGCCTCCGTGTCCTGCACGTGCCTTGACATTGCTTCCAGGAGGATCTGTTCCACAATCTTGCCAGACACAGAGGTGAGGCTCACCGGTCTGTAGTTCTGTCCTATAGCAAATGGATTAAAAAATTATTCTTTCTAGAGCCAATGTTCCCTTGGATAAACTTGTAAATCATGGCCAAGCTGGGAAAAACTGGGTTCACATGCAAGTATCTCCTCGGGCAAAGAATGGCATATCAAACTAAACATTATTGTAAATCTCACTCCCATTCCCAGGGCTTCTCTAGTTTTGCAGGTCAAGTTGGCACTTCTCACACAGGCAGTGAATTGTGTACTGTGAACTCACATGAATTTGCCTTGTGCAGTCTTAGCAATGGACCTATATTCCGAGTCTCACTCTTTAACACATGCATTACACTAGCACTGCCTGTATCAGTGCATAGGCTCTGCTGGGACTTTGGTTTTAACTGGTGGAAAACTGATTTTGGCATAATGGAGTATAATACCTCTTAAAATTAAATGCTTCTGAACAATAACACCATTATTTTTCATTAGGAATCTAAGCTTGGCTCTACTAATGCTAAAGGACAGCTTTATTATGAGAAAAGTTGTTGTACTTCCATCATATGGCCAGTGGGCCCTATCCTCCATTTAGTTAGGCACTGAATTAATTAATATTTCCTGGAATGAAATGTAGTCCCCAAATACCTTCAGAAGATGACTGTGTTAGCTGAAACAAGTTTCAGATACCCTAATTAGCAAGAGACCTGAGGTTAAAGCTCGTTTATCAAATTTTACTGTGTTTAAGTCTGAGTTGCAAACAGCTCCTTTTAGTGGCAGTGAGAAGATGGAATTGGTCAGGAGGCCAGCTTTGGTCCCAGATGACTCATACAAATTGTGCAATTGTGAAACTAGCACACCAGCAAGATGTACCACAGTCAGAACATGTATTCCAGTTTAACTTTTTATTATTATCATTGAAAGAAGAGAAGCAGCACATCACAACTGCACTACTGTCAGTATAAGAAGTGACGAGCTCATGTTTCACTACCTGTTTTCCTCACAAATAATACAGATTACCTTGTATATGTTACTTTTCCCCCCTCAGTTTTTATATTACCCTTCACATATATAACCCCTAGAAACAAGAACAATCAATAAACTTGCTCTAGAAGTGGGTCTGAATTAGGCCCATCTTTTTTTTCCTGAATGAAGCATCCTACACTTGGCCAGGTGTAGTGGTTAACATCTGGACTAAGTGAAATTTCAGCAGATTTGTACAGGCCAGTTCACATACTCATGCTGGCTTGGATTTAAATCTTAATCTAGGAACTACCTCTGGGACCATTTGTAAAAAATTATGAACATTGTGTCTGTCTTATTTCTGTCTTGAGAATTTCATTGAGGAACGTTTACTTTTCTAGTTCTTCCTGAAGATACAGACTTGGAATCGTCAACATACATACAATACGAAAGCAAAAAGAATTTGCTTTCACAAGGATTGCAAAATCAGTGTCCTGGTGTGTACTGTGTCCTGTTATTTCTAACCCAAAGTGTTTTCTTCTCTCTTTTTGTTAATAAATGGAGTTATGTGAAAACAAATTGCAGGTACTAGAATCACTTTTAAGCAGTGCCTTCACTTTCAAAATATAGGTTTTTTGGATGCTCAGTTCGTTATCTCCAGATTTTTAGCAGGATCTAAAGCAACAGTCTACCTAAACTACAGACAGAGAGGCAGTGTTTTGGCTATAGCTGTCAAAAAAACCCTGACTATCAGCATGATTTTCCATAGGACCAGTTAAAATGGAGCAACTTCTGTGAAGTTTTCTTCCACATATACTTTCTGATTAAACATTAGTTTTTTAGTGTTCTTTATGCTATACATCGCTCTGAAAATCATTGTCCTTAGTTTTGTTTTACACTTTCTAGGACTGGATGCATTCACTTTAATGCTAGACATTATCTCCAGTCAAAGAAAAGCATGTATTTCATGTGTGAAATTCTGCACAGCATACTTCCTCTGTGTTGTTTTGTCTCTTTTCCCCTGTGCATTTGATTCCCTCTCCTTTACAGACTGCCCAACTCTCCAACCTGTTGATGAGCACAAGAAAGATAGAAGGACAAACTTTGTCCAAGTCTGTGAGCAAGCTTTTTAAAGATCCCTCTATCATTTCAGACCTTCATGTGAGTTGCCACCTTCTCTTCAGGTCTACTATTGCTTCCTACTTTATCCAGATTACCCACTATGATATTATTTGCTGTCACTTATGCCCCCCAACAAATAGATAGATAGATAGATAGATAGATAGATAGATAGATAGATAAAGAAATCATGTATATGTGCAAATGCAGCTCAGAACTGACTTGCAAACTGCACAGCGTAAGAAGTTAAGACAGACCATACTGTCTCTAGCAGTGTGCAGTTCCTTTAACAAGAACAACCAGACTCCTGCAGAAAGAGTCCAACATGGTATGTCCATCCTTGACCTTATGCACTGATCCAGCTTCCAGGATTACTTGGATGAATGAGACCTATAGACTTCAGCCTTTTGTAGCCAATATCTGATTTATCTCCAGCAAATTTAGTATATTTCTCTCTGTTTTTTGTTCTATTTATGGACTTCACCGGATGCTGTGGCAATGAGTTCCACAATTTTGTCAAACACATAGATGATGTGTAATACAGATGCTTGAGCAGTTTAACTTTAATAGTTTAACTACTCTTCCTTTCTCCTCCCACACAAATAATTCAAAAGCTTTCCCAGTAAGGCTTTAACAAATACAATTCCAAAACATTATCACTATCCTTTTATGTCATCCAAAGAAATCTTGTTTGATCCCCTTCAGTGTACAAATTACACATGAAAAAATATTTCTTTGTGTTAAATGTTGTAGGGGAAATTATCTTTAAAAATTATTGAGCAATTAAAAGAGGGAAAAATCCAAATACAGTAAAAATATTTTGGTGGACACATCTGTTTTCCTGTTCTTTATTTCAAGTGTCTGATTCAGATGTTATTATCCCATGCAGAAAGAACTTGCAGCAGTAGTTATATGGAAATATGTGGTTCTTTGGAAGTCCCACACACTTCAAGAAGCTCCTGTTGTAAGATGTAAGTTCATGTGATGCAAACATGAATCAGCAGCTTTGAAGAGTTAGTCTGAGAGTTAAAGGTTTGTGTAGGAGTCAAACAGTGATAACTGGAATGCAAAAAAAAAATGTAAATAATTCCCATCATTACATTTCTAATATATATGTGCCATGCATCCCACTCTCCACAAAGGAAAAATAAATCCAATATGCATAAGCTACCTGAAAAAGACAGAAAATATGAGAAAAGGAGAGAGATGAAAGAATCTGCTTTGACCTTTAGAATGGCAAGACAAACGAAGTTGCTAAATAAGCACTTTACTTTGAGGGGAGTTTCTACACAGCTCTAAGCTGTTTGTGATTACATCATACCCTATAACATGCTAATTTTCTCAGTTTTTAGTCATTATTAGTTAATGTTATTTTGGATACTTTTACCCATGAAAGATCTCCTTCCTTTTTATCCCATTGATCTCTGTGTAGCAGTGAACTGTAAAAGGTTTTATATAAGGGCAGGATTTTCTCTGTTTGCTTTAAGTTTTTGCATTGTGGTTTAACTGATTGGCCACTTCTTTACCATAAGTGAGAATGAATAAGAAAATATGATTTACTGCCACCCCACCATTTATTTGTACATATACATTTGTGCTTTCTGGTCAACCTCCACATCTGGATCTTTATGCTCCATAAAGTCAGTGAGAGTTTTGCCATTAACTCCAGGGAGAAGAAGATCACGTTTTAATTCATTTTCTCTCTAATCTGAGAAGATCAATTGATCTTCTCAGTCTATCTTCACACCATCACACTAGATCTCCACAAACTTCTCATCATTTTCACTTCAGCTTTGTTGCAATTAGTTATTTACAAATCACTTAAGTGATTTGTACAAAAAGAATCCCTCTCTATATCTTGTGGAAATCCAGTATACTGACCCCAGCTCTTTCCATGGAAATGGTATCACTTTGCTTTTATTTTGTTATCTATATTAAATCCTTTCCAAGATATTCCACAGTTTTATTCTCATAATTCTAGAGAAGAGGAACTCAGGTACAGAAGAGTTTTGAGGTTGATTCAAGGTTTCTACTCAAGTCAGTAAATCAAACAGAAGACAAATCCACAGCACTCAGGCTCACATCTTCTCTACCTTCTTAGAAACAGGACTACATTTTCTTGGCTCTTTGGGGGTTTGTGTTTTGTTTTGTGTTGTTTTATTTTTCAGTTGATGGATACAAGTCGCAAATCATGCATTTAACTAAACCAGCTAAGGTTATTGACGATTATATGCTAATTGAGAAGAATGAGGATGGACTTCTTTCCCTCCCACCAAATATACAGTGAGTTTTCCCCTGTGACAGTGTGGCAGCAAGGAATTGTGATAGAATAAAGCTGTCCTGTAATCTCAGTGTACTTTGAAAAACCAAGGAATACATCAGGATTTTCTGAACACAAAACTGTACATAACCTCCTTGTCTTTAAACATCATACACATTTTAAACCTTAAAATTAAGAAAGTATGCATACTGTGTGCTAGGAGCAGGAGGTAATGAAGTGCTTGGACTGTAGTGGAATCAGTTTCCTTATCTGCAACTACAGAGTCAGTCCATTAGTTGGCTGCCAGCAGGTCCAATCATGCTAAATCCATGTGTATTAATGGATTTAGAGTAAAGGGTCAAGAATCACAAAAATTTAGATTTCTTCTTTCCTACTCCCTCAGTGATTAGCACAGATTTAACACCTGGGAAAACAGTCTTAGCTCACACCAGTTTGTCTCGAAGGGCTGCATGGCATAAAACATTGTCAGTGAAAATTGCTTGGCTGTTTCAAATGGAATATGACTTATAGAAGCATTGTGCAGCATTTTTGAATTGAAGATTTTTCTTCAGTTTTCCTCACAATTAGAGAAGATTGAGCAAAAAAGGCATAAGCAGCTTCTGCCTTGTAGTTTTACCTACCTTGGCAAACAACACCTGGTAAATGTGTAGCCAATGGCAAAATTCTTGTGTAGTGGCAGAGGCAGTGGAAATGGGATGCAGTGGGAGCTCAAAGCACAGACCCAGGGAAGTGGGACTAAGCTGTTTACAAGAAATCCACTGCATAGAAGTATTTGAAAGTATGCGAGTAACTGAATATACTTTTAATCAAACCCCAGATGTTATTCAATATGGTCCAGGATTATAGCATGCTACAGAGTCATTGAGTTGGCCTCCATCCAGTGCTTGAGACAGTGATGACTGAGCACTGGTATAGTAATAATGGATATGTTGTTGTGGAACTGCTTCTCCTAAAAGAGGCTTCCTCCAGCTACAGCTCCTAAAATTTATATGAATGTAAATTATTGTCACCACTGTCTCAGACTTGGGATTAAACCAAGAAACCAAAAGTATAATGTGTGTTCATTGCTTCCCTTCAAACCACGGCCAGGGGAGCAGTGTTTTCCCTTCTGTCTCTGCACTAACTCAGCAAGGAGAGAGTTCACCCCACCTGAAATCTGTCTTCTGCCTCTCATAATCAAAGCCACCACTCTCTCCTTATCTACCATGTTTTAGCAGTTCTGTCTCCCTGAATAAAATTTGTCAAACCAGAGAGTAAGTAAGAGTCAAAGAGCAACAAAGGAAGCAAAGAGGAGGAACTGGAGATAGCTGCAAGAAGCTGAACCATTAGGACAATGTCTGGAAAGGATCCTGGTTCAGTCCCTTCTTTAAGGAGAGTTTATTTAGATTACATGAAACAGATTGGGGATTACCGTAACATAAGCATGAAATTGGCTCCAACCTCCCCATAACTAAAAAAGCTGAGGAAATGGGGGAAAAAAAAATGAAAGCAAAATATTAGTATCATTATGAAAATATAATATCAAGATATTAAAAGACTCAGGTATCCAGCTGCAGATGAAACATTTTGAACCATCATTTTGGATTTAAGCACAAAAAAGTAAACCGTAAGTTTACTGATTATTCAAGAATTGCAATGGCATATAGCCAGGCAGTGGTGGGCCACCAAAAAATTATTTGGCTCCTCAGACAGTATCTTTTCAATTTATTTTGGTTTGTCAATTAGATCATCATGGATAGATGTAAGGGAGAGGCAAAAACTAAAAAATAGAAAGGGAAGGAGTGGGAAAGAGCAGCATGTGGATAAATGTGTTTTTTATGGAAGACAAGAAACATTTGTTTAGAAGCCTTACAGTAGGAAGCAATACAACATGCTACAGATTACTATGGAGGGAAATAGAAAGAGAAGTGGAAAGAGGAGACAGTTAAGGTCACTGGAATAGGCTGCCCAGGGAAGTGGTTGAGTCACCATCCCTGGAGGTCTTTAAAAGACATTTAGATGTAGAGCCTAGGGATATGGTTTAGGGGATGATTTGTTAGTGTTAGGTCAGAGGTTGGACTTGGTGATCTTGTAGGTCTCTTCCAATCTAGACTTTTCTGTGATTCTGTGATTCTGTCAAAGGGTTTGTAAACACTTCAAGTGCACCTCCAAAGTAGGACAAACTATGACTGCTCCATTGCTGACAGATCTTTTTTTTTAACCTGCCCCTGACACCTCACTGTTTTTTGGTTATGGTATCCTCCTAGAATCACCCCCCAAAAATCTGGCCCACTGCTCACCTTTCCACCATACAGCTTTTCCCAGTATCCACCCTGTATTCAGGGAGGACAAATCTCTGGTTTTGGGGTGTTTGTGTTTTTTTTGTTGTTTATTTGTTTGTTTGGTTGGTTGGTTTGGTTTGTTTTTCACTAGGTTTTTCAGAATGGGAGAACTGTGACCATGTCCCCTGGCAGTCTTCATTTCTGGGGGTGAACACCTCCTGTTAAGGGCTTCTTCCTAAATCATATTTCTTTGACCTCTGCTTCTTTTTGATCCTCTCATCTGGACTTGCTCCACAGTCCCTCCATCATGTGGCATCTGAAAGAAGACAAAGGACTACGGCATCAGATTTATTAAAGATGAATGGAAAGATTGCTTCATGGAAGGGATCCTAGATATTTCAGTCATTGGGTCCCTCTCTAAATTGAGCCTCCAAATATTTGAGGTTCGCTCATTACCATTCATGACCGCAAATTCAGAGGCTTAAGATAGAAAGTATTTATATGCGTATGTAAGTTCTGTCTGATATGCTGATAAGCAACATATAGCTGTTCTGTTTTATGTCTGAAATAAGGGGAAAAATCATAACAGAACTACTCACAACAAATATAATGAATTCCCTGACGCATTGAGTTGTGGGGCTTTGTGTGTGTGTGTGTGTGTTGTGTTGTGTTTTTTTTATTTTTATTTTTATTTTCCTGACAAAAAGGAATTTACTAAAAGATTGTTTATCAGTTTAAAAAAGAAAAAAAAAAAAAAAAGTCTAATTAATGTTACCAACACAAAAATTCAGTATGCTTACATTAACTTTGCCAGCCTTGAATAGAACTATTGGTCTATAAAACCAGTTTAGCTCTTCAACAGAGGACAGCTAGAACTTTACACAGGGAAGATTTGTTATGAAATGAGAGGGAATGGCCTCAAGTTGAACCAGAGAAAGTTCAGGTTGAAAATTAGGAAACTTTTCTTCTCAGAAATAGTAGTCAGACATTGGAACGGGTTGCCCAGGGAGGTGGTGGAGTCACCATCCCTGCAGGTGTTCAAGGAAAGGTTGGACCTGGTGCTTAGGGACATAGTTTAGTGGGTGATTTTGGTGGTAGGGCGATGGTTGGACCAGAAGATCTTGGAGATTTTTTCCAGTCTTAATGACTCTGATTCTGTGAACAGTCCTCTACCAGTACTGCCTGCTCACGCTGCACTCTGTGCTTTTTGTTACCTGTTTATAAATCACATAATCTGTAGAGTCTTCACTGAAGATTTCAGAAGAGTATTTGTGACTACTATTTATTTATAAATTTGTTTCACCATTTCTTCTCACATACTGTGATCCACTCTGCTTTCATAAAGTTATTCTTTCTGTCTTTCTTAGAGATAGAATTTTGCCTGTGTCCATTAAAGGCAAAACATGAAAACTTTTTCTAAGCTGATAACCTTTCTTTGTAAGGAAAGAAAAAAATCTTTTATAATATGGTCTCACATTGCTTCCTGTATGCAATGGTTTGGTTTTGCAACCAAACCAAAAGCTGTGGTTTTAATTTAGCAACACAAGCAATGGCATCTAGTAGAGTTGGGAAATTTTAAATTAAACCACCAAAGCTAATATGGGTTTAAACTATCATTGTGATGAAGTTTTCTTACACGACACAGAATTACTCTGGCTATATAGTTGTCCCCATTTAAGCTGGATTGGAATGGATTGTTTTGAACATAGTTAAAATACAGACACCTATATTCAAATTAAGGGGCTCAGTGCTGTAGAACTTTTAAGTGTGTGTCCATCCCATATCAACATAGCACTCAGTTCTAAGTATATGTTCAATTTTGAGTTCATACTGCTTTGTGAAATAATTAATTCATACAGTTGTTTAAACTGATGTTCAGTCCTAGTGCTTGATGGAATACCAATGGGAAAATTTACAGGATAAAACAAAGCCCACGCAGTTTTAGTAGAAATTTTTCTCTTGACATGTGAACCTTGAGAAATCATTTATGCACCAAAATATATTCCTAAAGAGGTAAAAAGATAGTTATAGTTCATGAACATTTTTTCAAAAATACTAGTTTTCTCATTTCAAATATGATGTGTTATTGTTTCATTTACTCTCAAATTTGTGTTTTCCATCATGATAGCATTAAGTGTTAATGTGGGAATACTAAAAGGAAGCACTTTTGTTTCCAGAATTAGAAAGTTCCCAAAGGCAGATATAATCACTATGGTCTTCTGGGGACTGATGTTCGAAACTAGTAAGGTCTGTGGCTTCTCTTGAAGTTGGACTCAGAGCATTGCAATATATCATAGCCAATTTATTCTTTAACATCCTCTGAGATTTGGGAGACGTTTTGTAAGCACTGAAAACACTAAGAAATTAGAACTTCACTCCCCAAATTTTTGTCATTGAAAATGATCTCCAGGAGTGTAGAAAACAAAGTAATTCACCCCTTGCACTTACTGCCACGGAGCATATTTCTCCATTTATTTATCTCATGAATATCTGACTGTGTGAATGTGTAAGTATCTGATAATGAATCTCCAAAATCTGTGTGGGTTGTTTTTCTTTGTTTGTTTGCTTATTCTTAGGTGAAATAACGAGAGAAAGGTGTATGATGTGTAATAATCAAGCAGAGGGGAAAAAGTTCCCAATGCCCTTTTGGCCCAAGCTTCCTTCTCAGCTGCAGAGCAGGTAGGTTCTTCTGCAACTGCAGACTGGTCCTGCAGTGTCCACCCCTTAACTAGGTGTCAGTCTCTCATAATGAGTGAGATCTGAATGTACAATCCAGGCCCAGTTGACCCTTGCCTTCCGTCACCATTAAACCGTTCAGTCTCACGAAGTGGTGGTGGCTTTGAAATGTGTACCTCTGATCTTCGGGGACAGGGGAGAGCTCATCAAACTCATTGCACTCGACATACCATTCTAATCTGAAAGTTGAAACAGAGTCTTGCTGCTGAATTGAAATGTCTGTAAATTGCTGTCTAACAACATACAAATAAATAGACATATAAATAACTGATTTGTTCAGGCCCTCCAGTAAATCAGTAACATGCCTTAATTTAATTTGCATGCTACTTTACAGACTTCTCTTGACAAACCTCATCACAGACAGGAATTAAAAGAGATTGGTTGCAGAACAGAGGGAAAAAAAAAAAAAAAAGACTTTTCAAGACACTCAAAATGCAGGAAAACAGGAAAAGCCTGAAATTTCATATCTGCAAGGTAAGGCTGGCACTTGTGCAGTGCTTAATCCAGTCGAAATAAGAGGAGCTCCTGAAAGTTTATTACCACTAAATGTTCTTTAAAAGCATGGGCTTATTACGTCAAGAGGCAGAAGAGGTGGAGATTAAATGAGGCATCTGGTCTCCTGGGTCTCTGAAGTCGAAGGGAAATGCCCTCATCCCATCAACTACTACCAACAAAATACACCCACACAGAAAGAGAGGCTTTTTATTCTTGAGGTAAATATAGATCCAGTTTTCTCTTCATTGTTCAAAATGTGTGGGATTTTATAGCTTAGTGCTAGACAAGCTCAATACCTGACTGAAATAACCTTAGAGAAAGATACATATTGAGGGCTGAATTCAGACTGCTCTGTGAAAGTACATCTGTTTTATATGAGACACACAATCTGTCTCATTCCAACCTGCATTTCTGGGTCACTTGAGACATTTAAACTGCACTTATAATTAACAGCTATTTTTAAACAGCGAAAAAATAGAGCACTGGTAAGGTACAAAAGCATTAAAATTGCCCCAGTTTTGCTTTTCAATAGGACACACCACTGCAATATGCTTCAAGATCAAAGAGAGCTCAGAAGAAAGAGACAGGCCGATCAGTGGGGATAAATTGTTCCTATTATGATGGTGTAAGAATAGGGTTCTTTCAATTGAAACAATTTAATAACCACATTCATTACATTGGTGTCCACTTGGTTTTATCTGAGCAGTTTTTGCATAACTGGGGAGCAAGTTCAATTGAGCTTATTCTCTAGAAATTAAGATGTGCAGGGTTTGACATTCAGAAATTAGGCACTAATAGTTGGCAAAGCAGTTGTCTTGAGATTCCCCCTGGATGGAGCTGGATCTGCCTACCACTAATTATGTCAAATGCAAATGTATTCTCTAAAAGACACACCAAAAAAATTCATTAGCTCATTTCCAGACAGTTAAGGTTATACCAGAGCAACAGCAACTATCAGAGCATTATCTTTTCAGTGTTTATCAAACCACTTTCACAAAACCAGAAGTTGAGCAAATGCAACATTGCTCTTTGCAAACTTTTTTGTCTACCATCAACAGCAGAAATGCTTTTAAGGGCTGATCTTTAGTGGTCCTAAGCAGAACAGCTAAGTGATGTCTGCAGGGTGACATTTACAGCAGCATTTCCATGAGGAAGAAGAGCAGCGTTGATGGATGCCTTCCCGCCCCCAGCGCTGACTGCAGCAGCGGACACCAGTGTTTCAGAAAAGAGGCTCATCCCCAGCCAGCCGGCAGGGCAGAGGACAGCTGAGTTTGATGGGTCTGAGCAGCACAGTGTGCAGAGATGTTTTTCTGGAGGTACCACAGGAGCCCTAAGAACAAATCCATGCAAATGCTGCTGAGATCTGAATCCAGAGCTGGCACACGATGCACAGAGCATGCCTTACCCATCACTGCCCTCAAGCCTTGTTGGTGAATGTACCTTGGACAGGAAAGTTTAACAGATATTTCCCATGGTACATAGGACCCTTTCTTGTTTTCTCTCTGTTACCAAGCCAGTGAAGAGTAAGAAACTGTTGAAGAATGCATGGTGTGGCAACCTCATGTTAGGAGCATTTCTGCTCTCTTCCTCTTTCTCTTTCCCCTTCTTTTTCATCACAAGACAAAACATAAAACTGCAAAGTTATCCTTGCATCAGTGAAGGCTTTTAAATGGATGGCTTTTCCAGAAGCAACAGTGCTTCTCTCACTTGGCTATTTCCCCAGATGGGATTTGCAATATAAAACCATACATGGATCCAATATTGAGGAAAGGGAATAGACTTGTACAAATCACTGAAAAGATAAATATGCCATATAGATCAATAAATAAAAGCTAGTCCCCAAAAAATCAAATTCCAGCATTCCAGGCCAATTAAGATGTTATTTACTGCTTACATGATTGCTAGTTTGACAGTCTCCTTATTCATTTTTACACTATAGGCATTTGTTTTGTTGAAAGATATATAACTGATTTGTAAATAGAAAATGATATAGATAGATTTTATGTCTCATAAAACTGTTAATCTGTGCTCCATATTAAATATATACTGTAGTATTTTTTTTTATTTAGACACAGCTCTAGTATAATTAAAATAAAGTATGCTGGCTTTATTTTTTCAGTAAGTCGTTTCCAACCCTACAGCTCAAATAACAGTGCAACTGCAGCATGAAATGTGGTTATAATAGCCTGAGACCACATTTCCTGAAACTAAAACATGGGAGATAATAGTGTGAAGGTACAAATTAAATGCAAATAAAACAGATTCCCCATTGTTGCTAATCCCTGGATTGGATTTCAGTGAGGAAATTAGCTGTAATATTTAACCTCTTTGTATAGTAATCATTGACATATTATCAGTTACATTTTCAGAGTTTACATAGGAATTATTGCACAGGAGTTTGAGAAAGCTGCACATCCACCTTTTACACCCTGAATGGAGCAATTCTGTGGTAAATAATATAACATGTCTAAAGCAGAGATGGTTAGACATTCAGTTGTGATTTAAAAAAAAAAAAAAAAAGAAAGAAAGAAAAAAAGGCATTGTTTTGTAATTTATTCGGTTGCTACCACTTGACTTTTTAGATTTATCCTGAATTAGACCTTGTCTTTTGTTAGTTAAATTTGCACTGGTCTGACCACTATTTTAGAAGACTTCATCCATTTAATCAGCCTTTTAATAACACATATATTTAGACAAAAATCTAGCAAAACTTAGTAATTTATTTGAAAGTCCACATTAAATATTTGCATAATTTTAATGAAATAAATGTAACGTAATCTAAGCAAATGGATGTACATTTTATACATAGAAATGAACCTTAATATTGGACAAAAGCAGTTCCAATACCATGTGTAAGAAGATTGGTCTTTTCTATCTCTTTCAGAGTTAGTTTAGAACAACTCACATTACCAAGTATTTTACTTACAGTATTACAAATGCAACATGATAAATTTGTTTTATGAACGGTTGGAAAATACACTCAAGGGAATTGGGCAAATCACTTTAGAGAGCCCTGTGTCAATGATCTCCATACTAAGATTTGAATGCGCATTTTTTTCTATGGCCTTTCAAATATAATTACACAGAAAAAAAATACTCCAGTTTGTAGTATTTTGACAAAACAAATCACTGTTTCATTTCTCCTGTATGTTAGGATTTTCCTGGTTTCTTTGTGCTGTGGTTAGCTCAATTCCATGAAATTCTGAAACTTAATTTTGACCTGTTGATCAGCCTCTAACAAATAGACAAAGTTCCCACAGTTGTAGGCTACAAGTGTTGGGTCAATCTTGCAAGCACATGTTTCATCCTGAGACAAACTAATGAAAAACACATGAAATACTGCAAGATCTCATTAGACTGAAGAAAATATTCTTCAAAGAATCTTAAATAGTTTATATAGAGAGAATATTTTCGTTCTCCCTGTCTCTCCCCTTCCTTGACACACAAAAGATCCTAGATCATTAGGCTTAGTAAATTATCCAGTGCCATGTTTCCAATGACAGAAAACAAGGAATCTGGTCTGAATCCACTAAAGCCTGTGAAAAGATTTCTTCTGGTCTAAATATGATCAGGCCATCCAACATATCTGCCTCAGTTTATCCCAATTTTGTAGTATGAACTGAGTACTGAGAGTAGGTAGTGACTGGTATATCCCCTTGCAGTTTTCCCATTCACCACTTCCTATTATATTGCCTGCATGAGCACAGGGTCAGCAGCCCTTGCAGGCTTTAAGCCCCACAAAATGGACCTTGTCACAAAAGTCAAAGCAGAGTGCGACTGTGATTATAGGCTATAACTGACTACAAGATGTTGCCAAATGTTAATTAAGTGTCCACTCTTCTGTTTCAGAACGTCTTAACTGTAAATGTGCGGATTTCACAATGCAAAAATACCTGTTTGGAAAGCCTCTAAAATACAGCAGAACTTTTATTTCTGCCATTCTTCCAGAAAGAATGGCTAACACTATCATCAGAGATAGGTAGTTGACATGCAGGATGATGAAGAAAAGCTACACCTGAAACATTAAGCTGTGGCTTTCCAGGACATTGAAGATACTGTTTGTTGTTCAAGTGATTGCTAGCTAGTTTCTTTCTGACTAGCAACTTTATAGAGAGACCTTCCCAAGAAAATCACTGTATCAGTGGTGCCATTGTTATTCATATGAAGAAAATTCCCCACAGATAGATGAAAGCATATGAATCCTGTGCTCAGTGAAAGCAGAAATTGTGGTTTAGTTGAAGAAAATGGCAGTGCCCAAACAAACAGGGTGTTCTGTTCCCTGAGGAAACGTATCTCTGCACTCCTGATGCCAGCCAAGATGACAAAGGAAGGACAAGTCTTCAGTCTACCCCAGGGATGCATGGCTCAGTCTCTTTGTCAGCTGATTGTCAAAAGCTTATCAAACACCAGAACAGGTCCCTGACCACTTTGATGACAGAAATCTATTAAATCGTGAGTTGTATGTCTCTGTTTTGTTCCTCAGCCCAACTCGGTGGCTGGCAGAAGCTGTGGGTCTAGCCCCAGTCTGAGGCTGTCCCTTGGACATCCCACCCACAGTAGAACTGCTGACAAGCAGCTGACACCCACCACCCTGGGCATCATTGCCTTTTAATAACATTTTCCTGGCATTTCTCAGGATGGGTATATTTGTATATTTTGTGTCAACTGACGTATTGCTCTTTTTCCAGAGTCCAGTATATCCAGTATTCTTCTCACACACCTTCTGTGAAATAAGACGTGCCAGAAGTATAGCTACTCATAGGTTTCTACAGCCTGTTGCAGTAGGTTCTGTTCAAAGACTTCTGTTTAATTAATAATATTAATAAATTATTTCTGGTGTCTGTGATTGGTGCAGTTAATTACAGAAGTATATTTTTTTACATATTCTTTTATATCATCCTTTAAGAATAATTAGACCTCCAGCCTATGGAGCACCAAGTGATGTGATTTTGAGGGAATTCATGCCTTATCTTGTATTTTGAGGGTCAATGGTAGCGTGAGGCTGAAATTAGTTCACTTGTGAGTGGTGGTTGACTTGACTGAAAGAAGAACAGAATGGGAGGTGACTATGAGTAATATGACTGAAGATATCCAGAAATAAATGGTAAAATATCTGGGAGCTGAATTGGATCTTAATTAATCAATGGACATATTATGGGATGGGGAAAAAGCTGCAGCATGCTAAGATCCTGTCAAAAATAGTACTTTGGATGCACCTTTCTCTGGTGAGGTACAAGTGACAATAGTTTCTCTCTTTGCCTCTATATTCACTTTTTCTTCCATGCCCTTAGCAATTCAGCTGTGATTAGCTAGCAAGTTCAAAACTGATAAGGACATATACATAACCTTTCCATGACAAAAAAAAAAAAAAAAAAAAAAAAAAAAAAAAAAAAAAAAAAAAA
>CM021797.1:80179093-80248245 GCA_011076525.1 Nettapus auritus
AAAGGAAAGGAAAGGAAAGGAAAGGAAAGGAAAGGAAAGGAAAGGAAAGGAAAGGAAAAAAGAAAAAGGAAGAAAGGAAGAAAGGAAGAAAGGAAGAAAGAAAGGAAGAAAGAAAGAAAGAAAGAAAGAAAGAAAGAAAGAAAGAAAGAAAGAAAGAAAGAAAGAAAGAAAGAAAGAAAGAGAAAGAAAGAGAAAGAAATGGGCTTGATATCATAGCACACTGTTTGTTTTATTCTTTTGTTGTTAGATAAATTATGGTGGGAGGGGAAAAAAGAGACTTTAGCTGTCCTTTTGTGACCTAAATCCACTTTCTATATGGCACTAAAGGCACAAAGAAGGAATGATGTATCATGCCATTCCATATTCTGCCAGATTATTTGGTCTGCTTTCAAAGCAATTCAGATTAAGGCCACTTTAGAAGAAGTGGTATTTGCACAAAATGGCAGCAACAGAAAATGTCCCTTTGAGGCAGTGACTTTAAAAACAACTTCTTAAAGATGAGGTTCATTTAGCAGCAATCAGGAGAGCAGAAAATGCTGGATATGTTACTGTGGCTGTTGAGCAAAACTGTCTCCTTTCCTCCCTCCACCCTATTCCATAGCTTTCATCCCTTCCCCCCTCTCTTCCCCAGAAAAAAAATCAACCACTAACATGCAAGGGTTTGAATGCTATTTGTGGCAATCTGTCACTTTACATAGTGTTCCGCCCTGATGTGAAAGCAGGATTTTCTTTTTTCCTATCTGCAGAACATGCTTTTCCAGGCCTATTATATGTATAAACAATGGCATATGTAATTACCTTTCTGGGGTGGCAATTATTTCTCTGCATCAACAACCAAAGTTAAGGCAACCCATCCCGCTGCCCCCTACCTCCAAATAAAGGATATCCTAAATATAAAAAAAAATAAAATACAAAAACATTCAGGGATCAAATCAAGGCTGCTTATGTCAGCCTGGGAAGGGACAGATACTATCACTGCAGCCTTTAAATGTCAGCATGATCTTTTTTTCCTAGCAGTAATTGCTTTACATTTTGTTTCAGATTGAGTCATTTCAACCTTTGCCTACAAGCCAGTTTTTGCACCCCACCTCCTTATACTGAAAACTTTTGCACTTTTGCTAGGGCGGATTTCCTTGGCAATTCTGTGGGTAAGAAAATACCATACCTGTCATGTCAAAGCTGTTCGATAGTGTGAGATGCTGATTTGATTGTCTTGCTTCAAGCTACACAAGGTCATGTAGGGTGGTGGGTTGAGGGAGTGGGGGATGAAGGGGCATTTTTCAGTTCTCTCTGTGCTAGTCTTGCTGAGTATAGTTGCAGCCTTCAGTATTGCTGAGGAACACCTATATTCTCAGCATGGACAGACCCATCATCATTTCGCTGTATCAGACAGTGCAGCCTACCCCAAGATTTCCACTGCTGCTTTAAACCAAGGGCCTCATCCTGCAGAGCATGATGGCCAAGTCATAGCCATATGCTGAGATGAACTCTCAGCAGGTCTCAGTGTGGCTGCCCCACACTTCCGTGTCTGAGGGTGGTCCTGTTCCCGGTCCTCTGCTCAGATGATTCTTGCTGCCTCCAGTGAGAGCCAAGTATGGACAAGCTTGGCATGGGCATCAGTGCCTCTGCACTCCTGGTGGCTAAAGCTCATGTCATGCAGGTTTGTTAGAGCAACCTCATAAAATACCAGTGCAGACAAGGTCTAGCCACCCATCTAGAAAATGGTGCAAACTGCCTTTTATGCCTGGGAGTGTGGGGGTGTGATATTTGGGACTCAAATAAAAGTCACATGGCAATGTGCACTTCTTTTTCACTGCTGAAGCATATTAAAAGTACAAAATGTAAAGTCTGCTCATCAGGAACTACACTTGCTTATATTTAAAAGGCTGTCTTGAATCCTTTCTCAAATGGGTTTAAATGAGGACTTTTCTGAGCAAAGACTTTCTTAAACATATGCTTAATTTTCAGGAATTAGGGCCAACTCACATACTTGTGAGTTCCTTTTCTTCCTGAGGATGCTGTCATCAGTGTACTTAACAAGGTACTCCTAATGTAAATGTGTTTAAGTGAAAGGTGTTTTAGTGATGACTCCTTGGTTCCCTTCCACATCATATGTATAAGAAGGCTAGCTGGTTCCCTCTCCTGCATGAACACCATTCCTGAGTGAGTTGCATGCTTACAACAATTAAAGAACAGAGGGAGGAGAAGGACCAGAAGGGAGCATAAGGAAAGCTTAAACTGTGAACATCAGAGCAGCATCCACTGACTTATCTCATGTGTACAGGCATGTTATTGTTCATGAAGGTGTCAGCTGGCAGTGACGCACATCCAAGTTTTCTGTTTATCTGGCAGAAAAGACACTGTATAGAAAGAGGGATGCAGATGAATGAGTTAAAATTTTCCTTCCTTTCCCTTCTCCCCTCCAGTTCCTCTGCTGAAGGAAGGGTGAACAGCAAATGTTGTAGTTACATGCTTTCTCCAGGCTGGGGACAATACCAGCTTATTAACTGAACCTAATACTGCAAGTAGCTTTCTGAAATTTATATCTGGTGGTGATGTCAATGGAAGGAAATAAGAATTAGTAGAAGTCTTTGGGGTTTTTCTGTCTCCTTATTAATATATGAAAGAAAGATCTCCTACAAAACAGAAATCACAAACAGCTCTGCTGGGGAATGCAAACACATCTTTGAAACCTTTCTTTCTTTTCCTTTTAATAGCTGTGAACATAAATCATGAGAGCCAAGCCAGGGGAAATATTAATCCTGCCACCAGGATCTGTCTGTAGCTATCCTTCTGGCCAGGGTGAGTAGGTGGTTTTGGAGTTACCCCAAGTGCAGATTCCATCACTGCTTAGATTGTTAATTAGCTTCCCCAACAAGAAAGCATTTTCCTTTGTCTGAGTGATGGTTCTGAAGGCCTTGTTCACCTCTGCTCCTGTGCAAAAAATATCTTTATAATATTTGAGATAAGGACTGTTAATAGCAAAGAAGCAAAAAGGATGCTGTAAGATGGTGACAATGTTGCTTGCCATCTAGCTTCCATTTACAGCTTTACATTTGTATGCTTCCTTTCCTATAAAGACCTTAAAATATTTTGGTTACATAAACCAAGACCCCTGGCTTCAATACATGTTGGAAGACTCCTAATGTACTTGTTTTCAGGTGAATACACTGAAATGCAAAAAAAGAAAGACAAACTTTTTTATCAAGAATACAAAAAAAAAAAAAAAAAAAAAAAAAAAAAAAAAAAAAGCTGAAGCTGGAAATAGCAGCATAGATCAAGTCCACAGATAAATAGATCCCCTCTATTTCATGCTGTCATGGATAAGGAGCAGTACTCAAAAGACACTGAGTTTTCCTGCTCACATGCATTTAGATAGAATGTGACTGGATCAAGAAACAGTTGTGAAACCATCCTTCTCTGCAAGAACCTACAGAAATTAACAATTTTGTCCAGCTTTGTTTTTCACTAAGAGCTTTCATAAGGAGAAAAAGAAAAGGCTTTTAGAGAACAGATGAGCTCTGGTTCTGCCCTGCTTGATGTTTACTCTGAAACCTACCTGGGAACTTCAGGCTACATCCCAACAGACATGATCACTACTGAACTTTTTATCAGAAATGTCGGTCTGGTCAGAAGCTTTGTGCATGCAATATATAGCATCCTGGATTGGAATGTGATGACTCTGCCTTTCCCCATTCTGTCCCCTAAAGTTGAGAATGGCTTCAAATTTCTTAAGTGGTGACATTCGTTTCTCATTCAAAGTGGTATTATAATTTTTTGTATAGTGAACACAGCAGATACTGCTTCTCATTTGTTTTTACTTCTCTGACTTCCAGAAAACACCCTAGATGACAGCAAGTCTGTCTTTCAATAAGTCAGCAGGGCTATCTCCTATTAGGAAGTCCCTAATAAACACAGACACCTCACTGCTTTTATTTCAGCATGTCCAATTCACCAGTCACTGAATTCAATCTTATCTGTTCAGATGATGGGTTTTGACGAAGTGCATAAACCTGTCATTAAGGGGAGGACAGGTTATAGTCACTACTCAGGATATTACAGCTTTCTTTGTTGTTTATTGCAGATGTGGTAATGTAGCACAAGCTGGGACAGAGAAGATGAAAGTAAGGTTAGTTAAACACTGAACTACTCTGTGATTAAAAAGAGTGATAGTATCAGGCCAACAGTTCAAAGGTTCAGTGTAAATATTGTTCATTTGTTTGGCTTTTCAGTTGTGACACTGGTTAGTGGAAATATACCAAACTTCCTATAAGACAAACTCTGATTCTACAGAGGAAAGACACAGACATAAAAAGTGGCCTCTGTTCTCTGATACAACAATAATTAAAAATTTAAACTTTTGACCTCTGTAAACATTTTTATTTCTGGTTTCCATTGCCTATGACCTGCAGGTGCTTTATGTCTTTCCATGGCTCTTTTACTCCACTTTTCTTATCGGCAATTACTTACACAGTAATTCAAATCCAATTTCAATATTGACTGCAAGGTTTTAAGCTCTGTGTCAAATGTAAGCTCTCTAGCATGTTCTGTTTCCATAAAGAACATAAGAAACATTAAGACTTGGGAAACGAAAAGGAAAAAAAATATCTAGCAAGTGATGGCAGTGAGTCAATTATGCTTGTTTTGCACGGTCCTCTGAGCTCATATTATACTCATATTGCTCCTGGTACTTAAAAAGGAACATTTCTATTAAAAATTAAAACAGGTGAGGAGTGTCTACAGTGCATAACATAAAATTCTGTGATTTTTTTTTTTTTTTTTTTTCTTTTTTTTTTTAGTCTGGCAGCAGATCACAGCTTTGTCCATCTGCACAGAGCATGTGTCCTGGCTTGAATGATTTCACTAACATTCAGTAGGCCAACACTAATTAGCCTTCTCTGGGACCAGTCTTTACTAGTCTTTGCAGGAAAGCTCTGGCTGAATCGTGGAGGTCACTTGGCCCTGGTTTTCATCCAGCTGCAAGGACTGCGCCTAGAGGAGCTGCTCTGGTGGTGCTGGGTGCGTGGGGTGTAGGGCAGCTCTGGGCAAGCCCTGGCCAGGTCAAACACAGGACCAAGTACGTGCTTGATGTGAGCACACAGATGCCACTGGAGGGACACAAGGCTGAATTTTTCTTCCAACATCATGGCCAACATGGCCTTAACAGCACCATAACATTTCTCCAGTTACCTACCTGTACAGTAAGCTCTTGGATATGGACAGATTTTTTGATCCTGTGTTTGTACAGCATATAGCACAGAGGAATACTCACCTCTGGTTACTGCATAATTTCCTTTTTCAAATATCTAAAGTAGCAGATGAACCGTTACTGATTTTGAGAGTATTGCAGAAAGCTACCAGAGATAACAGTATACAATCCATAATTAAAAATCTGTTACACTGATGCTGTCTATTTCTGCTCTGGAGAGTAGCTAGGGAAAAGGTCCATGGCACCACCAGATGTGATTTCCACTCTCTGGTCTGTAGCTTTGTTTTGCCATTTAGACACTCCTGACTATAAAATAAGAATACAGGCCACCAAATAAAACACTCTATCTTCTGCTCCTGCAATACAATCCTGCCTGCCCAAAAGTGCCTTCAAAGAGAAAGTCCTTCTACTTCTACATTACACCTCTCCCAGTCAATTCTCTCTAGTGTACTCTGAGGGATTTTTCATATATTTTCTCCTGATCACTTACATTCCTGTTAAATGTTGTGGGTAGAAATAGAAATTGTTCAGACTGATGATGAACAAAGTCTGGAAAACACCTCATATTCTTCTGTCTAGCAGCACAACTGAACCTGAAAACAGTATATCATGGTCTTTTGGATTGCTGCTTGACAGGTGGCTAGGAAAATAACCTGATATGTTGATATCACTTGTAAGGAGAAATAATTGACTCTGCCAGATTTTCAAGAATTGGTCTGTTTTTCTTTATACCTGGACATTTATTAGTGACTGTCCCAGGTTATTTGTGTCATGGATCTCACTTGAAAACAATGGATTCATTGTTCTGTGTGTGGTATTAAAATGTGTTTTTTATTTATAATAACATGAACAAAATCAATCTGATTGATCTGAATTGTTTATACTATGTACATCGGATGGCCTCACAGCTCTATTTCTATAAATTCCTAGACTAACTTTCTACTAGCCAAACATTGCTTTCACTTTTGGAAATCCCTGTGTGAAAGGAAGCAGAACTATGCCACTTTTTAAAGAGATCCTGTATTAAAACTTTGTGTTCTGTGAAAGCAGTGTTTTCTTTTTCATATGAAAGTTCAGGACCTTCAGGCATCTTATCACGCCATGCATTCAGAAAACAATACCAGTATTGTGAGATCTGCACATCAAGCGTTTGAGTCCTGCCACCTGTCCCATTGATGTTTAAAAACAGCAAATCCTGATCATCTGAAGTTCCCTAGGTGCAGCACAACCCAAATAAGGGTCTAGGATAATTTATTTTTATTATTACTTGAGTAGACAGTCTAAGAAGCTATACTGCTTGTTAGGGTTTGTCATGTTAATAATCAGCAATTTCTTAACTTAAAGCAAAACATGTAGGAAACAATTACAACAAATATAGCATTAGACTAACCTCAGTCTCTGGAAAAGTTATGGAGAAGATTGCTCTGGGGGATACTGAAAGACAGTAAAGAACAAAGCTCTTTTCAGGAAGAGCCAACATGGGTTCATCAAGGGAAAGTCCTGCCTTAGGACTAATGTGATCTTGTTCTATGAAAAGGTCACCCTGCTGGTGGATAAGGGGAAGGTGGTGGATGTAGTCTTTCTGCGTTTCGGCAAGGCCTTTGATCCTGTTCCTCACAGCATCCTTCTGGACCAATTGCCCAACTGCACAATGAACAGGTCCAAAAAATGCTGGGTGGTGAATGGATTTGATGGCAGAGCTCCGAGGGCCTACAGCTGTGAATGGGCCTAAATCTGGCTGGTGGACAGTCACTGGCATTTCCCAGTACTCCATCCTAGGGCTGGTCCTGCTCAACATTTCTATTCATGATCCGCATGCAGGTGTGGAATTAATCCTCTACAAGTCTGCTGACAATACTCAACTGGGAAACGCCGCAGACTCCCTGGAGGGAGGAAAGACCTGGCAGAGCAAATGGGAGCACTGAGCAATCAGCACTGGTATGAAGTTCAGCAAAGGGAAATGCTGGGTGTTGACAGAGCAGTGAAGGGCACAGGCACAAATGGGGGGACAACTCAGCAGGAGGGGATGTGGGGGTGTTGTTGGCAGCAGGCTCAATGCCTCACCTGCGTTGTCTATATTGGAGAAAGTAGGACAAGAGGTGACCTCTTTACTCCATACAAATTATTCCTGAGGAAGGGAAATGGAGAGGGAGGTGGCAGTCTCTTCTGCCTTGTAGTTGATGAAAAGGAATGCTGAAACGGCGCCATGCCGTGCCAGCTGGACATTAAGAAAAATGTATTTATTGTGAGGGTTGTCAAACACAACAGGCTTCCCAAGGAGGAGGTGGGTGCCTGTGCCTGTCATTGTTCAAGAGGCTTTTGGACAATGCCCTTAGTAATGCACTTAGTTAGTCCCTAATTCACTTAGTTAGTCCCTAATTACTCACTTAGTCCAGAAGTGGTCAGAGAGTTGGATTGGATGATCTTTGAAGGTCCTTTCCAGTGGAACTATTGCATTTTAATAACTTCTGAGACAACTTGTCTGCCAGAAAAGATCTCTGGTCTCACCCACCCTTCTTTTCACACTGGAAGCCATTCCCAGTTTCCCAGTGCAGGGCCGGGAACCCTTCAGGTGCTGGGGCTGTGCCAGGTTGTGCCAGGCAGAAGGGCTGGGCCCGCTGCTGCTCTGCTGCTCCCAGTAGAGCTCCCAGCCCCTCTTCCTGGCTGGTCGTGCCATGTCAGGAGAGTGAGGCTCAGCAGCTCTGACACCCGAAGCCGCAAAGATAGGTTCTGGTGACAGCCATGGGAAGGCAGAGATGAGTGCTTCACAGGGGATAGAAATGCAATATTATTTAAGAAAATAACCACTCATAATTGGTCCTCTGTCACTTTAAACTTTAATGGTAATAGTAGCACTGGAACTTTTAAATTACAGCTTTCAGTGGCTTCATGCTGCATCTCTCAATTACTCTTTGCAAGTCCATTCACAGAGCACGTGTGCTGTGACATTGACACCGCTGTGCAAATCGAAACTCACGCCCAGCAGCTGGGCTGTGAGGTCCTGCCTCACTCTGCAACTGGAGAAACCTGAGGTAAGGCTCTGCTGCTGGGTCTGAGCACATCTTGGGCACACCGAATAAAACTGCAGCGTGTCTGGCACTCACATGGCCTAGGATGCAGCCATGGGCAGAGGGGAGGTGATCTCCATAGTTCTGTTGCTGCCACTGCTTTGGTGGCTGATGAGGTTGCTGCTGGGAGAGAAGGCATCTTGTATCATGTAGCTGGGATTCAAAGGGGTATGGGGAAGGATTTTACCTCAAAGACAGCAAAAGTAAATGCAGAGCCATCTCAGGGTGGGAAGGTTTCAGGAGTGTCTCCTTCTGGTGTAAATTAAGTCCCTATGAAGAATTTTTGCTGGTGTTGTTACTGCAAGCCATGTTTTATTTGACCTGCTATTGCCACCTGGTGTATTGCCACCTGTGCATGTTGGTGTGCAGCCAGTGCCCAGGGCCCCACCAGCAACCTGCAGGCAAGTCAAAACTGGAAAGGGAAAAGCTCAGTTCCATGTAACCCAGAAACATGCTTTTGAACCCTAGAATGGAAGACAGTCCCAAAAATTATTGCTGTGAAACCAGTTGTGGGAGCAACCAATTTTGCAAATACACAGGACTGCTGGTAAGGAAGAATTCCTGTGGAAAAGGTAAGGTGCTTTGTGCCGGCTGCCACCTACAGTGATGGGAGCGAGAAGTGGCTGAGCCTGCAGTTTACAATAAGTGGGTGGGAACAAGAGACCACTTTGTCCTTCCAGTAACCCTGTCCGGATAAGCGCAAATCTGCATACAGTAGCTTAAAACCAGCTCAGACAGGGCTCCTATCTATTCCCCTTTCTAGCCTGGATGAAAAGCACGGGAATGGAGGTCACATAAACTCACTCTGTTCATGCAGTTCAGACCGATTTGCATAATCCAAGCTTTCATTTTAAACAAATTAAGTGCCTGGCACTTTATGGTTGTGAAGAAACCTCCCCGAGGTGTGAGTGAAGTATGGAGCCACTGAAAGCAGAGACCACTGCAGGTGGAGTGGGAAATGGCAGTGCAGAGGCATGAATGCTTCATAATGTAAACAGAAGTGTAAGAGACAGGAAATTTTTCACATTTTATTAAATCAGACTTTTACAGTAGTTGTTGAAAGCAAAAAACACTGAATTATATTTAGATAATCGTTCCATAAATAATGTGTGTTTTCACAGCAGTCACAAAGTCTGGAATTTATGTGCTAATTACAGACCCCAAATCATCTCTGCACAGATTTGCAATTAAAACTGAAATATTTTCATATACAATGTGAGCCCTGTATTCATAGCAACAGCTAAGAGACATGCTGGTTACAGTTTGCTCAGTAAATCTGAATATTTTATGTTTGAACACAATTGTTTCACTATTGTTGTCCCTACACTCCGTATTTTAAAAGCTGAAGAGTTTAGAGCCAATTGTCACATTGTGAATTGCTATTCTTTTCAGAGAAAAAAAAAAATAATAATAATATATATATTCTCTATATAGTAGTGCATATAGCATAACAATCTAAGGGAACAAACGATTACTGAAAGACACAGAGAAAGCAAAATTCCCGTGTATGGTTATCTTCTTAATAAATATTGTAAAAACACATACTTTTAAAACCCTGCAGTGACAGCAAAGTGCAGGAAGAATGCAGAATTAGGGAGAACGTTGAATAATTCAGTAGCTTGTTATGTGATTAGATCTGATTGGCCCACGCTAAGATGCTGCCCATAAAAATGATTTCCCATGGTAGCGTTGGTCGAGGGGTGGGGGGTTTATGATGTCCATAAAATGGGAGAACAAGGCTTACTGGAACTAATAATATCATGGCTGCGCAGAATGATTGATGATCTTTAAAAAGGCCCAGATTGGTTTCATCTTTCTTCAGATTTTATCACTCACTCTTTCTTAGTCACGTGCAATCACTAAGGCCAAGAGAGGTAACAAGTGTTTGATGTATGATACTTGAGCCACTTTTGTCAGAACTGCATTTATTTTAAACTGCTCTTGTATTTGATACTCCCAACATGTAGATGTTCTTTATGTTTATTTTTTCTCCAGCTGATGAGAACAGGCCCTCCTGGGGTTGGGTCAAGAGGTAACCCAAGCTCGCCTTAGAGCAACAGTGCCAAAAATCACAGTAAAAATTAAACAGATCCTCCTCTTTGCACTGGGACCATTTCCATTACTGATTAAATGGATAAAGAGCTGTGCAGGACTGACATCTTCTTGGGAGAACCTCATATTCTTTATAATTTGCAGTATGTGCACACCTTTCAGAATGCTACTTATGCTTCTTGGAATATATTATCTGTTTCAATTCACTCCATCCCTCACAATCTGCAGAGAGCCACAAAAGCTTCTTTTGTGCCAGAAAAAAATTTCAGATGAATAGTAAAAAAAAAAGGAAAAAAAAAATCTTAATTTAACCAATTGGGAAAAAAATGTTCTTTCCACTTGTTTCTGAAAGCATGCACATCTCCTCAAATACTACAAATCAAGCCAGATATCTTAATCATTTGTTGGAAATGTCCTTATCAGTACCTTATTCATAAAGATTGCAGATGTGTGAGCTGAAAAATATTTGACAGGGTCCCAGAGGGGAAAGAAAGAGTATTAAAGGGTTGATCAAATAGCAATGTATTGGAGTCCTGTTCATTTGGAGAATGCCCCCTTATCCCCGTTTGTTCTAACTGGAAGAACAACAGATAAATCAATGTGAAGCCAGGTTCCCGAGACCTTCTACCAGAACCCGGTTGTGTTTTTTTGCACAGGTATGACCACAAAACTACGTGCAAGACCCACACCACACCTGTGCACATCTGCGCCTGGTGACTTTGCCTCATGTAGAGTTTAATGGTTTTCTGTTTTGACAATTTAAACACTGTCTCAACACCGTTTAACAAAATCAAGAGCAGTTCCTGGCAATTAATTTCTGCAGTCAATAGTATTCTCAAACTGGGCAACTCCCCTTGGAATGGGGAGCCATAACAGCAGAGCCTGCGCCAGTGAAAGAGCAAGACAATTCATTAGACGACTCTGCAGCAGCTAAAAGTGGCGGGGGATGTCAGCCCGTGCTCCTGTGCTTCAATACTAATGAGAGTCATTGCATATTCATAACCCTAAATACAGTCAGCTTCTGATAAAAACTTTTGTCATCGGAGCTTCACAGTGCGAGCAGAGCGCCGCACTCCTGGTGTCGCGGCACTTCCGCCAAGTGAGCACCGGAGCAAGATTGATTGTTTTGCAACACAGCCTGACAGGGAACTAAGAGATACTGCCCCAAGGGTCCTGAAACTAAGCTTAGTTTGATTACAAGGCTCCAAGTAATCAAAGAAACAAAAGAGAGGGGGAAAACGAAGGGAAGAATGTTGTTTTGTCTTGTCGGTGGGTTTGGGGCTTGGCTTTTTATTATTTTTTAAAGATAAAGGAGGCTCTGAAGACATAGCTTTCTTTATTGAGTGTTCAGAGTAATTATCTGCTAGGCGTTTAAAACAGTTCATATCAATTTTTATCAGGGAAGAAGAAGAACAGTAGGCGCTAGCAAACTTGTTCCCATGTTGTAGGAACACTGCTGCATGTCTTAATAGATACAAATCTCTAAAACTGCATGAAGTTTCACGTCAATATGAATAGCAAAGATTAGTGAACTCAACCTGTCAGATATTAAAATCAGCTCTGCCAAGTGTTGTGCTACCCAGAATTCACTTCTTGCAGGTTTCTTTTCATTTTTGTTGTCAGTTCCTTCTCATCATTGTTGCTATTTTTATTATTAGTTTTGAGAAACTACCTATCTACTTTGCTGGCAGTCAAATCCTGAAGGTGCATGGCTCTGCTAGCCTTTGACCTTGCGATACCTGTCTGCTGGGGCAGCTGTTAGCATCCCCTGGAGTCAAAGAAAAGAAACGTATGTTTCAGCACCCACTTTGAAAAAGCCTTGAGCATTTTCTCACTCATAATGATGTCTTCAGCTGGAATGCCAGCACATTTCCACATCTTTCTGACAGGCAAGCAGACTATAAAATATACATAAAATTAAATAAAACAGGACATTATCACAAAGGTTTCAAAATCTGATTACAGTGCAGGGCTGTATTTTTTATATATTTTTTCCCAGCAATTATAAAATCGTGCATTTGAAAAAAAAAAAAAAAAAAAAAAAAAAAAAAATGAATGGCTCAAGAGAAATCATGAAGGATTAAGGATGGGGATGTTTCTCTAAACTGTTAAATATCTCAGTCATATGTATACAAGCTTTGAAAATAGAGAAATCTTGTAGTTATGATTGATTGAGGTAACTGATTATCCACAGATATTTTAAGTGTTGAGACATTAAATTGTCAGCCATATCAGTTTGATTGCAGTAAAACATGAAAACATTGACTTTTGTCTAGTTAGAGAAATTTATTTTTCCCAGAATGACAATCCTTTAAGTAGAAACCAGGCAGCTTGCCAGCTCCCCATGTCATACATTGAAGTTTGCAAATGCAGCCCATATTTTCAAATGTTTTTCAGGGTTCAATGAATGGTGCATAGGTCTTTGGCAAATAGTCTTGTAATAAACAGATTTCCATATACTGCTTCAATCCTCCTTAAGCCTGGTGTAGACTAGTATTTATTCATTATGAATAAATGAATGGCATAGACGGTGGTTTGCATTCAAGGTGTATACGTATTCAGAGCTCTTCGCTTATGTAAAACATTTCTCTAAAAGAAACAGTAACCCTCCTTGGACTGAAGCTATAGGAACAAGTTTGATTAATATGTTTTACAAGCCTGAAGTAAATGCTCATCATAACTGTCAGCAAGCTGACAGCTTTCAAAAAAGAGCCTTTGTTCCCGGAATGAGTAATTTGTGTGATCTTCTTTAAGATACCACATTCAAAACCTTAGAGGGAGAAGGTGTTACATTCAAGTGAATTCTACTCAAAATGTGATTGCTGTTAAGTCTGCTTTGTATTCCAGATCCTTGATACACACACCATATTTGACAGGATAGCAACTTTTTTTATATTATTATTATTATTTGTTGTTCTTGCTTGTCAGAACACCTGTGCTTTCTCATTAAGCAGAGGTGTACACATGGAGTTTTGTACCTACGCACATGGGAGTGCCAGCTACCAGATGCCATGCCTCACTTCTGTGTTTGCTTGGGTTTTTATAAGTAAACCCCAGGAATGAAGAATTATGGGATGCCTTAAAAATTACACTTGAATGACTGGAAGTGTAAGTGGGACAAAAGCTGGCGGACCAGGGAGAGATGATGAAGCCATACCTTAAGAAGCAAAGTAGACAACTATTCCCTCATCGCTTGGGTGCTAAATGTTTCTCATAACTGGACTAGTAACACATCTGCTACAGAGAACTAGGCAGTGGCACGTTGTGTCTCCAGTGGTAACAGGCAAGTACTTGAAGAACATGTCAGATGCTGAAAAATGAAACTGAGCTTACCCATTAGTGTGGGAAAATATTTCCTTCCCGACCTCTTCAGGCAAAAAGGTTACCATACAGCATGAACTATTGGGTTTGATTACTTTTAGATAGCCACACTTTGCTCTCAGTTGTATAATTTTGAAGCTGGAAAAGAGCATTCTGCTTAAATAGTCACATATTTATCTGTTTATTTGAAAGTACCAGCAGTGAATAATAACAAAGAACTAATTCAACCCTTTTTAAAAATCCACTCAAAATATTTGACAGAGTGATGGTGCATTCCATAATTAGATTTCAAGCCTGACAGGGGAATTAATCTCTATTTCTGTCTAGATGTGTGCCCTTCTCTTTTCTGTCTGTGGGTCCACATGCAGGAGAGGAGTTACCCATTGTTTTTTTTTTGCCTACCTCCACACAAGCAGCCCCTTCTTTTGCAGACTTTATATGAATCCCAGGTGAAAGGTAGCTTTCCCATTGATGTCATCTAACCTCAGACCAAGGACCATCTGATTTGCAATCCGGCATGCTAGCTAAGACCTATGTCTTTCCCAAAGTGATGTGAATCTGGGTGTGCTCTTACACACAACAGAATGTGTTAATATAGCAGTATGATGCAAATGCCTGTGTTATTTATAGGCTTTGAGCACCAAGAAAAATGTTATTTAATTGCTGGTTGAGTTCAGCTATTACTATCCTTTTAAATATGAGATTCCCTAAACACAGGCTACCAAGCTGCTCTTCACAAACACATCTTTCACAGGTCTCCACTGGCACTATTAACACCCCCATGGTCTCAGGGGTCTGCTCCCACAGGACAAACCAGGAAAGCTGAGCTCAGATGCAGGAGCAGATGCCCCTGGCTTGGGCACCGGTCATCAGACCAGTACCTGTGTTCATCAGGTGGAGCTGACAGTGATGGTCGGAGTTCAGCAGCCATCTCCGCTCCCCCAGCAGCCTTCCACGGGCCAAACTGATTCCACAGCCCGTCGAAAAAATTCATTGCCAATGGCTAGCACTTACCTTCTCCTTCCCAGTCAGCTGTATGGGCATGTACAGAGGAACACAGTGGAGATGGTTATCCATCCTAACCTCGTACAAATTTGATTTCCCTTCCTACTGGGGGGGCTGGATCGATGCACTACAAAAAATAAAACTTTAATCCACAGTAAGAATTCCTTTCTATACAGAAATTTATTTCCTTACACAGTCTCCTTAAGTTGTCTTTATCACGAGATTTCTGAAAGTCTAGAGCACTTCTGTTCCTGGCCCATCTTCACCTCTCATTCATTAATTCAGCTCCTGTTTGCAGAGGCTGCTGGTTTGGTGCTTCCAGGTTGTTGTCTGCCAAGTTCTGACTAATTATCTTCAGAAGAACTCATCAGCTTTCTCAGCATTAACATGAACCTGGAATTTCACACTCCGTTTCAAAAGAAACACCAAAACCCTGAAGTTAACTGTACTTTCACAGTTGTACTTTCACTGTGCCTTTCAACAATAAGAAGGGTGATTTAGCAGGGGGATGCTGTATATTGTTATTGTTGTTACTAGATTTAAAAGACAATGTGTATGCCCATCTGTACATACCACACTTAATAAATGTCTAGCTTTAGAATTTTGGAGGGAACTATTCAGTCCCGGTAATTTGCTCTAACTGAATCCCTCAAATTCTTCCACTGTTTTTATGCCATACATCGGTCTGTTAAGACCATATTTTTGTTTCCTGTGAAAATTGACCTTGGAATCTAATTTAAAAACAAAAATTCATTAAAAGACTGAGGGAGCTGATTCACTAGAAAAATGTTAAATTCTGACTGTTGGTAAGTGTTGACCATAAGGAGATGTGATAAAAATCTAAACATTTGAGGGCTTTAAACAGTAATCAGGGAAAATCACTGGGTTTGTCATTAAAATATTATTTTTTTTTCTGATCTGTCTATCAGAGACATTTATCTCAGTATTTCAGACACTATGCTGTGGTAACTGGTGTTAACTTTGAATCTTTAATGACTACCACTGCAAGATTGTCAAATGAGATAATGCAATGAAAATTTGAGAAAGAAAATATAGGGTAATATCTTGAAATATTATTTCAAAGCATAATCTGATGAATTATGCTGCAGGATCCCAGATTAATTTGTGGAACCCTTATTAACTGGAAAAAATTCCAGTGAAATGTGTGGTAAAAAAAGAGACTTCCTTGAACACTGGTATTAATGAAGTGGAGAAAAGAAGAAATGAAAGAACAGAGAATTTCAATTTCCGACTTGGCTGTCCCCTCTCTTTAGCACATGATAATGTCTACACATGTACCTCTTGTGCTTGTAATTAATTTAATAATATGATATCTGTTCCAGAGATCTCTGGCTATTTTTGTTTCTCATGGTTTCTTTGATCTTTCATTCCTAGCTGCTCCTGGCCTGTCAGAGTGTATGCTCTAATCTATTTATGTTACCTGGCAGAGTTTCAACTCCAAAGTTTCTTTGAGTTCTTGAGGTCCCTCCTTAACTTTATACTTTCCTAAACTGAAATTAAAATAAATAAATCTGAAGCAGGATTGTTTCCAACTGCTTCGGGGGAAACATGAGGGCATAGGAGTTACAACCAGTTTAGCCCGCATGAATGTCCCTCATTGGTTTAAAAATAAAAAGTTTACAGGAAAGGTGGACCCAAAAAAGCAGTCACAGTTAAACGTGTTGTAAAGCTATGTAATAGCTTCAAGTGTATTCAAGTGATTGCAGATTTATTTCCTATTTTGCTATTTATACCTGTATACCCTGTATTTTATTATTTAGGCAAGGAATACCCTGTGTTGTCCTTATATTCTTTACTTGTCATGACATAATGTGAACCACTTGGTGTTGTGAAAGTGTTAATCACCACCAAAGAGCATACTTCTCAATTAAATAGGCATTAGCAAATTGCCACCCTTAAACCAAACCACATTTTGATTAATAGTCCTAAAGAGCTTTCCTTCTCAGCCTTATTGGGTCGAGAGTGTGCCATGAGTTGAGGTGCAGATCTGGTCTGTCCTGGGGTTTCCATCACCCAGCAGCACCCCAAACCTGCTGCAGCCTCTGCACCATGGGGAAGCTTGGTCATCCTTTTAGGAGGATATATTTGTGAGGAGCTACAACTTATTCAGCACGCTTCTGAATATATAATCATGAAAACAGCAGCTTGTTTTTATTTGTCAGAGGCAATGTGTTCTAGCTGTATACTGTCTGTGTTGGTAAGAATAAGCACATAGCTCTGAGAACAGAGTCGTTATGGTTTCCCCAAGTGCTGCAGTCAAGGCGTACTTTGCAGCATCCTTTTATCGGGTTTTCTTACCTCGTGTCTGAAAAGGTGGAGTCTGCCTGTTCTCTGCCCATTTTGCTCCTGCAGCTTCCACGTCTGCAATCCCAGTCACCTAAACCAAAGGTGTGCAAGAGGCAAAGAGCTGCAGTGGCCTCCAAGGTTTTCTTGTTTGACTGTGCTACAGCCAGGCGTTGTCTGGTCCTGCATTATCACATGGTAGTAGGACAGACTGTCATATTCTCTTAGCTGAAGCTGAACACTCAACCAAATTGTCAAAAAATATAAAAATTTTTAAATGGACATTTCAACCAGCTGGAGTAGGTCTCTGATTCCTGTTGTTAACAGTTCTTTTTGTTTGTTTGTTTGAAAAATGTATATCATCATCATTAGACTTGGAAGGTACAAATTTAATTACTTTTTTTTTATTTTGAACAAAAATGAAAATGACATATGCTGTGAATTGAATGCTTTTTATCCTGAATTCTCTGCAATAAGTTATGTCAATGTTGAAATAAGTAATAAATTTCAGTACTTTCCTACATATAGTACTTTCTCACATATAGTACTACCTATTATTTTTCTACAGAAATCATACAAGCCTTTCAGGAGCCAGAATGCAGCCTCTCCTTTCCTTTGTCTCTGTTGTGACCTCTACAGAAACAACTCTACTGCCCATGGATTATTTTCTTTGCTATGGTTTTGTACCTGCCATCAGTACCGTGGCATAGCAAGCAGAGCAGGCAGGCATGCAGCCCTGGTATTGATTGGCACAGGCAGTTAACCATTTGCTAATAAATGTATAGTTTGTATGGCATTTTGCAGTTAGTTTGTGTTTTTGTAAATATTTATACACATTGTCCATGTAGTGTACTGTGTCTGTCCTTGTGTGTGTGTGAAATATATAAAGATTATTTATGGTCTGTGCCAAAAGGTTATAGACAAATTGAATTTATGGAGAAGGATCACTATTCCTTTGTGATTGTGGCAGTAGTTTTATCTCAAGTGTTTTTGTTTTTATTTAAAAAAAAAAAAAAAAGTGCAGGCAGATCTTAGTCCATTCAAAACACTCACCAAAAACAATGGCTCTTAAGCTCTTTCCTGTGGCTCCGTAAGCTAAACAAGGTCGTCTGGCACGAAAGCAGACTAGGAAATATGTTATTAAGGGGAAGTAACTTTCACTTGAAGACCACAAATAGCACCACAACTGCATGGAAAAGAATCAGCAAGGGTGAGAAAGCCCCACAGGGAAAGGGTTACAGAGAGATTGTGTTTTGCTCTGTGTAGCGTAGTGTATTGTGGAGAATCACTCTCTCTGGTGTCTGAAAGTGAGAAGAAAATAGTGGGGCTTTTCCTACACAGGAAGAATTAATTTGCCTTCTATCCAGAGAGGGAGGGACAGGCAGTTCCTCAGTGTATCTCATAAGTGGAAGGATACAGAGAAAAAAAAAAAAAAAAAAAAAAAAAAAAAAAAAAAACATGGAAACCTGCAGGTTTTTGCTGCTGCTGTAAGTTCTCCATGACTGCGTACCGTGTCCTGACACCCATGGTCTGACACCCACGTTTTTAGAGGGATGGAGAAGAATTTGGTTCACCCAGCATTTTCCTGCATCAAAGACAGTCCCCAGGGTGCACCCACGGTCCATACAGAAGAGTTGTTGGGTGATATGCAGTCACCTGGCAGCACAGAGTGACATCAGGTCCTATGGTGAGTATAATCATCAATCTAGGAAAGAGAAGTAATATTTTTTTTTCCCAAATGATTTTCTTTCCACTCCTTTACTATGCCAGAAAAATTACAAACCCGTCAGCAGACTATCAAACACCATTTTAATATCTCTGATATTCATCAGTGAGAGGAAATATGAATGTAACCCATAATTGTACATGTTGTACTAGATGTCTGGAAAGATAATCTTTACCAAGATACGGACAAAGCCTTTTCTGCTAATTTTTCTGGCCCATTCCAGAAACTTTGAGTTTGCATCAAATTATATTCTACTACCCTTCGCAATAGGTCAACTGTGCTAATAAAATTTTCACTTTAAAAGTTGCTTGTGAAGACATATGATTATGTTTTCTGAGTATTTTTTCACTAAACATTAGTAAGTATTCTGTAGTACACACTAGCAGCCTCTTGGTTTGTTACTGTAAATTTTTGTTTATTAAATATATTAAAGTATAGAAGAGTATGATTTATTTTGGAATCACTTGCTAATTAGTGTATATTTAGGATTTTAACAATACATTACATTTGTCTCTAAAAATTCAGGCACTTTAATTATATTCTATAACACTTATTCCCCCAGAAAATTTTAAATGAAGCAATGTTACAGTGATTCTTTTTATTTTATAATCATGACACGTGCTTTTAACTAGCCTGCAGCCTCACCTATTACAAGCAATTGCAATGATGCAACAGTTTAGAGTATTTACATAAGCTGTTCAGACACAGTAAACAACCAGAAAAAAAAGAAAAAAAAAAATCAGATTAAATCTTAAAGTTATTAATTAATTTTTAGTCGGCACATATGTATAAACATTCAGGACCATGACTGCAAAGGGTAGGTGATGACCTCAAGATTCAGCCTAATGCTAATAAAGTTTTCTAAGGTTTCTTATTTGCAGTTAGACACTAAATGATCCTATCATCAATTAATCTGAATGTTTGCTTTAAGCTGTTCTCTTTTGACTGAGGTTTGGAGATACTTTCTTGAACTACAGATATTTTAATGGTTTAATCTCATAAGTATTAAGCGTAACTTGACAATAATGATTATCAGACTGATATTAATAAATTTAATTTGCTGAAAAAAAAATGTAAGGACATCTCTTCTATTCAGAGCATGAGTTCTTCAAGGGGAAACACTAACTCACCACGTGGGAAAATACCTGTTCAATGTAGATTTGTCTGAGTGAAAAGAGAATAGAGATTTGGCTGTGGCAAATACAGCACCCAGCAAAATGATGTCATTTTCTGCTGCCACAATCAGGACAGTTACTATCAAGCACAGCGCTTCATCCTAAATTGACTTTACCAGAGCATGTTAATATTTATAAGCTATCAGTGCCCAATGTGTCCTAACTGTAAAGAATTGAACAAAAACTTGGTTACAATAAGTCAGCTTTTTTTCTTTTTTTTTTTTTTTTTTTTTTTTTTTTTTCTTTTTTTTAGTATTACTATTTTGCAAAGGTTGTCCAGGCTGTCTGTATGTCACCTATCAGATCCATAAGTGATCAAATCAGGAGAAGTGGGAATTTTTTTACTCTGAAGTTCATGCAATAAATTATTATTCAAAATGTGCACAAGAGCAGAGATCTTCCACCAAAGAGTCTCAGAAATGGGAGATGCAGGTCAAAAAATTCCTCATCAGAAGGCCCTGAGGATAAGTTTTGTAATAGAAGCTCTAAATTTATTTGATGACCACTGTCTATCACTATCTGTTACAGTTATCCCAGAGCTTAACACCAGGGAATTTTATTACAGAATGTCATTAGTAATTTATATTACTGACATGAGTTTGAAATTAAAAAAAAAAAAAAAAAAAAAAAAAATGGCATACAAGCAGTATGTAAAGATCATACCACATTTCAACTTAGGTTACTTTGACAAATAAATTTTCAGACTGCATGTGGATTGCAAAGAGATTTTGGCAATGTATTCAACATATCGAGAAAAAACATTTTTCCCATTAATATTGTCCATTCCAAGTCAGTAGTATGCCAACGTTTGTAGTGACTGTCACAAAATGCAGGGAATAGGCAGATGAGAGAACTTTTAGAAATTAAACCATATGAAGAATTGGAATAAAATGCATTGTATATGAGCCCAGTTGCCTATTGTTCCTCCCATTACACAGCCACTGCAAAGCGGTTTTGGAATTACCAAAGCCAAACTTTGGTAATTCCAATGTCAACGTGGTTATAATGAGTAATAGCTATGTCAGCTTATCCTCTTCCCAAACCCCAAACTGCTTGCGGCTCCACCCAGACGTCTCTTGGACCTTCCAAATATGAAACTGATGTTTGAGTTCTGTCCCTGGGTGAGTGTTGGCTGGTCCTCAAGATTCAAGCCCTTGTGTTCAGCGTGGTGTCCCATGGCCATCAGAAACCACCAGGACTCGTGTCCAACCAAAGCAAGCCAATCACCACCATTGAGAAATGGTGTGTTGCCATTTCTTCTGGACAAGCAGCTAAACTGTTTGCAAACCGTTCTCTCCTGGTACCTGACATGGAAGCAGTCCTGGCATGGCCAGAGCATCTTGCTGCTGTCACTGGGCTTTCCCTGCCTCTCCTCCCCACTGCCAATAAAGGTAGTGAAGGGCACAGCTCTCGACCAGCACAGTTTCCACAAAAATTATACTCATGTTCCACAACAGTACTGCAGACTAACCTTTTTCCTAAAAGTTTTTTTTTTTTTTTTTTTTTTTTTTTTTTCATTTTAAAATATCTCATATATATGTATACAGGTAGAAGAGTTCATACATATATATATATATATATACACACACACGTAATCACTATGACTAAAAAAAGTAGGAAATCACATATATACCTGTATATGTATATAAATCTATGTATGACATCTCCTAATTTTAAAGTACTATCAGAAAGGCTTGTCAAAATTTTCTGTGGAGGTAGAAAGGGGGCTTATTAAAAACTGGAATATCAGCTGTCATCTAGACAGGCACAGCACATACTTCAGATGTAAGATTTGGACACAAATTTGTCATGTGACCCCAGAACTCAAGTTCAGTCACTGAAAGGCATGTCATGTAGATATGGCCAGCATAGCGTACCCACCCATCATTAGTATATGTGCCTATAAAGTCATGGAGCAATAAGGAATTAGTTCCAATGAGCTTAATAAAAATCCAGGGAGGGGGGAAAAATACCATATCTTGTTCACAGAGCCCTGAGATACACAAGTCTTTCATAACTTCAGATGTTCTGTGACATGCCAGTATGAAACAAAAGAGCTCCAGTACAGCCAAGAGGAAAGTATACAACGCAAATAAAAACATATGGAGATATTTAGAAACAAGCTATAATTTGTCGTCTGCAAACCCCTAAACACACACTCTCCTGTTCTTCCTGCAGCTTGCGAGGAAAGGGTGGTTCTGGGTTTCCTCTCCAGATGGAGAGCTCAGCAGCATATTCCCATTCCAGCACTTCCAAAACTGCTGCGTTATCCTGCTTTCTCTAACACCTGCTCCAAAATATTTCACACTTGTTCTGTCTTGCTCGAGGTAGAGGAAGAAAAGGACACCAGCACCACTGCAAGTTGTGCCCAACATTTCCAGGGCAACCAACCTATACTCACTCTGCCTTAGCTGCAGAAGGGTGTTGGTTTGGTGGACACCGTCCAGGGAACAGCAACACCAGTACAGGTGCTGATAGCTCAAACTCAGTGAAAATAGGTGGACTCAAGGGATTCCTCTGGCCAGTCTTTCTTTTACAGTTTTCTCTTTCATGATACGTGATCTTTTGAAGATGGAGTGCTGCTGCTGTCACAAAGGAGTAGCCTGTGGCAATGGGTAAAGAGAAGGTTTTCCAAGCCTCACGCAAGGAAATGCATTAAAAATGCAAACCATACTAGCTGTCACATATTTGTGTGTTCAGGTGGCTTATTGGGATGAAGCCTATTGTGACAAAGCAAAATCTATTACATACATCTGTGGTTGTTTAGTGCCATACAGCTCTCATTAAACAAGTTGGCCAAGGTTCTTTTGTCCTTCCAGATTCAGCTTGTTCACACCAACTACAGATCCCAAACTAGACCCGTCCTTGTCCTACTCCCTGTCAAGAGCTCATCACCCTGGAAGCTGTTGTAACTCACCTCAAGTAACAGGGTCTCCAAAGGCCCACAGATAAGCTTGGTATTGCCACAGCTTTGTGTCTGCTCTTGTGGGGTCCAAAGCACATATCCCAGTGGGGTTTACATTTAAAACATCCCACGACAGAAAAGAACAGAATGTTACAAATGCTGAATAAGCCGACTGAGACAGTCCTTCATGGAGCAATCTCAACCATGAGCACCAGGTGGAAACACCGTAAGAGGTGTGAGCACAGGGTGTGAGGTGCCCCTTAAGAGCAGCCTCCTCATCTTGAGCCATTAATTCAAGTGTGAATCACAGAAGGTTGCTTCCAGTATCCTGCCAGGAGAGGAGAGTCCCAGCTGCAACTCATGGTTTCCAGCTGAAACTAGTAGGCCTATCACAACTGCAGACCACACTGGTCCTTCTTGCCATCTTCTTTTGGCAGCCCCGTATCTGTCTTTCCAAGAGTGGATGCTTAAAAATGGACATTGAATTACAGTACCACAACAGAGTTGCTCCAAAGGTCAAGGATAAAGCAACAGTGTTGGGCATGAAATGGGAACGGTTAATAATAGACTAAATAAAACAAAACAAGTTGGCCTCTCTTGCCCTCCAAAACTGAGACAACTGTTGGCAGTAGATTCACCATACTGAGGCACAAATTTCCCAGAGGAGCCCAAGGGCTGTAATCCTACCTGCTATTAGTGCTGACCTGTACAATGACCTGTCACGTAAAACAGAGCAGCCACGCAGCTGTCTGGTGCTCCCCATTTAGATAAGCACTGTGTCCATCCTGATGGCCGTTATTTACACATGTCAGCAATGAGGAGTGGATCCATCACAACTACAGATTAACCCTCCCCATCCCAAAGCGAGTGTCACCGTCTCTGCAGACATGTTAAAAGACAGTGAGGTGGACATGGGGGTAGTTTAGGATATATGAGATAAGATCTTCAGTAAAATACACCAATTTGGGGAAATTAGACAGTGGGGTTATCCCAGTTTTCCTGAAAGATGCCTATTTCCACATTAGCCACTTCTAGACATTGAGCAAACCTTTATCCCACCAATAAGAAATGTCAGTAGCATTGCATTTTATATTCACTGTCACATGGAGCAATACAAAAATATAAATGTACATGCCTTTTTTTACAGTGTATATTAGACTTTTCCACCACCTCACAGAAATTATATTCACTCGGTACAAAAAATTTCAAACAATGGTAATAGCAGGAAAAAAAATATCTGTTCTTTTTTTTCTAACTTGGTGTTAACTTAATGATATGTGACATTGCTATCAGTGCAGTGCAATAAAAATGAAATGGTACCCAATGTGCACAGACACTATGGAAATTTCAAATGACAACAGCAACAACAAAAATTATACTTTCCCTTTCCTTTCCCATGCCCTTTGCATTAACGTAAGGATATGTGACTTTGCTATCCATGCACTGCAATAAAAATGAAATTGGTGGCCAATGTGCCCAGACAGAGCCTTCAAATAAAACAAAAATAAAATTATATTCCTTTGCATCATGTAAAGGATACATGACGCGAGGCACAAATTTAACTTTGCTGCCACATCGGAAATAATATGCCAGCTGAGAACCTATATTTCCTTTTCGTCATGAGGGAGAAAAAAAAATGTACTTTGGAACAATTTTTTTTTAATTTCTCTTCATTTTATAAACACTAAAAAATGTGTTTTAAAACAGTTTCTTATATTAGACTCATACTGTGTTTATATGTTTCCTAAATGAATGTTTTTTTGGTAACATGTTTGTGTCTAACGTTACTCATATAAATAAAAATATACAGTCATTTTACTGGATAATAGGCAAACAGACATCTGCACGCAACGTTTCCCTCATTAGATGTTATCACGTTAGCATATTTTTATGACTTTGCCGCAAAATACAATGTGCTGGTTTGAAACCTTCTTAAATATAACTTATTATGCACGCTAACAACCCAAATGCTTTAGTTATGCTGGGAGAATTTTTTAATAGAGAAACAGCTGAGGCTGCAGTGGTGCGAGGCACTCGGTCTGCGGCTGGCCTCTCCTCAACAGGAGAGGGACTGCGGGCTCTGCCGCTGGAGGAGGCAGATCAAGGGACCACCAATGCGTGAATGGATGAGCCTATCTGCTGTTTTGAATTACATGGGGACACATACGACCTGCAAAACAGAAAACAGGATAGCTGGGACCATAATCCAACCTCAGGGGTGCACCATATACGCCCTGGTGCATCACGGTACCCAAGTATCAGGCACACCATGCCACCAGGACCAGAAACTACTGAGGATGTGTCTTGCACACCAGTCATCTAGCAGAAGAGGCTGCTCAGCTCCCAGCTCTTTCTGATCTGTGACTGTGAAAACAGAATGAATCCTCCAATCCATTAGTGCTTTCAGCTGGGTTTGATCAAATTGCTGCGCCCACCGTGCCCAGGCTCTGAAGGATGAATACATAATTGAGAAATTCTCTCTTCTAAAATATTTCTTAAATCCAACGACAAAAGAGTTTAATCAGAAAGTTACTCCCTTTTCAGGGACAGTTCTGCTGTAGCTGTTTGGATAAAATAGCTGGAAATCAGAGCTACAGACATTTAAATAATCTGTTAAAAAGCTATTACATTTCCCTAATGCTAGTCATTTTTAAATGGCTCTTGGTTTGATTCATGAACAATACATGAACAGTACATGAATCACACGGGCAATTTTTATGAAGTACTTATCCCAAAAGTAATGTCAGACTGGATGAAATCCATTGTAGATTGCAGCATTTTCATATATTTCTTTAAATAACGTGTTAAGGTTCAACTTCTCATAGACCAAAGTTGACACAGAAGTTGGGCCTGCTGCAGACGATCAAGGAGCAAACAGAGGCTTCAAGATGTCGTACAGATAATTGTAAAGATCTTGATGCTGTTCAAGTGCTTTTGAAGTTCTGTAATGACTTTTTGCTATCAGAAGCTGTCAGGTTTAATTGAAGTCAAAGCTTGCTACTTAATCATGAGATCCATAAGCACGTAAATATTACTGCTGCTGCCATGCAATGAATCGCCTTAGTATTAATTAGGAAAAATATGCCTTGCACTGCTTTGAGGGCAGGGCCCACAGTGGGCACCTAGAGGCTGTTCGTGTGTCTGCAGAGAGTAGCTCCAGGGATTTGGGAGCTTCTGCATTCAATGCCACTACCAACAGAGTAGAGGGGCTAGAGTCCTTCCATACGGCTCTTTCTCAGTTGTGTCCCAGCTCTAAGATATAGACTAGATAAATTATTACCCACCTGGCTGGGACAATGCAAGGACTAAAACATTCCCTGTAACGTAACAGAGTCTCCTATACTTAAAAGCATTTCAGTATAATGTATAAAACATGAGCATAAAGGCAGTCACCTCATGTTGTCTAACCCATGTGGTGAATGTACCTATTTTTCCTATGTATAGCCAACATTTGGAATGATGTTAAAAGAAGGGTTATTGCTAATTGTCATTTTGAAACAAACAGTACATTGCCAGTTGAGCAATATGATCAAAATCCAAAGCATTGTTTCAGCTGTGTTATAAAAGAAGTTGGATTATGCAATTCAGTGCCAAAGTGACTTAGATCTTCTTAAAGAACTCTAAATTATGGTAAGTATTTAAACTGATAAGCAGAGATTTAATATGGGCCATAGGTTTAATGAATAAATATGAGGGGTTTATATTACCTATTTACAATCACATTTAAAAGTAGCACTACAGGTGTTAGTTTATACTCAAGGTACGCTTTATACCTGGGATGGTAGGCAGCAAAGTGACATCTACAGAGTCTCTTGCTTGATCTGAAGAACTCCCAGGACACGATTTTTCTCAGTTTAGCCATTCATCAAGCTCAAGCTTACCTATGTTTCTCTGGTTTGTGGAAACCTTAACACACATTCTAGCACACGGCAGTCTTACAACTGTATTGACAACCACATACCAAAGAGCTGCCCTGGGAAAAAAAAATAAATAAAAATGTTGTGGTTAGGATAGTAGATGAAGTATAATTCTAAGACACTTTAAATGTTAATGCATCCCTGTTGTACTGCATTTTGGGAAATGATGTTTCTTTTATTTTTTTGAGTTACTTGGACCTATAATCAGGTCCCTAATATGTTCAACAAAGCATCAGGATACATAAAATATCTTACCAGATAATCCTCTTTGGAATCCACAGTTCAGTTATTAAGTATTCCTTTCACTAATCTCTGTAATCCTCTGTTGATATAGGTCAGTAAAACAGTGGCTAAACCCTGTATGATAAAACTAAGTCTAGGTTTTTACATCATTCCCTTTATATTTTGGCTATATTTCCCCCAGCTGTTCTTATTCCTGAAGGGACTTTACCAGTGCTACAGGTGTCACACTTGGCACTTCCCAGAGACCACAGAGAAGGATTTTGTGCACGTATGTCAGCTGTGAATTGAGATTCATGAGCAAACTTGTGGATATTCACAAAATGTGTGTGAAAGTCAAGACCAGGATTATATGCTGTTTGGTAACTGGGATGACACTAGCTCACTAGTATTCGCAGCCACTGGATTAGCAATCAATGTTAAATCTTCAGATGCAATGAAAGTTAACAGTGCTGGTTTTATATCGTCCCAAAAAAACCATTGAGTCTGTTTTCCCCTTTTGATTACAGTTCATTTAAGGGAAGAACATTACTGCATGCTTTGAAAATGTTTTATGTGTCTTTGGCTGATAGAACACACAAAACGTTTGAATAGGCCCATTTATTTGAGCAGACGTATTAAATAATACTTTAAATGTGAACATGCATGTCATAAATTTTGTAGTCTCTTTAAAGTAGAATAAATCTGTGTATTTAAAATAGTCTTTCTTCAAAGTCATCTTTTTTTTTTTTTTTTTTTTTTTTTTTTAAACAGTCATAAAGGAAACTCTGATTTGTGCTGCATGAACAATGCCAGCATCATCATTTTAATGTTATCCATATGGGCTTCTAATAATAGATAAGAGACTACATTTGTATTGTATGTCTTAGAGACATTTAAAATCTTGATAAGGAAAGGCTGATTTCATTGGCCCCACAGTTAAAGGAAAGCAGACCCTAATTAAAAGAATTCTGTTCTGAATTAACTAGTTTGACATGTGCTAATTGACAGTTCCTGTGAAATGGTTCTAATTAAAGTCAATATGTCTTTTTCAATTAAAAGGAAATTAAGAATATACTAATATACATTAACAACTTAATCTGCCTTCAATATCCCATACATCAGCTGCTTTTTTTTCTAATGTTATTGGAGAACCATCTGACATGCATCTTCTACAGTTTGGTTATGGTATCTCATTATTACTCAACAAGAATGCAAGTGGTGGTGGATATCCCCTAGAGCAAGACGATAACCTGCCTGTACCTAAAGTGCTCAGTTTTTCATCTCTTGTCTGATAAAAGGTAAATCCACCTTTCCACACAGAAGAAAAAAGACTTCTGTTGAATGGAGATGTCCTTATGAATGACACCATTGCAAGTATTGACAATTAGTCAGTGAATTCAAACTTTCGATAGAAGCTGTAAAAGTAACTGTACTGCTGAGCTGTTCTTTCATGATGTGGCCCAAGGAAAGGCAGCGTTTTGACTTTAGAAAGCCATCTCTCCCCATGCTCTGTTTCCAGAGTGAATGCAGGTCAAAGTTCTCTGGTGAGAATGCTTTTAATTGTATATACAAGAAGAAAATAGAAAACATGCCTGCTTGGTGAAGCAGTGCTGAAAGCCATCCCATTGTTATTGCTGGAAATGTGACGTGGCTGTTTATAGCCACAAAATTAAGTATTCAAATGTGCAGTTGACTTTTTGCTACCAATTTCATGGCTTTACTGCTACTGACTTTACTAACTAAAAAAGATCCATGAAAAATATCATGCCCCATGCTGATAAGCTCCCTATCTTGAACATGTAGGGAACTGCGCAGAAGATTAACATCTGTTCATGTGGACTTTGCTATTGATTTTTCATAGATTTTATTTTCTTGTTTGGGAAATAATAATGAAAAACTCAGTCAATACACTTTGGGGAGAGTAGAGTCACTGGGGGAACAAGTGGTGTAATTGACTTAAGAGGTAATTAGCTGCTTTAAAAAACCCTCCTCATATAGGCTGTTAAGAACACAATTTCAATTCTATTATAAATTTTGTAATGGAACACTACTTCAGCTATCAATGTTGGACCTGCTGAATTTGTCATAGATAATATACTATGTGGTCAGATTTTGCCAAAGTTACATTGCCTCCAGTGGCCTAAAATCATCATTTTTTCTTTTTTTAAAAAAAAAAAAAAAAAAAGATTTTAGGAAAAAAAAAAAAATAAGATGAAAAATCAGGTAAACAGTCATTTACATGTGACATTAGGAAGCAAATTAAGTAACAGAGAATATGCTTTGGTAGTGCAAAAAACTGAACAAGCTGATAGTGTGGCTTAGCTTCAGAAGCCATATAAAATACTCTGGGATAGTGTGAGAGTTGGGTAATATGTTATTTTATATTTTTTTTATTATTTTTTTTTATTTGAGGTTTTGGGCTTTCCTTCTATTTGCTGAAATTTATATTCATTTTAAGAAGCAACTAATATTCAAGGCATTTCATATTATTGGAATAAAATGACCATGTTGAATATTATTGTCTGGCACTGCTTACAGAAGAAATTCAGCCAGATTTTCAGGACTGTAAGGCTGGATTTCACATAGGCAGTTACTTTTGTTTTGCAAAAGCAAATGTCAATGAAAGGTTTCAAACCTTGCCCCAAAGCATTTTTGATTCAGTTTAAAATGGCCCATCCTAAAGCTAAAAACATTGTGCTTGGTCAGTTCTCTCAATACCCTACATTGACACAAAGTATTGGACCCAGCACTATGCTTGGTCCAAGCATCTTGATTTACAGGCTGGTTGAAACTTTTTGGCCGATTGTCATGACACAAATTAAAGGACTTCAGAAAATTCCTTGGCCAGCTCCCCTGGCTTGTTGTGTAATTGATCCCTATGATTCCAAAGGAAGATCTTCAGGGCAGGGGAAAAGAATTCAGATAACCTGAAGAAAAGCAGCAGTTGAGATACAGACCTGGGAAATGGCTGCTAGCTTCGACCAGGTGAAGTTAAATACTCATCTCATTTTGATGACATAGGGTAAAGGGTATGATGCATCACTTCAATATGAGGTCTTTATTTCATGAAATCAGGTGCTAAGATAATCAATTCCTAAAAACATCCTTGTCCTAAAAAACAATAATTAATAATACCAAAAAAAAAAAAAAAAAAAAAAAATATACACAGACTCAAATTTTACATTAAATATAATTTTTATTTTAAATGCAAAAAACTTCCAAAAGAAACTGGACTGGACTCCTTGATGCCTTATTTTTGTGTCTGCTCTAATCTTTTAATATACCATAATCTATGCCAGGGATGGTATTTTCAAAGAGCATTTATGTGTGCATCTAGGAGAATATATGACTCACAGATGACACTCTTTTCTCAGCATCAGATTTTTAACCATTGCCTCAGTACGGTGCTGGTACAGATGCACCACTGAAGTAAGATGTTAAACATGTCTCTAAATTAGTAAATAAACAAATCTCTGGGAGACTGCAGAAATTCTGACTACTTGTATTCATTAAAATTCCATGGTTCTTTGCACAAGAGGAATGCTAATCCTGGAGCCTAAACTGAGGCCCAATCCCGCAGTCCCTTAAGACATGCTCAAAAATAGAGTAAGACTACTTGCAAGGTTCAGTTTAAGGACCGAGGTGACTGAAATTCACCACTATTCTGCTTGTCCAAAATGCAGATTGTTTTTCCACTGACTGCATTATTCTGTCTTCTCTTCTCTCTTTTCACTGTTGCTTTCCTGTAATCTGCTAAGAGCTTGCCATGTTTCAGCTGTATCTTATGCACAAGTGAGAGGATGAGGATAATGGTATGTGAAACATTCAGAAAATTATTTTCCTCCTACTCCCCTTTCTGAGCCTGTTTCAGTACTTCAAATCCTTGGAAAGAAAGTACAAAAAAAGGTGGTAAGAGAATGGGGCATAATTAGTAAAACAATTGCCTTGATTCTGAAAACACTTATGAATGAGTTTCACTTGACTCATAAAAGTAGTCATATTAATTTCAAGAAAACCATGTTTGCTGGAACATCCGATCACAGTGCATTTCCAGGACACGTAGGAATATTCTTCTCATAGTGTAAATATTTAAAGTGAGGATAGTCCTAGTAGCTTGGGAGCACTCTTTACTCACACAACTAGTCTTAAAAGCCAGAGGGTCAGGTAAGAAGAAAAATTAATCCACATAAGGATCCTGCTTTATGTAAATACTTTGCTACAAAATAATCGTTATCAATACTCTGAAGAGAAAATATGTACATATCACTGCATGAACCATAGTAGTAAACTTGAAAATTACCTTCCTGTGGATGGAGGTCTAGATGCTTTTCAGCGAGTCTCACAGCCCTGTAAGTCAAAAACACAGTAAGACCCAAGGAAAAAAAAAAGAAAGAAAGAAAAAAAGAAAAAGAAAAAGGATTCCACTTCCTATGAACCTTCCAGAATGCAGCTATCTTTGTCTTTGTATAAATAATTAGTGAAGCAGTCTTTCTGTTTATATCCAGCCTAGCTAGATAGAGCTGTTTGTGTGGGGAAGAAACTGCTGTGTTCCCAATGCAAGCCAAGCACATCATATAAATTCTAGAGTCCAAGAAAAAATTTATCTTGGCAACAGGTCTGCTCAAGAAATCAGCATGTGGGACATGGGATGCTGTGGTCCATGTAAAATCCTCTGGTTAGCAAGTCTTTTCCTCAAGCATCTGTCCATCTTACCACTCTCCCTTCTTCCCCCTCCCTTCAAACAGCACTTACTGTATGTATTCACATTTTCCTAGCCGTGAACGCTGTGTTAGTTATACATCCTCTTAATACATACATTATGGAATGTGTTTGTTTTTGCTGTTAGAACAGATAAACATATTTTCAACATGTATTTGTTCATGAGCTGAAAAGCAAAGTCATGTGGGGTGTTTTTAATATCTTGTTGGCTTCTCTGTTGAGAACATTTGGCCCCAGGCAGCTTTCATTTATATACCATGCCCCACATCTTTTCGATTATTGTTAATTGAATATTCGCATTTAAGTGTTCCTGATCTTGACCCCTTATTTGTTCTGCACATACTTTTGTACTCGGTGGCATTATTTAGCTGGCGTCATTTTTAATACCATCAGGCAAATAATTATTTCATTAAAGTCATACCTTTCATTGCCAGGGAAAAGGACTTAAAATCAATAATAAGTCTGCCTTTCCTTATTACATATAGATAAGTAGATTGGTACAGAGAGTAAACATGGCTACAAGGGTAAAACAGTTTCTGTTTTAACTTCCTACTTTTAAGAATTTAAATTTTTCTGGCCTTTACATTCAGATTTTAAAATTTAGCGCTGTACTTTGTGGTCTTCACCTTTGTCGAAAGACGTCCTTGTTAAGTGAACACAAGAAGCTTAACTAGAAAGATTTTCTTTTTTTAAGCATAACAAAACTTTAATCCAAAACAACTAGCTGTAGATCACTGGAATATGGCTTGAAGCAACCTTCCAAGAAGCTTTCCTTGCACTACAACACAGAAATCTGATTTGGACTCTGTCTTAATCCAGATTTTTGACAGCTGTATTCAGATTGCTTCAAGTGCACAGCCTTCTGAACACACACATGGGTAGCACTGTTGCTGAAAGGAAAATGGGCAGAGGTGGTGAATGGGTAAGGAGTCCTGTAGCTGTATCAATTTTCCTTGCACACTTTTTATCACTTGAAGGATGAGAGGAGCTCATTGTAAATCCAGCAGGAAGAAATCCCACTGGGATGCCCTTCAGAATGTTCTGCAGCTACTGATAGGTATCCAGAAGTCTGAAAATTTAGGCATTTGATTGGATTCATGCTACTTGAAACAGTGATTATTCAGCCTTTGGATCTCTGTGGGCAGAATAGTGACTTTTCTTGAGCCAAGGAGAGGCACTCAGTTCTGAGTGGATTCATTTCAGGACCGGCCAGTCCTACTCTGACCCGAACAGCTAGTTCTAGACCAAGAGACTGAAGCCCTCAAGATTTTCTTCTACCTCCTCTGCTTTTTTTTTTTTTTTTTTTTTTTTTTTTTACACACACGGAAAGTTTGTGGCATTACTCATGCTCTAGAAAATAATTGTCAGATAACATTACTGAAAATCATCTCATGAACAATGACAGGATACTTTTACTCATGTCAAGCCCCAGTCTTTCCATGTGTAACGCTGTGGCAGCCACCATACCAACATGGAAGTCCTGCTTGAAACAACACTGGTCATGTTGGTCTGTCCGTCTGCCTGCATGTCATACATGAAGGAGTGAGAATCTCTGATATGTCTATACAATGAGAGCATGCTGAAATGCTGCAGAGATCAGTGAATGTGCCAGGCACAGTCCAGTGAGTGAAAAAGTGTATGAAATGTGTATGAAAAGCACTCTGTAAAGAGCAGTAGTAGTTCAGATCACAAGTAATATTGAAACGGATAGCAGTGACAACAGACTGGCACTGTACAGCTCTCTAAAATGCATAGGTATCTTTGCTTCACTGCCAAAGAAATTGCACCTGAAAGGATCTGTTAAGTGTTTTGGGTGGCTAATTTACCTTCCACACCTATGATACCCGCAAGAGAGGCTGGTTCTGGTATCTCAGAAGAAAAATACAGGCTGCATATTTCAGGCAGATCTCATTCTGCTTTGGAAGTCTGTCGGAGACTTTCCACGGACTTCGAAGGGTGTTGGTTCAGTGCATACCCTGCTGTGAGAGCAGATCCTTGTACAATGCAAGAGCAATCAGATCCAGCCTCCACATAGCAGTACTTCCGAATCCTGGTATCTAAAGCTAGAAATCTTAGCTCCGAAACAAAGTGTAAATGTTCTTTGAGGTCACATCTGTTTTTGTGTGAACTAAATAGCATTCACAGAAGCACATTATTTCTGAAAACAACCACTTAAATCACAATTTAAATGACAATAAATGCAGAAGTAAATTTAGGAAACTTCAGTGTAGGTCAGCAAATAGAAAATAAAACAAGCATACAAGAACTTGAAGGGATGGATGGGTGTCCTGAAAGGATTGACTTTTCCAAGGCTATTGCCATTCTGCTAGTGTGGTCCACCCCAGGTTTACTCATCTTTTTCATGCCGTGGGAATATTGTTAGAATATAATACTTTACTTGGGGAGATTCACCACACATCTATGAAGCTTAAAGTTAATATAAACTCAGAGATATCAGATTAAAAGTTGCAGAGGATCTTCGTCATGTTCTTGTTTGGGTAGCTGACTTAACCATTGTGGCCTTGATCCAGGAAACACGCTCCAGTGCCAAAAAAGCAGCCCACTAACATCAGTTAATTGTGCATCTGCCCGTGCACAGGTCAGGCTGCAAGACTGGAGTCCTGCAGTGGTCTTAATACAACACCAGGAAATTGTCTTATGTAAGACCTCTAATTCTGCCCAAGTTAAATCAGTGGGTCTGTTGGATGAAAAATTATCCATATATTCACATATGAGAAGGAGGAATTTCCAGTTTGACCTTTCACGTTCCTCATGGTTTGTGTATATGCTTATTGAAAATGCAATGTAATTTTATATTTTATAGTTTGAATCATATAAAATCAGCATAATTTATGCAGGATCCCACATGCCTGTTAGGCAGTAGGAATGCTTTTCATGAGAAGAAGATGTATATAAAGACAAATCTGAGATATCTATATGTGTATGCGTGTAACCAGCAGGCCAAAATTACTGAGAATAACTTACTGGGAAGTATCTCTCTAGCTGAGACATTTTACACCATTTTCCAGAACACAAGATGAAAATGTTGATATTTATCAATAATTAACAGGGTTTTTAAAATTCATTTCATTTATTTTCCTGGTTTTGCTTTTGTTTTTTTTTTTTTTTTTTTTCTTTCTGTGAACACAACAATTGCAGTTTCCTGGGATGATGGTGAAGCATCACATCCAAGAGTCTGAGCTCAGCGATGGGAAGCAACACAAGGGTACATGGACAAGAGATGCTTTGGGACCTGTAGAGAGGCACATGGGGCATAGAATGGGACGCAGGGTGGGTGCATGGGAGGCTAGCCCACCCTGCCCATCCATCACCATGGACCCGTAAAGCATCGTTGTCTGGGGCCCTACATCAGGTGTGCTCTCCTCAGGCAGCAGCTGCTGTGAGGGCTGGGGAGAAAGCACCCCTGCTTTCAGCATCTGGTCGAGGGATTGTGCTTTGGCAAATTAAAGTGGAGTGAAAATTGAGCTTTTTCTCTGTGTTTATATTATAGCTTCCTCCTTATCTCTGCTTGCGCCGTGCAAGTGACAGCTACAAGATCTGGGATCGCCCCTGTGTCGAAGTCGTCTTTCTCGCTGATGTAGGGAGTACACTCTCATACATCTGCATGTTTTGTGCTTGTTTCCCAAGAAAAGATCCTTTTGCTGCCTGTGTATGTGAATCATACATGCACATAATCAAACAAGAGCCAGTGTACATTCATTGATGAAACATAAATCCCATTCTACATAGTCAATGGAAAACATCTGCAGATTTTAATTAAACTCATGCATTGCAAGGAGGGCTAGAGCCAAAATCTTTTAAAGAATAGTGAAAAAGCAGCAGACAGAGGTGTACAGCTGCGATATAGTCAGAAAAAAATAAATAAATAAAAAATAAAATAAATACATAAAAATAAAAATTAAAAAAAAAAAAAAAAAAAAAAAAAAAAAAAAAAACAGAAAATGTCCTGAGAGCCTATATACAAAATACATGCACAAACAATTGCATTAGTACAATCCAAATTATACATGCGCTGTCTAGATATGACCTTTTTTGTTATTATTGTTTTGTGTACCTGCAGATTTTCACAGGATGATCCACACAAATAATCTTGGAAAGAAGGATAATAGATTAAAAATTAAATAAAGGAGAAAAAGAAAACAAGTTCAAGAAATAATACTGATCTCCAGTTCATTTTTAAGATTCACACCAAACAAAATGGCAAAGTAAGGAAGAAACCACAATGTTTTAGCTTCAGTGCTAGAATATGTCTTCATGTAAAGTGTACATTGTTATTATGGAGAGTCTTCTGATGCTTCTCTGTGTTTCTCTTTGCAAACCATAAGATGAGGGGGTGATCACCAGTGGGAAATGAACAGTCACTGCAGTATCAGATTGGGCTGGAATCTGTCATACTTGGAAATCAGTGTGAATAGCGTGGTCTTACACCCAGGATAAGAAAGGAACATTAAAGTTCTGATTGAGCAAAATGATGCCCAGATAAGAATAAAGTAAGATCACTCAGTTCTTAGAATGTATTTAAATCCATTTTGACACTTCACATAGCTTAAAGTTATAAATCTTAAAAATTTGCTCGTTTGTTTTGGTTATTTTTTTAAGATAATTTATAAAAAAAAAAAAAAAATGTGAATTGCTCAGGACTCCTCCTAAATATTCAGTGATTATTAGTAGTAATTTACAGTAAATCCCATCTTACAAAGACAAGGTCCTTAGGAACTCAGTCTTTTGTAAAAACATGGCCTTTGCTTGCGAGTAATTCCAATGGAGGACACACAGCCCTTTCTAGAATGCACCATGCAAAAAAGCCCTGGCATAATTTATTTCAGGTCAATACATTAAACATCTTTTTATTGATACCAGATTTGAACTAAGATAATATTTGTTAGTATAGGAAGAGGTCATGATGGTTTAATCTAGAAAAATAACTGTACTTGATTGAGGTACAGTTCTTTCAAAAGAGGTTAATGATATATTTGCTTTCCCCCCCTAAAGTGACAAATTATAAACTCATTTAATCAAAGCAGAAGTTAGGGTCACCTTGACACATACTTTTCTGTCAGCCCTGTTGATGTCAACAGATGCTGTATGTAGAGTGACTGCAGAACACCGGGTGATCCATGGTGCAGGTCAGAGATGAGCATTTTACTCCAAATTCCCTATATGGTGCTGGCTGCTGGAGTGATTGATTAGCTTTTGTGATCCCGTCACACAATAGACTTTCCAGTCAGGGCTAACCTTTCTTAGAAGGAAACCACAGCTTTAGCAATAATGGTTGAGCGCTTACCTCTTTATATGCTTTTTGTGGATGTATTGATTTGAGGCATATGTGACCTTTGCTGCCTGATACAAAGAACTTCATATCCAAATGAAGAAATTTGCAAATTTTACTTGGAAAGTGTCTCCCACTTTTTCAAAGCAAAGTTTGCATTTGGCATCAACAGGGCCAGAATTTTGCCTCAGTTTGCCATTTTTGACCCTTTTGTGCTGCATAAGCACGTGTAGATGTGCATACAGTAAGGCTTTCTCCTCAGGACTCACACCATGTGCCTACAGCACAACACAGCCTGATAATCACTTTCAAACATCTATTAACCTCTGGCCACAAGACAGGAACCTAAAAGAAGCTAGATGGCACCACATCAAGTCCAGTGTCTCTCCTTAGCCTAATCCAGCATTCTTAGTACACCTGGCCCAGACCTTTGGCAGAATTTCTAAGGATTTTCAGGAATACTGAATCAAGCTGTTTTCTGCAGCCTAAGGCCTTTGTGCTGTCTTTTCAGCTACTCTTGGTACATGAAATGATATTACAACCTTTTGAAACTTCTTCACATCTTTTGGGAGATCCATGGGTACTACCATAAAATGTTAGAAAACTTACCTTTAGTTAACAAGGATTTTGTTTTTATACTACTTTTAGAAATATCTAGCTAAAAAAAAAAAAAAAAAAAAGTGTGTGGGACCCAACTTATCCACCTCTTGCTGTCTAAAACTTAGTTCCTCTCAAACAGAAGTATTTATTTCCATCCTGGATATAAAGGGCCAGAAACAAAGTGTAGTATAGTAGATAAAGTATCTTGATTTCATGTTAGGTACTCAAACAGTTCCTCTCTGAAAGAGATTTTTCTGTTGGGCAAGACTATAACAATGCCTTTTCTCAATGTCATTTTTAACAGCTATTTTTTTCAAAGATTTCATGTGTAGAGTGCTTACAAATAGAAATAAATTTTGGGGAAGATAAGTCAAAGGATGATGGAACTTTTGCTCTGTGCTTTGCTTCTTGAAGGCGTAGAGGGAGCGAGGATCATCATGGAGCACAGATTCTCTTTGGGTTTCTACCCTTGTGCAAGAGAAAGAGATTAAGTCTGGCATATAGGTTCACATCCTAATTATTTGAACATTATGCGAGAGTTGTTTTATCCTCTTGACTTGTTTGGGAGCTCTTTGAAAACATGAACAGTTTCATCCAGTCTGTTGTTTGAGAGCTATTTATCCTAAACCATCCATGTTTGTTTGCACAAAATAGATAGATTAGATAGATAGATAGATAGATAGATAGAGATCTTGCCAGCACATAGGGGCCACAGTTAAACTATGTTTTCCACTCCCAGCCTCAAGGCTGAAAAAATAATTTCATTCTTTCTGGATAGAAAAAAAAAAAAAAAAAAAAAAAACTTCTTTTACTAAAAAAAAAAAAAAAAAAATCTGCTACAAAATAGTGATGGAAGCCCTCCACAATATCTTTCTTTACTTGCAAATATTTTAGAAACAAAAACAGTTTTTTTGAAAAAGTCGGGGTGGGTAAAAATATATGAAGCAATGTAATTTTTCAGTGTATGGGGAAATTCTCAGCCCTGAGTTGATGCCTGTTTCTGCTCTGCTGGAACTTAGATCTGTACATCTCTCTATGAAGCCAACATCCAATTCCATGTCTCCAAAAATGCACACCTCTGCCTCCCATGATGATGCTGGTTTATAACTGATTCAGCGATTAACAGTGATCTTCTGATGCCTTGGGTGAATGACCAGATTATGCAAAATCTGGTTGTATTCCCAAACCATCCTGCCCTCTCTTTTTCTGTTCCCTCTCAAAAAGAAATATTCAAAGAGAAACAAACATTTCTGGGACAAAGGTGGAAAAATGACCAGAGAAGTCACTGCAAGTTTGTCTACTAGGGATGCTCCCAGACCTGCTCACATCTCTTGCTCCCGTAGCATAATAACCAAATCACTTTGGTGGATGAGGATCTGGTCTGTCTGCAGCATAACTTCATGAAATTCCAGTACTGGATGCATTTAATCAGTTGCATGCACTTACATAGATTAATAAAGAAGGATAGTTGAAGAGACTGGTTATAAATTAACTGAGAAGCTTGTAAATTTCTCACATTATTGGGATATAAGAGGGGAGATTCATCCCTGCTATCCACCTAGATTCAGGACTTAAAGCAGACAGGTCCCTGTTTTCATGGGCAAAGCAGCGGGAAAAGGTCCTTTCTCTGCAGTCCCACAGCTTTGCTTCAGGGGACAAACTGCAGGAAGCGTATGAGTGTAACAACGCTGTTCTGTCAAAATACGCAAGTCTTACATCCACTGCAGCTGGGCATATCTAACTGTACATACAAGAAACTCTCCCTCACTTCTTTCAAGCAAAAGAAAAAATAAATAAATAAAAATTAAAATTAAAAAAAAAAAAAAAAAAAAAAAAAAGGATTTTTTTTTCTTCCTCAGGAAAATGCAGGGAAGCATGTGTTTCAGGTAGATAAAGATTTAGACAACTGAGAAGTATAAAAAGTTGTACCTAAAATTTGTATGTTCTGACCTAAAATCCCTATTTATTTATTTATTTATTTACTTTTCCCTCAGATTATTCATTATAGTACTTCCTTCAACAAAATTAGTAAATGTCATGCCAGCCAATAGACGATCTGAAAGCAAATGAGAAAGTCCATCTCTTCTCTTAAGTTTGAGTGGCATTGTTAGATATTTAGCTTTTTTGTTGAGATGGAGTTTGGTTTTGTTGGTTTCAAGGGAGGGATGTCATCGGCACTATTAACAAGCCCTGCTCACACAGACTCCTCTTAAGCAAAGGCAGTTCATGGTTCTGCTGTTGCTTATTTTATGAGAAGCTTGTTAATGGCTTTATTCATCATACACTTCAGGCCACAGGACAAATGTACGCTTGTTTATATAAAAAGTCAATCTCTGCCTACAATATCTTGAATTTCACACACACACACACACACACTAGAAATCTACATAAATCTATCCTCACAAAAAAAAAAAAAAAAAAAAAAAAAAAGCTAAAGCTAATTTTGGAAGTAACCCAAGAATTTCAAGTTTAGTTTCTTCATTCACCTAATGCTATAAGACAGACTCATCCACAGCACAGATCTACTCACTTTTTAGGGACTGTGCTGTAGGTGAAACCAGCCCACATGCAGTGCTGTCCAAGTGCAGAAAGAGCTAGAATTGCACCTGCCCCTAACCAGGCTGCAAAAGTAAGGGTAATGCTCTCTCAGCATGTCAAAACTTACTGTTTTAATCAGAATGAAGACCCCTGTACTCTTTATGGTTCTATTCATTAGTGAGGGATTATTGTTTCCATCTGTGGGTCTTGTCTCTTTAATTAAATGTACATGAGTTTTGCTTCTTAGGTGAGTTGCTCAGACTTGCAAAATGTTTATTTGGTTTCTCAGATTTGTATTCCCCCAACTTCAAACTTGCTCCATGAAAATAATGGACGTGGATCTAAAATGGAATAAGTAATTGCTTGATAGCTTCTTGCTCACTCTTTAAAGTGCTGTGCAGCTGCTGATGTATGTTTGTGCTGGCATCGCAGAGTGGAGCCCTGGGAATAGGGAATCTGATTTCAGAGAAACAAGAGCCAGCTTCAAAGAAGTGAGCAACTCTCCCCAGCTGATAGAACTTTTACTGAAGGAAAACAACAATGAAGTAAGAAACACACCAGCAATATCTCCTGTTACTCCTCTGCAATCCTTTTCAAAACTTTCTTCTCATTTATCTGATTATGCACTTCCGTTTCTAAATTCTCCCTTGTGGTGTTTTTACCTTTTCTGTTGGTTTAGGTGTTTGACTGTAGGTTTCAGTGTGAGAACACATTACTTCAAAGCACATTATATTGGTTATTAAAGGGGGGAGGGGAACCAATCCTGTAATTGCAATACATCCTTGGAGGTCTCTCCAGGATGGGAAACCAATTTGAGGTCTATTAGATAACTTTATTTTTTAATATAGATTAAAAAGACATTACCCTCTAATAATGAGCTAGTCCGGAGCTTTTGTTCATGGATGCTATGGTATTTTTAAATACGAGAGCTAATCTAATTTGATCATATTTATCCAGGAATTAGCTGGTTGAAAAAAACACTTTGGTCACTGGAGAACATGTTCAGCATTTCATGAAAAGGTTCGAAAATGCAGGGTGCAAGAAACTATCTTGAAAACACTGCATGCTTTGGAATTTACTTCTGCCAACAAAAAATAAAAAAAAATAATAATAAATAAATAAATAAATAAGAGGAAAAGAAGCAGTTGTAAGAAGACCCAGTACTCCTTCCATTTCATCTAACACCAGTTTGGCAGTTAAATTTCAGGAGAGTAAGTACAGACTCACAAATCTGTAGACCTAGCCACTCCTTTGGTGCAGATTTCTGAACTGAACAAAATCAATATTCCTGCACTGGTTTTGCTGTTCTGCTTTACACCAGCCAAAGAACTATTTATGAGAAGACCTCCCAGAGCATGTTATTGACGTACGATAACATCTTTGCCTTTCGCTTGTGAAAGATTTTTCTTTTTTCTCTTAACTTTCCAAGCACAATTTCCTAACATTAATAGGTTGGGATATTTCCGTGGGAAGGCTCTGTGAATGTTGTTCCTTGAACAGGGAGAGAACAACACTGGTTTGTTTAGTTATTCTGAGTGTATGATGGATGGAATGTCAGAAATAATTCTACAGGCTGCTGATGTGTAATCCCAGAGGACAAATGCTTGCATTTGAAATCCCTCTGCAGGTTTAATTTGCCCAAATGAATTCCCATTACAACACCTTTTGTTACTTTTGCAAAGAGCAATAAAGTAATGCTGACAAATTGTAAACCAAGAGCAAAGTGACTCCGGAATTATTAAATATCACTCACGACTAAATCCATCCGGTAAATTTGAATTGGTAGAAAGAGCTTTAACTAAGAAATACTTTCTCTAATCCCCACCACTTGAGATATCAAACATCTCTTGACTGCAAAAGCTTTGGCAATACCTGAGGGCCGAAGGACATGCAGGCACCCAGCTGATGCTAAATTAGACTTGGAGTACATGCAGGTCAAGGGATGGTTTCTCTGAATCTGAGGATATGAGACAGTGGCTCTGGCAGCAAGGTGAGACTTTCTATGCTTTCACAGCATTAAAACAACTTGTTCAGCACAACCCTGGAAACTAAGTCTTCTTCTTACCCTGACTGAGTGGGAAGGGGTAGATGGCTCACTGCTCAGGGGACCAGAACATATTAAAAAAAAAAAAAAAAAAAAAAAAAGACTGTAAATTCAAATGCAATTCAGATTCTTCATTTGGCAATGTAGAATCTACCACAAGCAGTAAATAACTATTGTCTTTACATAATCTAAGAGTTAGTCTTTCTTTAATTTTATGCTCTTCTACAGACTAAAATCAGTTATAAAACCTTGGCAATTCTTTTAAGATATGGCCATCTTATTTATTTCTTACTAACTGAGTGTGGAAAGTGGAAGAAGAAGGACCCTGTAGATGAAAACAGCCCTAATTTTCAGAAGCACTCTCTGATTTTTCAAGCACCATCTCGCACTGTACTGCACTGGGTGGAAAAAGAGCAGTTTAACCTCAGTCTGCATGAAATGCACAGGTGAAGAATTTGGTAATAGTTTCTTCCATTACATTATTGGAACAGAACTGCTTTATACAGACCATTCCTGTGAGCTTGTTCTTATTTCAAGAAAGACTACACTGAAAGCTGGAAATCAGACCCTCACTGTTGTGAGTTGCATGCTATGGAAATGGTTCCATTGGGCTTCTTCGTCCCTTTGTTTACTAAGGCTGAATTTCACTCACAGGGTAAGAACATCGGTTTTAGAAGTACACGAGTATCATATAAGTTTGTAAATTCACTCTTCTCTGTAAGTAATATAGGCTGCTTCCATGTTACAGCAGCATTATAGAAGTGTATACTATATTTTAGCTGTCAAGTTGTTTTTGGAGGCGGGTGAATGTTAGCTGTAGGGATCACATGTAAAGTTCCTGGATGAAGAGAGGTGCTCAACAAGATGCTTGACTAGACAGAAGTCGGTACACGGGATTCACTTGGTATTAAGAGGCAAGCTATGTTATAAAAGAATTTGAGATCAATGTAGCTTATGGATATTTTCATTGTGCATATAGATGTCTAATCCCCTTTGAATCCTACTAATCTCTTGGCCTAAGTTATACCTAATAGTAATGAGTTCACCAGGTTAATTACTGCTTTTGTTTTTGTTTTTGTTTTAAGAAAAAAAAAAAAAAATGCCTACTTTTATTAGATTTTTTTTTCCATTCTGCTTCAGTAAACTGTGTGTTCTTGAGTGGATAAACAGAAGAACCTGTTTTACCTTCTTGGTATGATTTATTATCATGAATAATGCTAGTATATCCCTTCTCACACATCTCTGTCAATTGCACAGTCATAATCTCTTCACTTTTCATTCACACAAAAATGTGTGCATTTCCTACCTTTTTGCAAGGCACCGTCTATGCAGAGAGTTGATTTGAGACTTCAGGTTATCAGAAGGTGATGGACCTGCCCCATTTTGCCTCCCCACACTGTGCTCACTTGAAAGAATCTTTAAATAAAAGACAGAAACAATCCTGGGACCGGAGAGTGAAGCCAAGAGGATGTTCAGAGCCCTGGAGCCGCACTTCCTTTCATCTCTAGTCACTGGCCCCATGAATCCTGAATCCTCTCCTTGACCACAGTTATTTCCCCACAGGGTGGGAAACGTGGGCTTGCATCCCCTGAGGCAGAAGGGAAATGGGACCCATGTGTCCCTCTGGCTGTGTGACTGTGCTGACAATACGGCTATTGCACTGCAAGGAGGGGGCAGGCACAACTACTGTCTGCTTCCTCTTCCAGAAGTATTTTAAATGAAAACAGTGATCCCTTCTAAGTTCCTTGGGAAACAAAGAGAAAGGGGTATAAGATCTATACACATGAGACTGCAGGGCTGCCAAGTGAGTGGGCGCCTCTCTCAGGTGCTCTAAACCCAGCTGGAGGTGCCGGGTAGGGAGCACAGGCTGCTCCTTCAATCCCAATTCCTTTGGGATTGTACACTGAGGGTCAGCCTCAGAGACACCTCCTTGGTGTCTTCAGACATCAGGATCCCAGGGACTGAACTGACTCCTGGACATCCCTCTCTCTTCTCACTGGTGGTAGAGGCAGTCTAGGCTGCCAAACACTTAAAAGGATGAAATTAGGTAAAATCCCGCTTAGATGATTCTGCAGGTTCCCAGGCAGTCAAGACAGTCAAAGCCTCCAAATCAGATTTCAGCCCCTAACAAGGAAATGCAGAGCTGCCTTTCAGCTTTTATATTATTATCCTAATGCAATTTGGGTGCCACAAGCGTGGTTTTTAATCTGAGCATTTTCTGCTTCCACTGGAGCCACTGCAGTTATCTTTGCCTTACCATGTTGCACCTTAGCAGGAAATAAGACATATTTCTTGCCCTTATGTAGGCTTCAGCTATAACTATTTGTGATGCTAAACATTAAGGCATATGTTTTCTTAGAGTTATGGTTTCTCACTACTACAGGTCCTGTTACCTCATTCCTTGCTCCTTATGTCATCGGCCATTATAGCAATTTTGCTAAAAACATACAGTGGAGCAGCAGGAAGCTTTCATAAGACATCAAAACACCACCACAACCAGCATGGTAGAATTTTTTCTGGTGATGGCTATCAACCAGTGTTTCTCACAAAAAAAAAGGTTTTGTTTTTTTTTTTTTACAAATTTTCTCCCTTACAAGCATAACCCTACACATACTAAGAAAAGTGAATTTGGATGACTATTTTGTTTTTTGTTGTTGTTGTTTTTCATTTTGTTTTGATTTGCTGAGTTCCCATTCTCTTTTCCAGTTTCATTTACGAGTTTAATTGTAATTGATGCATATCACAGTAGTGGGAAGGTCTGTGTCCTCACCTGGCTGGTAGGACCAGGACCGAAGCACAGTCTGACTACTGTCTGGAGGAAATGCGTTGTGACATTCAAGGAGTAGGTTTACCTTTGCTCTTGCTAAGGATACTGCAGGCTGGATGAAGTGGGCAAGGCTGGAGGCTGCAGACTGCTCCTCTTGGTCAGTTCTAAGGCATGCTGGTCTTGGGATCCTTGTAATAATCTGTGAACCGAATGGTCTCTGTTGCTCTGCTTGAAAAGCAAAACACAAGTTTGTTGTTCAATGAAGACACTGTTGATCATAAGCTCAGTGTTTACACGTTAAACACCTCCACTGCCCCTCTTTTCCTCCAGTGACTCCTTTTCCACAAGGTGGAACACTCCTTTCATAACAATGACTGTTGGTAAGGCACGTTAGAAGAAAAGATGTGAGGAAGTAAGTGTTAGACAGTTTGTTCTCAGTTTGCCATGGTATGTAAACTCCCACAGCTCCCATGTCTTCAAAGTCCCTTGCAAATGCTAAATAGCTATCACCCTCATCTGAGGACTGTCTCAAGTGTGCAGCCTTGAGTGTGCTGGAGCCAGAACGGCAACTTGTGGAGCACCTGAATTCCACTTTGTACTCAGATCATCATGCTTTCATGAAAGTATGCTAAAAACATCACTAGCATTTTAATTTAACAAGCCCCATCACTTTCCAATGGTGCAATGCCCATGAATTACAACATTAGTACTGCAACTATTACTTGCAATGTTTACAAGCACATTATCTTTATTTTTCTCATAATTACCCACAAATCTCAGCTATCCCAGAAAATACAATCAACCACAGAGTGCTTCCTAATGGGACGTGTGCCAGAGATGAAAATGATTCTATAGCAGCAGAGAGCTGTGCTTTTCATGAAGAAAACCAGGATTGCAAATTAATCCTTTGAGAATCCTGATATAATGTACAGATCCAGCAGAACAAATCCCATGTGGCTAACAAGTGTTATGTCAGAGACATCAACCCTGACAACTGCTAGGGCCTCTTTCTGCTGCTGACCGTGAAGGACCAAATTGGTGAGGAAGCCTGCAGGCAACTACAAGGTGGAAGAGCCCCCTGCCCTCGGGTTCACCTGCTGCTCCAGACCTTAGGGAGCACCACTTAGCTCCAAGGGACTGTAATTGCAGCCTTTAGGATCCCAGAAGGATCTGGAAAATCATCATACACCAAACAGTTACCCTGCTGAAGGCACAGGCTGAGCCGACCCAAAAACTGAAGTCCATTGCTTTCGTGCTTTGACTCTGATGTATTTCATTCCTTTGCACTAAAAAATGAACTAAAAAGAAATGCTAATTTTTATGACGCTAAGCGTTTCCTTCACTTTCTTTCATTATATACACTATGTCCTACCACTCAATACAAGTGCGACATATGCTGTTAGGTGGGCCCATTAATTACAGAATCTCACTAGACCTTTAAAATGAAAGCTACTGCCTCTGGTGGTTTAGGTGGAAGAGAGATATATAACCTCCTAAAATATCTACAGTAGCCCCAAGTTAACAGCCAGTATTTTTTAATCCTTTTAGTTATATTAATACCGCCCCCCCCCTTTTTTTTTCTGGAATGGAGTTTGCCAATATAATTTGCAATTATTACTTTGCATAATAAATTCATCATTTTGAGCTCCCGACTCTGAAAAGCAAATCACCCTGAATATATTATCCGTAGGAAATGAATTCGTTTGTGTGTTTCGCCCAGATATATACAGAATATTCCTCCTCCTGGGGTGGCGGGGAAGGGTGGGATAGATTTTAATAAGGTGGAAAAAGAATCAAGACAATTTTTGTAATAAAGCCCTGCCTAAGCCAAGCTCTCACGGCAACAAATCCCCTGGCAGGAGGCCTGCCAGAGGACCACATCCAAGACCTCAGCCTGAGCAGTGGCCAGGGGCTGCGTGGAGCAAGCCCAGCAGAGCTTATCACCTCTCTCTTCTGGCCCCTCCGAGCCCTGTGGGCGGGCGCCGTGCCCTTGTCTGGGGAGCCCCGGCTCCCCCCGACCCGCAGCCCCCTGCCCCAGCCCACAGCCGGTGTCATGATGGAGCCAGGGCTTCTTCGTCGACCTGGCAGGTTAATTTCAGTAGCTGCACTTTCCTTTATTCTTCCTGAGGTTTAAAACTGTGCCGGCAGCTGCGTGCACATTCTTTCCCTTATTAGTTCAGCTCCCAGGCTGGCATTTTTGTCTCTGCTATAATTTTCATTTAAGCTAACAACTTACTTGCTGGGCTGCTCGTTTGAGTCAATAGTCATGAGGGTTTGCCGAGAACACTAGCCAGGAGGCAATTGCTTGATGTTGTTTTGTCACTGTTGTTGTTTCAGACAAAAAAAAAAAAAAAAGGAAAAAAAAAAGAAAAAAAAAAAAAAAAAGAATAATAATTAGAAACAGTGAGTCAGTGCTGGTGCTCTTGTGGTCAGATATCATTTCTTTCATGTTAACATGAAACCGCACAATGGCTTTTACTGCATATCGACATATTCTGCAGGTTGCATCCTGCACAGATCTGCAGGCTTTGTTATTTCATTTACTTGACTGCTGTTGTGTGGAGTGAAAATTGGTGAAGAATTGGAGCTTTTTAGCTTTATGAGCATTTTACAATGAGCCTTAGAAACCCTACTTCTGATCTAATATGGTTGCTTAGTAAATGTTCGTATTCAGGCTTGTAATCTGACTTGAAAATATTGTTCATGTGTGTCTTTTCTTCCCATCAATACTTTGGCACAGCAACTGGGCAGATCAGGGTACAACAGTAGGATCCTGAGTTGCACATAATGTTCATCTGCCTTTGTGCAGACCGACAACTGCATGCAAATACAGTATTCAGTATGTGTATGAGGAAATATTTTATTAGGCTTCTTTTTATAAGGCACAATGGACTACGGTTTCTTTCTCTTTCTTTTCTTTTCTTTTCTTTTCTTTTCTTTTCTTTTCTTTTCTTTTCTTTTCTTTTCTTTTCTTTTCTTTTCTTTTCTTTTCTTTTCTTTTCTTTTCTTTTCTTTTCTTTTCTTTTCTTTCCTTTCCTTTCCTTTCCTTTCCTTTCCTTTCCTTTTCTTTTTTCTTCTCTTCTTTTTTCTTTTCTTTTTTCTTTTCTTTTTTCTTTTCTTTTTTCTTTTCTTTTTTCTTTTCTTTTCCATTACAAATAAGACTGCCACTTCCATATGTGATATTAAAAAGCTGCGTCCCCCATATCTTTTACTTCTGTAGTCAATGCTGAGATCTCAGCCAAGGGCACAGCCTAGGCATTTGCATGTCAAGATGAAAATAATCCATTTTGATCCTCTATAGAAAATGTGGTAATAGTGGAAGAAGCTCAGAAAACATTACCCATCTCTCTGTGTCATGGGAGTCTTGAGGGAATAACATTCCAGAGAGGGGTGTGATGCTGCAGTGCAGCACTGCCTCAAATGCTGGGAAGAGCACAAAGAAGAATTCAGACACAACAGAAGTCATCTTGACAAAAATTAGATCTTTGGTTATGGGGAGGAAAAAAAAAAAAAAAAAAAAAAAAAGACTGAAAAAATACTGCCAAAATAAAGGCTGGCTTCATCCCATTTATTGATAGCACCCACCTGAGTTAGGTGTATTTGAGATGTCTGTGCTTGTGCTAGTGGTGTTTTGGCCATAGGCTCCTGGTTACTTACTGGTCAGAGAGAGGACTCGGAGGTATTTATTAACTGTAGGAGGGATTAATTAAAACCAAGACATATTGGACAGATACTGAACAGATCATTTTATATGTAGATTTGCAGTTGAGTATGCACTGCTGTGTTTTGGCCATCAGATCTCTGCTTTTAGAAAACATTATGTAGCTGGAGCGAGTCTGGCTGGGGAACGTGCTGCCCAAGCCACAGAGTATGTGCCCATACACCAGCACACCCTTGTGTGTTCTGGGGACAGTAATGTTTCTCCATCCAGAAAGCCTACAGAGAGGGAGAAGGAGCACAGCTGCTGCTTTCCAGAGCTGAAGGTCAATACCTGCTCTAGACTCAGGTTTTTAGAGCCACAGACACGAGCAAATGTATGTAACTTAAAAATGCTCATAGGCAGTGGATAGAGGTTATGAAGTCCAAGTTACAGAACCAAGAAAAACAGGGAAAAATATATATATATATATCAAGTAAGCTCAAGCTTCATTTTGTACCGGTTTGTTGTCTCCTCGGACCGTCGGCCTTTCCAGCTGAGGCCCTACGATGCTTTCACATCTGTAAACAACCACAATCCTAATTTTAAACTTGGCCTTTTGAGTGTCTATAAAGTGCTGGAGGAAGTGCTCCCACACAGCTCACTCCCACGTAAACATTGAGCATGTAATGCAGTATACTCCTTCCCCATTCTCAGGTCCTGAGGAAGTAAAAAGTCCCGCTGGACTGGGGAAAAAAAATGGAAAAGCATGTAATACAAAATAAAAATTGTGGAAGATAATGTGCAAGAAATCCACAGGCTTAGTAAGAAATATGTTAGACACTGATTTTCAAATAGAAGAGTGTGTGTATTAATGGGGTAACAATACTGATGGACATATTTGGGGATTTACATTTCATGTTACAATTTGGTTTTTATCCTCCTTCATCTTCAATATACTCTTTATTTATTACTAGGGCCTTCAGAACAAGCATACCCAATATATAAGACTGAAATATGGGAGCCAGGAAAATTACTGTCTGTCTTTCTTTTGAGTTTGTTAATCCTCAAGGATTCCTCCTACCAAAGTCCCATTTCTTTCCCTGTTCTTCTCCAGAGCAGAACTTCTTCCTCCGCTCACCTGAGAATTATCCAGGGTCCTCAGAGTTAAGATTGAGATCTTTTCTGCAGCAAAATCCTATTTAAATCTCCTGGATATTTGGTAGGAGGCAAAGACTCAGAAACTGCAAAAATAATATGTGCTAAAATTTGCGGAAGGAATAAAATTAATGCATATGCCATGGCACTACCCTGTACTACTTCCCATCTGGGAGGAAAGAAATAGGCATTTCAGCTTAATAATATGCATGGTTCTCCCATTAGATTCCAGAATCTCTTAATGTAGATACACATCATTTTCTGGATATCAACAAACCACTTGAAGTATTATTTATACTCAAGGCTAGAATGATTGCCATGAGAATAATTGTGTAAAGGCTGGAATAGGAAAACAAAATTAACATTGCTGAATGGTATTCAGGCCTCAGTGATTTGGCAAACTTAGCAAAGATCACATGTCAGTTAAATGACAGATATGAGCCGTTGCAAAAAATATAGTGGTATTTCTTGAAAATATCTGATAGAGTAAAGGTTAATGTTATTAACATTCTGCTTGGTATGTAGTTGGTGTGAATGCAATATGTTCTTTATGATTTCTGTTTTCAAATATCAATGATACTTGATTTTTTTATTAATAGTGTGTAAGGATGTATTGATTTTTTTTCTTTGTAAAAATAATTAAAGCTGTTGAGCTTGGAAGAAAAAGATCTAAACAGATTAAATCCCAGCCTACATAACTGAGCCTACAAACTAATGCTTCCATCACTCATCACAGTATTTTATTCTTCTTGGCTAAATTCATTTTATGTTTTCTCTCCAGGGTTTAAGAGCTGCTTTCTCCCATCCGACCTCTCCTCAACCTCATTTGGATGTTGTAAATCCCTCTTTGTGCCCTGAACCAGTACAAAACTTGTGAAACCAGTAAATGTTCCCAAGGAAGAGAAAACGTGTACCATCCACGCTGTATCAATGGTTTGTGGGCTGATTCATTCTGCTTTTTCTAAGGCTGTCATGTAGACTGCTTTAATTCTTAAATGACGCTTGTGTAACTGTAGGGAACTCGTGTGCAAGTGATACACACGTGGTAATGTCTCTGACGGTATTGCTGTGGGTTAAGTTGACTTTGTCCATCTTTTAAACAAGGGTACGCAGCCTCGTTCAACCTTTCCTGATAGCTCTGCACTTTGTATTTCACTTTCACTTGCTATCATGTCTGTCCTCCCCTCTGTCTCAGATTTACAGGCACAGGTTTGCTCTCATGTCCCCATGGGAGAGATGTAAAGGGTGCTGTGATTTCCATAATTACCGATGACTACAGAAATTCCTCCAATATGTGAATGTCTCCAGTTACTCATGCAGAGTTTAAGGAACACAAGTAAAAATATCTTCCCTGGCTCTTCCAGATATCTTTGAGCTGTGTCCCTGTTTCAAGAGGTGGGGAGGTAGAACACCTCATGTAAAGCCCTCTGTGTGGTGAGGAGAAAGGGGATGGCCACCAAGAGAGTGGCCACCAGAAAACCTACAGTGAATCAATCCCCAACAAATATTTCATAACAGTAGGAGAAATAACTTAGCAAAAATCATGCTATGATACAACTAGTGAATTTCAAATAAATGTAGGGGCATGGGGACGAAGGCTGGAAGGCCCCATATTCAACTTCGTAACCCAAATGTGTCAAAACCTTTGCTGTCAGGGCTGCTCAACTCATCACTTTGGAAAAAGGTGTCAAGCTGCATGTCACAGGCATGCTGGAGATTCATCCAGAGACACAACACTGTAGTGGGGGGTAACACTTGAACAGGTTTTTCCATGTCCCTTCATGCTGCACACCTTCACCTTATGATGAGCAACATGCAGACTGTTGACCCATAAAAAGCACTTCTCCCCTTTCATTTTTAACCATACTATGCAGGGTGCCATTGCACATGATTTCCATGAAAGACAGGCAGATGGCACAAGAGTAAGTGAATTGTCTATTTGAACCATTAGTTCAGTTTTTGACCTGCCACCTCTTCTCTTCCAACCAACCTCTTAATCCACTTGATTTTAAAATTACGCGGGGTTTGATTTTACCCCTTGCTCACCCTTTAAATCTCATTTCTTATCCCCTAACTCAATTAATACAGCTTAGTTAAAATTGTTACAAACATCTTTTTGGGGATTATCCTCTTAATCATAATTTTAAAATGAATGGAATATTCAATAATCTGCACTCATGATGTAATCGGAAATTAAAAAAAAAAAAAAAAAATCCTATGAAAGCTATTTAATAATATTCTAAACTACTCAGCATTTAATTAAGGCTATTAGAAGATTAGAACTGAGATAGAAAGATGAATAAGGAATAAATCTGACATCTTTACACATTGTTTCTAAAATGAACGACCACATTAAGGTCTTCTGAAAAATAATACGGTAATACTTTTCTTCTCCCACAAGATCCTGCTTTAGAAACAAGCTTTTGTGCTTGGGAGGGGATGGGGAGGGGATTAAAGTCTTTGAAATTACTCTATAAATACCACGGGCCCACAGAGTATCAGCCTATCTCTTCACAAGAGCCAAAACAAGCACCCAAATGCTGGGGTTGTCTCCCTAGCCAGAAGAAAAACCCTCTCCTCTCTGCAAAACTGGGAATGGCTTGGAGGTTTTTGTACAGGACCCAGATGCACTGCTCCAGCACAGGTACCTGGGGATGTTATGCACCCTGCTTTCCCCCTGTCCTGCATCTTGCCTCCCTCAGCCACTTCTCCCCATTTTCTTGGCTAGCCAGGACATGAGTGCCAAGCCACCATGCTCAGGAATGCCAAGCCAGCAGTTGTGGCTACATCTGAAGTGCAGATGCGAGGCGTAAAGGCTTTCTGTAGTGGTTTTCAGCTTGGACACTCACACAGATTTCAAGCAGCCTTGGTCTGGTCTTCTTTTATTTTTATGGTGTTTTTTGTTGTTGTTGTTGTTGTTGTTGTTGTTTTGATTTTTTTTGTTGTTTTTTTGTTTTGTTTTGTTTTCTTTTGTTTTGTTTCCCTGTAGCCCTTCGAAGGTGAAATGCTCCTCGCTAAACCTATTCTAGAGGGATTTGGGATCTGATTGTGCATTTGTTCTACAAATAACTCCCACCCCAGCCTGCCAATCATTCCACTTGCATAATTTCCACAAAAGCCTGAGGGAGTTTTTCATGCAAAAGGACTTGAGGGTCAAGCACACTTTAGAAGAGATTCATTTTACTTTTTTCAAAGTAAACTTAAACAGCTTTAAACTTGTCCACATTCCCAAGCCCAGATCAGAGCCAGTCACAAAAGGGCAAATTGTGGTCCACTGTGTATGTGTCTGAGGCTCGTTGTCCACCAGGACAAGGAACACTTGCTGCTCTTAGTGGTAGCACTGAATTTTTGTTGAGGTCAATGTGCACTGACTGAGGGTGTGAGACCCCTACAATAATTTCAGCAAAGTCAAACACTCCAAAGCTATGTCATCACAGCAGATTGCACTCTGAGAATAGCGGGAAGGAATTACATTGCACATTGTTAAAATGTTAGCAACCACATTTCATTTTTGAAAAGGCAATTTATTTGTCCTGAAATAAAGAGTTGATTATATCTCTTATTACTGTTACAAGAACTTGATATATCACAAAGTGGAAGAGTTACAACATGTACCAACTCTCAACCAGGAAAAATGAACCTGATTCATAATTCACTTTGAGAATGTCTAGTTAGTCAATCAAGTGATTTGTAATCATAAAGGCTGCCAGGAATTGAATGAATAATGGACCGTACTAAAATCCTCGGATTTTCTAGTATTCTTATTTCATTATATGACTTTTATTGCTATTTCTGATAGTTGTCTCTCTTTCAGCAGAACAAATTAAACTATTCATATTTACTGGAAGGAATATATTTGACTGTTTAATGCACATAATGAGTACACAAACAGAGTGACCACTGCATGTAACAAATGGCTGTCAGACTTTTCTCAACAGAAGCTAAACCTTTAGGATGTGAAGCTTGGATAGAAACAGTCTTTATCTCCCCAGCTCACCACCACCACCATCCCTGTTTTTCCCCTTGAAAGGATTTTTGGGGTAATCATTCCAAGCATATACCGTATTGTTACAGTACATTTTCTCAAGTTGTTTTATAACTATGGAAATGACATAATTCATATAGCGTGGCATCTGCTAAAGAGCAACTGCTTTACCCTCTTTCTTCAGCTGAGAAGCAACTTACAATGTATGATTATCTATTAAGATGTGACCTCCAACTCTGTATTTTTACCAGTAATCTAGTAAAAATAGGTAGATAGTCCTAGATAGAGCTGGAAATAAGAAACAACGACTCTAAAATCTGAAATTGTGCAGAAGTTGCAGCTTAATATGTGCTAACTACATGCAAAAGTGCAGATTTTTTTAATGTTTAGTTTCTTTTTTCAGACTTTTGCTGCAAAACAAAACTTTTAAACCACACAGCTAGCGTTAAACAGAAAGTCCCTTGCTAGCGTATCTCATACATAGTTTCTCATTGAAATTTTAACTCATTGTTCACTATAACACTTATTGTTAACTTATACTATCCTATGCTTTCAACATCCTGACAATTGAACCAGACAGGTTGTGATTTTCCCCTATGTACAGAGTAGGTCTATTACCAGATTTTTGCCTCTTGTTTTCATTTACATTTATGCTGTTTTAATTTTCTTTTACATGGTATGGGGTAGTATGCACAATAGGGAAAATAAAAGTGTCTAGCAATAAAACTAATTTTAGAATATACATCTATAAGAGCATTGTTGATATTTTAGACAGGATTTTAAGCATTTTGCTGGCCCTCTATCTGCAATCTGAATGTGAGGTCCAGACCTTCCCATTTAAAGCAACATTTTTTAATTCATTTCTCCACACGGTTCCACCTCACAATGGAGTAGAACCAGTCTGGGACTAGAATGTGGCAATGGGAAAACAGCTATTTTGGGAGGCTTCAGATCAGGCTCCCAAATAAACCTGAGTTTAGAAAAACAGGATGTAGTTAGCCAAACTGGAACATAGCCAGGACACTGCTCCTACTGTTACAGGCATCCTCCTGCTATTTCATAATGATTGCAAGGGATCACTGCCTGCATTTTACACCTTCTCTGAAGCTGTTGTTACTTCAAAGGGACAATATCAAGTCAAATGTAAACTACAATTGAAGCGTAACCAGTTGCAAAGCTCATGTCCTGCGACATCTTTTTATTGCGAGTGAAAACACAGCATTCTGAACTTAAATCTATGGAAATATTCCTGGCTTGGACAGGGTGCCATTGTGTCAGTGAATGAGAAAGGAAATTTGAAAACTGAAATGGCAAAAGTGATGAGATAATTTTATCTGTGTTAACTAGGATGAGGTAAATGATGAAAAGAGTAATAAAATATTGAAATACATTTGACTTTACTTTCAAATGCCAGGGAAAATCCACCACCACTGAAAAAAAAAATATACATATATATATATATACTCAAAACACAAAAAAGTTGTTTTTGATAGAGAAGTATCATAGTTAATATTTAATATTATGTATCCCTGCTACCATTATTTCAAAAGTGGGCATGGAATGCTCAAAAAAATAAAATGCACAAGGTCAAAATGTAGCTTTAGTCCATTATGCAGTATTTACTGCATTTATGTCCACAACTTTCTCCAACTAAAGCCACTGTCAGTGTCTAGCTGAAGGGGCATCATAAGCATCTGTCAACAAAGTTCATGTTGAGCTCTGTGGGAAAGGATATCCAGCAGGAGCCTTTTTCCAGTCTCAAGCTCGTGCAGAAATCTTGCGGCTGTCATGTTAAAAATCAGTAGATTTTAGGATAAGACTTCTGTACCTCCCTCCCACAGCCACGCTCTCCAGCAAAACACATACATGGTTTACTAGAGACAGTCTTCCTCGTAACCTGAAATATAGTAAAGCTGAAAAGCTGCTTAGAGACAGAGCCACAGTTCTTTAAGGAGGTTTAGCACAGTGCAAACTGAAAGAAATGGCTGGTGCAGCTAATTTTAATAGCTATGTAAAACACTGGAGTTATGTGGGATCCCACCATTTTTAATGCATTGCCTGTGATCATAGTAATGAGGCACTTGTAGAGTAAGCCATGTACTTTTAACTTTTTACTCACTCAGGAAAAATGAAGTATCAATACAGTGACAGCTGTAAAACCTAAAACAAGAAATCCCTGCTAATTCATTTGGTGGTTTCATTCATGCCCTTTGTGGACAAGCAGAAATTTGTTATTCATTAAACACTGAGTTCTAACTAAACAAATAGATTTAATTATGCTATACTTTCCATGTTTTTGCAAACTGCAGGACTTTGATCTTCGATATAAGAACACATACAACAGGGAGGTGAATTTTACTGCTGCTGGTATAAAAGCCCCATAATAGCAGAGGTTAATGGGTGGGCAAGAGACCATACTTCCTTTCTAAATACTGCCGAGGAGTGTGTGAGCATTAACCTCTTGAATGCCATTTCATACATTAAGCAACCTTGAATTTCTAGGCAAATTAAAAACAAATAAATTCCTGGGAAAGTTGTAATTAAACCTCAGCAGATTTTTGAGACACCCACAGCATACCAGCTGTTGCTTATCTTTGTCTGCTTTGATGAAAATATCAAATTTGTTGCTGGGAGAACACATTTCTGGGGAAATAACTGTGTCTGATTTTGGGGGCTGTGTCCATGCCCCGATAAACCAATTTTTTCTTTTTTCCAACCCTTCACCCAGCCATTTGAACTTAGTTTCTCAGAGGTGAGCCAACAGCAATGGGACTGAGGTTCCCCAAAGGATCTTGGACCTCGGTGTCTGAGGTCTCTGCTGCTGGCACGTACCCGGTCACTCCCTGCCTGCCCACACGTATGGCGGTGAACATATAGCCCTTGGAAACAAAAAAAAATATAAAAGCTACTCCCAGCAGTTGGATACACCAAAAATAAACTGTGTCAGAGGTCTGACTGAATGTTTACCTTTTCAGTCAGGATCCTCTCCTTAATACTATCCAGAAGTTGGGCCCAGCGCCTAGCAATTGTCTTATACAAAACATATAAGGAGATGGATCTGGGCTTAGCAAGGCGCGACTCCCTGCTGTGCCCATCAGAGAAGAAGGCTTTGTTTCTCTTTCCCCAGGTTTGTTTTTCCCCATACCTGTTGATTTGGGCCAGCCATAGCCAATATTTGCATCTTCCACAATGCCAGGGTCTCAGCACTGCAGCAGCTCAGAGCAAAGCCTGAGACTCTCACAATGTGTCAGGAAGGACTAATAAATGCAGCCAAAATCTGTTGTTTTAACCTGACTGGAAGACTGGGATTTAAAAGAGCTTCTTTTCCCTGTGTCTTGCATCTGTTATTAATGTGAACTTGAAGTGATGGAAAATATTTCAGGAGTGCCATAAAACAGCATTTTGATGCTTCCCTGTTTAAAGAGCTGATGAAATTGATATACTCTTCTGAAACATTCGTCTGCCAAATCGGCATTTTCTTTGGAAACTGTCTTGGTGGATAATTCTTGACCGGTTCACAGATTGATGGGTTCCCACTATGGTGCCTCTCGCTCTGCACCATGGTTCCTGGTGTATCACCTTCCCACCTTGGGCAGTGGATCTCTAGCACCAGACAGCTCCAGGATGAGCTTCTGGGTCAGATATCTGCTGCCAGACACCTCCACACCAGGCAGCCTTTGTGCAAGCAGGATCACAAACCTCTCCTGCCCTGAGGTGGGTACACAGGTCATGGCCAGGTTCAGCTCAGCTGCTGAGCTTTCCAGCTGACGCTGGTCCAGGTGTCTGGACCTGGACTCATAGATTTGGGATCCCACCAGATGTCTGCCCTTGCAATTACCCAGGAGGAGCTGGTTTTCTGCCATTTAACGGGCAGTAGGGTTGGGCGTTGCAAGCTGTGGTCCAGCTGCTCTCTCTGCCTGGAGGGACTGGGCTCCACATTGCCCTCTCCCTCTTTGCCCAAGCTCAAATCAGGTAAGCACTCAGGTTTTCTCATGCTCTCAGAGTGATTTGTGTCAGAGACCAGCCTACCCAGCTTCAGCCTGAGTTTGTAACTTACTGCAGCCACACCGAGCCCCCTAGACATCCAAAACTTTGCCCACAGGACTTTTCTCTCCAGCTCCAGCTGAAGCCCAGAGGGATAATTAACCAAAGTTTAATATTTTTCGTAGTGTACCTCTCTCTTTTCTCCCTACAGGGTGCTTGGGAGCCCACAGCACCATCATTTCTCCTAGCATCAGGGGCTGGAAGGCTCAATATTTGACATCCAAATATTTGTGTGGATCTAACTCCAAGAAACCATTAATGTTTAATAAACAAGCTTCAACAACAAGCATTTATTTTCATTTATGTAACTGAAATAAGTCTGTTTTCAGAAAGGCACTGAACTCCCTGGTACATCTGTGGAATTCCTGTACTATGAGAGAAGTTGGACTAACACAAAAACAGGGTGTGACCGGAGTCAAGCCCCGTGTTTGTACCTAGTCCAGCGAGCCCTAGGAAACAATCAACCTGTGTTTTCACAGCATAAAATTTTCCTATTTTAGTGGGAAGAGGGCTTGGAAAACATACTATTCGCCCACATTTCTTCTTTCTAGTGGATAGGAGGGTAAGGTTGAAAAAAGCTGGAGACAAATTTGTCTCTTCCAAGTGATCTAAGTGGAAATGGACACACTAGTGTTGTACTGCCAGTGAGAACCCTGCCAGGGCCAAAACCTCACGTGGGCAGTCTCAAACCCAGCACGGGCACAGGTCCGTGCTTTGCCCAGAGATGAGCTGATCCCAGGGTCGCAGCTGGAGGTTGTGTGTGGTCCGCATCCGGCAGGACCTTGGGGTGAATCACGCGGCTTCGGCTCATCTGCGCCTCAGGCTCCATAAACGGGAACCGAGTTTTTAGAAGTGCGCCTTAGCAGAGCACAAATGGCTTTTTCCAGCTCCAGTCTGTTTTGCTCCCTCGTGGGGAGCACTTCTTCACACAAACTTCTCCCAATCGATAGAGTGACAGCCCTAATGTATAGTTAGTGTATGTGTTAGGGTCATACAGCTGTCCCTTCAGTAGACATTAATCCTACCTCCAGAACTATGCGAGAGGTTAATGTTTGCTAATCTAACAGACTCTGTTTCTCTCCAGTCCTGCAGGGATGAAAGGATGTGAGCTTCGCTTAAGCTTTTCAAGTTTGGTCTGTGATGGATTCTGCCTGTTTTATTGCAAATGGGAGAGATGGGGGTGGACATCTGTCTCTGCTCCTAACTGAGGCTTTCCAAGACAAGAATATTGTTACGATTTTTTGCCAAGAGCAAAACTTTCTTTGGTGCCTAGCAAAGGAGCAGAAGGATTCTCATTGCCTAAGCTTGGAGAGGATCGGAAGGGGCAGAGGGGATGGGGGCATTTGCTCCCGAGCAAGACGAGCCCTGCATTCAGAGCCAAACCTCCCTGGGGCTTGGCTATCAGAGCAGGAAAAACATGAACTGTTGCATTTTTGCTTTTCCTTTCCAGGTGGCCTGACAGTGATAAGCTATTGGGATACAGGATGCCAGGCAGAGCCAGTCTGTGCTGTGGCTGAGCAGGAGGACCCTGTTATTCCAGAGGCAACTCTGGAGGGAAGCTTGCAGCATTCACCAGGACACCAGTTCTCCCTCCGGTCTTACTGCAGGCTAACCCACACCATATCATTTCCCCCGACAATGCAGTGATTTTTAGGGATTTCCAGAAGCGCACCCACAACCCTCTTTATGACTTTATGACTCCTATTATAATTCCTTCCAAAACTGCACTAGGTGGAGAAGGGAAAAGTTAGACTTTGCACACCACAGAGGGACCTCATGCGAGTAAATACAAGAACATTGCTCAGGCAGGGCAAGGAGTATTTTCTGGCACTACATCAAGGAAATCATGCTGTGACCCAAGTACTGGTATTTGGATTCGACCCGAAATTACAGTAAATTAAAATAGGAAATAGCAGGCTAACATCCTCCTGGAGAGCAGAAATATATAACATATATATATATATATAGGGCTGTAACATCCAAATTTCCTAGACCTGAAATGCTTGAATGGATCTGTGCTATCCAATACGATAAATTTCGTGTCCTTTTGAAAGCAGCTACTGAGCTACTCTCCTCACGAGGCAGATGGAGGTGAAATAAATGCCTCTCTGCCGCTGGTGCTATCCAAAAGGGCTGTTTCGACATGGCACAGCCCGGCACAAGCCCCGACAGGAAGGACATCAGCACATGACAACACTACTTTTCACCACGGGACCAATTACCTCCAAAGTTTAACGTGGGAAGCCTAAATCAATACAATTTTAGCGCGGCGTGGGGCAAGCCAATGGATCAGCACAGCTGACCCGTGTCCGCGAAGTGCGAGGGGGGGGGCAGAAAAAGGGTAAGGGGCTCGGGGCTTCCTTCGCCCCCCCCCCCGGCCGCTCCGCAGCCTGCGGGGGAAAGGATCTGGCTGCCGCCCCCCGATGTGCCGAGGCCTGAATTCCCGACCAGGTTATCCGGATGGGACACAGAGGAACTGGGGAGAGCCCGATCCCCAAAACTCTCACCAGACGGGGGGGGCTCCGGGACCTGGCACAAACCTCGGTCCCCCCCAGACTAGCCGGCAATGGGTTGGCTTTTGGTGACCCCGGGATTTTGGGGATAAAAAAAAAAAAAAAAAAAAAAAAGTGGACTGTGAGCTTTACTCCGTCCTTCTGCGACTCCCACCCCTGCTGCTGGGCACGAACAAAACGTTTCGCCGCGACTGTCAAATGCCCGTCGTTCGCATGCAGCCGCCTGTGCAAATCGCTGTTGGAGCTAAGCAGCCCCCTCCGAAGGAACCCGCAACCCTTTTAATAAAAGGGGGGAAAAGGGGAACGAGGGAAGGTGGGCTCGGCTTCAGAACCGGTGGTTTTGCAGCACAAGGGAAAAAAAAAAAAAAAAAAAAAAAAAAAAAAAAAAAAAAAAAACTTCTTTATGGCTTTCCTGGGACTTCAGGATTTTGCGTTTCTATTTTTACAAGAATGGGCTGATTTGTCTTAGGCTATTACTGTCTATTACTGCTGGAAGTCCCGGGGAAAGGTGGGAAGCAGAGAATTCTGGCAATCTGCCTAAAGAGAAATCAATGAAACAAATTAATCCTTCGCAGGCTGCAATGACACAGTAATCCATCATTCAGAGCTGCTTTTATACACCAAATCAGAGAGCAGAGGAAAGAGCCCTGGGGGACATCACAGACAACAACTTACAGCAACACTGGGAAAATACTAAGGAATCAGTTTATTTAAAGAGGATAGATTTCAGTTGATTGCCTATTTCGTTTTATAGAGATTTTTCTTCCATAGTGCTGTGAAGCTCTGGGCGGATGGCTCTATCTGCCGCTCACTGGCTCCCTGAGTCCTCTCCGCGGGTTTTCAGTAGGTTTGGAGGAAAAAATGGGGGAAATAAAGGAAGAAAAAAAAAATAAAAGGAGCCCTTTTGCGCGCCATGGGCAGGTGGCTGACACCGGCTCCTGGGGCCGGCAAGGGGGAGGCTCCTCGGAGCCCCGGGGGCTGCACAGAATCGGGTCCCGCAGCCGGGGTCAGATCCTCACCCCCCGTTTTCAGCCCGGAGTCGGGGCAGGGGGGGGCGAGATTAAAAGTCCCCCGGTGCCCAAAGGGACGAAGGGACGGGGCCGGCACCTGACCCTCCCTCGGGGTGTGGGGGGCCCAGGAGAGAGGTCCCCCGGTGCCGGCGGCAGAGGGCAGCCTCGGTGGTCCCCAGGAGGCCCCCGCAGAGCCGGAGGCCGGCACGGGCAGCGGTTCCGCAAGGCTCTGGAAATCCGCTCAAAAACGCAAGGAACAGCCCCAGGACGGACGGACGGAAGGACGGACGGACAGACAGACGAGGGAGGGGGCGGCTGGGGCGGGGACAGCCCGTGCTGCTGTCTGTCGGGGTGCTGTTAGGAGGGTTTTATTTTCTCGCCCCCTTAAGGGCAAAGGGGTAATTTTGGTAGCCCGCTTTGCGCGTTGGTTTCACCACCCTGGACACTTGGGAGGCATGTTTTATTCCGGCTCTCCTTTGCTTTGAAGAGATGGATAATGTAAGGACCTGGTGGTGCTGCTGGGGTCAGGAGAAGTATGCTAATTGGGGAGCCTAATTGCTTCAAGCAGTCATGCCTCTAAACATGGAGAGCGCCGTTGATGGAGTCAGTCTGTTCCCAATAAAATGAAGAAGCACTGAATTAAATTCCCAAGAAAGGGACTATAAAAGTTTCCACAGTGTAACTAAATGACTTCACCTATACTATTACCCCTCGGATGACATCTTGAGAGAAGGCAGACTCAATACAGCCTCCATATTCATAAATTGGCTGTGCTTAGGCCAGTAAATCTGGATTGATTTAAAAAGGCTTTTTCATCCTCCCAATCAAATGAAGTCATTGTTAATTAGATGTTTTCTGTTAACAATGTCGCTGTTCCCTGCGTTACCTGCTCACACGTTTAGTGAACTTCTTGCGACATCTGGACCAGCAGAGCTTGGGTGTCGGGGTTGGGTTTTTTTTGGGTGGTTTGGGTGGTGGTTTTTTTTTTCGGTGTCAGGTTGAAAAGGTGGTTTCCCTCCTCGTTTCGTGCCTGCATCTCTTCATGCTGGCGGGAGAAATGCCGCCTCTGGATGCTGTTGGAGATCGCACATGTTCCCAGGGCACAGCCCCAGCCCTCCCAGGCGGGTTTTGGTGTGTTCACGGGCCCGCTTTCCCTGCTCGGGACACCTGCGGAGAGGGGCACAACCCCGGGGACAAACATGCAGCGGGAAAAGAAGCCCAAACGTCCAGCTGGTGCTAATAATAATAATAATAATAATAATAATAATAATTTTGGAAGCGTGTCTTCTTCTCCTGCCCCTCCGCCCCGAGGCACGTTGGCTCTGCCCTTGTCCACCCTCACCCCGGTGTCGGAGAGGAGCCGGGGGCTGCGAGCCCGTGCCGGGGCCCACGCCTGGGGAGCAGGACACGGGGCCGCGCCCGTGGCCCCCTGCCCTAGCAAGGAGCGTCGGAAGCGCGCCGGGACTCGGTGGCCCCGCGGGGACGCGCTCGGTGCGGCGCGGTTGAGCCCTCGCTTTCCCCGGGCTGGCTGTCGGGAAGCAGGGGCGTCCTGCTTAATTAGGCGGAGCAGGTGTTTTGCCAAGTGCTTTGTACCTAAACCGGTGACCTCTTCAGAATTCCCCCGCAATCCTTTGTGCCGTGTAAGCCTGTCTTCATCCTACTTAGAATGATTCGGTAGTGTGCTTCGTGTGTCTTTCTCCCGGAACTGGCTCCAAATAAACGGATCAGGAATGTAAAACTATCCCCCCAAGACATACGACGAGGAATTGTCAAGGAGACTTTGGTCCACTATCCATGTCTATTATGCCAGTCACTCATAATGATCCCTTGTGGTGTGTCATACGTCATCGTGACACTGATCCATGACACAGTTTAATGCTATTCGGGGATGCTCCGGCATAGCGCAGCCTCCAACCCTGCACCTTCGCAACTCTCTGCAGATGAACCCCCTGCCTTCCTCTCCGACGGAGCTCCGTACACCCTAAATCAAAAGTAACCATCCCGGGCACTTTATGGCCAAGCGCACGCCGCTCGAGGTTGCTAGCTCTTTCTCTGGGCCGGGGTTGGGGGCTGCTTCGACTTTCCCCCTCCTCCACCCCACACCCCAGCAGCTATCCTCACCCCCTTTTTGCCTTTTCCCCCGCCGCTCCTCTCGGTGTGTTCCCCCGTGCTGCGTTAGACGTTCCCGCACTCCCGAAATGAAGCCGGGAACGATGCTCTTCCACAACCGAGCTATCTATATCTCGCGTGGGCGACAGGCAGCGTCTCCTCTCTGTGTACACACAAACCCGCGTGTGCCGGCTGCGGGGTGGGCACACACGGCGGGCTGCGTGGCACGACCCCACTCCCACACGGTTCCACGGAGCAGACTGCACCGTGCCTCAGCACCCTCCCCACGCCCCCAAGACATACGAGGGGCAATGGAGTCACGGCCGGGGGGTGCCGAGCTGCCTGCGGCCCCCCTGGGGAGGTCAGGCGGGGGCTGCAGCTCCGACGGTCACCGCGCCCAGACGGCAGCGGGGCCGCGCCGGAGCTTGGGGGATGCTCCGGTCCCACGGGGGAGGATGCTGCGTAGGGACATCCCGCCGACCCCTGGCCCGACGGCTCGTCCCAGCTCGGCCCGGCTCGGTTCGGCTCTGCGGGGTAGGCTCGGGGCGGCCGGACCCGGTGCAGCTGCTCCGCTCCGTCTGCGGGAGGGCTGCGGGAGGGAGGCAGACAATAGCGGCAGCTGAAACACCTGCTATCTATCACGGCAATAAAATATGTACAGTAATGTGGAGTAATTGCTCTTTCCGCTTCCAGAGGGAGCTCAAAGCTGGAAAATCAAGGTTAGAGCCTTCCAAACTGTAAACAATTTCCACAGGGCACATCCAAAGCATACGCGGATAGACAGGGAGACAGACAGAGTTCCCGGTTTGTCTCAGAAGGGACTTTAAGATTCATTTAACATTGTGCAAGGAGGGATAAAGAGTCTGTCAGCGTGTATTAATCTGTTTAGCTGCAGGACGGGGCTGGGAAACTTTTACCTGTGCAGGAAACGCCGGCAGGAAAGCGAGCGGGAGGTAGAAGGTGAGCGGGGATCCGAGCTGATTTACGGCAGAATTAGTGCCGCAGTAATTAATTCACCGCAGACCACAGGGTTGTGCAGCCAGGACACGTATATGTATATATATATATAAGTATATATGTGTGCACACATTCTGCCTGGAAATCCCGGCGAAGTTGCGCGGCACCCCGGCGGGGACCTCACGCCGGTGCACACACCTGCGGCCGCATGTGAACACTCGTGTAAAGGCGTGTAAACGCCGTGGGCGTGCGGAGCGGCTCTCTCACCGTGCACCTGAGCGTGCGCCCACGTCCCCGCGGGTTTTTCCTCCGTGTCTTTGCCGCGCAAGGCTGAGCGCACCCGTCCCACACGTTCCACTGAGCGCGCACCGTCCCGTTCGGCCGCTCGCAGTTCGGTATCGGCCGGCATTAAAAATTTAATGCCGACTCGGAAATGGCAAACTCTAAATAGAGCCGCCTCGAGGAGCGGCTGGGACGGGGTTTTTGGGGAGAGGCGTCTTTTCCCCGCTGCTCCGCTTCATCACTGCGCAGGGCTCGGCCAGCGCTCCAGAGGCCAAAAGCTCTCCCCATCCTCATCTTCCTCATCCTCCTGCTGCCCAGGTCGTGCCCACCCGGTGCCCCTGCCTCCTGCCCTGCCCGGGAACCTCACCCGCAGCCGGGGGGGGACCACTCCCCGCCGCCAGCCCCGGGCCCCCGCCACCCTCCCCGCTGCCGGTGCCGCATCTTGCGTATAAATCACCGCGAACGAGCTGCAGGTTTGTTTCCTTCGGGGAAAAATAAACAAGTAAAAATAAATAAATGAACCCGGCTTTATTGCTCTTTTAGCAGAGGGTTGGCGTGTCTCCGCTTATAAAAGGCGCGCGGGGGGGGGGAGGGGGGGGAGAAGACAGTACATTAAGCGTCCCCGCCGTCTCCCTGACAAGTCATTACACCTTTATCCACCACCAATTAACCACACCTCGGGGGGCTGCTCCTCGCGGCGAAGCCCAGTCTGAGACCAGGGGGTTCCTCCCGAGTCCCTACAAGGGCTGGGGACGGGGCCGGCCCCGGCTGTGCGCAGGCGGGCGGAGCGGCTCCGCACCCGCGCAGGGGGGGGGGCGGACACAGGAGGGGGCACCGGGAGAGAGCCTCGGCCCAGGGAGGCTCCTCAGAGCCTGCGGGGCTCCTCAGGCTGGAAAAACTTTTTCTTCCCCCCCCCCCCCCCAACCCCTGCCAACCTGCGCACTCTGCGCTGGAGCCCTGATCCGCAGCACGGTCCAGCAAATAATTGTGTTTGTCACCTCACAGTGCCAGTTTTATGCACTGTGATGCGACATAGGCGGCAGTGAACGAGCACTGAGAGCTCCAGGGTGCACGCGAATGAGCACGGTGAAATGCCACCTTCCTTACCTGCCCGTTCTCCCAGCCACCTCGAAAAAAAGGCATCCCGGACGCTTTCTGTGACACTGAATTAATTCCAAATATTTGGTACACAAACTTAGCAAGCCTAAAGGAGATTAATTTTCCACAGTAATCCAATTAAAAGATTTCTAAACTAATCTTTTTTTTTTTTGAAAAAAAAAAAAAAAGTGAAGGCGTCGGGGATGCTTATTCTTATGACAGTGATTTATTACGCCAGTTGGGTCTACAGAAAGCGGCTTTCCTCACTTTGAGATGACCACTCTTCCCCCCCCCCACGACCCTACCCTCCCGGGGGCGCAAATATACCCTAGCATACAAGTGGCTTCTTCTGATTATTTATATTTTTATTTGTTTATTTTTATTTTTTATTTTACTATTTTTATTTTATTTCATTTCATTTTGTATTTTATTTTATATTTTCTGGAGAGGCCATCGTCCGGGACCGAATCTCTCCCTTCGCACACCAAGGAAGGGAGTTTGGTCGCTCAAAAGAACCCTAGACTTTTTAAAGTGCTAGTAGATTTATGGTCTCTTTTCCGACGCCCATCCAGAGTAATTAGCACATATGTTCTAAATAGATGATAGTTTTGTGAGCAATAAAGCAATTACCCATCGCTGGAGCTGACAGTTCCTCCAACTAAACTCCAACCAGCAGCTAATTGGAAAAGTCATTTCAGCTCCATTGTCTGCAATTAGTCCTGCTAAACTATTACACCCAAACTACCTGGTTTGAGGTTTATTTATTCATTTCTATTTGCATTTACAGACCTTCACCAAGGCACGCTGAACTTTTCCAGGCGGCGGAGCTGGCTTTTTCGACAGAGCCGGGTTCCCACCTCCGCGGTGCTGGAGGGCTCAGCGACTGCCCACCGTGCTGAGACGGTTTGATTAAGAAATTAAAATAAATAAATAAATAAATAAGTATTTTCTCGGTCAAGGTGCCCCCTGCCCCTCCCGGTGGCACCGGGGACTGCGGTCCCTTTCGGTGGCAGCGGAGGGCAGCGGGAGGACGGCGGTCGGGGGAGTTCTTTTTCTCTCACCCCCCGAAATCCCCCGACCCCCTCCCCACTTTAAAGAGGTGTGTGGGGGGGAATTAAAAGGCGGTCGAGGTTCGAGATTTGTGCACAGTGAGTGGAAAAAATGTGTTAAACATCGGTTTGACGCCCCACCGGAGCTTCAAAATATGTACCGGCTGGATTTCTTCTACTTAATTTAATCTTTATTGGACTGGGCTTCTTCTCGCCATCTATTCAGCAGAAGTCCCAGCAAAACGCATCACAGGAGAGAAGGGGGGGGGAAGGCGGGGGCAGGACTGTTTAGCCCTTCGTTTGAACCGCAGGCTTTAGCAGGTATTTAGCGGGGAGGCACTCCAAGGAGTTTGAAGGAGGTTTCTTAAGTCAAGACTTCTGCCCAGGGCTCGAGCTGGTCCTGGAGTGGGGAAGATTTGTGTGTTGGGATGGGAACCTGTAGCCCTGGCAACAAAGTAGTCACTTGAAGGAATTTACAGCCAAAGCATCCCGGACCCGGAGAGAAATGCCAATTTCTGAGCGGCTAGGAGGGAAGAGATAGTGCCCTGGCGTGAGCCTATGGAACAAAGCTTTTTCTATCTACCAGCGGCCCCCACTTTCGCCCGCCTCCCCTTTCTTTTTAAAAGCCATTCTCCCTTCGCCATAAGCCCCCCCAGAAAACACAACAGCCCGCCTCTGCACCATGACCGCTGCCTGCGACCGAAAGCCGAGGGCACGGCCGGGCTCGGGCAGTCAGCACCCCCTTGTTAATTTCCCCCCCTCTGGGGCTGCAGCTCCGTGCGAGGCGGTGGCCACGACCACCCTCTCTCCATCTCCCCCAAAAACGCGAAAGACACGCTCTTCCGACGGCCCTTTACATGGCGAAAGCCAGGGGGCTCAGCGGGCCAGCGGGGAGCAGCGGCCCTGCGGTCCCGGCTAGAGGTCGGGGGGCAGAGGCACGGCCCCCCCCCGGGCCGGGCAGGGGGTCCTGCCCCATAGGGAGAGAGGCTGCGGGCTGGGCAAGGCTCCGCGGGTGCGCAGGGGGCCGCAGCGCCAGCCGGGCGGCCCCGGGGCAGGAGCATTTTCGTTGCTCTTAGGGCTTTCCCCACCACCACACGCACACACACACACACACTTACACACACCCCTCTCTCTCTTTTTTTTTTTTTTTTTCCTCCTTTTTTCCATTACGAGCGATTAGATGCTGTCTATTCAAAGTTGCTGATCCAGAGAGAAAATAGGAGTAGATAAAAGGAGATTTCAAGTGACCTCCTCGTCCCTTTCACACCAACCTGAGCCCCAGAATAGCCAAGGATCAACTCGGACAAAAGCCCTTTCCTTTTCCCTTTCAGCTTCAGAAGATTCAGTGCAAGGGGTTAACAATAAAACATATAGCTCTAGCCCCGTTTGGTAGGATCAGGCAATTTTGTATACCTTATTAACGACACCGTAGGATATGCCCGGGCTTCACCCCTAGAAACGTGTGAATAAAAGTAAAAATTAAAATAAAATAAAATAAAATAAATTTTAAAAAAGCCTGCGGATGGTAAAATACATAGCAGTCATCTACAGCTTTTGTGTTGGGCTGGAGCGATTTGTTGTGTTTATTCTGTTTAGCCTAAACTTTACCTAAAGCGCATCCTCGTCCTCCCCACGCAGACGGAATGCGCCGTAATAAACATATCTCCCTCCTGACAGTTTAAGTGAAAATGCTGAGGTTTACTGTTTAGATCAACTTCTGATGAGGTAAATATGATTGCATCCTTACTGCTGTTCCCAGCCACACCGCCGCCTTTTCCCCAGCAAAACACTTTTGCACCATTTTATCTCGGGTGCAGGGGGAGAAAGTGACAGTAAACGCTTAGACGTGCTCGAGCCGGTCTTTGGTCTGCTGAAAGTCCGGCTCAGATCTACTCCTGATGGACTAATCCCTGCAGTAAAAGAAATGGGATGCCTGACAGGTAACTATTAAGGAAATGATTATATAGCGCAGCCGATTGCATTGTCAGGACAATCTAACAACTTTCAAACTCGTTTCCAAACGTCAGCTCTTCCTCAAAGAGCCCTAGCCCAGTTCGAAATAATAAATAACACCAAATTCATCCCTAACAGAAGTCGAGGATTTAAGACACGGTCAGACGTGTTTCAATGCAAAGCCTCGCATTAATGGCTTTTGTACACTTTTGTTTCTTTTGGCTTCAGCGCTCAGATCACCGCAGCTTTTATTTGCGCCGAAAGTAAATATTTGGTCCTGGATTCACCAGTGTGTTGAAAATGATTCCCAGATTTGCCTTATATAGGAAGGTTTGATTTGCATCAAGAGGTCATCAATTTCTTTTCCTGGAGTCTGCTTGGGAATTGCCATGCTGCTTTATACTGTCAGACAAGTGGCCTTCGGTTTGGGTGCTTTCTCTCCCCTCCCCAAGCAGACGTCTTTTTTTTTTTTTTTTTTTTTTTTCTTTCTTTCAT
>CM021797.1:80277807-80295632 GCA_011076525.1 Nettapus auritus
CAGTAACATTTTTTGCGCTCTGATGTATACAAAACCCCAAACAACAGAAGCATTATTGCAGAGCAGAAAGCAGCATGGCTTTCTGTTAGGGAATGTCTGTATCTGATTGAAAATTTTGAAGTTACCAAGTAAAATTTTTCAAGGACGTGACAATAAAGATATTTGGACACACAGCCGTTCACCGGTGTCCGTCGTTTCCTTCCAAACGCAAGGGACAGGGCTCGGACGAGGGACTTGCGGTGGCTCCGCAGCAGTGGGAACGCTTCGGATGCCCTTGTCTACAACACGGGCATGTTGGGTTATTTTTGCCGAAATAGTGCAAACACGAGGTAGAGGCATTTATTTATTAATTTATCTATCTATCCACTTAATTATTTTCCCCTGGAGCCCTGCAAGTTCCAGAAAAGAAAGGTGACCCTTCACGGGACGGGAGCGGGAGCTGAGATCTAATAACGTTCGCTCTGTCTTTGTTGTGCTCTCTTTGGAAGGCGGATCCAAACACACGGCAAACTTTGCTTGCTTGTTTGTTTGTTTGCAGATAAGGGCATTTTCGGCTTCCAAGTTTCATCCGCGGTCCCGCTAAGGCTGTCGCGCCGCACTTGGCGCATCCCGTTTTTTGCCCCCCTTGCCCAACAGCCTTGGCTCTCCGGGCGCACCCAGGTCCACTGCTGCGGGTGGCAGGGCCGGGAATTTCGGATATTTCCGCCCCACGGGAAGCTCTCCGGGACGGCGAGCCCTCAGGGCTGATGACTGCCAGCCAGGTGCGCGCCGCTCGCCCCCCCATGCACATCGACACGCGTGTGGCGCAGCGCGTTCGCGCGGAATTAATTAGCCAAGACCGAGAAACACATAATCCCAGTAACCCCCCGGACAAATGAAGGACAAAGACCGGAGGGGGCCCCCCCGGGTGCCGAGAGGAGCAGCCTCCGCGCCCCCGTCTCCGCTGCGGCGGGACGGGGAATGGGGAGGGGGGAGAGGGGAGCGCTGCCCCTCCGCACCTCTCCGCACTTCTCCGCGCCTCTCCGCGCCTCTCCGGTCCCCCTGGCCGGTTCTCGTGGCCGGGGCTAGGTGGCGCTCCGCCTCGCGGCACAGCCGCACGGCCCGCCTGCGCCCGCGGGGGGCTCCGCGCCCGCGCTGCCGGCCGCGCAAAACCCGCGCAGCCCGCAGGGGGCTTGCGCGGAGCGGGGCGAGCCCGGGGGGGGGTTCCCTGCAGCCCGGCAGAGCTCGAGGGGAGGTGGGAAGGGGGCGCGGGGGGAGCCCCCCGGTGCCTATGCTTGACCGCGGGTGCGGAGGGGTATAGGTGGCTCCGCGGGTGTGGGCTCGGTGGGAGGGCAGAGGGGCTCCGTGCCGCCTTGCCACAAGGAGGGCAGGAGAGTTGCGATGGGTTTCCAGGTCGGGAAATCAAACACGGGCCTCGGGTCCCCTCAGGGCTGCGCGTGGTTTGCGCGTTTTTGAGGGTTTGTCCGCAAGGCGAGCGCCAGCACCGTCGGTGGGTATGGACAGCACCGAGCTCTGGGCATCCCTCCCAGATTCACCCGCAGCATTGCTAGGGCTTCTTCCCAGTTCCCGCATTTAAAGAGCAAACGGCGTTTTGGGGCAGAAGAAACCCTCTTTTTGCGGGACAAACCGCTAAAAAGTTACCGGGGGAGATCAAACTGACAAAGAGCGGGCAAGGTCTCAGCCCTTCGGGCTGCGGCGTTACCATCACCAACGCTGCTGCTGCACTAATTGAACAGGGAGGGTTTCCATCACTTGCATCAAGTCGGATCATTTCGGATCGGATTATTCGGATTTGGTGCCGCCGGATCTTTGTGGAGTCTCTCTCTCCCTCAATAGGTGTTAGGCTGTAACTAGGAGGCGCTGAAAACCTAAGGCGGAAAATTTACAACTTGATCAGCTCCAAACCACACACACCAAAAAAAAATCTGCTACTGTTGCAAACATATGTTGCAGATTAAGTTAAGCAAATGGCTCTAGTTTTGCAAGGTTGAAAGCTGATAATGAAAACTTATATGCTAAAGAGTTTGGCTTTTGTTCTAACTCCAGTTCCTTAAACGCTAGCAAATCCCATTTACCTTTCTGAAAAAAAAAAAAAAAAATCAAATAAAATAGGAATAAAAACAATGCCCTTCGTCTAGCTGGAATGGGAGCCCTGGTACTTGCCCCTCCGGCGGAGCAGAGCCTGTCCCGAGCTCTGTATTTAGATCCAGGTATTCGTTTCAGGCAGCGGGCACGGCGGGACAGGCAGCACCTGGGGTCGCACAGCCCTCCCCCGATCCCCCAGAAGCCCTCTCCCGAAGGACCCCCCGCACCCAGGGGTCAAAATCTGATTTTCCTGCCCTCTCTCCCCTCCGCACTGCCGACCCCGCACTCTCGTCCCCGCCAAGCCCGCGATGAGGAAGATTGCGGTGGGGAGAGGGCTTTGGGGAGGAAGGCTGCTCCTGAAGGTGACCCCAACCCACCCGCAGTTCGCCCCCTTTGCTGCCTCCCCCCATATCCCCTGCCTCGGCCGCTGGGGTGGGAGCGGGGGGTCCCCTCTCACACACATCGCCTGTCGCGACACGGCGACAGGGGCAAAACCGGGTCCGCTGCACGCCTGGAGGTGAGGGCTGGTGCCCCCTTTATAGCTCTGTTACTTGTGGACCCCGGGGAAGGAGGCTGAAAACCCCCACGGGGAGGGGGTCTCAGTGGGGGCCGAGCTGGGGAGGGGTCTCCCCTCTGCTTTTGGGGCCAGAAATACGCGGCCGCTTCTCTGCCCGTCGGCTGGCAGAGGGGATGCGACACTGACAAGTGGCCGAGAAGAGGAGAAGCCACCCCAAACGGCGTCGGGGGGTCACGGGTGGAAGGAGCGAGGAAAGTGCCAAGGGGGTCCCGGCGCTCGTCCTCGGGCTTGGGGATATTTATTTTTTCTTTCGAAGAGAAAAGGGGGAGAAAAAAGTCTCCTGAAAGCCAAATAAAATACATTTTGCTGTATTCGTAGGGGAAGGTTTCTACGCTCCCCAGGCGAAGTGGAGCCCTCACGGATCAAAATGCCTGTGAACGACCCTGCCTGTCCCGTGCAGGGAGTGGGGACAGCGCGGGGGGAAGCGGGATAAGGGGTAGGAGGGGACCCTGTTCTGGGAAGGGATGCAGAGAATTAGGGACCTAAAAAAACCAACCAACCAGACAAAAACAAACCCCAAAACAACAGGGAATAAAAACAAACACCACGAAACGCAACAAAGTCTGGGCACTCGGAGGCCAAATCCAAAAAAGTTGAGGCGGACCCGAACGAAACTCCAGCGCCTGCGTTTGCTTTCAAAGAGCTCGGAGAACACAGGGCTCGGTGGAGAACTGGGGGTGAATTTTCCCGACCATTGTGAAGGCGCAGTGGGGTTCCAGCTGTGTTTCCGTCTTCCCTTGATATATATACACATATACGTGGATATTTATTTATAAGGAAAGAGCGGAGAAGAATAAAGAAAGACGAGAAAATAAAGGAAAATAAATTAAAAGGGCAAATAGAAAAAAATAACATTCTAGACGAATATTCAGCGCAGCAAGACATTTAAGCCTTCGGTTTCATGCGCGTGGCAAAGCCTTTGATGCAGGCGTCTCCCCCTGCGCCGAAGTCGTTGGGCGAAGCCCCCTGCTCTGGGGGGTCCGGCGGGAGGTGGGCTCAGAGAAATCGCCCCTGCCCCTCCCTCAGCAGGGTCGCCCCCCGATGCCCCCCGGAGCTGCCGCGGGTCCCGCCCCGGGAGTATCCCGCACCCCTCGGCGGAGCGCTGAGTCCCTGGGGACTTAAGGCTAGGGGGAGAACACACAGGGGGCGGAGGGCGACCCCGAGACCCCCCGGGGGGTCCCCAAACGACTTCCAGCACGGCGCCCCCCGCGGGGAAGCTACAGCGGCGGGCTGCCGGGTGGGGTCACGGAGCAAACGGATTCGCGACCCCTGGCACCGCCAGCAGGACCCGGGGCCGGGGGTGTCCCGGGAGGGGCTCCCCGAGGACTGGGCACCCCCCCAGGGTCTGTCCCATTAGGATCCCGGTGGGGCGGGAGGGGGAGAAGCGCCCGGTGCCCCCCGGGTCTGGGGGCTATGTGCCGGGACCCCCACGGCGGATCCTCTGGTGCCGGGGCTGGGCCCCCGGGGCCAGGGGATGCTGGCACCGAGGATCAGGACCAGGCTGCCCCCACCCGCCTCTCTGCCGCATCCCCGGGAGGAGCCGAGGGGGAGTGTAACAGGCAATCAACTTTTTTTTTTTTTTTTTTTTTTTTCTTTTCTTTTCCCTCCCTTTTCCCCCTTTTTTCCTTCTCCCGCCCGGGAGCAGCCGGCCCCCGGGAATTTTGCCCGAAGTGGCAGCAGCGCAGCCACCGACCCCCGACCCCCCTCCCCCTCCCTCCGAGGGGGCCCTGATACAGCGGGGGGCTCCGGGGGGCGCCGGGGGCACGGCTGACGGGGCGTGTCCCACGCCTCCCTTTTCCCCCTTGTCGTCCACCTCCCTCTCTGGGTCCGCTCCCCAGAGGAAGAAATCTGGGGGACAGCCGGCCACCCCTTCCCCAATTCCCCATCCGCCACCGGAGCGGCTTCGACCCCAGACCCCAGACCCTGGACCCCAGACCCCGGGCCCCGGCGGCGGCGGCGGCCCCGGCGCTGTCCGTGGTGCTGGGCCCGCCCCGAGCGCCGCAAAGCCCGGCCGTCACCGCCCGCCTCGGAGCCAGAGGGGAGCCCCCGGCCCGCCCCAACCCACCCACCCCATCTCATCACAATCCCATCCCAATCCAATCCCACCTCTCCCATTTCAACCCCATCCCATCCTATCCAAATCCCATCCTAATCCCATGCCACCCCTATCACTTCAACCTCATCCCATCTCAACTCTGTCCTATCCTATTTCATTCTTCCCATCCCACCCCATCCAAATCCCATCCCAACCCCTTCCCACCCCTCTCACTTCAACTCCATCCCATCTCACCTCACCCATCCCAATTCCATCCCACCTCACCCCATCCCATCCCATCCCATCCCATCCCATCCCAGGTGCTCCCTGCCCCATCCACCCAGCCGGGAATTTTGCTCCTGCTCAGGAGGTCTCTTTTTGTCGGGAACCCACCGAAAATGCCACAAGGATCCCCCCGCAGACCCTGTCCGTCGAGGTTTGGGTGTCCCCAGCCCTCCAGAAAATGCACACCGAGTTGGCTGAAAGTGCCACGGAAACACACTTCGCATCCAGATTTTATTGGTAACCTTAGTGGAAATACAAAAATAAAAATAAAATCCAAGCACACTCGGAAGAGGGGAGCATCTCCCATACAGCTCCGCCGGCCCCCATCCGAGAACGACCCAAAGCCTGTCTCTTAATTAAATTAGCAAGAACCTCGGTGGGAGCAAAAACTGCATTTCTTCGTGTGGCGAGCCAGCCCAGCAAAGAGAAAAGCGTAAAACGGGCCCCGGGAAGGGGGAGGGAGATGCGCGGGAGGAGGATTTGTCTGATGGTGCCGGGGGTGGCAGCTCTAAGGAAGGGGTGTGAAGGCACAAGGCTGCGGAGGTCCCTTGCCAGGCGATAGGGGATTAGGTAGGGCTTGAGTAAAAGAGAAATGGAAACGACAAAAGACGGCGACTCAGGCCTTTCCAGAGAAGGGTCAGCTCTCTCCTGCGCCGCACTTAGTGGGAAATTACCGCTGCTACTGTCCCCGCCGGGACAAACCAGCCCGCGGAGCAGGCCCCCGGAAATATTCCCATTTTCCTGACTTCATCAAAGGGGTCCTGGGGGCAGCGGGGGGCGGGTAGGGACCGCTCGCCTTTCCCACTCGTGTTTCTGCTCCTTCAGGCAAAGGTGGTGCCGAAGTGTGGGAGCCGCCGGGCAGCCAAAACTCGCCCAAAGTTCCCGGGAAACCCACCCGGGAAAAACCTCCCCCAGGAATAAAAAAATGTAATAATAAAAATGCCTAGGGGCTGAGCGCTGCCGGGAAGCGGTGCTGGCAGCGAGTGAGACTTTTGGGGCCGGGGTCCGCTGCCCAAAAGCCGTGCGGGACCCCCGGCAGGGCTGCAAGCCGCAGGTGCCCCCTGTGCAAAGTCCCAGAGTTAAACCAGGGCGGCGTGGAGAGGGACCCGCAGCCCACCTCCAGCCTGAGAGGTCCCCCCAGGTGTCAATGAGAACGCTCACTTCTGCTTTTATTCGCAATTTAATTAATTTATTTTTATATATATCAACCCAAAGGCATCTCCAGCGGGCGAGGAGGGAGGAGGGGGTTCCTGGCCGGCCCCACCGCCCGCGGGTCCCACTACCAAACCCGCTCCTCCGTGCTCCATCGGGAGCCGGACCTGTGCCACCTTGCGCGGTTGTTGCGTGCTGCTGGAGCCGCGCAAACTGCGCCAGGGCACAGGGCTTTCTCCGCCTCGGTCCTTCACACCCGTCGAGGGGAATAAAAACGTCTCTGAGGGGCGAAACTGCAGCCGGCGGTCGGGGCGATGCTGCCCTTGCCCTCACGTTTAGCCACTTTTTGTTCCTGCCACCAACATTTCGGGGGCCGTGCTGAGCACGGCGGAATTTAGAGATGCGGTAAAAGCTGCTTGTTTGAGTCCACTTTGAAGTAGCCATGCTAGTGGGTCTGAAATCCAGATCTACGCGCTAATCTTCGGTTTCGCCTTCAAACGGAGCTGGGTTACAAAGAGCCCGGGAAGGTTTTGCATCTATTCAGGAGCCACAAAATCTTTAATTTTCTGAGGAGCAAAAACTCCCCAAGAAACTTCATATAGCTCCTTAGGTTTTGCTTAGCATACGTGATAAAACATTGATTGTCGCAGTTTGGTGACCCATGAAATTTGGGGGTTAGTTTTCTCTTCAGACCAGAGCATATAATTATGCAAATAAAGAGCTGTCACTGATCTAGTGAAATACTCACAAACACATGCAATCCGAAATGGATCAGAAAAGTGAAAATTCGTGGTATTACGACGGTTACAATGACAAATGATATCTCCTTCCAAGTTTCTCGAGAAGTACATTTTTCACACTTTGTCGCACACGTCAGGATGCTGCGGGCACACACACACACACACGTCCCGCAGGATCCAGACACCCACAAATGCGTGCACAGGCACACACACACACGCACCCATCCCTCGGCTCCTTGAGATTTCGCTCTGCCCAAGCGTGCGGTGGATGCACACACACATTCTTGGCAGGTTATTTTTGGTTTGGCTGACTCGAGCACGGTGCAATATGCGGCTCCAAGCGGTTTTAGATGTGACACTTCCCATTTGTACTTCTGAATGAAATTCCTAGAGGGGTAAAAAAAAAAAAAAAAAAAAAGAAAAAAATAGAGAGAAAGAGAAAAAAAGAAAAAAAAGAAAACAATTAGTGATGTTTCCCGGGGACAGGAGAAAGGCACTTTCCCACGAAAAGCAGCATCTTGTGACCGAGTTCCAGAGATTCACATCGCGAGGGCTGCAGCCAGTGCACAGCCATGGGCGCACAATGCAATTCCTTCGCTTCCCCCCCTATATATTATTTATTTTTTTCCATAGTCCTGCTGCGTTTGGGGGTACCCATGGGGCCGGTGGCTGATTTCCCCCAGGACCATTCTCTCCCCCTCCTTGGCGAGGAAATGCTGCTCTCCGACGGAGGGATCACCCCCTGGACCCCTCGCCCTCCTCAGGTGTCCCCCTGCTCACAAAACCCCGGGGATGTCGTGACCTGTCCCTGCCACTGGGTCCTGACGAGGTTGATTTCGGACCCCCCGCCTCCGCGGAGGTCCAGCCCCAGAAAAAACATCGATCCGAAGAAAAACCCCGCGGACCCCTGCCCGCCCCTCTCGCCTTTACCTCTCCGCACGGATCGACGCCGGCAGCGTCCCGCCCCCCCACGGGTGTCCCTGCCCGGCCAGGGGGTCTGCAGCTCCACCGAGCATCCGCGAACCCTCCCCGCAGGCTCCACCCGGCTTATTACCGCTGTTATTTTCCTCCGGGGTTAATCGGGATTAATGAAGGGCGGCGGGGAGGGCCGTGCACCCCGCGGAGTGGGGGGCGTGAGGATGGGCATAGGGGGCCTGAGGGTGAGGGGGCACCCCCGGGTCCGTCACACCACGGGGAGTTTTTTGGGGGAGAACCCAGGCGTTTGGGGGGAGCAGCAGCCCCCGGCGGTACCTGCGGGGGGTCTGGGCTCTGGGACACAGAAGGCGGGGTAAGCGCATCTTTATTTTGGCACGGAGCCCTCGGGGGGACCCCCTGCTCTTCGCAGTCCCTTACAGAAGCACAACTCGAGGCGCGGTAGGGAAAAGCCCCGAGGAAAGGGCGGCTGTTACAAGCAGAGATTCAAGCAGAGATTTTTTTTTTTTTTTTTTTTTTTTTTTAATAAAAAAAAACAAACTTCGTTTCTCGTCGTCGCGCAGACAAATAAATCCAGACCCGCGACGGCCGGGGGAGGCTGCACACCGAGCCCCTCTCCCCATCTGCCCCCCCCTCCCCCAACAGGCTTCAGGCTCCCACAAAAAGGAAGATTTTGGCTCCAAACCGGGCGGTCGTGCACATCCGAGGGGCTCAGCCCCCTCCCCGTCCCCAGAATAATTCGCGGCACCACGGGGAGCATCCCACGAACGGGGGTCCGGAACCCACCGGCACTTTTTTTTTTTGCCTCCCCGCCGCTAACCACATCGGAGGCGAGGCCGGCATGGCCAGTGAATGAATAATAATAATAAAAAAGATCACTCTAATTTCGCATCATCTAAACGAAAAGAGCTTAATTAGCGCACTCGCAGGCCGGGCACGCTGTCAGGCACGTCTCGGGATGCGCGGCCGAAAGTTGCCGGCAACGAGGGCGGCGGTGGGGGTACCGGAGGGGACCTGGGGGAGACCCATTAAGGGGCACAGGTGGAAAAGGGGGGGCAAAGGGGGACAAGGGGGGCCCAGCCCGGGCGGGGGCAGTGTGAGCAGGGAGCCCAGGCCCCGGGGATTTCCACAGGACAGCAAGTAATTACAAATCTGGTGTATTAAAACGGAAGCATCTTTGCATTTAAAAATAAACGGGAAAATGTGGCCCCCCCGCCCCCCCCTTTTTTTTTTTTCTGTCTGTCTCTCTCTCTTTTTTTTTTTTTTTCCTGTCATATTTCACAGTGTGATCCAGGCGGTTAATGAATAGGCATTTTTAAGTGGAGCTTTCAAAAGGAAGATAAGATCCACAGATAATGCCATTGATCTGGCAGGAGGAGAAAATCTCTACAACAAAGGGGCTTTCCCATAAATCTGGACCAAACTTCTTCGACCCTCCTACTGGCAGAAAATGAAAGACTGAAGAGTTGATCCCACTTGGTCCCAGAGAAAGAGAAGGCGACTGACTCTGAAATCACTACCGAAATCACGGGCTTGTTAGCACTGCTGAGTTAGAGCCCTCTTTAGAAAAGAGTAATTTGTGGTTTGTTCTGTCTCAAACTAGAAGGAAGCAGCAAAAATCCTGCAGGCAAGGGGACCACGACGAAGCTGTTAAATTCTGGCATCAGCCTGGTGCAGGGCTATGTCAGAGCAATTAGAGCTGCACCACGCTGCACTGTGCAGTACCACTGTCAGCCTTAATCTGCGCGCTGATGGGCAGCACGAAATCCAAGTTACAGCCCACAGGAAGCACAACCAGTGAACCCATATTGCTTTGACAGTTGCACTCATCTAGAAATAATGCAAAACGCTATTTAGATGTATACATCACGACCCTGTGCTCTAGGAAGAAAACAATCTAATGAGGGGCTGGGAGACTGCTCGTCGGAAGCAAGCAGTGAAGAGGTTTCCCCCTTGTCCTCCTTTTACAATTCTTCGTATTTTATTCTGTTGGAGCGCCGCGTCGGAGTTGGCTTCACCGAGCTGTTCTTTGCCTCCAGGGCTTCTCTGAAGAACCTGAAGATGGACGGAAAGCTCTTCCAGGAGGTCAGCTCGTGGCGCTCCGTACCTGCAGAACAGAGGGGACAGAGTGACCGGGGGATGCTGCACGCCGCGGCTGGCCCCGTGCCCAGGGCATGGTAGAGAAACAACAAAAGCAACCATCCACATCCACAACCACATCCACACCCATGCTTGTGTGGGAGCCGCAGACCCTGCAGACGGGGAAGGTGAGGACCCTTCAGCACAGTCACAGCACCAACTTCAGGAAGAAACATTTGCTCTTCGGAGCTGGAGCACCTTGTCCCATTTTCTTTGTGTTTTCTATTGATTTTTTTTTTGTCCAATACATGTGTTTTGGCCCAATACATATGTATTGACCAAGATGGGACACCAGACTCTAGCAGCACACCAGACTCTAGCAGCACTGCCTTCCTCAATGGACCCATACTTGATGAACCCATACATGATGTGCAGGCAGAAAACACGAGCCTTTCCACTTACCTGCACACAAATTCACCCATACCTCATCGTTTTGGAGGGAACCTCTGTTACTTTGCAAGCATTTCCTTGAATGCTTCTCACATTTGCTTTATATATATTAAAAAAAAAAAAAAAAAAAAAAAAAAACAAGCAAAACACCCCCCCAAATGAAACCAAGATGCATGCCCACCCTCCCGCGGAGATGAGGAGCCAAGCATGGTGGAAGAGTTGGGATCTCTTCCTGGATAACCCGATTATGTGGGGATGCTGCCGGGAAGTCTCTGGATCCTGGGCCTCCGTTTGATACTTTAACATTGTTAATGATAATTCTTTAGTCTGTAATAGTAGGTCATTGCTATGGTTACTCTACAATGGTGCAACACTTCGCTTTCCCCTTCAGCTATTCGCTCAGACCCGGTAACCACATTTGTTGCTTAGCAACAGTTTTGTGACAGCATCACAATCTGGGGGTGACAACAATGAAGGACATGGTGGCCCTGGATGGCCCTGGAGGGGATGCCACCCTCCAGGGACACCAGGCACAGCGCCTGTGCTGTGGCACCCCCACGGGACCCTCATCATCCTCGCGGGATGCACGTCCTCAGTACAGCGCCTCTGGGAGGAGGCCTCTGGTGGAGGCTCAGCCCTTTGCCTCTCCTCCCCTGCATGCCCAGAGGCAACCACCCCATGATTTCCCCACAAAAAGCCCTCTGCAGAGAGTTGACTGCTTCCCACACAAAGAGACGCCCGCCTACAAAGGCAATGCGTGCTGCGCACACACGCACATTCCCACACCCCCATCTCCTGTGTTTGTCCTAGGGAGACAGCTTGTGACACCTTGTGCAAATTTCCTGAGGCATTGTTCGCTCAAACACTTCCCACCTCCGAACCCATCCTGCCATTTGCAGACCTGCTGCAGCGTGGGGGCAATCTGTCATGCCTTGTGGGTGACCCTGCCGCAGTCCTGTGGGGTGACGGCAAAAGCGTGGGTTTTATGAAGGGTGGTCCTTTGCTGCTGGGCCTCCTTGCACTCCTGTGTCATATGATGTTCAAAGGCAAAACAATGTTTAAGAAGCCTTCCCTTTCTCAGCCTTGCCTTCTCCCATGCACTCTCCTCTTTCCCTCAAGAGAGATCAGGCTCACATTCACTGGTGTTACTGAAACTGATTAACCTAAAGCTTTCCTGTAGCAACCCCTCTCAACCCACCCCTCTCAAAAAACAATTCAAGCTTTGAATCTAGAGGGACTCAATGATTCAGCGGTCTAAAGCAATTTTAACACTCCCTATTTTCCCTTTCCTAGTAACAATCTCACTGACAGATGAACAATTTCCCTGGTGATAAAATCACTACAATGGCTATTTAGTTTCTGGGATTATGATGATTCTTTGCTTGATTAATATTGCAATAAGAAAAGCTTGCCAAGTATCTGCCTTGGCCATTTACAGTCATTTAAAGGTCAAATTTTGTCCTTACTTATTCACATTCAACTACTACTAAAGGGAGAGCCCTAAAAATTTAACACTGCACAGACTGTGTATTTATGATTTATATACCAAAGGCTTGGAAAATTAGACAGAAGGAAGAGGAGTTATGTCCTCAGGGTGATGACAGATTTGGCCATAAGGCTTTCGCCAGAGGAAAAATATCGTTGACGAATGCAATCTCAATCATGTATTTAGAAGTAGACAAATCTAAATTAAATGCATGAGAAGCCATCTATTTTTTGATTGAAAGAATCGTTTGTGAGAGTTGGATAATATGAGACAGCTGTACTACAGCCGAGATACTCTAAGGTATATATCCTCTTGGCACCCACTAATTTTGATGGCTGTGATTATAAATTGCACGATGCAGTTTAGCAAGGGGATGTAGCACAGGTACAGTGGTTCACGACATTCATTCTCAGAAAAATCTGAGGAGCACAGTGCAATGAAAGGGCATATGATGGCTGCCAAGTGTGGGAGACAGCTGGAATGTCATAAAACAAGCCAAGGCTACTGCTGCCGAAGAATCAGAGCCATTGATCCCACCTCTCCTGACCCCGCAAAGACCCGGAGGGGCAGCCAAAGGGCTTCCTGAGGACCCACAGAGGAACTGGAGGAGAACCAGTATGGCATGGCTGGACAAAATGCAGGAGGAGCCAAGGATTTGAGAGAGGAGTGACCTGCCGGCTGCTGGTGTGGAAGGAGACAGGGGCAATGGTGTTGTCTCAAGTTCAGGGCACCATGGGGGAGCAGTGCCAAGGCGAGGGCGGATCTGGCAACCAGGAGGGAAAACAAGCAATGACTAACGCAGACAACAGGTTTCAGAATCAATTTATGCACGGCAAGAAAGAGATACTGACAGCTGGAAATAACGCAGGCTTGATGATACAGTTGTTGATACAAAAAATCAGGTGAGGGAATACTCGCTAAAATTTAATATACAAATCACCGGGTCTGGATGACATGCATCTGAGGGTCTTCAGGGAACCAGTTAATGAACTTGCTGAACTACTGGCAATTATTTCTGAGAACTCAAGCACAATCAGGTAGGCACCAGAGGACTGGGGCAGGGGGGAGGAAGAAAAACAATGCTAATTTGAGAAAAGAAGGATTAAATGAAATCACCACACATAATATTTACCTTTGAATATTATTAAAGTAAGAGATCGACATTTAAATAAAAACAACCCCGCAGACACCTTTAGGAGAACAGAAGCTGTAGAACAAAATGGGCTCAGATTTCACAAGAACAGACAAAAACCAAACTCGCCCACTTCACTGAACCACGGAATTCAGCAGGCAGAAGACGGGGCTGTGACCGCGTCCTCCTGCACAGGCCAGTCGGACACCATGAGCATGGGAGGGATGTGGGGCATTGCCTGCAGCATGGTGCCACCACCATGGCACACCTTTCCTCCTGCATGCCCACCGAGCCCACAGTGACCACCACAGTGTCCACAGGTCTCTGGTCCTGCACCTCATTCTGGCACCATCCCTTGCCTCTGGGTGAGCTGGGGCTGTCCGAGCTTCTTGGGAGCTGGCTAGAGTGCTTTGGAAGAGAAATAATAGGTGTGATGCAGGGCTGGAAATCAGACATTATCCAGAGTGACAGGTTTAACTATTTTTAATTCATAACGTTTCTCCATTTACTATTTTTGGAGAAGGATCCCTTGGCTATGCACAGAGAAAGTGAAATGTGCTCTGCAGAAATTACTGTGGCTGCTGAGACTGCTTTGCTCTACTGAAGTAAACCTCCAGATCTCAAACCCCAAAACAGAAGATCATCATCAGAAGATCAAGCATCATCAGTTGTTATATCAGGAGATAAAACAAATGTATTTGTTTAAAATCATTATGAACTTCTGACAGGGAGCACAAGAGCTTCAGGAAAAAGTTGGGGAAGAGTCAAACGGTTCAAGAAGAAGAGGTTCAAGAGGAAGAGCTCAAGAGGTTAGAGAAAGGATGGTCTTAGGAGCTTCTGCATATGCAGTTCTGGACATCTCAGTGGTGAGGAAGTGTTAAAAGCTTAAGCAAAATTAACAGAGAAGTCATAAACTAATTAATGAAATAGAAGCCGTGATTTCTCTAATAATAGTAACAATAATAATAATAAACCACACACACACAACAGAACAAAACCTTGGTGTGTTTAGTTTGGCTTAGATGTAATAGTCTGTAGAGTCATGGACATGGTAATAATCTAGAAGTGCCTTGGTAGGGAAATGAATTCTTTGGAGGAACCAAGAGGGAAGAACCGGGCAAAGCTGGAGGAATGAAATACGGCTTAAGTAGAGGGCTTAGTCCCACAGTAAGTTGTTTTAGATGGAGTGTTCAAGTGAGAAAAATCGTGGGAAGCTGTTTGGCAATGCCAGAGAACAGACTACACATACTAAGGCATGTTATGCTTAGCTATTACCTCCTGTGACACTGACAGCAGTGTTTACTTTTGTTGGACATTTATTATCTGTAATATCTTTACTAGAATGACAGAAACAGAGCAGCAAGAATCCCACCAGCCAAGAACAATGATTACCTCTGAACTCTGTTTTTTCTTTTTTTTTTTTTTTTTTTTTCCCCTCATTTATGGCACATAATCTACTCAGAAGCAGCAAGTGGTTTGGAAAGGTAACAAAATATATGCAAAGACTCAAGCAAAAGCTGAGTTTGCAAAGCGAGAAAGAGACTGGAAGCTAACACACAGTTGCAGCTGTAATTTCCACCACTGTTCATTAAATATTAAGGGCAGTCCCAAGAGCATGGGTCATTTGTTTGCTCCTCTGAGCACTAACAGTCCAAATAAGCCAAAGTTGTAAGGTTGCTCACTTCTGAGTGTAGGTCAAGTCATTTTCTTTTGAGCATGCGTTATAAAAAGGAAAAGAGAGCTCCTATGTTACAAACAGGAGGAATCACAAACAGGTTAGCAGCTGAAGGTGCAGGATGATCAATGGCGTTTGAAGAGATGGGAGAATTTCAGAAACCCAGCGGTTTTAAGGGACTGGTCCTGGACAGCAAACTCATCCTGTTCTTATTTCTGTATGGACACCTACATACAAATCTCTGTCATCAGCATCTACAGTCATTTCTACCTCTATATATTTACCTGTATTTATATATGAACAATATTCCTTGCCTGTCAAATATGAGATGGGGAGTTCACTTTACATCACAGGAAGATATTTGGGGGGTGAGAAAGCACCTATGGAAGCTGCAGGATCTCATCTCATTAAGTAGCAATGGGTCAGTCAACACTCTCTTGGGAATATTACAGGTATAGCTGACAAATTGCACACATCCTTCAGTTTCTTTCCATCCAGCCCTGTTTTTTAATAGTCTGTGATTTTACCAGCTGTATTTAGACAACCACTACCACTGACTGTATTCACACGGTACATCACAGCTCTGAAACCTGCTGATAATACACATCAGTGTAAACTTTTTAGATGTAGGATCTTTTTCTTCTAACATGAATTAGGAAAAAAAAAACAAACAACACAAAACACCCAACTTTATAAAATTGCACCTAAGAGCACAAAGTAGTTAGCATTTGAAAAACATAATTTTCTCCACCATGGGAAAGGAAAGTTATAAGTAAATGAAGTTTTGACCTGCCTAATAACCCTGCACTTCCCAAGAATACTCATCCACCTGGCTTCTTTGGGGACCTCTATAATACCCGTATTTAAGCTTTGAGGCTTATAAACCTGGGAAACACCAATGTACACGATGGTTCTTAACATGCAGCCATGCCGTGACAGCAGTCAGTGGCCTCTCCTTGTCCTGTGCTTTCCAAGGGAAAGTCCAACAGGGGTTTCTGCGGCTGTGCTCGCCACTGCTGTGCTTTAGGGCATGGGCCACAGCCAAGATTGGGGCTGGAGTGGTGCCCTAGGGTGTGCACAGCACTTGACATTTACACCACACCATGGCAGTACCTGCGTGCTCATTTAATTCATGCCAAATGAAATACTGCAGGGCAGATTTAAAAATCTGAGCTTATTCCAAAATCCCAAAGCTTTTCAGTGATTCTAGTGCTTACAGGGCGGAGATGTGAAGTTACACCCCTCGCTGGCAAGCTCTGCTGACGTGGGAGAGCACTACTTACGCAAGGAGTTTCATTGATTAGAGCAGGACCGGGTGTGTGAAAGGACCAGCGCTTAGAAAATAGCTATTCTCCATGATGGTGTTTTACGATTATTTGCTCCTAAATAGTAATTGTACCATCAAACATCCGGATGGAGAATTAATTATTGGAAATAATTCAGAAAATGCTGATGTAAGCTTCCTTCAGTGAAGAACATCGCAGATTTGTAAAACCCACCAAGCAAATGAAATTATGTAAATCACCCGAGGAACAGCTGTACCAGCAGCATGAGCATGAGCCGATCCGGCTTTGGCGCTCCCAGGCACGCACGCAGCCAAGGCGATGCTGTGGAAATGGCAGCCTGCACCCAGAGCAGTGAGGAAGGGCAGTGCTTTAAAATCCTGCATTATATGATGGTAAAGACACCCTGCCTAATAAAAATGGAAAAGGGCCCTTAATCACCAGCAGGATAAGCACAGACCTGCAATTGAAAAAAGCAATTATAAAGTAAAACAGCTGAATATAATTTTCTTCCCTTACATGCCAGAACTGGTGTGGATGCCAATACTGGCAATCACAGAAGTGAAGGAGGTCTTTCCAGGGACAGAAACAGCCCCGTGCTGAAGGAACAAATGGGCCATGAAGTGCTGCAGCAAATGCCCAGTGCTTTTAGGATTTCAGCAAGAATCTGAATTCAAATGTCGTAATCCTGTAGTGAATAAATGAACTCCTGCTGCCCCCATCCCCCTCGTGGAAAATGTTCATAATAAGGAGCATTTCAAAGGGTTTTTGTTTTCTGAAATTTCTGCTTGGATTATCATGTCCTGTTGTATCTTTATAGGCAGAGGATTACAGTCAACATGAGCCCAGACTATTTTTGCAGGTGCAGGAATAGCATTTTATGTACTGTACTTTTTACAGTTAAGTTCAGAGGCAACTCAAGTCTTGTGCTTCCTGCCACTGGTGCTCACACAGTGCGCTTCATCACTGTAAAAAAGCTCTGCCTTTGAAAGGAAACTCAACCCAACCCAACTTAACCCAACCAAACCCAAATTAAAAAACTCAGCCCTACCCAACGCAATCCAACCCAACTCAACCCAATGCAACTCAGCCCCTCCCCCTCCATGGTGTCTTCACCAGCTCCCACCAGCCCCTGCCTGGTCTTTTTTTGTTTGTTTTTGTTTTTGTTTTTATGGGACTAAGTTTGTGCTGGTGAAGAAGAAAACCCCACCAATGTAGGCTTTGCCTCTGAGACACCGACGGTGCTCCTGAGGGAAAGCTGAGCAAAACACATCCATCCTCCTGCTGTCTGTGGCTCCTGGAGGGTGAGAACAGGGCAAGCGATGGGGACATCCACCCTCTCTCCTGCTGGACACCTGCTCCAGGTGCCACGAGCTGCCAGAAAGGACTTAGCGCTTTGTGTCAAGAGGTGAAATTTAACAGCCTAAACCCAAATGATCCTGAGAATCCCGATTCAGCTGCTCAGAGCCCCCTGAGGTGTCTAAGCTCTGCTGACACCTCTGCGCCTGACCTTAGAGCTTGTGCCTTATTACAGCACTGCCTCTGTACATGCTCAGAAACACCTCAGGTTTGACAGGGCAAATGCTTTCATGGGTCTTGGGCAGATAGAGAGCCCCCTATTTAATGCTAAGTATGTACACAAACCACGGAGGGAGGACCGCTCTCTTCATTTTTTTTTTTTTTTTTTTTTTTTTTTCCCCAACTCTCTTTTCACTCTTTCCCCATATTAATGCTGTTCAAGACATTTGTTTTTTCCAGGAGGAACTTCTGAGTTCCTCCCCCAAAACTTGCCCACCTCACAGCTCTTCCCAAACCCTTGCCCACCAGATGCCTCTTAATTCCTGTTGGATCTCATCCACCCATCTAGACCATCTCTCCAGTCTTCATGGCCCCCTAATTCCTCTAATTCCTTC
>CM021797.1:80295732-80311348 GCA_011076525.1 Nettapus auritus
TTTTTTTTTTTTTTTTTTTTTTTTTTTTTTTTTTCTTTTTTTCCTTCAAACTGTTCTCCTGAGAAACATCTCACTGGAAAACAGAGCCTGAGACATAGTTTTGCCAGGTTTTTAAAAAACATGGACACATGCTGCACCTACCACTCAGGGAAAGTGGTGAGACAGAAAAATGAGGACACATGCACGAAAATACAGCAGCCCTACCCTGAATAGTACGACAAACGAGCAGTCAGTCTTCTAGGTGAGAATGATGGTTTCATGGGAAATTTAGTACAGTTTTTAGTGACTTCATGGAAAGGAAACACATCTGTGTTTGTAAAATGCCTGGAAAATAGAGCTGGGCTACCAGAATACAAAAAAAGCATAATGAAATAGAGTTTAAAATTCAAGTTTTGGAGTCATGGACAGGTCCTCTGTTCATTCTGTTAAAATCTGAATTTTATCAAGTAATTACAACAACAACAAACAAAACAAAACAAAACAAAACAAAAAAAACCTCTACGAAGAAAAACTGTGAAAAAAAATGCTATGGTAGGAAGAAGAAAGTGCTGTTTCACCAGCAAATTCACTCTGATACAGTCAGCGTTAACCTTATGTAAGCGTGACCTTTGCTGGTCATTGCTAATGAACATTCTTGAGAAAGGCAGGGGACTGAACCCAGACTGCGAGATTTCATGGGCAATGATCATTGTTGTGGGTCAAGTACAGCTGTGCTGCAACCATAAAGTTAATAGCCTCTCCTATGGCAGCTTTACATACGTCTGTCTCTGAGGAATGCTATTTCTGTAACTCACAGCCTTTAGAGATTCTATTTATAATTTATAACCAATCTGAAGCACAAAGATTTTTTTCTCTCCTGCAAGTCCCGGTAATCAATACAGGTCTGCACCGATCACAGTCCCGTGACATGAAGTGTGTTGCTGGGATCCACAGCGCTGGGTGAGCGCTGCGGCTCAAAACCACCGTGGCCAGCCCCAGCATCTGGACTGGAACTGCAAACGAAGGGGAAGGAATGCTCTGTTCGGGTGCCATCCCAGCTGTTTAGTGTCGCAAACTAAATTAATTGCATATTTGCCTCAGAAAAACTCAGAAACTTGAGTTTTTCTGGCGTGCGTCTCATGGACTTCAGGCCCTAATTCATAACACATCAGGACTTGGTGTTTGATACTTGAAGTGCCCGTAGCATGGAAACCAGCAATTTAAGACTAAGCACTAATTCGCAGAGGCTTTGCAGATGTGAATTACACTAAATTTAACTAAGGCAAGTAACATTGCACTTCCCATGACTTAACCTCGGAGGTGTCATTAGAGGGAGCATTCAAGATTAATGACCATGGAACTACATCTCGCCCCCCCCCCCTTTGCTGCAGGAAATCATGTTCAATATGCTTCTCTCGTGCCCGTGCCTCACTTGGTACTTCTCCAGAGCAATGCATCCCAGAACATCAACCACGGCCCACAAGCACTTTCATTTTGGGGAGGAAGGGGACTGAACCAGGTGGGATGGAGACAGGTGCCAGGTGGGAGAAGAAGGGAGGACCAAAGGGGTGAGGACCAAGGGGTGAAAACCAAGGGGTGAGGACCAAGGGCACAGCAAAGCATAGGGCAGCAGGGAGGGACGGGAGACGGTGGTGGCCGTACCCAAGATGAGATGAGGACACATGCTGTGACAGAGTGGGGGTGACCTCCACCAATGCCCTGTCTGAAATCCCCTTTCCTGAGAGGTGGGCACATGCATGGAAGGTGGGTCTGTGGAAAGACTGTGGAAGTGGAAGACTAGCTCTGAAAGCAGCCCCCAAAACACATATTTCTGCTAACATGGTTTTCCTCATCCAATCAAAGAGGTGAAAAGCCTGTAGCTACTTCAACACTTAAATAAGCTCCCTTATATGGTATAAGCTCCCTTACCATAGGTCTATATTATACCATAGGACCATATTTACCATATGGTCTCCTTTGGGAGACCATATTTATTCCAAAATGAGGACTGACTTGCTACTGCCATTTAAATATATATTTAACTATATATGTATATAAGTGTCACCAAGCTGCAAAGCTATCCTCTAGCTGACATAGTCACCTCCATTCTGAAGAAACAATGTTTGTTTTTCCTATCAGAAAGAGAGAGGGGAAAAAAAAAAGAGAGAAAATAGTAAAGCTTAATGACCCTGGTGCGTTTCCAAATGCAAATTCTCATTTCAAAATACCGTCCTGACCTAACAATTGACCTTCTGATGTGGAGTCTTCCGACAGAACCGGCGTTGCTAAGTCAGGCTCACAGAAAAAGCAAGCAAGATCCTTCATGTCATGGCAGGGCTCTTCTGCCAAGAGTTCAGTGGGTGCTGAAGAAAACTCAAGTTTAGTCTCTCTCAGCGAGAAAGATCGTAAACCTCAAGAGGTGGAAAAGCAAGAACCTGCCAGGAAAGTATATTTGGAAGTGGAAGAGAGATGAAATATTTAAATGAGCTTCAAAACTTGTTGTTTCAAATTGTTTTCTTTTCTTTACATTGAGAATCTCAAATTTTTTTTTTTTTTTTTTTTTTTTTTTTTTTTTTTATAAAATTAAGACAAAATGGAAAGAAGTTGTCAGGGTAATTTCTCTCTGAAGAATTGCTGAACTGGAATTATGTCATCTTGCATTAAAATTATCAGTTATTGCCACAGTTGGCCCACAAATATTATATTAAAAAAGCAGGAAGAAAATCACTAAAATACATTTGGGGAATTCTTTTGTTTGTGCCCTGTGCATATCTTTTAATACTTATTGCTCCAATTTGGCTTGGTTTGTCTAAAACACTGTAGGCTGTTTTTTCAAAACAAGCCTAAAACAACTGTTGATATATTAGGGAAAAAACGACATGGGGAAAAACAAGATTGAGGTGGGAGCTGAAGTTTGTCTAAATGAGAACAATATCAGCATGCACAAATGCACAGACAAGCACAGTTTGACAGTCACTGCTCATAAAAGATCCTGCAAGGAGTTAATATGAAAACTAAATCTCCTGTAGAGGGAAGTTGGAAGGCAGCTCATATATAAGCACTTAAGGAAAACTTGCACCGTGGCTGGAATACATGCAGCGCATTCCCCATTAGTCTAGGGATAAATGAAATGTTATAACCACAATATATTGCTATATTAAATTACGGAAATATTTTTTTCAGTCTTTTGCAAGAAGAAGGGATCTATGTCTGACTAAAAAGCAACGCGCTTTCCGTCAACAACATACCCATCTGTTTTGACACGCTTTTCAGAGCCAGTACCAAAACGACACGAATGCTTCACATTTTGTGCCTCTGTACGTGACTGCTCCTCCCTGCAGGAACCTCACCAAGCATTGCAGTGCAAATCCTCCACATCTCCAGATGCCTCGTGTGGATTTTCCACCGGAGGCCTACAGGGCTGCCTCTGAGCTGGGAAAGGAAAGGGGCATGCAGGGCTTGCTCCCATATGGACTGCTCCTTTGTGAAGCCAGGAAAACCAGTCCCTGCTCAGAAAACACTGCCACAGGCTTCGCTCTGTGGACAGGGGTCCTTGCTGGGTCTGGGGGAGAAGAGTGACCTCCCCTCCCTGCAGATAGCCCCCATGCACCATTGCATAGCATCCCTGAGATGTGCCAAAATGCCCCCGCTGGGGCAGGACCATGACGGCACCCGCCCCATTGCCCAGGGTCCCTGTCACTGATCCGAGTAACAAGCACCTCAACTGTGATAATTTCCGTATTTTCTGTGTTTTCTTTAATAGGGAAGCACCTTGAGGGGATAACGCCACTGCCCTTGCACAGCACTGACTGAGCTGGACTTCTGATGTGCATGCCAGTACATAAATCAAGTTTCACAACAGAAGCGGTTCAGAAAAATAGAAGTAACTGGAAAAAAAAAAAAAAGAATCAAATAAATCTGTGGCAGACAAGCTTAGCAAATCAAATAGATGCAACAGCTTTGGTATGGGCTGGGAAGTGCTAAAACCAAATGCTTCCTTAGGACACCCGTTGCTTAATGTGGCTTTCTGAAATATGAAAAGCAGATACTTTTTAATTGGGTTTAGTATCCCAAATGGGTCATGGAGATATTCCTATCTGACTTTTGTGTATAAAGCAAGTAGATCCTTTGTAGTTAGGGATCTCCATAGTTTCCATTATAAGAGCTTGTCTTCAGTTGCTTATAAATTTTGCCAAGCTAAGTATTTGGGATGAAAATTCCCATGCTCTGTCTCTGCCTCAGGCTGATTATTATTATTTTTTTATGTTTCAACTAAAAGGATTTAGTCACTTCAGGAAATAAGATTGAGGAAAAACATGTTTTGCCCCTGTTGGGGAAAAAAGAAAAAGAATAAAAAAAAAAAAAAGGAGAGAGAAAAGAAAGCCTTACAAGAAATTCACAGAGCAGCTCCTGCATCTCTATTCTTCACAGCAATAGTTTGCAATTTGGAAGGTATGGTCCCTGTTGTCCTTTTGCAGTTCCCATGAAAAAACACCCAGCTTTCTGCCTCATCACAAGCCTTTGAAAAGTCTCATTTGCATATGCTCAGCAAAAAGTCCCCAGAAGCTGGCAGCCGAAACTGGCCCATGACTGCTCCGAAGATGCTGCTTGCGGGGGTGAGCCAGGCTGCTCCTGCAGTGCCTGCTGCCAGACCCTGTGGTCACAGTGGCATTAGGCACAGAAATTGAGCATGGCCTCGCTCCATCCTGTGCTCCAAATGCTGGCGAAACAAGGAAGGAAGGGGAAAAAAAAGCCACTTAATGCCACAAAAGAGAAGGGAGAGCTAGTCCTGAGGGCAGACTGAGAGCGGAGTTGGCTGTGCAAGAAGGCTGCAGGAGGGAGGTGGACCTGCAACTGGAAAGAGGGCAGCCCAGGGCAGGGAACTGGCTGCAGAGAGGTTGGGGAGTGGGAACAGGGACCAGGGCCGTATTGCAGGGTCAGCATCAGTGGCATGAGGGGAACGCAGTGGGGAACAGATGTGGTGGGCTGGGGGGGCTGCAGGGTGCAGGTTTTCCCATCTTGCTGTGAGCAGCCTCCTAGAGGACTCATCCCCTCCCAGCACCACCAGAACAGACTGGGTGGGTCAGTTTACTAGTTCACTAGTACAGGTGTCTGGATTTACGATTACCAACTCCACACCTGGCCTGCATCAGCAGAGCCTCACACAAAAAAATTTCTCTTCTTGATGAGGTTAAAGAAAGTGAATTGCACACAGAAGAAGTACGTTAAGAGAATATTTGAAGTTGAGACTGAAGGGAAAAAGACAATCAGTTTAGTAGGTACCAGAGTGGCTCAGGGACAGGACCATGGTGACTACTGCTGCCGGTGGGAAGGAGGAGATGCACAGTGAGAAGGCTGCCAAGCAAGCAGCAAGGAAAATAGTTCATGATCACACCATGCAGAGATTGGGAACTGCTTCTGGTGATTGGAGACTTGGCCCGTGGTGGAACGTGCTCATTGGCACTGCTCTGATACAACTTCCATCGACACGTGCTGCCCTTGAGAATCTCTTGTGCCTTTCTCTACGAGGCTCCTCCACCGCCCCATTACTTGGGTCAAAAGAGACTGGGGTTTTTCAGCAGAACTTGAAATAATTTCATTTAGAATGAAGCACAATGAGGAAATGAAGGAGAATGTAATACATGTTGGGAAACTCAAGAAATATGGCACTTTATTCGCCATTCCATGGGTAGTGAATTGAATCAAGTGTTGGGATAAAACCCAGATATTTAAAGTGAAAAACAATGTCTATTTTAAAGAACAGTTGGGAACTAATCTCACTAGGGGAGTAAAACTTGCATGATTTCCCAAGTCCCAGGGAGGATTTTGAAGCACCTGAAGACAGGAGTCTCACCACAGAAGGCAGATCCTGTGCCACTGAACCATTCACAGTCACGATGTCCCTGATCTTTCCAGGAAAGGCCTGGCTCATCTGGTTTCTTAGCCCCAAAGTTTCCAGGTCAAGTATCTTACCAGAAAATAATAATTTCTGTTCAAAATAAAGCTCAAATAAAAACCAAGCCCAAATAACTCATCTGTGGTGAGTTCTTCTTGAGGTGGCCCACCAGAAGTTCCTTAGGCACTGGCACGTAAGGTAGGGGCTCAGAGCAGCTGACCAACACGTTGGACAGGCTGCGTATAGCAATCCAGATGGACATCACAGGTTGGCTTCATCTGAGGATGCACAAGCTGTGACTCTGCCAATCCAGTGGTGCACGGAAAGCACTGAAGAGCTGTGTTTGCTGCAGGGGACAAATTGCACTCGCAGGACACAACATATGTAGGAGCACTAAAGTATAAAATACAAAATGTTGGTACATTGTCATTGCTCACTCTAGCATGAGCTTGAACTGACTGGGCAATAGTCTGTCACTGTGGAGGACACTGGATAATGTTAACCCATGGAAACTTCGAGCATTTCATACGTCGTTGCAGCTGAGAATGGCCAGTCACTGAAAGCAGTATTATGCTGCAGTCACATTACATGCACCTCTAGACTCGTCCTGAAATTCGCTGCCATAGCTTTAGCTAACAGTTACCTATCTGGGGTTTGGATAACAGAACAGTAAAAAAAAAGACAATGAATGAATGAAAAAACGGTATGAAGAGTCATACGGGGCACGATGAACACAGCACTGACAGTTTTAATGATAAACCTATTGGAAAGAATCCTATCAGAAAGAATCCATGCATCTAAACTTGTACTTGCTATGATGCGTGATGCCATAACGTGTGTTTTGGGGTACCAACCATACACAGTTTCTTTTCTTTGCTCCAGCTGTTAGCACGCACCTTTCTGTGCTAAAATCATGGTGCTCTTTGAATGAGGCACGAAGGAAGGGTGACACAGCCACAGGCACATCAATTACCCCCAAACAACAATTTAATTGATCAATCTCAAATACAGAAAATCTGCCAAGTCCTGCCAAGCCCTAACAGGCTCAGTTTCAAAAGCAGGCACATAATACTCAATCAAAATCTGTAATAAACCAGGCATATTTTGAGGATATTTTAACCTACCTAAGAACACCATCACCTGTATGAGCATTCATGTTCAGTAGCATATTTATGACAACTGCACTGTTTGTGCATCATATTATAATTCAGATAACACAACACACTTTGCACACTTTTATCTGTGCTTTATGTCCAGTATCTTTTACATATTACCAACTACTGTTCATTTCCTTGTTCACTGCTGCCATATCACAATGTACCTCTCAGGTGTGGCAATGGCTGATGTTGCTGCACTTACTCTTAGGAGCAGTTCTTGCTCACCACCTTGGGACACCATGTTTACTCCGTGCAGTACCAAATCTGCTAACCCCAAACTCCTAATTATTTGCTGTTCCAAGCTGTCATAATATCAAAGCACCATCTTTTATTCCAGGTGAGTCTTTTATCCTATGCATCTACCTGTACCTGTTACATTTCAATGCATGTGAACATACTGGGGCATGAAGACATGAAGAAAGGAAAATGACATATTTTTTCCTTCCACAGGCACACATATACACCCCATCTTACAGTGCCCTGGTATGTGGTATGCCCTGGTATGCCCTTGATGGCCAACACGCCATCAAGTATTTGGTAAAAACTTTGCAAATGCTCATCATCTTTCCAGGACGAGAACTCTTCTACTCCCTTTGTATGCAGTCTTGAATGCAAATTGGGCACTAGCATAGGCATTTCTCTCATAAACAGCTATGTTCCATTTATTTAACCTGCATAAAGCTAAAAACCGAGTAGCTAACATACTGCAGAAAGCCAAATCTACACAAGGCACAAATTAGTTTGTTCAGCAACAGCCATTGGGTGTTACTGGCGTTCTTGGGTTTTGCATTTTCTTTCCTCTTAAAATATCTTTCCTTAAATTTGAAGTAATGTCATTAAGTACAGCAGACTACTTGACAGGCTTCTCTGGTAAGAGGCAGCACAGTGAGTTTTCTTTAAAGAGCTCACGATACAAATGCTGAAATAAGACTTGTTTTTACTTAATGTGGATAAAGTGTGTGAATGAAGTGTGGAAAATCTGAAGTGGGAATTAAAAACAAGCCTAAACGAATTAGACTCTTCCCTCTTTAAAAATAAATACTGGAAAAATTGTTTCATTTAATAAAATTGCCAGCTTTGCAATCCAAAGAGCTCCCCTATAGTCCCTTCAAAGAAAATAAAGACAAATCATTACACAAGTGGCAATGTAAACCTGTTCTTCTCTGTCACTTTTGCAAAAAAGAATGCTTGAGCTGTGGACTTGTAACAAGTTTTGTCTACGAACCGTTGAAAATCTGGTACTTTCACGAAGCTCCATCAGGAGCAAAATGATCCACCTATGGTGATGGTACTTAAACCTAATGTTTTGCGTCTGGACACCATTCTACCAGCACCACGTCCCTTGTGGCACTAGGTTTTTGTGCTGCAGCAGCCGAGCCAGCCTCTAAGTCAGTAGGGGAAGGTTGTCTGTGCTCGATCGTGTGTGGACCAGCACTCAGGGCTCACCCCCACCACCTGGAAGCATGGGGCAAGGAACCAGACCTTTTTGGTCCCATCCACTTTTCTTCACTACATCAGAAACCAAACAAGTGAGATTCTTGAACTGCATGCCCCAGATCCTCTTAGGAGGAACAGGCCAAAGCCAAGCTGGCTGAGCCGCACCCCAGCCAGGCTCCCTGTGGTTTTATAGGTTTAAGTAGCTTCAGGTTATTTCAGTGTGCCACGCTGTCATGGAGGAGCACTGGTACTGCTAAGGTTGTCAGTCTGCTGAGCTATCAAAGATTAGCTCATGTAGGAATGTATCAACATCCTTCATATACAGCTAATCAAATTTGAAATTACTGACATGTCACCTTGAGAAGGAATTTGATTTATTATTTGCAAAGTAATCCAGAAAGCAGCGAGATGCACAGCTGTAAGAATTACTGTTACGCTGACTTTGTGACAATACATTAGTTTTGTTGCTCCTTTTGTGCCTTCACGAGATAATAATAAATAACAAAACTTTCTTTGTGGCATTAAGTAGTCCAGAGAGCAGCATGTGATATGCTGCTCTTCGAAGTAATAATTCAGATGTAAAACCACAGAATAATTGTTTACTGATAATTAATGGTATGTAGCTGAAGATATGAATGTGTACAGTTATTTTCCCTCTTTGCAATGGCCCCATACTTAATGGGGAAGGATATCAAAAGCCATTTTGGTTCTGCCACCTCTCTTGCTCATTTCTCCCCATTGGGTAGCAGGGCCTGCTCCAGTGGGATCAGATTTTAAATGTCATGCAAATATCATGCAAATTTTAAAATGCCGTGCAGTTTAAGTGCATACATAATCTGTAGCATATTTACTTATTTGTGCTCTTAATTCACAATGCCTGTGAACACGAACTAGGCATGCAGCTGTATGTACATTTTTCATGCACAAATGTGTGCTAAACCCATCTGAAAATCTGCACTCTTGTAACTTCCTATCAGAGGAGACTTATCTTAGTCTTGAAAATAAAGACAACATAGGATCCCACTCAAAAAAGTCAGATACCTGGTTAATTGCACTGCAGTATTCATCCAGTCTGCAGCACAAATTAACACGGAGCACTCATGTATGCCACAGGCAAAGTTTCCCAGATTAAAGATTTATTTTTAGCACTGATATTTGCTCCCTGTTGTTATGTATAGTTTTGTATGTATATAAATGTATGTTTATGGCACAACGTAAATAAGAGTTCTGCATTTGAGATCAGCTACCCTGGTAAGTAAATGACTATGCATATAAACAAATCTGTTCACTACCTTCAAATATTTCTATTTGTCATATAATTATATCATATATATATCTTCACAGATGTATAAAATATATTCTCAGGAAAATTGCCACAGAATGTTGTTGCTTATATTAAGTAAATGGTATATTTGTGTACTGTGCTCAGTACTTATATACACGAAGCATATTTGTATACACATAGAACTGCCAAATATTTCACTTCTGTTACTGTACACACAGGTTGATATTACTGGGAAAAAAAACAAAAAACAAAAACAACAAAACAAGTACTAACTCTGGAGTGTTTTGGAGACCAGCACACCTTTCAGAAAATGTGTTTTTATGCTGACAAAGTTGCAACAAGATGCTCGAGGTAAGGATGCTGTATGGCTAGGTAGGTTCATGGGTAACAACACAGCCTTTACCCACATTTAGTCCACCATTATCGAGGTTGATGAGCGTTGGCACCACCAGACAAGGTCTGGAAGAAGCAACTTGGATGGCCTGTGAAAACCCCTCTGTTTCTGACTGGCTGCTGGCTGCGGGGCCATAAAGTCCTGCCCACCACGTTAAGGAGTAGGTAAAACAGGCCTCTGAAGAACCAACTTTACCCCACATTCCCTATTTTCTTCCCATCCCCAGTGTGGGGCACTCAGGGCCTGGCTAATCCACTAAAAGAAGCAAAAAGCGCATTTACGGGTGGCTTCGAGGAGAGGTGTTTCAAGCTGCGGCAGTGAGATGGAGAGAAAACAGGTTCTGAAACAGTGTGGGAATTTTCAAAATGGAATTTAAATAACTGAAAGACTAACAAGGGATGTGAGGTGAATTTCAAAATATTAGCATTAACAACTTTCTTTTTTTAGACAGGTTCTCTCCGGCAAATAAAGCTGTTAAGTGATTTCAATAGCATCAATATTATACACAAAAATGTGATATCATTAATAACAATGAAAAAGAAGAGAATTCTCACGGGAGGCATAAAACTAGTGTGCAACAAGTTATACCCTCACTCTCCTAATCCAGTCTGAGCCATTTAATTTCATGTTTTTAAAATATATTAAAAGGCTTGCTTTTTTCTTCCCCACAAAAGCCTCTTAAAAAGCATTCATAACATATTCGTGTGCATATGAAGTAGGTGGAGGTAGGGTAGCAGAGACGAGGTTGCCTCCTGGTTGTTCTGGGGAAGGACAGCCCTCAGTGCCAATGCTGAAGCTGACCCTACAGATCGGACCCTCGGGAGGGTCCTGGATTTGCATTTCATAAGCTTAATAATATCCTGCCTGATTTATGATTTGCTGCTTTGGAACAAAGAAGGTTGTGCTTAACAACTTTACTTTAGTGTGGGTAATTGTTGATCTCAAAATGGCACGTAAAATGCATTTACATCAGCACTGCTAATAGGCCCATAATGATTCTTTATTATGTTTCAGTGAAAGGCAACTGAGTGACAGGTAACTGATTTTGTAGATCAAATAACTTTCTGCCACCCCCACACAGCTCCCAGCTGCTGCACACTTCACACGCCAATACAAATACAGTTGTAAAGTAGACAAATATATTATAACTACGTTATTAAATGAGACACAACACGGGGTGCTGGAAAACTGAGAGAGCTGTTTAATAGGGAACTACAGGGATGCAAAAATGAGTTCCATAAGGGTTTTGGTATGCAACTGGTTCCCCTCTCCCTGATGCCAGAGCTCAGCAGTGCCATGCCTGTGCTCAGACCGTGCCTGCCCTGCCAGGGCAGGGGATGCTCAGTGCACGGTGCTTAAAGAGAAACATTTTGTTATGTAGCCACGGGTACTGCTCTCAGACACAGCAACAAGGGTGTTCAGAAATCCTAATGCTGGAGGCTGATGGTGCTGATGGACTGCAATGCTGCAAAAGCCTCCCACTTGGCTGGGATTTATTTTTACATGCTAAATTGTGAGTAAATAAGGCATCGGAGTCTGTCTGATCATCTTTGACAACAATTCCAACCCTGTCACCACAGCCACAGGAGAAACCATCACGTACCCAGCCCTGACCTGCCGAGCCTTTTATCTGCATGTGTACTCTCCCCGGACCCCACAAATAAAGGGCAACCAGCAATTTACACATGAATCAGCCTTCTCTGCCGAGCAGGCACCAGAGACATCCCTTTTCTCTGCCGTGGTGGGGAGAAGTGGCTGGGTTGGAGATTGTCTGTCCAGGAATCACGGGCAGCAGCGGCGGGCAGTGGAATGCTTGGCGGGATGCCTGGCACAGACAGCAGCCATGGAGGAGCAGAGGAGTGCTGAGAGGGGAGCTGCTCAGAGCAGGCAATGTCAGACAGCACGGAGATACACTGCCGATAGGAGATGGTACAAGATACCTTAGCAGGCAGCCGTATGGAATTCAAGATGCATTTTGATGAGGTGAAAGCCTCGTGGTTACTTCAGGTCTTGGCTCTGCTTGCATGCGCTGCTGCTCGCAGCCACCACTGACACCAGCACGCTTATGAATGACTGGCCGGGGGCATGCATTGGCCAGCCCTGACAAAACGCTCTAATGACATCATTCTCAATGGCAATTAGCCAAAAATTTTACAACGTGAAGGTCTACTGTAGAGGCAGTGCAATGCTTGGCTTTCACCAAAAATCACTGTTTGGAGGAGTTTCGGCTGTGCCTAAGCAGGGCCTGTGCTCCTGTACCTGGAGCAGAATGCAAAGTGGGGACCAGCACTGCTTCATTGCATGCATTGGAAGTTTTTCTGTGGGTGAAGCCACTGCAAACCCCATCCATTGCTCTCTTGTCCCCACTCCTGCCCCTTGTGGATGCCCTACTGGACGTGGCTCTGCCCCGCACCCAGCTCGCTGCTGCTGGGGCACAACACAGACAGCAACGTACAGCCTTTTAAAGCAAACAAACAACAAGATGAAACAAGAGTAGTTTGGCTGATGAGATGACTTTGCCTTCTAAAAACCTGAAACCAAAATATTAAATAAAAACTAAGATGTATTCCTCCTTTACACCCTAGATAAATCCCCTATTCTCTACAATTACACCTTTTGATTGGGGTTACATCCATCCTATCTTTGTTTAACCTTCCTGAAAACATACTCATTGCTGAGAACACTTATGCCACACATCCTTGCTTCCCAAGATACACAGGAGTAAAAATATGATTTCAGAAATTGATTTTGCCTTTGAAAAAAAAAAATAAATCTATGAGAGCTACGCCTATATATCAGATGGACAAAAGAGATCTACTGAGTCTAATTGTTTTAGTATTTACATGATGATATGCAGGTGTAAAATAGTGATATAGGTTGGATATGTCTTCATTTAAATTTAATACCAACGTTGCTAGCATCAGATCTGCGTTTATTAGTGTGGTACATTTTCTGTGAGTATGGTTTGACTACATGCCAATGATTTTTGAACTATGTAGTGAAGCCAATTAGCTCTAAGAAATAAACTGATACTTCTCTCTAGTGTCATACTAACTGCTACAGTATGAATTATGCTGCTGATAAAGATGTTGCTATGAGCCAAAACATAACTACAAAGACTTAATCAACTTGCAACATTTACATAATCATAATAAGAAATTCAGCTCTGAAAAAGTTGTGTTTACGTCCCTAAATGTACGTCTTTAACGGATGCCAAAAACAAAGGTAAAAATTAATATAAAATGTGGTTTATTGTTCTTTGAGCCTTACGTCCTCCCCCATTTCCCGGAGCAGGTGCTGTCCCTCTGCCACCCAGGCCCTGGTTGTGGTGGATGCCTCCCTCCTCAATGCCCTGCTCTCCGCTCGTGCTGCAGCGCTCTCCAGCCTGGACTTGCTCCTTCTCCTCCCTACAAACTGCTTCTGACCCCCTTCACACTGCCAGCTCCCAGGCTACTGTTCCCCTCCAGGGGCTCACCACCATTCAACTTTCCTTCCAAGCCTGGCTGCTAAGTCCTTTCGCAGCCACTGGAGATATCACCTGCTGGGCTTACAGGGCAGGCGCTGCTTCCAGATCCTGCTCGTGGCCCATGTTGGCTGCTGCTGTTGTGTACCTCTAAAGCCAACCCTGCCGTGTTTGTTAAACCAGCACTGCTGCCCAGGCTCACCACGGTCACCATGATGCCTTCTTCTCTCTTCCTGCCAAAGATCTCAGGCCCTGTAGGCACTCCTCCTGGACATCACCGTCAAGATCTTTGTTGTACCGTGCTGCCTGTCTCTTTTCACCCTTTACTGGCTCTCCCTTCTTGTTTACAGGGAACTTAAGGTCACTGTTTCTGCGCCCAGAACCCATGGGTTTTGCCTGTGCTGACAAAGAGCCCCAGGAACCTTGCTGGGAACCAGGCCCCACAGGCACCAAGCGTTCCCTGCATGCAGCCCCCTCAGGCCAACCCTGACTCCCAGGCAAGCTGAGGGCTGGTGAGCTGGCATCCTCAGTCAACAGGAGTGGTCTGAGGAGTATGAAAGCATGGGCAGATACATCCCAGCACTCTGGACCATCCCTGGGCAATTTAATTAATGAAGACAGACATACGTGGCCATCCGACCTGCTGCCTGGCCCACCCATTTCCTCTCTTACTCACTCCTGCCCCCAGTCAGCCCATCACACAATCCTTCAAGTGCCAGATTTGTGCAGTCTTTTTCATAAATTCCTGAAGACCCACTTGATTAACTTCCTAGAAATTCCTCAATACAGCTCTCTGCTGAGATGCCTACAAAGGGTCAGAATAATTTGTCGGCTGGTCCTTGAGACAACCACAATCACGCCATACAGCTGGGCTGTGACTACCTGACCACCGCTTTTCTCTTGTATATTAGACTGCATATTATGACTGCTGACTGTCTTTCTGGAAGCCGGATTAGTGTCAGACATCTCTGCTCTTGCCGTAGCACAAGTGAGCCACCTGGGTGCCTATAAAATGCTCCTGAAGGTCCCCCCGCAGGGAAACTGATGCAGGGCAGGGAGCAGGGCTGGGAGCAGGGCTGGCTGTCACACAGAATTAGCGTGGAGGGAGCTGACAAAGCGAAGTTGTGTCTAAGCACACTGGTCTGTTTCAAGCTCAAAAAGCAGCCGGACAGGACACGTACTGAAGTGGTTTACAGGGAAGTGTCTCTACCACAGATGTCTTAAGGGCAGGAGGTCAGATGCCCAGGTACCCCTGGCAAGGTAGATCAGGCATTCCAAATAGCTGAGGCTTGTGGTGCTCTGCCTAAAATCCACTGTTTCCCTTAACTGGGCTATCTGAAAATTGCTAGAAAAATGAGGCAGCAAGGAGGTAAGGGGAAGAAACAGTTAAAAAAACCAGCCTGGGCTTTACCTGAATGCTACATCACGTAGCAGAAGGATGTTATTCTATCAGTGTTGATGGAGGAAACCTCTTTTGGTGGCTTGCACCCTGTGAGTCTTGTCAAGAAATCACTTTTGCAGGCACCAGCAGAAGCTCTGAACTCCTCCCCAGCAAACACAGCACAAAGAGGAGGCTGGCACTTTGTATTCATCTCTGGGAAAGATCAAGTCCTGACTGTCCACCCCAGCTCATGGAAAGAGGTCAAAGCCACGTTTTCAGTCCAAACCGGTGCAAGGTGTCAGCCCCCGCTCTGCCAGCTCACATCCACATAGTTTTATCTTTCCATCCTGTGAGTGCATGCTCTTGCTTTGCCTTCACTAGCCTTGACGAGCTGAAGGGAAGCTTGTGCCTCTTCTCATTTGTCAGAAAAGCAGAGTCTGCCAGAGTCCCAGGTGGGAAGAGAGGTCCCTCACATTGCTACCGAGTGAATAAGACACCTCCTCTGTGAGCCTGACTTAGCTGACACTTATTTGGGACTTAAAGCACAGCTCTGCCTTAGCTTTTTTTCAAAGTCCCTTGGTTAGATTTATTAAGTGATTTTTTTTTTTTTTTTTTTTTTTTTTT
>CM021797.1:80326348-80423482 GCA_011076525.1 Nettapus auritus
CTCTCCTCTCCTCTCCTCTCCTCTCCTCTCCTCTCCTCTTTCTCATTTCTGAGCCTTACCAATCTTAGCTGAAATATTCTCCAGCTTTTTTTTTTTCCATGCCATTATCTGGACAACTAGTTTGTGTTAAAAACACAAGTCAGTAATTGGCCACTTCACAGCAGCAACTCAAAATACAGACCACCACCAATTCACTATAAAACCATAAATGAGAAGAAAATAGTTGCCTACATCTGATATTGCAATGCTGTACATTGTGGAAAGCTTCATAGCTGCTGTGACAACTTGCTAATGTCCTGAGAAGACTATACCATCTTTATATGCAAAACAACATATTCTACTATCAACACCTAATGCCATCATCCATGATCTTTAAATTGAATTAAATCAAAAGACAAGGAGGTACAACACACAGAAAAATTAATGCATTTGGAATTTGCAAGTGCAGATTTGAGAAATGACTCTACCAAGCCACAGCAATTGCTCCTTGTAATAAATTGGCAACATCCTTGGCAGACCAATTCCTCTTCCCACCAGATCCCTTAACACCAACTCTTTCATTCGTATATGCCAAATGGGTTTTAACCCTCTCCATGCTTCCGAGTTCAGTAAATCTCTATAAAAGATATCTGCTCTCATCACCTGTGAGAGAAGGGGCTTATCTCTGCAGTTTCCATAGACAACAATTACACATGGAGCAGTAAGAGGGAAAGAAACTGACGACTGAAACTCCAGGGGAGCCTAGGGCATACCTAGGTGGGTGTTAGCAGACACACCTCCTCTGCTCCTCCCTTGTAAGCCATCCCATGCCAGATCAAACAAGGCACAGTGCTGTGGTCCCAGGGCTGGTGGCCTCCTGGGAGGGTACCTTGTAGCATGGAGATAAAGGTGGTAGGCACAGGCCACACAGCTCCAGGTTTGTCTTTGTATCTCTGTATAGAGATGTCTAGCTCCTACTGAAATTAACATGGAAAGGCATCTAAACAGGAGGGCTATGGCTTGCCCTAAAATGTTCTGTAGCTCCACAGCAGAGTAGAAGCAACATGCATGTCTCATGTTGCAAGGCAGCCCCCATGCAGTCAGGGGTTAACCCCCAAAATCAGCCTGATTTATTACCTTGGGATAAGTGAATTTAACTGTCTGTTTTATTTTAAGAGCCTGAGGTCAGCCCTTGGGGAAGAGCAAAATTCAAAAGCAACCCAAACTGTTGCTGTCCTTATCAGAAGCATGTGATTTGCTACCCAGCAGAATTACTCAAGACACCCTGAAAAGAAGGCAGACTCGTGCTGAACACCTCTGTGACTGCATTTAGTGGGTCTCCCTGCTCAGCTGGGGAACTAATGGTGAAGTCCCACAAGGGGTTGGGTACCTTCTAAAAATGCTCAGGATCCTCATGTCCCAGTGGTACTGAGAAGTGATGGGAACACTTCGTGTTCAGCACTTTCAGGACTGATTCATTAAATCATACAAGGCTGATAAAGAGGAGGCATATTTTGAATTAACAAAGCAACTATAGATAAAACCTTCAGGGCCCAAATGCCTTCTCCTATTTAACCTCAAAAAAAAAAAAAAAAAAAAAAAAAAAAAAAAGGTGAATTAAAATGTCACTGCATTTACCAAGTATTGTATCAGCCTATAATGCAAAGAATCAATTAGAGATTCAGAAATTCTTAAATAAACTATGGGCTTTCAGAATTTTCTGCAGTTGGGTTTTCGTGGCAAGCCTTGAACAGTGAAATAGGAAAAGAACTTAAAACTGTAATAAAAGAGGTTATGACACAAATACAATTAAAAAAACCCACCATTTTTGGCACTGAAGCATATGCTCTGCCCCCTGCAGCTAAAAGTCACATACTGAGAGTGTTTGTTCTGTCAAGAATTACTAGTTTCAAGCATGGCTGGTGATTTTGGACAGTAGCACTTCAGAAACCTTCAATCTGGCACTTTTATCACTGCACATTTATTAAAGCATCCCCACCGCCCAAACTCCCAGGAGTTTGGGGATCTGACCTCTGGGAAAAAAAGAAAAAAAAAGAAAAAAAAAAAAAAAAAAAAAAAAAAAAAAAAAGGTTCCTGGGACACGGTTTTGATGGGTTATGTAATTTTTTTTTTTTTTTTTTTTTTTTTTTGTTCTTCAGCCAGATCATTATTCCAAACCATTCCTTGATTCTTCAGAAAAAGTAGTAGATGCAAGAGCGCTTCAGTCCTTTCTTTCCTGGGGACAGACTGGCAATGAAGCCGTCCAGAGCCCACACAATTGCTGCTAAAGGTACCAGTGTTCTCAGCAAAGAATTATTTGCAAGCTGTAAGATCAGAAGCAAACTGATCAGCACAATTTATTTTATTAATTTAATCCATTGCAGTTCACTTGCCTGAAGATGTTCTGGAATTAGCATGAATACAAGGAAGAGTTCACTGTTTACTCTTATGCATTTTACTATGCTGTATGAAGTGTTTGTTTGTTTAGTACAAATAACATTAGCTATAAACGCATCTTTATTTATTTATTTTTCCTGTTTAGTAACTTCACAAAGCCATCCAGATTGCAATCTGTTTGCTATGTGTATGTATTAAATGAATTTGTAAATGGATTGTTCATAAATGTTTTACTAAGGCTTATTTGTTATTCCCAGTATGCAATTGCCACTCCAAGCAGTCATATATTTGTTTTACTCCCTGACTGCGTATGTTTTGGACATCAAAACCAATAACACAGGGTAGTATCCTCCTGGTTAACACTTCCTAACAGACCTATTTTTGCTCTGAGATGTCAAACTGGGGAGGAAGCTGTTATCAATAGCTGTCATTTCTCCCTCCGCATCCTGCCAAAGCCAACAGGTAATTTTATGCAACACACATCAGAAAACAAAGTTCAAAACTCTCATCCAATGTATTGATTTTGCAAACATCCAAAAAAGACTTCTATTTGACATTACTTAAGCAGCTTTGCTTGAATGCTATGTACAGTCTTCAGTATACCTTCAAAAAGACAGGAAGGGTCTTCCAAAATTACGGGAACAGCTTAAAAATGATGGACCTGAGAATCTGTGTGCAATCTGAATTTTCAGTCCTTGATGTTTTATTTATTTTTTTCTGCCTGTTCATACTGTCATAGACAAGCAAGCATGAAAGAGATGTCTCTAGGTCACACACTCCATGCCCTGATCCATGGCAAGATCATCTGCACCTATGTCAATTTCTGGCAAATGTCTGTGCATCTGACCTGCCCTTACACACCTCCAGTATGGGAGGCCTGCAGCCAGTATCCTCCAGCCAAACTGTCAGAAAGTTTCTCTTAAACTCTAACCTAAAATTGTCCTGCTGCAGTTTTATCACTTTTTGTACTATTTACCAAGTGCGCGGAGAACAGACTGTTCCTTTCTTCTTCGCAGCACTTTCACACACTTGATGATTTGCACCATGTTCTTTCTTTCAACCCTCTTTTTTTAGGCAAAGCCTTCTCAGGTCTTTCAACCTTTTTCAGAAGGCCATGTTTTTTAGGCTTCTCATCGTATTTGCTGCTTTCTTTTGGAGTCTCTCCAGTTCCTTCTCCTCTTCCATCAGCTCTGCTGCCCATATGCAGTGTCCTGGCTGAAGCCTCACCTGTTTGGCAAGCTGTAGGCTAAGACCTTTCAGGAAAAGGCTCATCTTTCCTGCAGCAACGTGTCATTGTTGACTTATTCTCTGTCTGCTGCTGGAAAGGGTACTGGTTTATTCTCTGGGGGGAAAGGGAACTATTGCTTGACTCTAGCTCCTGTGATCCACTCTGAAGCCTCTGATAAATTCACCCCTGTACAAGCCACACTTCTCTTCTTCAGCGTCCCACTTCTGCTAGATCTGGATCAAAATCTGTCATCGCTGTGATCCCAGTACTGTGTGACACGCAGTAGGAGCAGTCAGGAGCAGTTGTACTTTCATGTTTCGTGGCAGTTGATAGGAAGAAAGGCTGTCCCTCAAAGAGGGACTGAAGAGCAGCTGCTTCCTATGTCAAGGCAGAGGTAGTGCTGGTGCTGCAGTGCCGCTGGAAGCAGCACTGCCTCCCTTGCCTCTGCGAGTACCCAGCAATGGAGCAAAGTCTTTAATTTCCTTTGTGAGCAATCCAGAAAGTTACCTAACTCATTAAGAGGCAGGCAAACTCTGGTGCCTCTGCCATGCGCTCCAGAAGCTAAGCTAACTACTGAGCAGGGGCCGTAAAGTTTCTTTCTGCTGGAAAAAGACACTGCTCCAGCTCCTGTGCTTTATTGCTTTTCGTTGCCTTGCACTACCCTACACAATTAGCCCAACAGAAAGGGTCCCTGGATAGCAATTGCGGAGCAACGCAGGTACTCACGTGGCAGAAACTTTGCATAAAGCCTCCCTGTAACTGGAACAAGTTGAGGGAATAGGAAGGCACGAGGACAGCTAGTCCTAAATGTGGAGACTGATGGGTTTTGCAGACCTGTCTCAGCAGTCTTTTCCACCCAGCTTTGACAGCTGGACCAGAAGAGAGAATCTGATACCACCTTTTTTTTTTTTTTTTTTTTTTTTTTTTTTTTTGTGTGGAGGAAAAAACATCGAAAAACATCCCATTGCTGCAGAATAATGGCATGCCATTATGCTAGAGATGAAGCTTCCTACCAGCTCAGGAAATGTGAATAATACCATAGTGATATACACAACCAATACTTGATTTTTCTTTTTATTTTTTTCATTTTTATTATAAATAAAAGCAAAGAGCCTGGGATGATTAGAGTATGTCAGAAAAGAGTTGCGTGACACCTATATGGGGAAAATGCACTCTGCATGAAACCTAAGAAAACATTATTTGCAACCAGTAGATGAGGTCAACTTTGTGCCAGCAGAACCACCCTTCATACCTCACCTGCTGGAAATAAAATTGGGGCACAATCAGAATTTATTGCATGATAGATGGTAGATGTTAAAGGGCCACCAGGACATGAGATAACCCCTACAGTTAAACGCTGATATCTGCAAGAAACCGAAACAGGTGACATTCAGCCTCAGTTTCCTTAAGCATATGCCTTTTCTGGAGAAAATCTTGGAGCCTGAGATGAAGACCGAATCCCTAACATGGGGATCTATTTCTTGTCCTTGTTGAGGTCCTGAGGATCTGTCACTGCAGCGTATAGTTAAACGAATCTGCCATGTCTCCAAAACTCAAAAGCTAGCAGTCTGCACTGTCTTGTCCCAACACACTATAACCTTGCCAAATACGTGTACTGTAAACACATATTTAGCTATTGACTGCAAGAAAAGGAAACCAACTCTGACCTTGTACCTAACCACAAGGACCATGTGTCAGTGAGATTTATGTGTGCCCATGTGTTGTGTTATCATTTATTGTTGTTCTTGTGTAAATAGTGTTTTGTTTAGTGTTATTGCCTTGCTAACTCTGGTCCTTATGGCTTTATTAATCTTTCTTAGTTAATAAAATGAGCACCTGAATGAAGCAAGGGCTCATCTATTTTCCCAGCACAACCACACCCCAGCTAATCTATCTGCTGTCACAGCACTCCACCATGAAAGCTGGTGGGAAGCATGTGGGCAGAAGGGCTGTGAAGCTCCTGAGAGCTGCACATCGATCCTGGTTCAGCTCTGCAGCACCAGGCTGCCCCTGCAGCACCCGTACTGATGATCCTGCTCACAACCATAATCCATTATAGGTGGAGACTATCAGAGAAGAGCGTTGGTGAGTAGTGGGACTCAGAGCAAATTAACTCCACTCCTGTGGACTGCAAAGTTCAGAAAGACACAGTCTGTTACCTCCACGCAGAAAGTCTGTAAGAGCAGCAAGTATATAAGAAAGATGAACAGATCAATACTTCCTTACATAAACATCAGGGATCAGCACAGGTCAGGAAAATTTAAAAATCATTGCAAGTCTGTTGGCTTACAAGTCTCCTAGAAGTCTGGAAGTATATGGAGATGCAAATTTCCTGGCAAAATATAGGGAGTGTATGAAGCAAACAACATGGGAAACTAGTATATACGGGCTCTGCAGAGAGTCAGTTTTTGGACCTCAGTTCTTTGATTCTTGGCTAATACCTACATGCAAAATAAGAAAGAAAAGTTCATCCCATTTATCCCACCTAGAGACAGATGTCTCACACAGACATGGAGTATCTGCCAAAAGAGCTTCCAAAACTTTCTGGAAGATGATTGTCATAGAGGAAGAGAACATGTATGATGTAGTACAGACAAACAATTAAAACAAAGTTAATCTGAAATAATCAAAAATTAACAAATCCACCTCCACGTCAGTCCAGCCCATACTAGGTCTCTCCTTCCATACATAGGAGGAATTGAAGGTGAGACAGCAGCATGACAAGGCAATACTGCTTAAGAGTGATAAACTGATGCTCCCTGCTCATAACCCGTTTTTAATTTTTAAGAAAGAAATCAATAAGTGCAGATAAAACACAGACGGCTGTAATCCCTGTGAGTAATCTTGTCACAACATGTGTTACTGTAGTTCTACACTTTTACCTTTGCACTTTGTTGTGTGTAACAGAGCAACATAATTAACCACTGGTAGGTAGTGTTTACGTTAGTTCTCAAAAGGTTAAGAAGCTGATTATAGCTAAAATCAGCTTTGCCTGGGGCTTCAGTGGCTCTGTGTAATCAAATTAGACAAGCAGGGCACAGTGTCACCTAACACAAACCAGTGGCACTTTCTTCTCTGCTTTGACCTTTTTCATTAGATGAGCAAGCCAGGTTTTAGCTTATTCCAAACATTTTGAACAGATTAGTTCCCAGTAAACTCCAAGCGATAAGCCAGGCATTAGTGCACACTGTTTTTGTAGGTGACTCGGTGAGACTGCACTCAGGAGATTATTTGGGGGTAGTGCCAGCTTTGCTTTCCCCTGAAATTAACCATTTGGTTAACATTTTTGTTTTTGGTGGAAACTGTTTTCTGAAGGTGAAGGGCAATTATTTCAAATCCCTAAATACCCTCGATCACTTTCTTTGTCTTGGATGTTTTAATGTTTTGATTCTAGAGATGGAGAGTGGTTTCCCAAATCCAACAGCAAACAGAAAACTTCATAAACACAGTAGATAACGCATTAGCATTTCTGAGAAGCCACAGGTAACGCGCTCAGCAGAGTTACGGCTCAGCCGTGCGACGCAGCTGCTGTACTCTTTGAAGTCAAGCAAGGTGAATGGTATAATGGAGGAGTTTAAGGAGGTTTAATAATGTAGAGAGAAGAGTAAACCAGCCTCACATCAGAAGAGTGCTTTCTGCACAGCTACACCGTAACTGCATTTAAATGCAGACTGCAGTGCCACTAGCTTCCATAATCTCAATATCTTTGAACATAACGGGAACAAAAGATTAACCAGGAAAATAATATACACAGAAAAATAATGGCAAATTTAGATAAAAAAAATCTGCAAGTTAAAAATGCAGCATGCTCTTCTGAATTTTATGCACTAACATAAAAGACAGTGGCCAACTATATTTGTTGAATCTTTACATATTTGTTCCCCAACTTCAACGGCGGCTCTGCCTGTTCAGGTACTGTGGCCAAGTTATGGGGCGTTTACACTGTGAAAACAAGCAGGCATGTGAAACAATGGCTTCTGCAGATGATTTGTGCTTATTCGTTTACAGACAATAAAATCAAAACTTGTTATTTTAATTGATTTAGTCATAAATACAGAGTTACAGAAGTCAAGTCTCTGTACTTGCACAGTCCGATGATTCCTGCTAATCCAGCAGTACTTAACAAATTCACATGTGGTTAGCTTGCCTTGCCATAGCTGTAGATCACATTTCCATGCTGCAATCTGTGCTGAAAAAATCAATATGCCAAGTTTAACATACGGACAGGAAACATGATGTCCTCCTATATTTTCAATGAACTTCAAATGACTGCGCTGTTCCTACTCTACAGCATATTTGAGGGAAAGGCATTCTTGAGGAAGAAGAAAGATCTATCACACAGTGAAATACACAAATTCATGACTCATGGAATCACACCTGGCTCTGTCGTAACAACCTACTTCAAATAATACAGCATTATGATTGCCTCCTCCTGCCTTTACACTTCTAAAGCAGTGGCCGGCCCTTCAGACAGAACACATGCTCGCCATGCCTGTCAGGGTTAGCAGCGAGTCCCTGCTGCCTTGTACAGCTCTGTAACATGGGGAGGAAAGCAATCCTTCCCCCCAAGGCTACCAGAACCCTGCCTCCTTACCCTGCACCTCCCAGAACCCGCGGCCCAAGGCCGGCACCGCATGGCGGCTCCTCCACAGCCCCTGCTGATGCCGCAGGGCCTGGTGGCCGATGGCGCCCTGTAGGCCTGATGGCAGTGGCTGAAGGCTTCTTTGCCAGCAGCAGCAGGATGAAGGGGATGACTCAAAACCCTCGCAAAGACAGCGGGGGCGTTTCCGAAACGCGAGGCTAGGCAGGGAAGCAGCTCTTTCACTGGTAATTTCTCTTCATTGCAATGAGCGGCTGTAAATGGATTAATGGCATTTAGCTCTAGAGAGCATGTCATTGATCTGCACCGAACATATAAACTGTTACATAAAACACACTCAAAGACTCGCTCTTGTTCCTAACTTTCTATTAATATGTCATTTGCAAGACAAATTTTATTCAGAGATTAATGTACCATTTAAAAAACCCTAGGCATAAAACTCCCAATCAGAAAATAACAATGTAACAATTTTAAGTGTTGAATAATATTAATACTGCAATAAATTATGATTTCAGTATATTTTAGCCTTTTTTTATCAGTTCAGAGAATGTAACGTAGTCCCACACTATTACAAATGAGTTCTTTCAGGGACTCCAAAAATATCAAATACCTAAGCTTTTCTTCCACCATCTCCCCTGATAATGCAGGAGAATTGATAATTTTGTGGCAATGAATGGCGATAATTGCCCAATACCTACAGACTGTTTCAGGTGTAGTGTATAGACGTGTGTGAACGTATGCCCCTTTGCAAATCAGAGGACACTGCAGAGCACGGATGAGAGCCAACCTCGAGATATGCAATGCTAGTACTGGCGTCCCAAGGCAGTTCTGCCTGTGCCAAGCCACCAACAGTGCAGACTTTGTCCATCCGTCAAGATTCCTGTACAGGGCTCCCGGTTTGATAGCTAACATCTGGATCTAAATAATGGCCTACACAGCTTGCTCACTTCACTCGGGGGCTTTTATGGGGGGTTGCAACATGGTCAGGAAACTTCCTCCACACAGACGGCTTCATTAGAGCTGGCAAAATGAGAATGAGCATATGCAAATCACTGCTGAGTTTGTACTAGACCTTTAACATCTTAATGCCTCCATTTGCTTTTTTCCCCTGACTTTGACATTGCTTCGTTGTGAACAGCTATATTTAATTTACAAGTTCTCTTTTTTTTTTTTTTTTTTTTTTTTTTTTTTTTCCTCCCCAAAACCAGGAGGCAGGAAGTAGATGGGTGTAACTTGCAGAGGCAGCTGAGATGCGCTGCTGGCAGGGTGAAGTGGTAGGTTTTAGTAATAGCTGGAAGCCGTAAGAGGTTCTGAGCTTTGAAGTCAGTGCAGCTTTGATGTACTGCTCCCATAGTTAATCGCAAGATAGTCTTGAAAGAAAAAGATTTCCCAAATACCATCCAAGTGTCATTGCTTGTGAAATCCTTGAATGATTTTTTTTTTCCTAGTGAACTTTAAATCTAACATTGGGATGCTCTCACTACTTCTCAGTCACTCTTAAAGTATATTAATCAGTTAAAAAGATGATTAAATACATGCTCAGTCTGGTCCAGGTGAGTAGCTGGCTGCATGCTGCTTTGCCAATGAACTTTGAGTATTTTCTTCGCTGCAGCCATCGTGCTCAGACACAGCGAGGAACCGCAGAGCAGGATGGTGGCACTGGAGGAGGTGGACAGCAGCCTCCAGGGGTTTGTGGACGAACATTTACTGATTTTTCCCATGATATAAATTGTCACAGAGTTGGACACAAGCAATGAGAGCATTCATTTTTATTGGAAATACAAACAAAACTATCCCTAGCCAATTAGGTTTAAAAAAAAATCAACTCATAAAAGCATCTTTTGAATATTTAGCATCTTTTGAAAATAGTTGCATGATATCCAATTTATTTTAATAACTAGATTTTAATCCTGATCCTACTCTACATGTCAAATGTCATCTACCAACTACATGCCAAAGTGCAGCAAAACAACCATTTCCAATGAGTCCAAAACTATCAGGGCAAGAACATCAAAGGTTTAAACCACAATCCCCATCCTACAACGAAAAGCTCTTTACCTGTGCACATTTATATCTGAACAGAAAGGGGAGACACCATTCACAAACACCCATGTCTGTCCAAATGGACAGAAATAAAGAAAATGGCATGTGACTGGTAAATTATGGGAGAGCAACACGTCAAGGTTAGAGGTCAGTGAAGATTTCAACAAATCTCAGAAGATATGGCAACAGATTAAGCAAGGGGATAGACTGCCCTCCAACCCTAACCTGTTAAGACCTTTGAAGTCTTGTGGTGACCTCTATTCTGCTCTTTCATATTAGTTGTTAGTTACACTAATTACAGCCTAATAGTGCACTGGAGCCAGGCACTTTTTGCAGAGCCATCCGTAGGAGGGCTATGTGTGGAACAGTGACCTCCAGCCGAACAGAGCTGTGCATGTCACAGGCACTTGCCCCTTTCAAACAGTGGGCTGCATCGCCTGTCGCAGGTAACAAACTTTAAGATGTTAGTAACTTCAACATTTTTTGCACGTTCAAGAAGCAGACAAAACATTTTGCAAGAGAAATTGTAAGCTAAATAAAAGCCTAGCCCCAAACTTGGGTTAGTCTAAGTGGGGTCTGACAAAAGTGCTGAAACAGATTTAATTCTAAGAACAGTTGTAATGTGTGCTGGCATAATGATTACCAAAATAAGGATGTAAAGTGCAACCCCTCATAAATACTGCATATTCAGCACTGAAATCAAAAAAGTAACTTAGTGTTGCTGCCAGTAAGCTTGAGAGAGGGAGTGTGGGATTAGATGTGGAGTCTATTTGCATTGATTTTGCATCAATATCCATATTAATGCTAACACAATATTGTATCATATCTGGGGACAGCATTCAGCTCAGAGTCTCTCTGGCAGCTGGAATATCACTTGTAAAGCTTCAGTAAATCATTTAGTAGCATTAAACAAAGTCAGGCACTAAATCAGAAGAAAAGTTCAGAAAAAAAGATGTAGTGCATAAAAATCATACCAGAATTAACAAAATGTATAACAAAAGAGCCTGTGTGTGGAAAGAATAGCTATTCAAAATCAATTTCTATTTCCTCATTTATACGAGGAATATTTTTTACATGGTAGATAAAAGCTTTGCATGATGACAAATCAATCCACCTGCAATTGCTGGGAACTCTGTTACCAAGATAACATAATTTGTCTGCGGGTGCAAACTCTCAGCTGTGAATACACCTTTAAAGAGATACAAATAAAAAGGTAGTTTTAATGAAGACATAAATGAGGAGAAACTAGGACTTCCTTGCATCAGCTAGTAGCAGAGCGCTCAGAAAGCAAAATGAAAGTCTGACAGGAAGTGATATAAATGCTCAAATATGATTTAATCTGGATTTTTGAACATTTAATAAAACATAAGCTTTAAGATCAGCATGCAGAATAATAGAAAAGATCCTCACTTCTTTACTGAGCCCTGAGCTATCCTGGAACAAAGATACAAGGATATAGGAGATATAGGGACTGATCTTCCTAAGCTCGCATACGTGCACCTCAGAATTACTAAAGCACAATTTGCAGCTGATCTCTCTGCTTAGAGCATGCTCTTGCTGGGTTGGCTCAAAAAGAGCAACCCACGGCATCCAGCTGGTGGGAAATCACACTGCAATTTGGCACTATCTCCTCTGGGCTCTCCTCCACATGGTTCATGGTTTCTCTTCACTTTGTCCTTGCCCAAAGGGAAGTAAGTATGAAAACCAGTGTCTTGCACAGTTCTTCTGTCTGTCCCTGACTCCTTTAGAGCCATCAACAAAAAATAAAGCAGTGCAGCTCTTCTCAACAAACCTCTTTCTTTGCCTTCTCTGCACAGTCAGACCCATGGACTGCAGCAGCATGAGGTAAGAGCTGAGGCTGTGCCAGAGTTGGCTGTAAGATGCTAGATCTTGTTAGATCACTGCTAGATCAAGCAAAGATCTGCCTCTCCAGCCATAAGGCTCTTCCATTCCCAGATTTACCTTCTCAGAAAGGACAATGCATTTACAAGGCACAGGTAAAAGTAATTGGTTTGCATGGACTCGCTAATTGAAGTGACCAAATTTATCAGCTGACAGACTATATAGTGCTTTTTCAGCTCCCAGGCTCCTGAAGTTTGAACCCTGTCCTCTGCACACTAACGTAGATCTTTGTGGAACACTTATGTTTTCCTGGAGGACAGGAGATGTGTGCTTTGAGGCTGACAGAGAGAATTACAACAGACAAAGCATAACGCAAATGGTTAATAAATTTCATCCAAAGCTATTACAGGAAGGAAAAAATACACTTGAATATTTGTTTTTAATTCACACTCAGCATTTGGTTATAGTAGTGGTCTCCAGAGACAAAAGGATGGATGTCAGACCCACCAAAACCACCTGCAATCTTTCTCCTTTGGTTTTAATGGCAGCTGAGTCAGGTCCCTAGCAGTCAAAAGAAATTCATAAGATTCATAAGATATGCTGAATTTGTAAGCTGTACCTAATAGAAGAGTCTAAGTTCTGCAGTCAGTAGCAGGAAACTGTCAAAATCATAAATGTCTGGAGCACTCTTGAAATAAAACAAGTTGTACCTTGCAGCTCTTACATGCATTAGTGCGACTCCGGCACAGTACTGCTTTAGGAAATCTTCCACTGTTATCCTATCTATGCTTGATATTATGGAGAAACACTGAAAAGGGAATAAAAAACATTTCACTAAATGGACCAAGCTGCATAAGAGGATGTCTACAACTCCATCCCCATATACCTCAAATGACAAATATTTTAATCTAACAAAGAGTAACAGTGAGTCCTTGAAGTTCATTTATCCTAGCATTGCAAAGTGACACCAGTTCTTAGGGAACAAGTGTTTTGAGTTTAGTACACATTCCCCATATGTGTGGCTGTATCAGGAAGACACACACATCAGATGGACCAGCCACAGTGCTGGCACCTTCTGGCAGGGCTGGGCTGCTCCGTCTTCTGCCCAGCATGAGCATTCAAACACCACTGAAGCACCTCTGAGTTCAACACTCTATTCAATATATTGTTTAAACTCCGACATAAAGGCACTGACCATTTGGAGACAAAGAAGGATGCAGATACACATGCAGATACAAAAATAATTTGTTCTGCCTAGCAAAGCTAAGGCCTGCCCTCATCAGATGTGGAAGCTCTCAGCGGGACTCAAACAGTTCCTCATGCAAATATCTAAGGGTGAAAAAAATCGTATCTCAGATTGCAAACATATGTGGATTTTATTTACATGTAATGAAATCTATATATGTGCATGTAATGGTTTATAACATATCATTTCAAATGATGTTAACATAAAAATATCAGATAAAGTAGTAAGAATTTTTATATACAACATCTCATTTGCACAGAGATTAAACTAACAGAAAGAAGTGTATTTTCCTGCCCTTTAGTGATGGGCACTTACTAGCATTTGTTCAGAAGTACACGATGTTTGCCTTCAAACTGACTACTGTACTCACAGCAGCAATAATGAAAATCTGAAATGTCTTGCTCTATTAAATGTGTGGATTATTTCTCTATCGAGGTGTTGTAGGTATTTCTTGTAAACTTACCTAAAAAAAAAAAAGGATTAATGTGGGAAAAAAAACTCACTCCCTTTTTAATAGAAAAATTGGGATATAATTAAAAAAATCGTATTAAGCAAATTTGGCTCACCAGAATAAAGTATTTCCTAGAAAAAATACATATTTTTAATACATAAACAATTGTCACACACAGCAAGGTTTTTATGTCATAACATAAGAATGTAATGTCTGCTTCAGTTAGCCTTGTACTTAAAACTACTTGTGCAAACAATCAACATCTGAACATTAGTTATAAGCAGTTGTTTGCTTTTGCTTTTAATAAATAGATAACAATCACAATGCATTTAAAGCAAGTCACTTAACTGTCCCTGTGCATTAACATGATAAGATTTGTTGCTGGCACTGGTTAGCAAAAAATGACAACTCCTCCCGAAAGAAAATTGGGCCTTTCAAACATAGGCATGTTCCTTGATAGGAGAAAGTTTAAAGTGCAAATATACTGTGAAAAGGGCCTCTAAAAATGGCATCGCAGAGCTCCATGTTTCTCATCTTTTGGTTATTTCACAGGTTGGGAAACTAATCTTCTCAGCTGAGAGATAGTTGGAGCAGCCAGAAAACTGTTAAATTAGCAATTTGAGGGCAGGGTGCTAAGAAGGCAAATATGATACAAATTTAACCTCCATGTGTTGCAAATAAATTTAATTTATGTAGCAAAGAAAAAGAAAGAGAATGTTAAAATCAATTCTATGCCACTGCTAGGAGTTTCTCCAATTCTTGTTTGTTGTCCAATCACAGCAATGAGCAGGAATTTGTTATAATTGGCATTACTGACAGCTGTTAAGATAATTTGTATGCCTGAAATATTAAAATGTCTGTTTATTACCTATTTATAGTGATCCAAGTGAATAAAAGTGGTGAGGATGTGGCACCCTGTTCTAAAAGCCCCATTACTTATTCCAACAACAACAATAAACCTGAATGTGAATCTTCAATGGATGTATGTCAGTGTGCCAAAAATGCCCAAGAGGAGATGATGGTAGGGAGGTTTGTGGCCTTAGCAAACCAGAGAACAGAATAAGTTTCTTCTCAAGCAAGCAACTGCAGTGCATGGAAACTCTATTTACCCTGGAATACATCAGTTTGGTAAGTAAATACTGTTGGTTTCTTCTGGCCGGTTCTACGTCAAAATTAAGAGTTCCTAAAATAGGGAATGGTAATTTTCCAACACCAAAAGGTATAATGCTTTCCATGAATTTACCATTTTGGACAGTGTTGTGACGGATAAAAATGAATGAAATCACTGGGCTGGAACTGGGTTGCCTGGGGCCAGTGAACCTGACCTGATTACATTCAGTCTGACTGAACAGAGAAGTCACAGCCAGCAACACGCAAGCTTGGTGCTTCACATGGCTATTTTCCTCAAGGTAGGAAAAATACTGGCAGATTTATTCAAGATGATATATTTCAACATAAAAGAATGACTGATATCTCAAAAAAAGTTTGTTGCGTGACAAAGACAAAACAAAACCAAAAAACCCGCAGAGCTTTAGTCCTTCTGGTTCAGTGAAAAAGTGAAGTCAATCGTTAGGTATAGAAAAAAGGTGGTAATAGCTTGTTGTCAGTATGAAAAGATGATAAGGAAAGCTAAAGTTATCAAAGCAAAAACAATCTATGACTGGCAAACAGCACAATGAGGAACTTTTTTTTTTTTTTTTTTTTTTTTTTTTTTTTTATATATATATATACAAGCAGCAAATGCAATCCATAGCAAACATATGTTGATCTTCAGATGGAGATGGTGAAACTGTAAATAACACAGAAGAAAGTATGAAATTGTTCAATGTATGTTTCTATTATCTATTTGGAAAAAAAAAAAAAAAAAAAAAGGCAGGTGTTTGGTGAAGTTCATTCTATTTCAACTCATCAATATCTTCTCAGGGATAAATATTTCTAACTTGGCAGGCTTGCAGAGTTTGTATTCAAGAGTCATAAAAAGCTAACTAGTTACCGAAGTTCATTTTGAATGAAACTTAAAATATCAGAGAAATTAAAGTAGATAGGAGAAATCTCAATCCAACTTTCAGAAAAGACTATCTGCACAGATAGCTTGACATAAATATCAAGAAAAATAAAGGAGAAATGGATATATGGTTCCATAAACCCCTGCTTTAGATACTGTGGACATGAAGAATCATCCCTCCACTTTTTTATTATGACATTTCACATTTCTCTCTTTCTCTGTTGCTTTTCTTCCCAGCAAATCCACCCTTCTTTAGGGAAAACAACCCCAATTCATTCAAACTTTCATTGCAAACCATCTTCTCTAGACTTCTAATTATTCTCAGTGCTTACCACTCTATCCAACTGTCTGATGTATGCTGGTGGGTAACCGTTGCTTACCCACATGTTCCTGAACTTGTATGTTTGCAACAAGGAAGATAGGGGGATCTAAACCTGGAATTCTGGAAAAGACTTCCCAAGAAGGATGTGGCATCACACAGCACAAAGGAAAGAACCAATTAGATGAGCATCTGCCAGGAAACAATGTAAGTATGTTTGATCTTGCTTTGGGATGGGGGATGAAGATCATCCATGTTAAAAATCCCTTTCAGAACTGTGATATTGGAGACTACTAATGAAGAATTGAGATAAAAGAATGTAATTAATTAAAGACAATGTAACTTACTGGCAAGTAAGTCTCTAACAAATAAACTCAGTTCATCTTTGATGAATTAACATGCTTAGCTGGTAAGGACTTACATGCAAATGAAGTATACTGTTTTTTTTTTTTTTTTTTTTTTTTTTCCAGGCATTTGACTTATTCCTCCAGAATATTCTGAGCAGCTGAACAAATTATGCCAAGTTTCCTATGCATTTTTGGAAAGCCCTTTGTCTTCCTTTTCTTTCCAGTAACTATCTCCTGCTTTTCTCAGGTTTCCCCTTAAAACTGGAAAAAAAAAGAACCTATATCCTGTCATTGTATTGGAGCCACATACCTGCTGTAGTTGCCTGGCTGTGACTGCTTCTTTGCTAGTTGTTTGTTTCCAGGTACAATGTATATCACCTGAGTTACTCTACGTTGTCTTTCAAAGGAGACTTTGGAAAGTCTTCCTTTTATGAGGAAGACACATTTCTGATTTCTTCTTCTATGCTGTCTACTTAATTACAACCAAAACTTAAAATTAGGCAGAAATCGATCACTGCTTCATAAACTCATAAGGGGACAAATGGCACAATTGTAGAATTCCTGTTTACTTGAGAAAGCACGTTAAAAATCAATATAATTCAATATTTCTACAAACTTGCAGACTAAGTAATCTGCAAATGTAGTTGTCAGGGAGAAACCGCTATTGAATAGAGATGTTACTGACGGAGCGTCCTAAGGCTATTCAACAACACAGGAAGTAAATGTAAATTCACTGGTGGTAAAACTTGTGCGAATGTGAAGGTTGGCAGAATGAATATTAACAAGAAGGTCTGCATCCTTTTGGTCCTTTTTCTAAAAAATGTGTATTCATCTGTTTGTTTTCTTTTTTAAAACTACATGCAGTGCTGCTTAACACTACCTCAGAACAAAGATGAAGAGCTGCAGTTACAGAAAGGATACCAAGAGCTGCTGAACAAGCTTCTGCACAGCCTCTCTACAGTCTGGTGATAAAGGGGTCAAACATGACCCTTGGCGGATGAAACAGGAGAAAAGCAGGTAGTGAAGATTTGAAGTCTGTGTATTGCATTAGTGAGATGCAAGTCTGTTTCAAAGAAAGGATGTTGAAAGACTGACGACGCCACAGAAAAATGTATAAAAGCACTTGAAACCTGGAGAAATTAACTCCAGTTAACTGCAGTGAGACTTAAAGAACTCTATGTATTCTGTTTCTCAGAAGAAAATTGAGTGTTGATTTGATTCCAGTATCTAATTCACTTGGCAAAAAAGCAAATGTACTCAATAGCTCTTTAACTTAGTAGAAAAAGGCACAGCAAGAACTAATGGCTGGAATCTGAAACCAGAGAAAATCAAACCAGAAATGAGCCACTCCTGTTAAATGTTTGAAAAATTACAAAAGGAAGCAATGGATTCCCCATCTCTTGAATCCTTCTAGTCAGAGCTGAATCACTTTTGGGAAGACACACTTTGACCAAATGCAAGTTATAGATTTCAGCATAACAACATCTGCTCAAAATATAAAGAGCTGCATATGAGTGGAGAACAAATAATTGAAATGTCCTTCCTGGCCTAAACTACATGCACTTATGAAAAAAGATCAGAAGTGAAAGAGAACATTTCTAAAAATTCTACCAAAATGTGTAAATTTGGATTTGAACAGAAAATGCAAGCTGAAATGTAAATGATCTTCTGTATACTATTGCAATGCAAATAAAAGTGTTGCCACTGAATTTCATATTACGTCCCTCAGGGGTCCAAATACCTCCTTACAGGCTCTGAAGACTGGCGGAATTACAGCTTTTGGGATCACAGTGGTATACCAGATCCCATCTCTATAGATGTTCTGGCTTAATAGAGGTGCTGAGGATAAAACAGAAAATACTTCTCAAAATGACTAACGGCATATGGAAAAAACTTGGAGTGCCAAGACTAATATTCAGCCTCAGTACCGCAAAGTGCTAAACCAAAAGTCACTGAGAACCACGTGAAGAGTTCTGCTCTGGCTGGACTGGAGCCTGTAGATATTCCAGAAGAGATGAAGTGAGCGAGGACAACAGCTGCTTGCCCACCCTGTGGAAGATAGGCTTTCACCACACCACAGTAAGGACCAAGGTGAACCATCTGACATGAGGTTTCCTGCTTGCACTTGGAGCCTGGGAAGGCATTGTGTGCAGAAATGTGGCGACAAGCCACTGCATTACAGAAGCTTTTGCTGCAATCAAAAGACAGTGCTGGTTGAACCAGTGCTAGATTGTTTTTTAATCACAGTTACAATAGTCTCTTTAAAGTGTCGGTCTAAACTGTCACATGAAAATCTGCATTAGAGCTGCATCTGCCTATTCAAAAAGTGAACATGTTCATTACTTCTCGTGCTGCCATCATGCCTGTAAATGCTGATGAGGAGCCATGGCTTAGGCACTCTGGTGACACAGCTGTGCAGAGGTCTGGCTCAGGATTACCTGGGCTGGCTGGCATCTGTTTGGGCAAAGGAGAAGCAGAGCAAGAAGAGCTCAACTCACAAGTCTGCAATTGTGTTGTAGGGTAAGATGTCAGCCAGCACGTAGACAGACATGGATATTCAATAGTATCAGAAGCAATTGTCAGGGCAGTCTAAATATTTTGTAGGAAATATCTGGCTGTAATAATTTACATTATTCTTCATTATCACAATCAAACACTGCCTTGGGGAGTCGAAGGCAAGCATGCATCACTCTAAGTTAACTGTACTCTAAAAAAAAAAAAGCGATGATAAATAGATGTGTCTGAGTACAAGAATAATTATGATTAAACGTTTTCTCTAGTATCAGCACAGCCCCAAATACATTCAAGTATTTTGTAGAGCAGTACATGAAAATGAGTGTGCTAAAAAATAATGGTACTGTTGGTATATCAAACAACTAATTGCTCATGAAGAAGTTATAAAAATTAATTTTAAAATTGAATTCTCCCACTGCCACCACATCTGCTAGTTCAAATCAACACTTTCAAATTCACATTTTCATATCTGCTTTTGAGGCTCTGGAGTTCTGGAACAGAAACTGAAATACCATTCAACAGGTCTTACAGATGTTGTCCTTTCCAAAGCACTGCGAGGCTAAAACTGAAAACACAACATACAAGCTCACATCCATCTAAGTATCACACACGAAACAAAAAGCTGCCTGAAACACCTGAGGCTGAGAAGGAGACTAAGAGCAGAGTTCCTTTGAAGAATCAGGAGCAGGGAAAAAGCTACTTACTTCCACACTAAGAAGACATTATCTGAAGCTGGACTTAGTGCACATGTGCAGCACCTGCCAGAGCTGGTGCTGAGACAGGCTGATGCTTCAAAGTGTCTGTAATAATTTCCAATCCCTGATGTACAGCGGCAGAAATGGGAGTGCAGGACCAGCCCTTCCAGCATGGGAGGATGCTCACAGCAGGCAACAGAGCTACCTTCATGCTGCAGATTCCTGCATTTCTCAGCCTGCGTTATTAAAGTTACAAAAACATTAAAACAAATTGACATGCACATAAATATAGGAGCCTGCCACTTTGACAGAGCACTGTAGTGTTTAATCTTTTAAGTGAAAAGCTTTTATTGGCAGAACTACATGAACATGAAGACATAAAATGTAAAGAGGTTTACAGTAAACACTGATTACTGTAATCTTAATCTCCATGAATGACTAGTGAATGCAAAAATAACATTTTTAGCACAACGGCTAAATTGCCTAATCTGCCTTATTTTGAAATGTGCGTGGTATATGTGTGTGTGTGTATTTCTTAAATTGTTGGACACAGATCACTGGTCACAAAATACTAATAGCAGAAAATAGTCCAGAAAAGTCTTCATCAAATTGATTAAAGAATGAAAAATCAGAAGCATTGGCAGAACAGGCTAAAAAGAGGGGGATGAGATAAGATGTTGTTTCAGTGCTTAATATACTTCATGGTTGCTTCTGCCTTGTTTGTTATGAGCAAGATTCATAAATGTTTAAGGGTGGCAGTTTAGTGGGATGCAAGTAAGGCTGGGGATAAAAAAGCAGAGAAAAGCACACTGTGGTTGTCCTCACTGTGGCTGTCATGAACCTCACCCACGTAAGTCCCCTAGCACAGACCCTGCAGTGCTGCAGAGCAGGAGGTCCTCCTGCCTGAACCCCAGGGTCTGCTCGGCACAGGGTGCCGCTGTGGCTGCTAGGGCCTTTCTGCAGAAACACTGAACTTCCACAACAGCAGGCAAAAGCCACCTATTAGACAAAGCTTCTGCAGCTCTGCAGCCAAGGGGATGATTCTTGGCTTCGCTGCTATCGACACCAGGTTTGCCACAAGGCTTTATCTGACAGCTAGGCTGCAGGTCTGTGCTTCCACAGGACGGCTCGCTGTGCAAGTCATGCGTTCAGTTTCTTGGATCAGTGCTTTTAAGCAGATCTAACAGTCCAGAATAACTTTACTTAAATTTACTGTAGCCCCATGGAAGGATTATTGATGCTATTCTATTACTTAGCACAAAGCAGAAGTCTCCAGGGGACTGTTTAGTAGCATATTCTTGTCTGGATATTAAATCAAGCTATGCCAAGGACTCAAAAACAGCAGGTAACAAGCTTTTCCCTGTTTTTCAGTGAGCTCTGCAGAATCTCATCTTTTATTTGTTTTGAACTGCGAGTCTCTTATGCACATATAGAAAAATCTCCAATCTCCCCTCCCTGTCAAAGTACATAGGACGTGTTTAACACACGCAGGAATGCTTCTGGCTGTGGTTATGCTGTGAGGCTCAGCAGATGACATCCCTGCTCTGTGTTGGGACAAGCTCCATCAAAACAACTACGTGATCTCCTTGGTGGGACAGGTGAGTTTATATGCCACAAATCTGAAACAGCAGCTATGGGTCTGCTCAGTTTGCTGAGACTGAGTTCATATTCTGGTACTATGGCAGGTATAGGGCAAGTAAATATAATAATATCAACAAAAATACCAGTAATAACTCCACAACATTATGTGCATTTTAATTATTATCATCATGGCTCCTTTATTAACATGCAGTGGATCTTATGGAAGGCTGGACATATTCTACATTACCCTTCTTGAGAAGGGGATTAAGCCACACGACCTTCAGAGGTCCCTTCCAACCCCAACCATTCCATCATTCTCGTAAGCCACTTTTTTTTTTTTTTCCCTTCTATTTATTGATCTGTAAAGGAAGCCAAACACCTGCTGCAGCCTGTTAGAAATAATACTAATGATTTTTTTTTTTTTTTCTGAATTCAAAGTAAAAAAGGTTGTGCTTGTCTCACCTAAGTGAAATTAAAGGTTTTATACAACGTACAATTCAAGCTTTATGTTTTGATACCAGTAAATATTATCTGAGGACTCTCTCAAAATACTATTCCGTAGTTTACAGTTGGTCACCAGCACCACCAGCAAGGGTCACAACTGTTCCCCAAAATTATTATTATTTTTTTTCTTTTTCCTGTAGCCAGCCTGATTTCACTTCATTCAGCTGCATGGATTCAGTCCTGCACTTTTTTTCCTTATTACAGAGGCATATATTCAAGCCTAGGCTCATCCGTGAATAGAGCTTTTCTTGATTACTGTCAACGTTTCATTCCATTGTGTCATCTTGTTTGTCTTTTGATGTTATAATTTCCTTATTTTACAATGTTTTAACTACACTGGCTGCAACTGTTAAAAGAATAACTAGTGATTTGGGGGGTCAACTAGAAAGGCTTTAAAAGCATTTGATTAAGCAATTCATTTTACTAACGTTACAATAACTTCTTTTTATTTGATTATGTAAATGAGTGTTGGTGCATATCCACTTTGGCAAAATACTGCAAAGTTTAATCTCCTAAATAAAAAGCTTTCACTGGTAGAAATGTATCAGCTAAGGATGGCATCCTGTGCAAAGACTTAGGAGCTCCTCATAAGACACCCCAAAATCACAGTATTCAGGAAAACAAAGGCCATGTTTTCATGACAAACTTTCCCATCCCACCTTTCCTGAACTAATGTTCAGAACACTATCTCGAAATGAAAGTAACTTAAATCCTGAATTGCAATAGAAACAGACATGGACCCATAAATTTACTTTCTCCCATCCTCACTTTCAGCAGTTCCTACCCAGCACCTGCTCTGCTAGGACGGCTTCCCAAAGGGCTTGTGAACTTCCTGCTTTGGAAATAGGAGAAATGTTGTAAGGTCTCGGAGACGTAAAGAGAGCTACAACTATGACTAGCATTAATATGATACAACCTGTTGTTAAAACTTCTGTCTCATTTTCTGAATCAAATTACAACTTCATCTCCAACTTCTACGACTCCTACTGCCACTCCATTTTATGTGATGGTTTTTAATGTACAGACTGCTTTTAGAAGCAGCCTTCAGCTCTCTCCACCCTATGTTTTCTTATGTCTTTGGATAGACAGGAAATGGATCTATCTCCCCCGAGACAGAAGAGAGGTCTTCTGGTTTTACTTCATTAGGAAGGCGGATAAGGGCTGAGGAGGAAGACGACCTCAAGTCTAACAGAGGTCCTTAATGAGGGCTGAAAGTGAATAGGGTGGGAGATTGATACTTTTATATATACACCAAATAGCACAACTGGGTTACATGGGAGTTTTTAGAAGATTATCCCTTCAACGTGATAACAACCTGCCACAGAAAGACCTTATGCTATGACACCAGCATGTAACAAAATGCTTGAAATATGGAGAAAAGACCATAAAGACCCCACAGTACTCCACCTCTAGCCACAAAGAAACAGAATGGATTTATTAAAGATTGCTCTCTCTGTTCTCTCTGTTGCTCTGTTGTTCTCACGCCCACACTGTTTAATTATTAAAGTGTATTAATTCCTCTTTGTAAGTGAATAAGACATGAATGAATTATGGCAAATATTTTAATTACTTAATAATATTCTAATCAAAAGCTTGAACAACTCTATCTGGAAATACGAGTTTTTTTTCCAGTTTGATGGCCATTTATTTCTCTCTGGTGATTTGTAAGGAAAATACAAGCAAGTAAATGTGATGTAATATGAAGTATACACTGCTCACAAAAAAATCGGGGCCTGTAAATCCCAATATGCTGGCTGGCTGAATATCAGACCCTTTATGAAGAAGTTGGCTCATGAGATACACCCAAGAGACTTGGGTATTCCTGAACTTACTTCTCAGTGCAAACACAAATAATGAAGAGTGTTTCAAGTAGAAAAGATAACTGAATCTTCCTTCTGCTGTAGATTTATTTAAAAAAAAAAAAAAATCTGTCATTGCTGTGACTGTTCTGACTGTTATTCATTTAAATACCAAGGGCAATGCTGCCAGTATTTGAGTGTGGGCTATTTCAGTACTGCAATTCTCAGGAAATCACTGAAATAAAATCACATTAGATACTAATGCTCCTAAATCTAGTAGCATTTCATAAAATTATTACAGATTGCCCTAATGCAGGCTTTCACCATTGCTCATATAAACACACTGTAGGAATTATTCAGTTGTTTCTCTGTAGATGTCTTAGAGTTGTCCATATATAGAAAGAAACATAAAGCTATACTATTTAAAACTGTCCTTTTAAGAACCAAGCTGGAAATAGTAATCTTCCATTTAAATCTTTGTTCAAAATCTCTTATGAAAACATCGAAAACGTCAGTGATCTTAATCTAGTAGCACTGTTTGCATGCATGAAGAAATACAAATATCCAACTTACTCTTTTACAATTTTTACTTGCTAAAAGGCTACCTCATTCAAATTAATTCTTCTGCCGGCAACTTCAGTGTATCTTAACTTCACTGAGTGTAAACATTATGCCCACTATGACCCTTCCTCAATAGAAATGTAAAATTAAGACTTATTCATACCCTTATTGAAGTGTCAGTCAGTTTTTAAATAACATTTAGGATTTCTTTTATACAATACCCTTTACGTGATTTACATAGGATGAATAAAAAGGAAGAGAGGAGAAGCTCAAATGGTCGATTTTTAGTATTGGCAAGTGCACTATAAACACTGACTAGTTGCTTTCCAAGCACTCATTTACCTGACTAAAGTGACCTCTATAACATGCTGCCTTCCACAACAGCTACACACATGTCAAAGATTGAAAGTTAATTCTGTTTTGAGGAATTCTGCTACTGAACAATATTTTTCTTTTAAATTGCAGTAGTCTTCTATAAAGGAGTAAAAAGTTGGTAAATGAATGTTGAATCTGTGAAAATTTTAGTAATATTTAATTTCCCTAAGCACTAAAGAGCATTGTCAGTGTTATTGCACTGCGTCTGTACAGAGCTGATGATCTGCATGGTTAGATCTCAGCCCACAGTAAAAATGTGATTACAGGTCTCTGGTTGTTGTGAGTTCTCAAAGTACGGCTAAATTTTTTAAGCCTTCAAAGTAACCTGCAGTAAACTAAATTTCATTTGCAATGTGAAGTCTCATTAACAACCTCACATATCTAGACAGATACGGATCTCTAACTTGTCAAATGAACAAGTGTGTCTCACAGAGCAAGGTCAAAGAGTGCTACAGCTTTTAAATTAATATTGTATAAGCAGTGTGTTCTTTTGAACCTGATTTTGAATTCTACAGAAATACCTTACCTATGGCTTTTAAGAACTCTGATAATCAAACACGAGCAATCAGATCAAACATGCTCAGTAACAGCTTTATGTATTTCAGATTACTTTTCTATGTAGATTTGAGATTTTCCTGTTACACTGACAATTACACCCACATTCTGGAATTATTACACATTAACAAAAGTCTCTGTGTATTATTTCATGTGCTTCTTATGATTTATGATTCATTAATAAGAAAGTATAGCTGAATACTTCCCAAACAAGAGAAATCTCACATTGTCTTGGACACTGTAAATCATTTGCTATACAAACTAGAGTTCCATTGATCAGGACTCAGGGAAGTGTTCTGCTTCACTTATGTGCACCTTTCATTAATTCTTCTTGCCTATATAAAGTTAGATGTTTATTCAAGGGCATATAATAAATTTCCTGGTTTTCATCATCACTATTATTTTTTGTAAGCTTCTATCTCTAAGTCATTTATTAATTAAACCAAAAGAGAAAAGAAGACTAGAAAAATATATGGAGACAGAAGAATGAAAATCCTACAAAAGACAAAAAATTAAGTGGACTGTATAAAGGAGCAGTATTCAGTCAGCCATCTGCTTCCAACCATATCTTGCTGTTGAAGGGTTAAAATACACTCAAAACCAAATGTATTTTTAAATGACCAAACCACCCCTAGGCACAAACAGGTACATCCACCACCTGCACACAAAGTGACCTACCTGCGGAGACCCGGGGGCAGTCGGGCAGCATTGACTCCACGGCCGTGTCCAGTGGTTCGGAGCTGGACACCCAGTTACAACAGTTCTGCATGAGAAGACAGGCAATTGTCTGCTAAGCCAAAAACTCAGAGCAAAGATAAACACAGGCTTTGTAAGTAAGGGTATCACTTCAAAATGCTCTAATTTACACAGCGGTCCCAACAGGGACAGGAAGGTAAACTACACTAGCTTGGTCATGCCAAGTGATGTTTAAATATTAAGTTCATCCTAAATAGGTAAAAAAAACAAAACGTAAAAAGGGTAAGATCAGAAGGATATTCGTAATACGCTTAAATAGTATGTCTTTAAGCACTACTTTGAGTGCTCGTGGCCTTCAGTAGGTGCTTGGACCAACTGCAGTCTGAACTACCCACTACACATTTTAAGCCATTTTTATCTTTAATTGTTAAATAGGTATTTATATAAAAACTGAACTGCTGGCTTCAGAAGTTGCAAGAAGTCAGAATTTTAAGGGTATTTTGATGGGAGTATGCTATGGAGAGAAGGCTGTGAAATTCCAAACCAAGAGATTAGAGTTAAGCAGAAGCCATTAAGACAGCAGATTAATATACAAATAGCTGGAAATATATAACTGCAATGAATTGGCATGAACGTTTAAAAATGTAAATACTGGTCTTTGGGGGATTATGTTCAGGAAACATTTACATTTACTTTCACTCTTGGACCTCTGAGTGTGATGAATTTACCAGTAAGTTTTAAATTTTTTTTAATCCAAATGATATTTATTCAGGGGAGTCTATGAATTAACGTATTAAATAATACACCTCTAATAAAATATGCTGAAACTACACTAAATACATTGAACTGTAGCTTCAATTGTAAAGGAAGTACATGTTTAATAGGATGTCCTGCCAAACTACAATGATCTACATGGATTCCTTATTACAAATCTGAGTTCTGCCTTTCTCAAAAGTGATTAACTTCATTAAAGAAAAAAAAAAAAAAAATTGGGGGGGAAAGAGCCAATGAATTTTCAGATTTCTAAAAAATCATCCCATCAATCACGATTGTAAAAATGGACGATTGCTATTCTGGTAAACAAGCATGTATTGTGTATTTGTAGATGCTTGCTGCCCTAGTTGTGCACCATGGAGTCCGTCCTCACTGTGGAAAGATCCTTGACTGGTAGATCAAGTGTCTTATTGTATTTCCTTAATTCATTCTGTCTGGAAGAAGATGTCAGCTGTGTTGCAGTGAGGAGAGAATTTCAAAGGCTTCAGTCCCCACCAATAAAGGCCGAGGAATGGCTTTTGAATAGATTTGTCAAGGCAACCCTACTGTTCTGGGACCAGGGAGAGCAGGAACAACATAAAGGAAGGGTTGCTGTATGAGATTAGAAAGTGAAGTTCACAAAGCATGGCAGATTTTTGTAAGAAACAGTAGATCAATGAAACTATTGAACTCGGTGGACAAAAAAAAAATAAAAATAAAAACAAACACACTATCCAGTAATGTAACTTTTTAGGAAAAAATGGTTAAAATGGAATATTTCACAAAGGCTTCAAGGTTTAAAGTAGTAAAGTATTATACATTTTACAATTTGCATATATAATTTTAATTAACAGCTGAATGTGAAATTGCAAATGTAAGATGGTAGAAATTATAAAAGAAGTAGAATTTTTATGAAGTATTACATTCATTTGAAATAAGTAAAATTAATATTAACTACTGATAGAACACTACATCAGAGAGCTGGAGATAATACAGAAGATTAGCACACAATTAACTAGCTTTTATATACAATGTGACACTTGCCTGTAAGAAATAAGTATTCTCGAAAGCAGTGTCAAGATATGTAAATGGATGATTTGTTTTATCATTCATCACAGCTCCTAATAAATTCAAAAATCATGACTTCTATAGGTACTAAAAATAGGCTACCAATGATACAGGAGAGATAGCTCCAATGAAGAATTACTTTTTTAACAATTCATTCTTTCAATGACAGCAATTAGCCCTACAGACAGGCAGCGATTAGGTGTATATTTTAATTATTATTCATTTTACCAGTAGCCTTAAACCTGATTAAAGTAAGAGATATCCAGGTGATATGCAAGTCTTAATACCACTCAGCCACACTTCACATATGTAAAATTCTTCTTTCTTATAGGAGATTTTCAATGCTAATGTAAGTTATGACACTCCATCCACTTTTTAGGCCATTAATCATTTAACTTATTCTTTAAGATCTGCTTTCTGCAAATGAAATTAAAGGTAATGCACTTGTCTTATTCAGACTAAATGCATAAAGAAAAATGGAGTTGTCAGATTCAAATTACAGGATTTAAAATTTCAGTTTTACTACGTAACATATATTTTAAGGTTTTGATTTCCCATAAAGAAAATGGCGATTTTTCTGACAGAGCCTGTAGGGGTTACCATTCTTTACATTTTTAACATTTAAGTCAGAGCTGTCAGACTGCTTCCCAGGTGATTCTCTATTCCCATCAGTCATGGCCTATAAAACGGTAAGGTTAAGTCAGGAATAGGCAGTCTGCACACAATGTTTCACTAAAACCACAGGAAAAAGTCAAGTTGAACAAAAAGTTCAGGATAAAGTAGTTTATATTTGCCACACACACCTATCATTTTAGCACTCTGAAAAGAGAACGTAGAAAACACATATATGAGTTTGACTTTACAAGGAATAGATTCATAAATTTAGTCTCACTTTAACAGCAACAACAAAAAAAAATTAAATCTTACCAAGCCCATACTTAAGTATGAAAATTAATAATGAATGCATGGTGTCATCTTTCCCTCACGGGTGGAAAACTGTGACTGCTGGCCATAAATCATCATCGGATCATCACCAACTAGCCATTCCTTTTATACAGTAGTAAACACTCTGACTTTCATCAGAAAATCTCAGAGCACTTCAGAAATAATCATATCTCATAAAAGCAAGTGTTTTTCACCAGCTGTACAAATCAGCAAGCCGAGTCAGGAAGAGCTTCAAGGGGCTTTTCCATTATCACCATAGCAGGCCATGAGAAGAACTCCGGCACTCTCAGTGACTTTGCTTCAGTTACCAGTCAACACTTGGTCTACAACCGTGTATGTTTTTATATTGCACGCTGAAGGCGATTCTTACTGTTTTGACTGCTAACTTTGAAGCTCAGCAATGGCTTTAAGCCCAGATATTTTAGGGGCTGGTATGGGGACACAATTCCTATAATTGTATAACTTGCTCTCTTTCTCACCCTTAAAAAATGAGCAGATAGAGAAATGTTTATAGAACCATATGCAGGCATATACACCCCAACTCTTAAAAAAAAAAAAAAAAAAAAGAAAAAGAAACTGGCCTCACCTCTCGCATCCACTCTCGAATGGTTTTGCCAGCTTCTTGATGCCACACATTGTGAACAGAGTCTGTTAACGCCACAGCAGTTACCTTATTCTTTACTTCTGCCTCTCGTTGAATCATCTGTTAAAAAATATTGGCTTTAAGTTCTTTATTTCTATAGAGCAATGTCTGCTTAGTCACAGATAATGATCTTAAATTAAAAAAAGAGTAATGCAAGTTCAATACTTGACTTCACTTGTTTTAAAGTTTATACAAATCCTAACAGCTCTAGAAACACAGAAAGACATAATATTTTTGATAAAAGAAATAATACTAACTTTTAACTGACTGAACTATTCAGTCCTATTATTTTCCATGTGGCTTGACAATTCTAGGATTAAAGGTATCATAGTGAAAAAATGGAAGATTCCCTGAGGACACCTTTTACAAGCTTCTTCAAGTTCCTATTTCTGTGCTTCAGGGAAGCTGGTACCCATGGTTCACTGTAAGCTACTCATGACTATTATCTACTAATTTTCAGTAGATTGCTGTAGTTTTTCTGATGTACAATCTTACTTTGACTTGTATGGTTTTTTTCTTTTTCCATCCAATTTAGCTGCCTTGCACTCCCACCATGGTCCCAAAATTCTTTGTGGTCTCTCTTATACATATGCTTACCCAGCTATCACCAGAGCTTCTCAACATTTTTAGGTTATTAAAGAGTCTCTGTTGTTGGAAACGACAGTACGCCTAAATATTATTAGTACTAAAACCAATTAAATGATTGCTGCAAATAACACGAATGAACTGACAAAGATGCTGTGGAATTCAGTGCTGCTCTGCAAGATAAAAGGGACTGAAAAAGAATAGTTTGATATCAAAGAAAGACAAAAAGGTTTTAATCTCCTGACACAAGTGACCCTAATTTGTAAGACTGGATCAAAGAAAGTATAATGAATTATACTTTTAAAACCAGCGTTTTGCAAATAGTGTCTTTATCACTGTGTATGCCACACTAAAGTTAATGTTTTTTTTCAGCTCTCTTTTGTATAAATGGCAATACATACAACATTTCTAAAGCCAGACATTCTTTGTTCATGTTCTAGTAACTGCTTATCAGCATACAGGCTGCATCTCCAAAAACACCTCTCTAAAACAGACTTCTACAAAGCAGATATGAATGATTTTTTTTTTTTTTTTTTTTTTTTTTTTTTTCATCAGAAACTCAAAAATAATCACCTCAATCAGATTTTTGATGTAAAAGTTGCATTTATCATTAACCTGTATAAACTATTTCCTGGTATCTTCCAAATACCATAAATGTAAACCTTTTTGACCAAATATTCTTACTTACAGTTTCACATAACTGCTGTATGACATTCTGAATGTCTTGCCCTTTTTAAAAAATGTATATACCTTATATATATTTTAAAATCAGTGTCAGCAAATTAATATTCTAAATGAAAAATATTCACCATTATTGGACAGATAACATAAATGCAGAGCTTCCCCTTCCAAAGAAAATCAGGTGTTCATCTTCCTCAGTAGCCTGACTAGACTATCGTACTGTCAATATTACGTGATTCAGGAATTCAGCTAAGCTGAAGAAATTTGGGGCAAATGCATATGAAGATGCTTACAAGAGTGATCCTCCTTCATGCGAAGATTTTCCACACATAGAGTTTTTCACATTTAATACTGTCCCGGTTTCAGTTAGGACAGAGTTAATTTTCCTCCTAGTAGCTGGTAGAGTGCTGTGTTTTGAATTAGGATGAGAAGAGTGCTGATAACATGCCGATGTTTTGGTTGTTGCAGAGCAGTGCTTGTACCAAGCCAAGGACTTTTCAGCTCCTCGCTCTGTCCTGCCAGCGGGCAGGCTGGGGGTGCAGCAAGAGCTGGGAGGGGACAGAGCCAGGACAGCTGACCCAAACTGGCCAAAGGAGTATTCCATACCATCTGACGTCATGCTAAACAATATATAGGGGTGGCTAGCCGGGATGGGGGGGGCTGGCTGCTCGGGGATAGACTGGGCATCAGTCAGTGGCTGGTGAGCAATTGCATTGTGCATCACTTGTTAATAAACTGTCTTTATCTCAGTTCTCACTTCACTTTTCCGTTTCTCTCCCCCATTCCAGAGAGAGAGGAGGGAGGGTGAGCGAACGGCTGTGTGGTGTTTAGGTGTCGGCCAGCTAAAACCACAACAAATATCTACAATATTTGGAGGATAGGCTAACAGATGCATGTGTGGGGGCAAAATCACACATTTTGGACAAGATAGCATCTATTGTAAAAGGCTGGGCTTCATTCAGAGGTAACATGACTGCCATTTTCTGCCAAATATCCGACACCTAGCACGGAATTTCACAGTAAACACGAAGATGTGCACATCCCCTCCACTACAGAGTCTAAGAGTTATGAATAAGAATTGCAAAGGTGACTCTAAGGTCTGATATTGCAAACATGAAAATCCATGCATGGACCAGTTAGACTTTAGACAAGTGGCCTGTGGGTGTAACACTTTGCAGCATCAGTTCCACACTCTCTATACCTATTCTAACAAACTTTAAATGGCTGAAAATTCAAACTTAGAAAAGTATAAGAAAGCTGAAAAACATTCAGCTTTCCTTTTGTATTTATATGGGCTCAAACAACCAAGTCAACTGCCATCACATAGGCTTTGAGGGATACTAACTCCTTTGAGTTGTTTGTAATTAGGAATTATGAAAAAAATGATAAAACCAAAAATATAAAATACCTCAGATTTCACTTTCTCTTAATCTTTTAAGAAGACCTTTCATGTACTTCCTCTGTCTTCCATGCCAATATCAAGTGTGTCATGGTATTTTCGTGGTATGTACTGGGCTTGAATGGGTATGGCTACCTTATTTGGCTTGGAGTAAAACTAAATTTGACACAAATGCTTCCATTGTCTCCCATTACCTCACACTGGATTGAGTCTTTAAGAGGCATTGGCGTGTGTAAACTAAATTCCTTTCAGAGGAAACTGAACTGAAAGCCCCTGTCCAAGTATGCTCAATGGTTTCCAGAAGTGGAGTGAATTTGTAGTAAACATTCTGGTGGATCAAAACGGCATTGGTTGGTCTATGAAGAATTTATAAGAGCAGTAGTAGATAAGAAATCACTCACTAGGAATGGTGTGTGAATGGGCAATTTTTATTTAACACTTTTGCAAGGAAGTGCAGATTCTTAGGAACCTCGTGTGCTCTTCTGGAAGCTTGGTACAGGTCCACCCTCTTTTAGGTGTGCCCTTCAGGTCTCCTTTCACTCAGTGTCCTACAAACCAAGGAACTGCTCTGTTAGAGCATGAGCACTTGAGCCATTTCCTTTCCTGAACTCAGAAAGACTCCTCTTCAACACAAAACATCCAGTTTTTTTGTGTGTACTGCATGTTTGTTGGTCTGGGATTCCCAAGACCTTTCACTGCATCCTGGATAGAATTCCTGAATTTTTAAAAAACCTTCAGTTTTTTTGCGCATCTTAAAAGTAAATTAGACTCCTAAGTTTTCATAAAATATCATTCATTGGGGAATAGAATTACTGAGCAGCTATACTTGAACAGCATATAACAAACATGATAAATAATCTAAAGTAAGTCAAACTAGTTCCCATTTTCAGTTAGCAAGAAGAATAATTTTCCCTAACTGTATTCACAGATGTGCTAAAATCCTTGTTTGCAGTAGACAAAGCATTTGATACACACGAGTTTTAAACAGCAAAACAACTGCAGACAATCATAGCAATGACCAAGGCCAAGCATTTTTTGTTATTTTCTTCAAAGACCTATTGGATGTTATGTCTACAATTGTGATAATTTTCTACAACAATACATCACACTGTAAAGGTAATAATAATGTATGAACATATTAGAACAGACTGCTTTAGAGCATCTGGAGTCTAGGACTTGCCACAATTCACACTGTAAATTTGTATCTGTTTCAGAACTTCTACTGATAGTTTCCACACAAATCCTACTTTTAGGGTACAAATTCTTAAAGCCAATCCTGATTACCAAAACATGTACTTCTAAAATAAGGGTAGTGGCCATCTCCCTTACGCATAGCTCAGCTGAACAAAAACAAAAACAAAAACAAAAACAAAACCAGCCCCTCCCCTCCTCCCCTCCCAATACACAAAATTCTACTGGCAATATTTTGCGAACAGTGCAAGCAAAACTCATGGCTCTCTAGCATAAAAGCCTCAGGCTTCAGCTTTATTAAAACTTTAAACTTAATAATGCAATTTTCCAGCTTCTCTTGTCCCTAGTGTCTTAACAGAGAGCTTACAGGAGAAAAGCCTTCAAGGACCTGTAATAATCCAGAGAATACCAAGTTCCCAAACACACAGTTTTGTGCTAATAGGTGTTACAGGACTATGGGTAGCAAGGCTGGCCCACCTCACTTACGAACCTCTCAGCAATTTGGCTACTACGAATACCCTGTAATAGCCCAAAAGAAAGCCCAGCACATAACATGAACCCTGTGGGGATCTCGTTGGCTGCCTGCCCACTGCCACCATGCACAGCATCTGACCTTTAATAAAAGCTACCTACGGAGCGCTTACATAGGTTAACTCCTTTTTTTTTTAAAAAAAATAAAAATAAAAAAATAAAAAGGACAAAATCCTCTGGATGCAGCTTCCTGACAGACAAAAAATGTAAGATAGATAAGATGGCATGACCAAGATGTTCCTATCAAACACTCAATGAAAGCAAACAAAACCCAGATTTTTTTTAATGCGTCTCAAGATGCTTCAGTGGTGAAGGCTGCTGGGACTTGTGCTTTTCAGCCACTAGAGAGCCACATAAGAAGTCAGGAGCAGGCTCAGGAACCAGCAGGGTCTGGCTGTTAGTGTCCTTCCTGCCAGCAGCAGCCTGGTGCCCCAGAGATGGACTTGCTCTGTAGGTCTCACCGCCACCAACAAAGCATTTTGCAGGGCAAACAAGTTCCACCTGCCTAGCTGGGACCAGACAGTGATGCCTGGTCAGTCTAATTGCTGATGTTCTGCTGCGACGTGGGTTGGCCTCTAACACACGGCTCAGAAATGGCCCTGTCTTAGGGAAGTGAAGCACCATGAGGGGCTGCCAGGAAGCAGCCTAAATTGACACGTGCAGCATTTGGCACAGCTAATGCTGAAGAGCATCTGATGCTCGAGCCAGGTTGTTTAAAGGGAACTTGGGTATGTCCACTGCAGTACACGAACCCCAGGAAAACTGCATTTGAAAAATCAACTCAGCTTGCTAAACTGCAGCTCATTTTGTATGCATGGTTAATTTGGACATGGGCAGTGGAAAAAGTTGTGAGCGCATGATCGTGCCTAAACCTCCGGCACAGCAGAAGATCCTTTGCTGCTCTGGCTTTACTACATGTCTCTGCCAGCAGAGTCCTCTTAATAGAGATGCAGGAGGTTTTCTGGCAGGAAGCTACATCCCATCTCCAAACGACATGAGTTAAGCCAGCAAAAACATTCTTCTGCTGGAACTGCTATGCAGAACCTGCACTAGAGGTTTTGCTAACACAGTTATCTTGGCTGGGGTGGCAAAAGGTTTTTTCAAGCTCTTAGCTGATACATCTTTGCCAGTAAGGCCTTATGATGTAGGTCATGTCTTTGTTTTTTCTTGGTTTACCCCAATTTGAGTGTCAATGCCTAGTTTGAAATAAAATAAAATTAAATGAAATGAATTTAAAATAAAATAAAAATAAACCAAAAAAAAACAAAACAAAACAAAACAAAACAAAATTAAAAAATAATAAAATAATGCAAGACTATTAATAAACTGCCAGTTGTAATCAGAACCACCTAGACCCATGACCATGTGAAAATATAAAAGTGCTTCAGAACTGGGGAAGGTCAAGATCAATATATACTAGGAAACAGGTGTTTCAGCCCGAAACTGGGAGTGCCCTCAGCCTGCTGCCCCAGACTTGGATACCCAGGCTCAGTTTTGCACAAACTGCATTTCATAGCCCTGCTCAGCTCATGGCATGGCCAAATCATGAGCCAAAATTTTGACCAAGTTTCCTGCTTTGAAGGTATGTTCGGTACCAGGTTTTCAGCCAATTTTGCAGTTTACCATGCCCAGGGTGTAGAGCTGACCCCAAGCAGTGACACACAACTGGCACCTTTTTGGAGGTGTCTGGTCGTATCGAGACTACTGGTGAACAAGGACACATGAGCGAGTAAGCTGCCAGCACCACCAGTTTTCTGAAAAGCCCTAAGAAGCTTTGAACCAGAATATACAGGCTCTTGCATCTTATGTACTCAGATAAAGTTAAATACAAATATAAATACTTAAATTTTTGTGATAACAAATTAGTTAAACTGTTTCTGAAAATCAGTGTGTAATGAAAACCATCAATACAGAAGGCTTGGATATGAAATGATACAAGGGGTTGGAGATTTCTTTTCATATTTTACCATCATGAAGGTAATGGCTCATATCTAATGAAAAACATGGCCTCCAGTAAGTTATCAAAATAATTCTCATGCTTTAACAAATGTGTAAATCCAGAACTCAGTCTAGAAGTGAACAATCATATTATTGAAACAAATGTGAAACTATCAAGTTTGTACATTTTAAGGATTAAATCCAACATGGTAAAATGGTATTACATCTTCACTGGCTCTATCTGAGTGGTTCTTCGAAAATTTTGACTACAACTTTATTTACTATTTTATTACAACTTTACGCAAATGTTATGTTGGTGTATTTTTTAATGAAATAATCTGTTTTCTTATATTTCATTTTATACCTACAAAAACAGGGAAAATTGCATAGCTTTAACATCAAGAAGAGCAAATCTTCCTTAGATTTAAGACAGTTGAGCAAGGAGCAAGAGTTTAAGAAGCTGACCCTATTTATTTGTACACAAACATGTCAGAATATGTATTAATTTTTCTCAAAAAGGCCTGAATCCAAAAAGAAAAAAAGAAGGAGCTGAATGCTAAGCTCAGAGCCTCGCAGATGGACATGAAGTCTAACACCCTTGTTATTTAAACACAGACAGCTGGATTTCCACTTCAGCAAGAGGATAAGACAACACTCACTCTTCCTGTCCTTTGAAGCTTCAGCTGTGACTCTTGCAACCTCTGAGTAACTTCAGGAAGAAAAAGTCTCTCCACAGGCAAGGTCTCTGAGCAAGAGGGTATGTAAACCGAAACGTCTGGGGTCACACAAACTCATGAAGATAACTCTCTTCACAGTTAGGGAATGGTAAATTATGATCTATTATTGGAGACAAACAAAGGAGAAGAGCAACAACTTCCCTTCTCTGTCCCACTGAAATGCTGCTGCTGCATGCACCCTCCTTTGCCAAAAATGAATGTGTGGTAGAAAACCAAGTTACACCAAGCATACTACAGTACGGCTGGCATCTTCAAAGTCTGAATAAAATGGCAGAGTAGAGAGGGAAATGCTGAATAATTTTTTATCACGTCTTTTTATCAGACATTGGACACGCTACCACATATCAAACATTTTCCACCCAGCTGCGAGATGGGGAAGTACCAGCAAAGCCAAGAGGGCTCCACGGAGGAGAAAATCTTTTTTAAACACAAGGACTTTGTGAAGCACTCTGAGGGATGTATAACTAATCTGATATGACAAATTATTCAGATAAAGATCTTCCAACACACAGCACAGAACAGACTCTCGTAAATAGCACGCATTTAGAGCTAGATGTCTGGCCCATGCCAGACACAGCTTTGGGGTAAAGGAAGCCTCCACCCTCAGAAGACGGTGGGCATGGAGCTGCTCTCCTGAATCACAGAATCACAGAATCACAGAATAGTCTAGGTTGGAAGAGACCTGCAAGATCACAGAGTCCAACCTCTGACCTAACACTAACAAATCTTCCACTAAACCACATCCCTAAGCTCTACATCTAAACGTCTTTTAAAGACCTCCAGGGATGGTGACTCAACCACTTCCCTGGGCAGCCTATTCCAGTGACTAACAACCCTTTCAGTAAAGAAGTTCTTCCTAATATCCAATCTAAACCTCCCCTGCCGCAACTTTAGCCCATTCCTCCCTCATCCTGTCACCAGGCACATGGGAGAACAGACCAACCCCACCTCACTACAGCCTCCTTTCAGGTACCTGTAGAGTGCGATAAGGTCGCCCCTGAGCCTCCTTTTCTCCAGGCTGAACACCCCCAGCTCCCTCAGCCGCTCCTCGTAAGACTTGTTCTCCAGACCTTCACCAGCTTCGTAGCCCTTCTCTGGACTCGCTCAAGCACCTCCATGTCCTTCTTGTAGTGAGGGGCCCAGAACTGAACACAGTACTCGAGGTGCGGCCTCACCAGAGCTGAGTACAGGGGGACAATCTCTTCCCTGGACCTGCTGGCCATGCTGTTTCTTATACAAGCCAGGATGCTGAAGCCCTGGGGAGCAGGGGGCTCTGTCCCAGCAGCCGACTTCAACCCCAGGATCTCTGGAAAAGGGAGCGGGGCCAGGGAGCCATCTGTACCTAAGCAGGCTCTGAATGCAGGGTGACACCAGAAACAGAAACACTGCTGGTGACCACAGCATACCCTGCTTTCTCCAGATTAATAAGAAATGCATCGTTTTTGTGTTTGTCCTCCTGGCATGCTCAGGGACCTTGGGCCAGCCTGGTCATCTCCCCAGGCCTTGGCTTGCTCACATCATTTATTGTTGAATAATGAATGCTACGGGAGAGCGTGCATTACTACTCTGCACTCCCCTCACCACGAGCTGGTTAACAGAACACCACATCACATCCTCAAGTATTTATGATGCACACATACATTATTAGTCAGAGAAATTATGCCAGGTAGTGATGAGTCAACAGAAGAATGAGGAGTGTAATATCTTAGAGTAATTAATGCTATCGTGCCTACATTTCAGTACAACTGCTTCTGCACACCAGCAATGAAAAATCCCAGCTTTTCATGTCAGAAGATACCCACTTACCACATGCAGTTTTTCTTTAGCAAAATAACCTACAGCCCCTGCCATGCCCACAGGCATCAAAGGAAGATTCTGGTGTGTTAAGAGCAGCATTTATTTTCACTGTTGTTAGGCAATGAAGACATCGTCTTGAAAATTTTGGATTGGATTCTGCCTTTGGTGGTTAGCAGGTCATTCCTGAAAGCAATCTACACCTGAGGGGAGGCAGTGAGGGCATGAGGAAGAACAGGGCAATCCTCCCCTCTTGCTTCAGGGAGGCCAACAAGGCAGGACTTCTGCAACAAATGCCTCTGGACCACCATGAGGAGCCTGAGGAAAAAGCAGCCTCATCCTTTGGCAGTGGAAGCCTAGGAGAGCTCATTGGGATCCCACGTCACCGGGATGATCATACGGCCTGGCACAAAAACCCAGGAGATGTCTGCAGAACTTTCGGCGCATGCTCTCCAAAGTTTCTGGTTCACTCCGTCTTTAAGGTGGGATTGGGTTTGTAATTACCAATAAAATACAGACCTGCTGTCTGGATTTAACTACTTTCCCATCTTTTTAAGCTAAAAGCTCATCACTTTTGACTTAAGAAGTCTCACTTCAAAAGAAAAAATAAAAAAATGAAAAAATTCACAGATGTCATGGAAGGCAAAAGACACTGTGTGAAATCTGCAAATTCTGGCCCTCATCAATAAAATTCAAAATGTTAAAAAAATGGGATAAGGTAGAATGTCAGTCACTCTTTCCTACAGCATCTCATGCCTGCTTTGTGTTATATATCTACCAAATTATAAGCTCCTTGAAAGAGAACCATTTTCATTTTGTTTGGTCCTGAGCACACAGTTGGAAGTTCAGGCATCTAGCACACAGAGAAGCATTCTTCTATGCTCTTTGCCTAATTTTAAAATAAGTTAAATAGAATATACATAATAGCCATTTAGTTAGATCAAAGGCAGCTGGAGCCACCCCTGGTGTTTATTTCCAAACCATTACACATCACTAGCAAGATATTCCCCATGACCCTCTGATCTCCCAAGTTTCATAAGCAACGCTAAAACCAGAAGCAACGGCGAGCTTTCAGTCGATTCTCTTTTCTCCGAAGTCCTGTTAAACAATGAAACACACCTGGGCAGCCCCTGTCTCATGCTCCTCGTGGATACCAGCACCACTGCCACACTGCAGCTTCTGGTTTAGTTGGCTCCCCAGGGCAGTGTGGGGTCCACAAGAAGACAGAAACCAGTTTGGCTGTGAGACAAGGCTCCTACAGCTGTGCAGAGGTCCTTCTATAAGCTAAATCGTCGCTACACCAGGATGAATGCCTCGCTTGGAGGCTACCTCCATCCACCCAATGGTGCTGAAATAATGGTTAAGCTCACAACAAAAGTGAGGTGCAGGCAAACCTCGTCACCCAGAGCTCAGCCCCAGCAGGCCACCAGTTTTTCTGCTCCTGGAGTGCTTCTGGTGTATGCCAGAAAAGGGGGGGGCTGAGGTAACAGCTGGAAAAAAAACAGGTTCCCCCACAGGTAGGGAGTGATGGCTCACACCAGACATGGGAGGAAGCTTTCGTGAGCTTAACAACAGCTGGGCTGACAATGCCTCCGCTTATATTTTTTTTTCCCCTGTAACCTTTGTATGAGCTTCTGAAAGGAACGGCTTTGTCTTATAAACCCTCACTCATGGACGGAGCCACCCATAGAGCTGGTGGTGCCCTTCAGCCATGCTCCTCACACTGTGAGCCTTGGATGCCCACGGGGGCGGAGGTGCTGGTGCCAATGAGTTCCAGCAGGACTCAGAGACTGCCCCGAGTCCTGTGGGCTTCCAAGACACCTGGTAGACGCAGAACGTGTATTTTGGATCAGTATGGGCTCTTTCCACACCCGTGCTTTTTGGCCTGTGAGGCTCCAGAGAGGAACCTTAACACATCCCCACCTGCTGCCATGGTTAATATTTCTTCTTTCCTTTTAAACTGTTCCTCTCTGAAGGCCCTGACCAGAACAATTCCACTTCCAGCACCAAACCATTATCTCTCCTTAACAGTCCTCACCATCCTCTATCCCCCCAGCGACCCTAAAGATGGTGAGCACAGGGTGCAGACCCAGGTGCTTGCTGGAAATCAAAACCAGAGGGAAGCTGGAAAAATAACAGGTTCTTGCAGAACTTTTTGGCTTCACAGGGAGGCCACCAAACACTCCCCTGCCACCAGGTGCTCACCGACTGGCCCGCAACACCTGCAGGCTGAGGAACAAGCGGGGAAGTTGTGACTGAGGCCTACACAGGTAGCGAGGGAGCTGGCTGATGGGGTCTGTTTGATCAAATCATGCTTCATTTATGATTGATGAAATACCTAGTTCTGCTCTCCATATGGAAATATCTATGGCGGCGTGCATGCAGTATTCCTACTGTGTCAAAAAAAAAATACAGTTTTTCCTTATTTAATTTTGGGGAAAGAATTGCAGCTTCATAATGGGTTGCATGCATCCCTGCGGAGGTAAAAGTACCTCTAAATTGACAAAGTGATTCCCACAGAAATGTACCAAGCACATACAGCAGACAGTCCTCGTTTCGGGCTCATGTATTAATGAAGTAGAAGTTACATTCCCTTTACAGCCACTGTCCTCTAGCACTCCCCTACCCAGAGGAAAACAGCGCTTCATAACACTGACAAGAGCAAAGTTTATAAAGCTGTCATTTAAATATCTGACGATAAACACCAGCAAGAGATGGCACTGGAAAATGTACACTGGAAAAGGTTCTTTTGCAGGAGCTGGGGAATATTCACTGCTTTTCAGTATTTCATTTTAAATGTGCTTCCTACCTTCCTCTGAGAACATTTTAGTGACCTAAGTCACATATCGCATGAAAGTCTACCAAAGTCTCAGTCTCACAGCTTCCACAGCACTAATACAGCACTAAAACCATCAATAAAAATGTTTTCACACTCTATATGTCAAAATCAATTTTCCTAATAAGTATGACATTTCTTCTAAGATGAACAAATTTAGTAATTTTCTTTTTACTTCTCATTTTTAGTAATTACGATGATATCTGTCTAGCCTAATACGGAAGTAAATTGGGAGTGATACCATGCGACTCATATTGAGAGATAGTAGTCCAATTCTTAAGAAAACTGGTAAAAATTTTTAGGAGGCAATGCTAGTGAGAAGTGATAGTGACAGTCCTGGGAAGCGGGATCTGTTATTTAAGCCCAGAGCAGCTGTGACAGTGCAGATTCAGCAGCACTGCTCCACTAACTTATTAAAATTATTTTCTGGGAAATAAAACGCCGAACCCTTCAGTGTGCAAGGAGGTCGTTTATTCCTACTTAAAGGGTCTCAGTTGAGACTCCCAACACAACTGCTCACAGTGATTTTCAGTAGGCATTGGATATAGATCACTAATGCATCTCACAAAGGCTACTGAAAAGCCATCAGCTGGGAACAGCTTTTGGTCACTACTAAACAGGGGGCAGATTTGAACCAGTGACCTAGAAGTGAAAGACTTTGTAATCTGATTACCAGTCCCTTGAGCCATCCCATCCCTCCCCTTTTCTTTTTTACTGATAAGAGAAAAAGAGTCTTATTACCTAAGCAACTTTTGTAGCCTGTTAGCAATGCAAAAGCTTTCATTTAGTGCTTAAAAAGGAAAGTCTCATGGGCACGCTTATTAGCCCATCTCAAGCACAGACTCTGTATTATTTTTCCCTATTAATTTCAAAATAAATGTATTGGTATAAAAATGTAGCACAATGCTTTTTCTGATAATGATTTATAGTAAAGTTCTTGCTGATTAAAATAGGTGCTGATGAGAGGTTTTTACATAGCTGTGGAGTCAACAGATCCCTTACTGGCAAGCGAAGAGACAACATGCTCCTTTTGTCAGCAAATACTCCAAAGAATATACACGCTTTACAGAGGTATGGTGCACATCGCCAATGATAGGCATCTAAATCGCTCACTTTTCATACAGAAATTATATTTTTAAACAACCGTAAGGATGAGTTTTCTTATGCAGAAAGAAAGCGGGATTGCTTGGTAAGTATTACAGTCTGATCATAAAATATCATTTTAATGTACTAATGTGATCTTCCAAGTATGCCAGGACGTATTTAAGCACTGGCGAACATTAGCCTTTATGACATGACAAAGCTATTATTTCTCCTTTCCCTTCTTGGTCCTCTTCTCAAGACCCTCAGGAAGAAATCTGGGAGACCTTTTCTGTCAGTTTCCTACCTCTTTTTTTTTTTTTTCCCCAGACATTGTGGCCTGCACATTAACACTGCTTCCTTTGGCTTGAGGTAATAAACGATTAGCTACAGCATGGTGGTGTGGTGTTCGTGTTATTCTTCGCTGTACTACACTCAGCCAATGTCTCAAAAATTAATGCAAGTGTATCAGGATCTGAAATTAACTTTTTATAGCCATAAGCAACATCCTGCTAGGAGGGGGAAAATCCTATTATAGCAGTTCTGGCATCTCACTGCTTGTGGACTGTTAGTACTAACAAAATAAGATTTCAAATTATAAAATGGTGAATACGAAAAGAGCTGTTCTGTATTGATTAAACATTTTTTTCTTTTTGCTTATGAACCAATAAAGCAAAACTAGGCAATGCTTGCTCTTGTTAAATGACAGATCCATTACTAAACATCAGCAAGGAGATCAAACTGTCCAAGAATACTACATCATTATAGAGAAATAAATAGAAAATGTACATATTTGTAAGCAACATGCTACACTGTCCTCTAAAGTTGTGCAATAACTTTCAGGACGATTTTTCAGAAAACTATGTGCTCACTTTAATGTTTAAAAGTATATTGCTAATAACTGAAACAGCTCATAATCGCTTTGGTATTTACAAGAGATTATGCTGGACTCATACAAAATATTTTCAATTCACTGCACAAAATATAATCTGTTGTTATATTGATCTACCTTTTAAAAGCTATCAGTTCTGGCTAGGGCAGCATTTTAGGAGTTTAGCAGAAATTATATCTGGTGTGTAATGAAATCACAATGTTTTAAGTGGCTGAATATCAGAACTTGTATTGCGACAGCCTTTAGTTGTACTGATTGCTCATCACCTTGACTAACAGATCACTTGCAGGGATCAGGCCAAACAGCTGCTAACTACACATGTCTAGGAGTGATTTCTGCGGGACACTTTACACGCTCACTGAAGGCCAGTGACAACCAGCCTGGAAGAATATTTGTGCTGAACACCAGAATTTAGAGCAAAAATTACACTGGAGCGGACACAGAGCTTGGTCTCGGCATTGGTGGATGACAGATCCGGTCTCCAGGGAGCACAGCCATGGGTGAAGGGATGAATGCTGCTTTAAGCCAGGAGGCTTCATCTCCTGAACCTGCGCCCTGGCATTTTGCAGCGGGGAGAAGCACACGGCCTGGACAGTGTGCTGCTGTCACTGCCCAGCTTCGCTGGATGTAGAAGACACCAGTGGGAGCTAACAGCAACATCTGGCGTTTTTTCACCTAGATAGGATGCTTCTGTTTCCACAGCACTGATGTAACAATGTGAAACATCACCTGCTTTATTCATCAGATTGACACGATCGCTCAACCTCTTTATCAGACCCCCATGCAAAACAACAGCGTGGCAAAAAGGGCCCGGTAACAAGGGGTAAAAAATAAAAAATAAAATATAATAATAATAAAAAACACTAACCAACCCCTCAAAACACCTGAACTCGGTGCAGCATCCCAGGCGCTCCGCTTGCCTTGCGCAGCGGAGGACGGGCACTGCCCCCTGGCGGCCCCCATCCGCTCCGGCTTGGCACGATTCTCCGTCGTGTCGGCGACATGGCAGCGCTGCCCCGCCGCTCTCGGCGCGTTGCCACCACCTCGGCTTCCCTGGGCACAGGGACGGCCCCGAAAGCAGATGATGTGCCGCAAAAGTCTGCTTAATTTGGGCTCTGGCTGGCAGAGCTTCTGTAGCTCCCGCTTTGCAATTCTTGCTTTTCAGTTCATGCTTTGGAATGAATGCTTTGTAATTCTTGCTTTGCGATTCTTTCTTCTAAAATTCTTCCTTCTGCAACTCTTCCTTCTGCAATTCTTTGTTGGGCTGCATCAAAGTGTGATGAAGAGAGAAAGGTGCTCATCTCGAGGACGTCACGCCTTGGTGAGCATCCTCGTCCTCCCTGACGTACAGGCCGTAACACACAGGGACAAAGACAGAAGGTACGAGGGGATGGTACAAGACGGCACTGGTTACAGGTGCGTGGAAAAAGCCTCGAATGTTGCAAAAAGACAGAAGCGAGGTGTTGAATTGGCTAGTTGTGTAATAATGTAAAAAAAAAAAAAAAAAAAAAAATCCAAAATAAAAATAAAATCACATCCTGACAGCATGGCCCATTTGCATAAAAAGTGCTAGCGACGATTTGTAAATATATTCAGATCACAAGATGTTTGTATTCTGTTTTTCCATGTAAAGCATTAATAGACATTTATTCCCATCCTTGCATTTCAAAAAGCAATGTACATAATTAGCCTTTTACAAAACGACTGCAATGTGCATCATAAATTGACTCCTGTTTAAAGTGAAGGTGGCAAATACGCATTAGTTCAGGAGAGAAATGACTGGAAACGCAACATGCCGAATGACAGTCAACAGCGTATTTAGACACCTTACCATAAGTACTAGGGTACAACTGCAGATGAAACTTTAATTGTGCAAAATTCATTAAATTCTCTGAAAGGCATATACACATTTCTGCTTAATTCGAGTGTATAGCTGTAAAAAATGGATGTAAGAGTTTATGCCATCAGATTTTAGCAGTAACTCAGCATTATGAAGAAGTCAGCGATGGTGACTGAAGTAATTCACCTGCATTTCACAGCAGATGCTGTATTTATGGCTCCTACCCATACGTATTTTTGCAACCGACTTAGGACGCTGTAACCCAGAGCACCCAGCCTGAGCCCCCGAGCAGCACAGAGCTGTTGGGAAGGCAGAAGGTGATGGCATTTACACCTCACAGAGACAATAAAGTCTTTACTTGCTTTTCTCTTCCTGCCACAGAGGTACCAGCAGCTCTTGGAAGGAGCAGAAGACATGGCAAGGTCGCCACGATGTCCAAGAGCATAACCCTACAGCACGCAACCATATTCGGGGCTGCACTTTGGAGGCTCCCCATGAGTTCACCTTGCAGGGCAGAGCCTTCATTAATTACCCTCATTTCACACCACCCATGGCTGCCTCAAGGACACGAGGTGCAGGACACAGCCGGCAGGAGGAATGAGGAACCGCAGGGCCAGCATCCCCCTGGGCCTACCCACTGCCTCCATGCAGGAGGCTGAAACCAAAACAGAGGCTTTTTGGTCACTCACTCGCTACTCAAGCACCTGGCTGCGTTGGGCTGGTGAGCAGCAGCACCAGGGTTGCTTGGGATGAAGCAGGTGATATGTGTGTGAGCATGTGTGACGATGGACACGGGCAGGTGGACGCCCGGAGCAGCACGCTGGCACACGCGTGTGTTCAGCTGCCTGGCCAAATGTAAGCGGACGCTTTTCCTACGGGGGGTGTCTCCCCAGCTACCTGATTTAGAAATACTTCTTTAAACTGATGAAAGTTACTTCAGTATGTAAGGAAGAGAAGCAGAAGGCAGAAGGTTTTTTTTTTTTTTTTTTTTTTTTTTTAATTTCAAAATAAGGTATCTCGGTGAATGTACATTATATAACTAATTTTAATTTTGCGCAGTTACAAACTATAGATTTGCTACCCCTTCCACAGATTCATGCAGATCTCCCAAATATAGCGACACTGAAATTTCAAATTTCTTTTTTTTTTTCTATAGCACTTGCTTCACAATTACAGAGTAAAAAACTTCACTTAGATTGTACTTAGCAGAATGCTTCAAAATATAAAAAAAATGTATCGAGTACATACAAAAGAAGTGCAGTCCAATGCAATGCAAATACTAACTTATTATGTCCTATGTCATGTAGTAAAGATCATTTTTACCCCCACCAAATGGGAATTTAGCCTCTACTTCAATAGGACAATTGCTTTTATTTCTGTAGAAAGCAAGGCAGTGAGAAATGCACGGGAGTCTGCAGAGCAGGACGATTCTAATTGTTTTGTCCTTGTTGCATATTATTCTTAAGACCACCACCATCTACTGCCCTTTCAGCAATAAAGTAGGGCTCAAATGATAACCCCACTAAATTTGGTGCTATGCAGACTCTCTATATCATACCCAGAACAGTCTTTCTTCAAAATACGAATACAACAGAAAATCAGCATTTCTAGGGTGACTGTGAAGCTCTGTCAATGCCTTTTTCAGTGTGCTGCATCTGATCACAATTGTCTGGGAGTTCTCGATCATTTAAACACCCCATTTCATCTAAAAAAAAAGGCATAAATAATCTTTAATGTCAAATCATAGCTCGCTCTCTCTTAAAAAACGCACCAGAGTATTTTATATGTGATGGAAGTTTGCCAGTTAGTTCATCAAAAGGCTTTGAGTGAAGGGCAGATACCATGTACGATGCATGGAGAGTAAAAATGTTTAAGTGGGAATGAAGTAGAGAAAAATATTTTTAATTTCTATGTGATATCTGTCACATTAGCAATACCTGGACTTTGAAAAGATCTCCCTAGAAAAACAACACAGAACCACCTTTTATCTTTAGCAACGTGTCTGTAAAATGAAAATGCTTTAGTGACACGGAAAAGAGATGACATTTCAGACATTCTAATTTTTCCAATCTCAAAATACTACAGTTTTACAGACTAAATCAAAACAAAACAAAACAAAACAAAAAAACAACAACAAAACCCCCAGACTTTGGAATTTTATTCTGTATGCAGTTATTTGGAAAACATTAGCCCCGCTTCTGAAAAATACCATCTTTTGCCAAGGAAGTTAAATATTTCACAGGAAAACTTAAAAATACGTATTTTTACATGTTAGTCTATTTTACTCAGACCCTATCAGTAATGGACTCTCTTGCATGCTTGATGTAGAAGATCCCAAGCAATCAAGCAATTATTAATTATTCAAAATCCTTAATTCAACACATCCAGAACATTACTTGGGCTGCAAATACCTGCTGAGAAAAGCTCACTATACAACATCAGCGAAGGGTACCAGAAACTCTGGAAGTGCCTATATATGTCTTCATCACATTTTTCTAATAAAATTGCTTTATTTAACAGCACGTTATTCATACTGTGAATATTTTTTTTTTTTTTCCCCAGAAAGTATCTTTACCTGAAGAGATTAGATTTCCTAGCCTCATTTTAATTTTTTAATTGCTTACAAACAATTGTGTTCTGTCCTTTCTTTTTAGAATTGAAGCTGTTGTTTGCAAAAGATCTCTTTTACTACCAGAAATTTGTGGGGTCTTGTTGCCCTGCTTAGCTCACACATACAACTAAGTCCAGCATTTTTCTTCAACTGAATAACACAGATAATGGGCTGGTACGAGACACTCAGACTCTTATTTATTTCAGAATTAAAAAGCAAGTTCCACTCCACACTTAAGAGAATAGCCCATATATAGCCAGTGCCTATCTTCTATGTTCACCGGCTCAAATCTCAGGAAAAGACAGCTTACAGAAAGTTAAAAGTGTTGCAGATGCACAATCCGTGCACAATGCAGACACACGATATTTATACCAATTACACAGGATGCTATTGCTTATAACAAAATAGTTAACCAGTATAAATATACACTAATTTCATTTACACATTAAAACAAAAAAGAACAGATTTCCAGTTACTATCCAACTTTATTTTTTATTTTTTATTTTTATTTTTTTGTAGATTTTTGAAATCTGCGTTTGCACACTCATCCTCTATGCTATGGGAAGCCCAGAATTCATCATAGATGCAAAAACCAGAAAAGATCCTCTGTACCAATAGGTCAGTGCATTCTTTTGCGATTTTAATAATGGCCTGTCCTATTACATTTGTTATTCATATAGAATAAGGATAGACAATTTTTAGGCATTATATAGCTTTCTTCTGGAATATTAGCTTTGTGGCTTTGAGAGGCCATTTTCTAAAGATCCTAATAGTCAAATGACATCTTGGGAAATGTTACGTTCTCACTGCATTTGCATGATAATGAAGTTGAAATTTCATATACGCTACCTGAATTATACTTATCTAAGTTTTGTTTTACTGAATGACCAAAGGAATATGTTCCCTACGCCAAAGTATTGCAATACAATGCAATACATTATTGCTTCTGTGAAAGACATGAAACTATAATCCAAGTGATAAAAAAACCCTCTGTAATTTATGTAATAGTGTTAATATGATCTCAGCCGTGTATCTCTGAATACTTATTTCTTTTGAAGAAAATTCTACAGCATCCACAAAAATACTCATTTTCAATTTTTAAAAAATTATGAAGGAGCAACTTTGTGATGCTCAGGAACATTTTCATAACATTATTTATTTTATAAGCATGCAGTACTATCATGAGCTTGGTAAAGTTCATGTCAGCTTATTCACTAGATATGAACCACCCTTCAGGTATAACCGCATTTCACCTGCACCTATGGGGTCCACGGGTCGAATCATTTTCTGACCACATAAATATGTTTGAGGGATTACAATAATGGGCATCCTTTCTGTAATTAGGCATATGTAGGCAAATATGTGGCTCTCAGAAATTCCAGCCGTGGTCTGCAGTGTTCCTGCATGCAGCTTGTTAATGCAGGGAACATTCAAAAGCTCCGTCCTCTACAAGGGTAAGCCAAGACCCAGCTCCCACAACTGGGTTTTGAAAGTCAGCCCGTGGCATACCACTTCTGTGACAAGTACATTTTAAGAAAGTATTTGTCTTCTCTGATCAACACAGAGCTGATCAATCATCAGTCTGTCTGCCTAGCAACTTAATGTTATCTATGTGATTTGTTTTGAAGTACTGATCTAGAAAACCGAAATCTAACTACAGTTTTATTCCGAAGATGCAATTTTTAGTATTTTTGTAAGGATGAAGAAAAATCAGTACAAAATCACAGAAGTTACAAACTGGCAATACTAATCTAAGCAAAGACACCAGCACACACGCTCTTACATTAAGTCTCTACTTATAATTGCAAACTCTTTGAAGAGAGAGTAGTTTTGATTTTTGCTTAAAGCTACAGGCATTATTTTTTTTAAGACAAAAAAACAACAACAACAAAAACAAAAACAAAAAACAGCATGGAATAAGTGGTATACACAAAGGCGATTTTATTTAACATAGCTTCTCAATACATTCCATTCTACACTGCACTACAGCTGCAGAAACAGAACCAAATAATAATAATTAAAAAAAAAAAAAAAAAAAAAAAAAAAAAAAAAAAAAAATTTAACCCGGAAAAAAAAAAAAAAAAAAAAAAAAAAAAAAAAAAGCCTATACTCAAAGGAACATCTGAATAAAATTGAGACATCTGCAGTAAAGTTTTACCTTCTCCCTAGAATGTTTGAGATGAACTCAGTGTAACACTGTCTTCCAAGAAAAGACACAGTGATCAATGCAAGAGCACATCAGGCTCCCTTGGACAGGCCAATCAATGCAAGAAAGAACCTTGCCCAGGGCCTTATGCAAATAGGAGCACGTCCTGCAACCCAGGGAGGGAACATGCGCAATAGATCAATGGGATCTGAAAAACCTTACAGCTATATCAGCCTCAGACAGTAAATATATAATGATGAATCCCTCACGTTCACCGTGAACTCTTAAACTAGGTTATTTTCAACAGCTGGTTTAAAAATCTGCTGGGGCTGTACACAGCAGCAGTGAAGAAGTAGAATAAGATTGTCTGGGGTTAATTTGGCCACCTTTTTTAAGACCGAGGAAATGCAATCTACGTACTTTAACAGTTGCAAAATGCTGAAAGTTGTGTGTCAGCCTTTGTGATTTGTCAGGGAATGGACGGAGTGGGGGCGTGGCTGGAGTTTTGTGTTGTTATTTTGATATTTTGATTTTTTCTAAAACCTTCTCAACAAGTGCTCAGTGATGTAGAACAATAAAAAGATTTATCATTTACAAGAACTACAATAACAAAGATCTAACATTGTAATCATCACTCTGTTGGTTGAAATTTATTCTTGCAGAGACTATTGTAATTTTTTTTTTTTTTTCTATCCTTAACTATTTAAGACTATACTTTAAAGGAATTGGAGAAAATACTAAGGCAAAGCAGCTGACAGTTGCAACACCAAAACTCAAAAGCACTCCCAAACTGAAATAAAACTTGGTAAGTTATGCAAAGCGATATTCATGACCATGCAGGCTCACCAACTACTTGTAATAGGTGGTGACTTGGCACATCAAAAATACTGAAATAATTATTTTTCCTATGGACACCTCTGATGTATGATTTCCTAAACATCATTCATTATCTGGGAAAACTAGTGGGGAGAGAAAGGAGGAGGAAGAAGGAACAGGCAAAGGTGCCTACAGAAACTTTTCACCAGGAATTCCTGGCTTTTGAAGATCACTAACTCCTCCTAACTTCACAGCACAAAGATATAATGCTCCTGTCAAAAAGCTACTGCCACCCACGATAAAATATAATCTAGGTATTGACAAGCAAATAAAATGGCCTGGCTTAATCAAGCTTGTAAAAACCTCACACTCTGTATTCCGACGCTGCACAGGTGAGGTTTATTATTACATTTAATTTATCTTGGAAAATAGAAAAGACAGGAAAATAACTAATTAAACTATTTGTTTTTCTTGCATTTGTGAGGAAAATTTATGTGTTTTGATACTTTGCATTAAAACCTCAGTGTAGTTCTGTGGTGTTAAAAGCACAATTTTCTCAATGAATATATGTGCAAAATCTACTTACATATTTTTACTTGATATCATATTCAAGTAAAGCCCTTAAATAGGATTATTTTAACATTTAAACACTGGTACTCATGCTATTATTAATATTAAAATACTTCACTAATATACTGAAAAGCTATGTAACACATCTTCACTAGATTAAAGAAAGGAAAGTTCTAGGATAAAATGCAAATTCCATCTGCTTCTTACAGTGCCATAGTTTGAGAGTTCCCTTCACAGAAATATGTTTGGATTCCTTTTACTCCATGTGGATTTGCAATGCCTAATATATTATTAACTTGCAGTTCCCTTGGTTGATCCACTAAACCAGGTCTTAAAGTCTTATAAAATCTCTACTGTTCCACACAAAAGCCATACATATACTTTTCAACATAATTAACATTTAAATTAACAGTAACACAATACACTTGTGTAGTCTAATTGGCATAAGATCTTGTCATGGAAATGGAAAAAGTATGAAATAACAGTAAGACATTTTCATTTTTAAATGCTTATTTTTCATTTTTTAAAAAAAAGAATTTTAAACAACCTAATATTTCAGATAAAATCTAAACACATCACAAAAGCTGTCAGGGAATAATATATGTGATATTCCCACTTTCTCCATCATGTAAGCAAATCCAAAACTTCTACTTTTCTTATTAGTGTTCATACATGCATTTAAAGACATCTGCAATCCCTTCAGACAGTGATGATGTTGTATGTTGTATAATCTTTACTACAAACCTGTTCTGTGCCCCAGCCTACAGATACACAGAACAACCTACAGAGTTAAATAAAATGACAGGATTTTTCATATTGTACCTTCTGAAAAAAAACAAAACAAACAACCAAAAAAAAACCCAACAAACAAACAACACTTCTCTTGTTATTTGGGTCTTCAGTCAGACCATTTTTAGGTGCAGACACCACACCTACGTAAAGTGGTATTCCAGAAATGTCACTTTCTTGTCCAGTGCACCCACAGAGGATGAGGAAAATGGAAATGTATATACCAAATGGGTAAAAATTTGTATCTGGTGATAAGAAGTTTGGGACAGAAAACTGTCTCCTACTATAGGTGACACATTTCCCACAGTCTAAAAGAGCTCTGGTGAGCATGAGATGATTCAGACATAAAACAACTGTATGGAGATGCACATCAAAAAATTACAATTAGCATCGCTGCAAAGTTGGGACAACCAGTGAGGAAATTAATGGAAATTAACGAGAACCTGGGTCTTGGGAGTTAACTATTCTGATCAGCGGCAGACTACACACATCTTGAAGAGATGGTTTCACTGGCTTTGACAGGCTCCAGGGCTGAAGTTGATACTCACAATTGAAAGGACAAGCCACATGTTCTCTGAATGTGGTTCTGTGCTTTGGCTTTTTTTTTTTTTTTTTTTTTAAGCTAGAATTTATAATGAAAAATAAACTGACTGATAAGTAAGCTGTCTCACAGAATTTAAAACAGTTAAAACAATGGAGGAGAGGATACTGATACAAAGGAATTTATTGAGCCAGAAGGAAGTTTCTAGTCAGATATAGGGATAGATGCCAAATATGGTTTTATTTAACATCTTCATTAATGATCTGGAATTAATTAAATTTGCAGGTGACATTAAAGTGGGAGAAACTGCCAAGAGAAGTAAGGCATGAAAGAAATACAAAATGTGCTTCCAAGATTCATAGACTTGTAGCACAAAAGGAATCATTATGACAATCTAGTTTGTCATCCTGCTTAGCAAGGGCCAGAATGGAGATAGATTTAATTTGGAAGAATGTGAGGTAGTATTGTTGGAAATAAAATCATCTACTAGACTCAATACCACTGGGGAAAGGGAAATTTAGGACACTAAAATATTGTATCTGTGAACATTAGCAGTTATGAAATTCAAAGCAACTTTGCAAAAAATGTAGTTTTGGCTGCATTGGCCAAAATGTAGTACAGCAGAACAAAGGTACTGAAGTTTCCCTTGAGCTAACTATAGTAGCTACACTTACAACATAGAGCTTAATTCTTAGCAAACTACCAGAAAAATATTGACAAATAATATGGAATTCAGAAAGGAATACAAGAAAAAAAATAAAAGGAAAAGAAAAAAAAAGAAAAAAGAAGACCTAGTTATATATATCATTGGGCTACAATAGAAACAAGTGGATGGAAGTACGAGAACAATTGCTGAAGATCAGAAAGCTTTTCTTACCAGAATCTAAAAATAACTGCTCACTGTGTAGTGCACTGAATTTAAAATAATGCAAAGAAATTATGAAAATATAAAACTACTGCGATCATGTGGCTCTAAAAAAGTCACTGCAGGGAAACACATAAAGTGCTTTGCCTTTGACCCCCAAATTCCAGAGGACATAAACATGTACTTCCAAGTAAATGGATTTCCAAGTAACTCTTGCTTTTACCCACCTCCAGTTCTTCATTCACTGTATAATTAGCATTCCAACTTTGGTGTCAAACTAGAAAATTAATATGAACAGGCCAATGAGAAATGTAAAATAATGATGGGTGGTGCAGGCAATTAGTATTCGGTGTATCGTTTCAGGCCATGAAACACTGCCCTTCTCCTTTTGGAAGAAGCAGGGAAGGGGCACATGTACTGCTAGCCTGCAGACCATGGATGAAGCTGAGTGAAGCATGAGATATTAAATTAGCAAATGATTAAGAGGAAGCAAAATGTAATGAGGCTGAGCAAGTTATCCAGAGTAAGGTAACGAGTAGGGATGAATATTCAAAACTTGAGTCCTGCTCTGGAAGTGGCGGGACAGCCAGCTCTTGGTAAAGGGAGAGATGTTGATCCTTACAGCGATCCCCTACCATCATCCAAGGCTGAGAGGGTCAGGGATGAACTAAGAAACTGGATGCCTAAACTCAAACAAACGAAAAAATAAAAATAAAAAATAAAAAAGGAAAAAAGGACGGAAAAGGACATGCAGCCACAGTACTGTGAACTGTGTGACTCTACTTGGTAATCGTTCATCATTCTTCTGCCTCTTCTCTGTTAGCCTTTCTCTAGACTGCAAGCTGTTCAGGACAAGGCGCGACTGTGTGGTTGCTACCACGATGCAAATGGATAATAATAATAAATGGTACCAAGTTAAATAATGATACCAGTGCAGAGTTGTCAACTTACTTATTTAGGCTGAATGAGGAGAACTTAACCATCACCTAAAATGTTTATCTGCCCTGTGTTAAAATGAGAAAAAAATATTTGTATCTATATATCAGTAGCAACCAAGCATTGTAAGAAGTTGCCATCAATAAAGCAGGTAGTGACACTTTAATACTTTTTGATAGATCTGTCATTCCACTTGCTCACCACTGTAACCACTGACAAGTGAATCTGCAATCCTTGTTGCTTTCTACTGCAGGCTGAAATTTATACATTTAAAAAATCATCGGCAGAAATAGGTCTACTACTTCCAAAAACAGCTGAGGAGACAAAATGTTTGTAAACACTGGTGTTTGTGGGGTTTTGGACCAAACTCGGTGCTTCCAGAGTTTGAAATGGGAAATTTGGCCATGGAGTGAGCCTGGAGTCAGAGAGAGTCTCTAGAAAAATTAATCCAAAATAGCTCCAGTTGTTTGCAGCTAAAAATACCCACCTGCACACGCTTGCTTTCACAAGAACATAGACTCCTGGGTCAGACCAAGGCCCTGCTGTCCCAGCCAATTACTCTCACAATTCTTGTCCATTGTGGGTCAGGTTGGGTAGGAGTTTTGTCCCAGTCCTCTTGTTCCCAAATACACCTTCCTGATCTAATGGCGAGAGACCTAATTCTACCCTAAATTTATTCATGGCCACTTTTAATCCATTTGTTCCTGTGCCAACATTGTTCTTTGGCTTAAATGGCTCTCCCTCCCTGCTGTTTACTCTCCTGATATATTTACAGAGTGCTATCAATCCCTCTAAGCTTTTCTTTGCTAGGCTAAACAAGCCATCCTTTTTAAAAGTCTCCTTCGGAAGCACAATACAGAATTTACTTTTTTACTGCAAAAAATACTTTTTGCAGAAGCTATCAAAGTTAATGTATGTGTATTAGTAAATTACTCCATTCTTACTAAGAATGATAAGCCCAGAGGATGTGTGCACTGTTTCTATTACTGTATTTATCCCAGTGCTCAAGGCAGGTGGGACTTCTCCATGTGGCACTGCACCACTTCATGTGAGCATATCCTTCCTTTTTTCCCATAAAATGGGCTCTCCATCGCTCTGAGCAGCCTGACACTTCTTCCCTCCATCTCTTTCACCTGGAATTAATGTTTCCTAATGTGGGCAATCGGGATTGTCTCAAATTATCTAAGATAGTGAGATCACCAGCATGCTGGCCAGCATTAGTATTTCTTTTCCTCTGACAGAAACAGCAAACACATCACAGGATGACATTTGCCTCTTTTATTGCTTTATCTGGTCATTCACTTACAGCTACTGCTGATCAAATCACAGCTCCAAGGGCTTCCCTTTCTTTGCTGTTTCCTATTGGTGCAATCACAGTTTATTTACAAATTCAGATGATGAGCCATTAAATGTGTCTCCAAGTTTGCATTGTTTCCTTTAATTTCTATTACTATAGAAATTCTGCTCCTGAATACTAATGGTGACCTCACTACTTTATGTGATGATCCAATTTCATTAGTGCATACTTACTTTTTGTGCCAGTGTCATAATGCAAATGCAAATGCAAATGAAAACAAACAAACAAACAAACAACAACAAAAAAAAACAGCAAAAAAGCCCCAAAGCCAAACCTCGGTGACTCTGATAGCGGCCCTAGTCTTGTCCAACTCTTTTTTCACACAACCCAGAGCTCATAACTAAAGCAGACAAGACAAAAAGATGAGATGTAAGGCAGGTACAGTTGGGTGAAATGATCTACCCGAACACTGGACATACAGCCCAAGTCCCCACAGACCCATGAGACAGGGCTCCATACTGGTTTCCCTAATTTCAGCTGATGTTCAACATTTAAAGAATCTCTACAGAGTGTTAAATTACGGAGACATTTTGTTTTCTTTCCTCCACCAGAGATCTTGACTATCATCAAGTTTACTCCTCAGCTCTCTTTTTCTCTCTCCTGTGCCTCTTATGGCCATCACAGATCGTGTGTTATTCCTGCCACACATCAGTAGATCCATTTCAATTTAATAGGTCAGACAGGGGAATTAAGAGTTGCATATATGCAATACCCAATCCATGCTTACCAGTTCTTGAGCCAAGTGAAATACGGTAAATAAATGAATAAATAAATAATTTTATATACAAATAACTACAACAATAATAAAAAAAATAAACTAAATATAACAAATGATTCAATCTGAAATTTCAGAAAATCAGATTAATGAGAAGCTAATGACAGGTTCACAGCCAAATCATTAAGGTTCTTAAACATCATTTTGCCTGTGCTAGAACAGTGGTGCAGCCACAGAGGCTCACTCCCAGGTAGTTCAGCAGGTGTCCGTTTATCATCATTATCATTACGACATCTATTATCTCTAGCTAGGGTTAGGTCCTTGCTGTACTCAGCACAACGCAACAAAACAAAGTGGCAGTGTATTGAAGAGCATATCTCAAAATGATGGGGCTAAAATTATTTTAAATTGACAAAAATGGCTGATTTTGATGGAATTAGCACACTATGGTGGGTACAGTAATTTGAAAAGCATGTTTTAAGGGCACTCATTTTAATAAAGCTGCTTAAAAATACACACACACACAATTTTATCTACACCTCTGTGCAAATTGCCAATATATACATCCAACATTTTTGCCAGCAAAGACCATACTGAACAGTCTCTCATTTATTCAAAGACAATGAGCCTACTTTCCTTCTTCTTTTTTAATTATATCACATTCCCCCATACACTTTTCATTTTTAAAGTGAATACTGTAAGCTGGAGATACCTCTGTCAATTCTCACAATTTTGTCATGATTCCCGTGATATTAGGTAGTTGTTTTCTCAGAGACATTATTTAACTGCAATGATAGAGTTACTGGTAAACAAAAAAGGTACACTTTTGGTTCATTACAAAACCCATTAAAAATCAAAGCCCAAGGTCTCAGGAATATATAAGGCAAAGAAGAGAAGTATTCCAAAAAATCTTTTTTTTTTTTTTTTTTTTTTTTTTAATCTCATGATACTGAATACTCAACTGACAATTTTGAAAGCTTGGATTTAACAATTCTCATGACTCTGAAATGAGTAGTTGTCATGAGTGTCTTTTACAATGACGGGCATGGATAGTTTTAAATGTCACCCTGCATCCTAGGACCAGCCTTTCTTTCCACCTCTACAGGCAGGCAGTCCCCAGTATTGTAATTAGATCTACAGTGGACGGTCACAGGACTCAGGTAAGCAGTGGTGCACAAGATATCATTTCTCCTTCTGCGAGGGTCTTTCATGCAGGCAATGACAACGGAAAACGTTCTTTTTAAAGCAAAATAATTGTAAACCCACAAAATTTGGCAGAAAACCTCAAAGGAGGCGTTGTACCAGAAACTTATTTTCTGTAAACTAAATATAAAATTGACTCCATCAACTTGAAATTCTCACTTTCTGTTAAATTTCATAAAATTATTATAAGCTGGGAGTTGGGAAAGTTCCACAATTTACCATCAACTACAGCAAGCTGCTTCTGAAAATAAATCCCTCTCTACACTGGGTAAGGGATAACAGAAGTAAGAAGATGAGATGTGTTCATGAATCATGTTTTGAGATTTTCAAAATCAGTAATTAGCAGAACACAGTGACCCAACAACTATTTTTAGTGTTGTATATTTAAAAAGTAATTTATGTTTAGATATTATTAGATGCACATTTAATTTCAAACCACAGTTACACAAAGTTTTAATTACTAAATATTAAGATACATTTTAGCATATGGTTTATGATTAGCATTTGAAATTCAAGCTATAAACAATATAAGTAATTACATTTATTGGTGGAACTTTAGTTCCCACACATGTTCAATCACTTTCAATTATTTCCCTAGTAATCTACGACTCAGTAAGGTACAGAAAATGTGTTCCTACATAGCAGTAACTGGATAACAGTTTCTGCGCATTCAAGTATGATGTTACAGATTTGCCCTGTTTTTGTTAATATCATACAGCCACAAACATGCAAAAATGCAGCCAGAAAAGCTGCAAATGCCAATTAAAATGTTAAGATGTTGTGGCATGTATCTGAAAACTGTAGGCAAGTTTTACTGGCTAGTTTAGTAAGGGACTTCAAGACATAGCTTGATTTTTGTTGTGAGGTCAAATTCAGAGCTGAGGTGAGGTTTGCCCACCAAAGACTTGCAAGAAATGAACATAAATGCTTCTCCTTTTGTACCAACTTCACAGCTGCTCTGTTGATGCTACCAACAGCCATGAACAAGCCATTGCTTAATATCAGTTTTCTTCTCTGCTTAACATGAACGTGCCAGGTGCCTTGCACCAGTGCCTTGCACCATAAAGAAATGATGAACCAGAAATCTCTAGTGATTAAGATGATTCCAAACAACTGGGACAGATCTAGCAGCACTGAGCACACAAAATGAATTCAAAAGATATTCATTGAAAACCCAAGTGTTTTTTGACTTCTTTGCTTGTTTTCTTTTCCCCTGCGGGCACAATCAAATGCAAAGGGCCCAGGCAGAAACCTACACTCCAAATTAAAGCCATATGCTTCACACCACTCCCCTGTAAGAGGAACGGAGTCAGAAGGAGCAGCTGTGCAAAGGGTCTCTGTGACTACTGCAACCTACACTTCTATGAAGCGATTGACCCCAAATCCTTGTGTAGCAAGTGTAGGGGCACCTATATGGTGTAGCTGCTATATCACCCTCATGATCCATCACCCCCAACATACCACGAAAGAAAGTGAAGTGATCAAAAATGTATTTGTGGTAAGGCATTATGCCCATCAGCTGCTGTTTCTTTTTATTTTCTTTTTTTTTTTTTTTTCTTATTTAGCTCTTTGCAATGACTAAATGCCATATGGATATAAAGCTGGGGAGAAAAGAAAGAATAACAAAATAAAATTTTACAAACTAATACCCTGATAAAATACTTCAAGATTTATTTCACTTATATCTCACGTCTGCTTCAGTGTATGCACTATATTATTAAACTGCTTTCAATGGAACTTAGACTTCAAACTACTTCTACCAGAACCAGGTGTTAATATCCTTTGATTTTTTTAAAAAACAATCAGGGTACATTAAATATACTTCTCAGATCTAGTTTTGCATGACAGATATGTGATGTGCCAATGGTTATATATTATATTCTTCCTCTCAGGCATGCATCTCCTGCAGAGATAGCAGACTACAGAAGCTGACCCTTACTGAGACCATCTTGTCTCTCTGACAAAGCTCCTTTTTAACTTCTTACTTACTGGTTACTTCCTGTGATGGATAAAAACTTTAGCTCAGCTTGTGATAATTCCACAGGCCCTGAGCACCCTGACCCTAGAAGCCCCAAGGTCAGAAGTCAAGTCTTGTTCTGAAACATCTGTGTGCTTCATATTAAAGTAGAACAAAAGTGAAGAAATATCCACCAGTGTGACAAGAGAAACAGGCAAAATGGGAATGACACATTGGTCATCTGTTACCCATGCCACCTCAAGCCATTGACGGAAATCTGATGGAAAAACTCTACCCGCCAGCTCTCCAAGCTGCCTTCAAATAAGCGCTTTGTTTGGGAAACGGTGAGAAAGGTCTCCAGTTGTTTTTTTTTATTTCTGTCTTATGTTAAGAGAGTTTATCTGTAGGTGGCCAGGGACCCAAACAACACGGTTTTACAAAGTCTACAAAAATTCTGTTAACATTCTGTTTTTGGCACAGAAAAACGAGGCACACCACAACAACTTAGGTTGAAACACATAGGAGATGAAAATCATGGCTTAAGAAGGAGAAGGCGACAGAACAGATACTTCCCTACCCTTCATTGTATATGAGGAGTACAGTACACAGCAATGGAACCAGTTTATAAACTGTTTGTCTCCCAGAGTTGTGGCTATAGAAGGAATCTTCACTGATCTTGTCTCAATAAATTACTTTTGAGACATCTTACTGACCTGGTAGTAAAATACCTGTGGAAAATGATCAGCTGAACTGTTCTCAAGTTTCAAATCCATATGTATTATACATCTTTTAAAAATACTCTTCAGGAAGCACAGGGAAAATAATGCCCTTAATTTCAATGAATAAAAAGAGTTAATAAAAATCTAAAGTTTTTAAAACTAATTCTGGATTCTTATTACCTAAACTACTTAGAGCACCACAAGAGTAAAACCAAAATGCTCATGCATACTTTTTCTTAACTAAGCTATTGGTCTTCCCTTCAGGCAGGAAACACTTACTAACTTTAAGTTAGACTAAACTAATATTTTAGACAAAACTATATATATGTCACCTGATTCCTGTCTATAAAACCAATGTTTTTACTTCTTCGATGTATTTTCCACAATAAACAGAGCTTTCTTTTTTTTTTTTCCTATTTTAGTTTTCTTCAGTAAAATATGTCCTGATTACACCAGCATTTTACAACTGAATGAGAAGACTATAGCTGTATTCTTCTATAAAAGCATTATAAATTGAACAGGCAAATACTTTGCATACTAAATAAGATGAACAAATTTGCCTTCTAGAAATAAGACCAAAGGATTGACTAACTTGATCTTCAGCAGCCCCAAAATCAAGGGCAGGTAACATTTTCATTGATCAGAGTATTCCCTAGCTCAAATCACAGCAGATTGTATCCAGAGTTAACTGAACTGAAAAAAAAAGTCGTTCCAGCAAATTCTGCACACATTTGTGGAAAAAAATTGCAAAACTGGCTAACCCCCCCAAATCTCCTCTCAAATTCAGTTCCAATCTACATACAAAAATGTGCAGGTGTTAGAGACGACTTAGATTTAAAATTATTCTTACTCATTCTCAGGCTTGACCTCCAGCATCTCTATCCACAGACCAGAAACTGGCTGAGTGCTACCTTTTTTACACAGTCTGAGAAAAGAGAATCCAATGAGGTTTTTTTTTTTTTTTTTTTTTTTTTTTTTCCCCACAGTCTTTCGGGTTAGTGGATGTGTGGAACCATACTGTGGAACTCAGCGACAGAGAAAAATACAGTGACCTTCCAGTTTCAGAGAAATCCTCACAGATCTGTATCTGACCACTGGTCAAAGTTAGTCCTAAATTTCTGCTTGAAGAAGGTGATCACAAAGAATTTTGAAAATTTTGAAATTTTGAAATCTGTGAAAGACTTCAGGAAAGAAGGCAATGGAAAGTCACACTTACCAACTCTACAAACGCAAGTCCACCATAACTGTGAGCAACAAAAAACACGTTCTCTGCTGCTGACTGGGAAATAAAATGGTCCCAAACATAAATTGCATGTTCTTCAGGAGATCCATTATCCTGCAGAAAAAAATTACATTTGCGACAATTACCTCCTAGAAACTGGCAATTCTGTCTAAAAGTAACATGTTCCTATATGTTAAAATGTGTTGGTAAAACAAGCCTCAAATTAACATACTCCAGTGACAAAAAATGAGCAGACTGATTTGTCTAAATGAAAGAAATTTAAGATTGCAGTAAATGCAGTAAAACTGTTGTTTTATTGTTGCTTATTTTAATAAATACAACAAAAATTATGCATCTGCAAAATTTTGTCTAAATACCATGATGGCAATTCAGCTAAACAGAGGCATTCAAAGAAATTATGAGTCACTGCTCTGGTTTTCATTCTTTTGACAACTCTTTGTCAAATATTTGCTCACTGATGGTTTGTTTAAAGTAGTTAAGTCATAGTCTGATAAACAAATAAAAATGAGTAGGAACAATATAAATATAATTTCATCTTCATAATTTTTTTCATATTATGCTCCAATGGAAATCTGCCAAAGATTAAAACTATGGTATTTGCAACTACTCTTTCAAAAGCTAGTTTTATTTATTTTGCAACTGTGGACTATGAGACACAGGGCAGATAAACCACCTCTTGACTGCTTACATATTCGCCATTGCTTTGGAGTCCTTGGTAGTTAGGGGCATGTGTTTTTTTCTTATTGAACTGTGAAATCCATTCAAACTGAGAGCCACTGAAAGCACTACAGCGGTTTACACCGATTTCAGTGCACTATCCTCAAACATCTGGGGTTGTGCACTCGCATCTCTACCTTTGAGACTATTAGAAAGCCCTGTACCCATCCGTATTTTACTTCTTAGGCTGCCTATGACATCACTGCAAATTTGTCTGGTCTCAGGTGACAAGACTCGGCTGCTCTGTTAGTTCCTGTCTCCCACCAGGATTTCACACCTCTGTGGCATAACGCTGCGGGCTCCTTCCAGCTGTAGAGCATTTGTGCCAGAAAGCTCATCAGTGAAGGTCGTGTGATTTCCTAAAATCTGCATCCTTTTCCCTTTTGCTCTGCTCCACCAGCACCTTCATATCAGTAGAAGACACAGACTATATAAACCTCATTTTCTTGGGGAAAATAAAGTACTAACCAGAAAAATCCAATAGAAATCAAAGTGATAATTATATAGGATGAATTGCTGCAACTTCATCAAGAGCACTGAAGTTACTTAGGTCTTAGTTCCATTCTAAAATATAATTTGGGGAATTTAATCTCTTACAGTTGTCTAGCATGAATGAGAAGACAGACAACTAAGTAACTAGGTGGATTCAGGTTTTTTCTTCTATTTTCATGCCTGGTTTCCTATCCTAAATAAGAGTGAGCTGGCTAAAAATCTTTATGGATCTGGACACTCAACTTTTGAAACAATCATGTGTTTTAAAATTGCTCTTCTCTAAGGTTGCAGCAATTAAAATATATTTATCATATTTGCCAAAAAGCACTGAAGATATTCATCTCAATCCTGGACAGATTCTGTACTTGACTGAATATGACAGAACATGGTTTTAAATAAATATGTATTAACTACTGTAAGTCACTTCAATATGAGAAAAGGCTTATTTTCTTCCAAACCACATTTTGAAATCTGATTGTAAAGGTAAGTAAAGGAGGTAAAGACCCCTCCTTTTGTGAGGAAAGAAGTAAGTTTTTCAAAAGAAATTTCATAAGGAAAATATGATTGACAGACTAGTTATTAAGATAAAGCTGAAGAACACCTCAAACAGGAGTTTCTTACGGAAAAGTGATGCATTCTAATTACGATACATATGAAAAAGGAACATTAAAACACAGGGAGCGTTTCTAAATGAGTAGTTTAACTCAAATATTTACTTCAGTTAAATATGCTGAGATACTTGTTTTGTAAATATTAATGTTACAATTAATTCCTGTAAAAGCAATGTTTGTGTAGGCACCTAACCCTGCTTTAACATTCTGACAAAAAGAGAGGCTATTTGTAGTTAACACTGTGTTTTCAGGTATCCTCTATTTATTAATTGCAGGTATTTTCTATTTATTTCTGCGTGATGCTTTTGGGAAAAGCACACAATCCTTGGATTTCCACAAGACTACGACAGGAGCAAGAAGCTTCTGAAGGATTCAGAAATTCAGCTCAAAAAAGCTTCCACCAATTAAAGCATAACCAGTGGTCTAGTAAACTAGATCATTAACTGCACAGCTTCACAGTCCGGTACAAAGACTCAATAGGATTTTATAGAAGCAGAAAGAAATGAACAAGTTACATATGGACTGTAACTACAGTTTCCTTTGTTACTGGTGATAAATAAATAAATAAATAAATAAAATGAAATGGCAGGATAAACTGTGTTGCCATACTTACTCTGCTAAAGTCTACACAAGGTAAAGAAAACACGTATGTGAGAGACGGAGTTCAGATGAGTAGTGTATGTTTAAAATAAAAAGACCTTTCTCCGTAGCATCTGCTTAATTTTTTCCTTGTAGCAAGCCAGTATTTTAAACAACTTGGATGGAGAATAAACCAGTGCCGCGTCCATACAAGAAACAGCTGGCCACGTAAGTGGGCACAGCAGACTGCAGAATACTGTAGGTCTCTTTAGGATTTTGAATTGCATTGGGTCCATTAGGACCTGGGGATTAACCACGTCTGTCTGGCCTCAGTTAAATTATGAGGCTGAATACTGCAGTTTCAATATGAAAGGTGACAGTTTCAGGCAGCTGTTGCTTTCCTTCTTTTCATTGCAGCTAAATAGAATGCACTTATATACCACCTTGTTAAATTATTTGATAAAGTGGGGGCCTCTTGGTCATGCTTTACATAATTATCTATATGATTGTACAAAAAGGAATGGAGAAATCATGCTATGTACCTCAGAAGGCAGCTGAGGCTTAATGCATTATCATTTGTGAAACAGATTGAGATGAAAGGTGCTAGGAAAGCTGAACTTAGGTTTCCAGCTGCTGAAAGTCAGTCATCTGCAACCAGTAATTCTACGTCTAAACAAGTGGTTTGATTTTTCAGAGGTGTGGAAGTCATGGCAGTGGGTCTTCCTCCCTCTGAAAATCTAGCCCCAATATATATAGTTGGATACAAAAGCCAAAAAATATTAGGAATTAGAAAAAGGTCTATTAGAAAAAGGTCTCCATGTGACTCTTAACCAATGCAAAGTAACCTGAAAACAAGCAACTGTTATCTTGCTGCAGATCGGGTACCTTCCTGACTTGACTAACACATCTGAGCTCTGTCTTGCTCAGGTGAGGAATGGAGCAAAAGCTTGAAGCACATAAAATAGCCTTTGCATGTGTTCCTACCATGAAAAATCTTATGTGGCTCTGTTATATTCAATATTCCATTGAATGGAATACTATCAGATAAGATTTACCCTTTAATTCATTGATAAGTGAAAAGAAGTCCATGTCTTTTTCATAATAACTATTATATTTCAGTTCTTTTTACTGATAAAAATAGAACGAATATACCTCGTCTGCCATCGTTGACTACCAACACTATGGAGACTATCAGATACCAAACACCTGTCATACCTCCATTTAGCAAATCCCGTTAAAGATTACCTTGGAGATAAAGGTGGTTAAAATCATTTCAGGGAAGCATTGTCAAAGGTATTTTAGATTGCTTATGTTACATTCATTCCTCTTCCAGAGTGCACACTTTTCTGAAACTGGCTATACAAGGGGCATCCATAAAAATAATAAAGAATATAAGTAGCCTTACAATAGGTTCCAGTTCAGTTAATGATAGGAGTATGGGGATACTTAAAAAAATGCTCTTGCCACACATAAATATTGCTTTCCAATGAGAAATGATCATCAAGACTCTGCAAATGGAATGAAAACTTATTTAATGTGGTAGAATAAGAACGGATGCCTTTTTCTACTGATAAAGGGCCTTTTTTATTTTTGCAGAATTTTTTAAACGCTACCTATTAACTATGTATAAAAAAAGTCCTCACTTTTAAAGCCAAATAGCAATTACTCAAAAAATGATCATAAATGGTTAATATGGATCTTTTCATTTTAATATCAAAAGTTTAATCGGATAGTTTAATAGCCCAGTCTATGAAAATAATATGACAATGATTAATAAATTCATGTTCCTCATGTATATGAAGTCACTTAATATCCCAGGGCCGGAACCTCTGCCGCAGCTGCGAGCTGCTTGGAGCAACAGATTGAGGCAGGGAAGAGGCTGCCGCTCCCTGACCTGCTCGGCCTCGCTTCGAGCTCTGGCAGGGGTTAGAGGAGTCCTGTGCTGCTCTAACCTACACCAGCTGGGCTGCATTTCGGAGGGACCTCACTCCAAGAAGAGCTGGCAGGTGGCAGTGCCCTCCCTGCTCCTCATGGCTGCAGTGCTCTCGGACGGTGCAAACTGTCTGTGATGGCTGCCTGGTGGCGGGCCTCTTCTCAGGGTCACTGGCTCTCGGCCTCCACTCCGCCGCCGCGGTGCTGCCAGGCAGCTGGGCACTGTGAGAAGTCCTGCCCTTCCGTCAGTGCATACATACACCATGCCCTAGGCTCCTTGTCCTCTGGGGCTTTTCTCTTCGTTACCTTCTTGTCCATTTCTGGCCTCCTATTTCTCATTACTGCTCAGTAGGCCATTCCTGTATTGTCCCAGGGCCTATGAAACGCTACCAGAAACACTCTTATATGGTGCTACTCCTAATCTTACACACTCTTATAATCTCATACACTCTTATGATCTTATATACTCTTTTAATCTTACACACTCTTTTAGTCTTATACACTCCTATAATACTCCTAATCTTAAACACTGTTATGTGATGCTACTCCTAATCTTATTCAAAATTTTTGAGATTTTTGCTTTGCAGTTTTAAAATTCTCACAGTGATAGTTTAGAAGCCCATGGAAAGAAAAAAGCAAAACCAAAACACAAATGATTGTGGGTAAATTCTCTGGCAATCCATTGTGCACAGAAGCAGGGAAACAGACTGCAGATTTCAGTCTGTCATATCTTCCAATACTGCTAGCGTTAAGCGTTGAAAGGTATATAACATTTTAATGACTTGAGCCATTAGGAATACACAGATAAGCAGTGTGCATACAGTGAATACAGTGTTACGTTCTGTCGCTTTCAAAAAAACAGGTTGAATTTACTAATGTAATATTACAGTCATTAATTGTTAAATACCAAGCTGAAGTGATGCAGCAACCCAAGCCTTATCAACTATGCCAGATTCTAACACCTAGACACTGCAAGGTCTGCAGTTATGATGGACTACCTGAGTTGATAACACATGGAATTATCTAAACAACATTTGCATATTTGGGTAATTATTTCCTAAGGTTAATTAGCTCCTGCAAAGCAGCTTGCCCTTTGAGACTGCTTACTGTGACAGGTTCACATATTTCCTGTTTTGATGCCAAAATTTACAGTTTTTTTTTTTTTTTTTTTAAAGTAACCTGTTGCTGGAAAGTTGCAGATGGGGCAGGAGCTCAAGACCTTGAACTAGTATTTATCTTATTAGGGCAGGGCAGCTCAGATCCTCCTATCCTCAACTTCTGATTCATCGAAACTCAAAAAAATCAAGTAAAGAAAATCAAATTAGTTCCAAGCTCAGGCGACAGCTCCCTCAAAAGGCCTTGTTTTTCAAATCAAGGAGTTAGTTAGAATCACATTTTTGCAATAAGTGGAAAGTGAAATGCATACACATAGGGAAATGTGCCATACAAATGAATAGATTTTCAACAATTTACTTGAAGGTGGTTTCTATAATTACCAATTATCACAGCAAAACAACTTTTCCTTCTAGCTAGATGAGCTACTGTAAACAAGCACAGTACATGTGTTAAATATGGGAGAACAGAACTGCACAGTAGCTTGGAAGCAGGGATGTGAAGAGGGCTCAGACCTCCTGTTTCCAGTTCTTGTGCAGGTGATCCTTCCATACAAGCAGGACCTTTACAGTTGTGCACAGCGCCAATGCTTTGGTGAAACTTGGGGCAGATAAAATCTTGCACCTCCCCCAGATCTTCTGAAAATTGCTGAATTAAAAATAACATATAATGTAAGCATAAGCATATAAATCTATAACCTAGAGAAGTAGCAGTTTTTCACTAAAACAACCCAGGATGCATTTTCAGTGGCAACTGGCTAACACGGATATTTTCTGTACAATAGATTTTCTGTACAAGAAGCCTGTGCTCTTTTAAAAGAAAATCATATGTTTGAAGGTCTGAAATGAGCAGCTACAAGATACAGTATGTTCCCTGCTGGTATACAGTTCATGATTATCATAACTAGACTCACACTAGCAACGTATTTTGCAGCATTCCTAGGTAATTGACAAGTAAAAATTAAATGGATTTCCCTGGAAACATCCTTTGACTAGGAAGTAAGACTTTCAAAACCATGTTTATTTCTCTCTCTCTCTCTCTATATATATATACATGTATATATAAATGTACATGTATGTATCTGTACAAAACACTATGCAAGGGTGGTGAGTGTTGAAGCCAAATGAATAGGGAAGATCGTAATCCACATTACTGCCAAGGTATGATTTTTGAAGCTGTGGCCTAATTAGGTACAGAGTAAGTCAGGAGGAACTCTGTCATTTGCTTTAATACCAGTGGAGTTAAAAACAACTCTAAAGTCCTTTAAAAAACTCAGCAACCCAGAGCTATGCATTTAGGTTTGCCTAAGAATACCTGCTTCCTCCTGCCTTCCTATTCTCCCTCACAGCTCTGATGTTTCTCTTCATGTCTTCCCATCATGGCACTCCCATTTTCTCTGTACTTGCATTTCTACTTTACTCTTCTTCATACACTTTTCCTTCCTTTCATAACCCTCAAATTAAAAAAAAAAAAAAAAAAAAAAAAAAAAAAAAAGTGAAATCAAGTTTCTTTTGCCCATTCTGCTGTATCGTCTCCTGTATTGGTGTAGCCCTGTTCTTACATTCTCATCTCTTTTTCCTTCCTCAACAGTACCCCTACAAGTACTAAATTATGCTTATCACCTGCTGTACGCTCCTCACTCCTTTTGCAAATATTTGCCTTATTTAAGATAATAATTGTTTCATTATGATGGAAAATAATGAAACCATACGATGCAGAGCAGTTCCAAAGGCTCAGGAAAAGGTCTAAGAAGCTTCAAGGGCAAGAAAGCTGGAATAGAAACCAAAAAAACAGCCAGCATGTGATTTGTTCCCCAAAGACAGCAGCTATGGTATTTTGACCAGAGAAGAGAAGGAACGTAAGGAAAGGACAGGAACCTAAAACAGGAAAAAAGTGGAAGGAAAGATCTCATATTGTTTTTCCTGCAGCATGAACGTTTGCAAACAAGACTTCAAAGTATCTAGCTCAGGCCACTCAACAAAATTTAACCTTTGATGGAGAAATTCCAGTAACTGTCCCATCTACCAGAAATTCTTTTTTACATTTTAACCACACGGTTGAGAGCACTCTTGCACAGATATTTCAGAAATGCCTCCTAAGAGGTGACCCAAGGATAAAAAGGACATTGTATAATTCCTTACAGAATGGCTAATGTTAATTTGCATGCCACATATATACAAATATACATACACCAATATGGGCTGGCTCTTGCAGTACTCATAAATATACGTATTTTTAGGAAGGACAGCAAGTCCTTCCAAGTGCCTTTTATGCTGAGGCTAGTCCAGCTATATGAAAGGAGATGAAAACAGGCTGCAAAAGACAGCAGATGAAGGTAATGAAATCAAGAAAACCTCAGGGGCAAAGCAAACGGGGAGAAGACACAGGAGCAGAAGAGGGTGGAGGCCAGTTCACAACAAATCTTCAATCTGACAACATGCATCCAAAACTCAGTTGAGTACGTCTTGCTAAGAGCACTTGGAAGAAAGAATGATCACAACTGAACACTAGATCAAGAAAGTTATTTTATTTGCTGCATCCTGAGTTGAGTAGAAAGGAGACTACATGAGAAAAAGAAATGGTTAGAGAGTGGAAAATAAAATGCAGACAACTAATGCTTTGGGCTTGAAAGGTTCAGTGGAGGACATGTTTCACTCCTCCCTTCCTTTATGGTCTCTGTACAGGTTTTATTTGTATATTTTGCCACATTAAAACAACAAAACCCAGCAGGACTTAGCAGCTGTGTAGGCAGCAGAACGAGTTCATGGTCACCTAAGTCTGCTGTAGCTCTATGGAAACACAGAACATTGAATTTGCAAAGGTTGAACACTAAAATGATGCAAATGCATTATTGTTGAATGAAGTTATTTTATTCAACAGTTGTGTTCATATGCATTCAGATACAGTCACCTTGTGTTTTTCCTTATGACCTTATCAGGGATTAAACCAAGAGCTTTTGGATGCAAAAACACAAGCCTCCTCACACTTATCTCATAGGAATTAGTGGGGAAATAAAAAGACTACATTATCTTTTTAAGGGCAACTTGTAAGAAGAGAGCAAGATATATACTCTGGCAGGAGCTAATGGCTGCTTTTGAGACAGAAGTAGATACCAGGTATCACACTAGCTCAGTCGGGTCAGGTGTAGAGCTGTAGATATAAATAGCATAGCCAAGGTTATTATTTGGTACATACCTTCTGAAAGCAATATGGCAAAGTGACTTAAGGTTGAATTTTTCATATTACAGATCTCAGTCTTATTCCCAGATCTATTTGAGGTGATGCTGTGTAATTTCTTGTGCCTATTTTATTTGTGAAGTGGGTCAGTGATGGAAGTGTTCCCAATATTGCTTATGAAGCCTTAATAATAAAGCTGTTGTGTGTATACAGTCAGCCACAGTAAGGAAGACTAGAAGTCTTATGTGTTGCAGTTAAATCCATGTTGTTTTGTTATAGACTAGTCCCACCTCCAAAACTCCTGACAATTTATCAGCAAAGCACAATTTTGACAGACCCAGCAAATGAGTACACATTACATGAAACATCTAGTATCTGGCATACCTAATAGTCAAATAAAAGATGTAAAACAAAAATACATTTGGCAGAGTAAAAAAAATATTTAAATTGTCACTATCACTGCAAAGGGGATCAAGAGCTGGATTGGGAAGAAGCAGTGATACACACACTTTGCTACAATGCAAGTCTTGAGATTAGCTTCTGTTCTCAGCTTAAAACTACAAGTTTTAGTGAATTCAAGACAGACAGTGTCTGGCCAGGTCTTCCACTCAGAAAGAGGTGTCTGGGAAAGGCATCAGGTAAATGGGAAATCCAGTGGTTATGAGAGGAAGGTAAAACAAGATTATTTTTAGCAACGAGCTATACATAGACAACCCCTGAAAAATCTTTTTTCAAAGCAAAATGATATATAGCAGGAGAGGGGAAAACAGATGACTTCTTAGGTTTCCAGTAGCTGGAGAGTTCACTGGCAGAAACTGGATGAATCGCAGATTATATTCCAAAAGTGTTTTTTGTTTCCTATCAAGATGCCAAGATTCAATCTGCTCTAAAGGTAACACCCCCAAAATGTTTTGGTGAGTAGCTGTGTTTTACTTCAAGTAGGGAAGTCTGCATGTGTGTGTCCCGGCCTGGCGTGCCTCGGAGCCCACATGTGACACCCCGCGCTCCTGCAGTGCACACATAATCCTGTCAGTCAGCAACAGGATGGCTGAGAACAAACTGGATTTTAGCTCCAGTCATTGCCAACATCAGCAGTTAACTTTTTTTTTTTTTTTTTTTTTTTTTTTTTTTTTTTGCGTTTTGTGTTTTGGCTCCTCCCCTGGGCCTGTGTTCTCCCCAGGTCCCACCGCAATTACAATCCAAGACAACTTCAGACTGTGTCCCACTTTTCCCACTTCAGACATAAGCTGGGCTTTCCCTGGTGATGGTGGTCAGGAAATAAAATTCGGAGCTATGCTATATATATGTGAGAATGGAGGGAACATGGATCCTAACCTTCCCCTGGGCAGTATGTGGGAGTTACTTTTCCACTTTATATCCAGCTTTATTGCACACAACAAAAAGAACGAAGCAGTTCCAAGCCAGAGGAAGTTTTCCACAGCTATATGCTCAGCTAATACAGTTCCTGATCAATAACCAAGAGCTACTTAAAACAAAACAAAACAAAATCTGTGCTCTCTTGCTGTATGCAAAATTCATCATACCACCTCTCAGGAACAAACTAACCGAGGAAGCCAGATCCCTTTTTCCACCCTCTTGGCCACAGCACCTGACTCCAGCCCTCATTTGTAACATTTCAGTAGGCAAACAATGGCTGGAAATCATGGAGTGAAGTCAAAAAGTGTCTGTGGTCTTAGCTGCATTACAGCACCACTGACCCAGTAATATATTTCCATTCTGACAAATGCAGATCTTTGCAGGAGGCCCTCAGCGCATTGCCATGTCAGGACCTCACAGATGTAAAAAGAATATGCATTTCTAAAACTCTCATTGCAGGTGAAATGTCGTAGATCTGCATTTAAACAGAATATCAAACGTGGCAAGTTTGGTTGAAGATCAGTGAAGAAATAAACAGAGAGAAAGACTGCTACAAAGAGAACTTCAGCAGGGGAGAGCCCCTTCAGAGCAAAGGATGCACTTTGCTGGCGACATGGCGCACAAGACAGGCCATGCAGGAGCAGGCTAGCATCATGTCTCCTGTCTATACTGGATCTCTATCAGCGACCAAACCTGAAGCTTTGAAGTTGCTCACAACATGCTGTGAGTGTGGTGTGGTGCTGAGGCCACTGCGATAGCCACGGGGCTGGTGAGCGAGCCCCTCTGAACCCAGCTGGCCATCCGCTTGCACCCCGAAGCAGCAGGCCCAGTGCTTTCCTGCAGCTCCATCAGCCAGCTAATGAAGCAGCAAATCTTACGCCCCTTGCTAAATTTGCAACGGCTCCACATAGCATGGGCTCACTCTTTTTGTACTCTGAATATCTTCTGCTGTAAATTTGTTGTGCTCCGTTTTATTTTTTGAATGCCCTCCCTAGATCCTTGGCTTTTTGTTATGACATCCAGGGAATGGAAAATTCTTCCGCCAAACACCTCCCTGACTTTGTAGCTTGAAGGGGCTTGCTGTTTATAAAGTAATAACCAGATCTCAGGCTAAATTAATTAAGTCTCAAATGTTATTACAGCAACATCTTCCTGGTTAAAGTATCTGCTTGTCAGCCACGGTAAGACAACTTTGTCAGCCTGTTGTTCCAATTTGGATTTCCCTGTTATTACTTCTGCTGGAGTCTGGCATGTACTGTCAACACCACCCAACTGTCTTCTGGTAAAGTGCAGGAAAGGAAACAGAAAAGAAGAAAAATCAGATGGAATCAGTTTTTCAGTGGCTCTCAGTTGCCATCTCCAGGAAAGTTTGGGGGGTTGATTTGTGTTTTTGTAACAATCTGCTTGGGACCATCATAATGGTCTGCACAAACCCATAAATAAATTTTTGTTTTGTTTTGATTTTGTTTTTGTTTTTTAAACACCAGTTGCTCCCTATTGAGCTGGAGAGTAAATAGTTAAAAGCCTTCCTTCAAGACAAATCTTGTCCCTAAATATCTGCAGTATCTTTTTGCTTTATTCTGTTTCCAAATGGACAGACATGGTAGGAGTCACCTAAGCCAATTATTTTATCATTAAGACAAGAATGTAAACACAAACATGAAATTTTTCTTTTTTAGTCTGGGGACAAGAACATTGCTGACTCACAGAGAGGAAAGAGGTGCAGGAGAAGAGAATAGGAGGAAGGAGGGAAATGAATCAAAGGAAGTTTTACTTAAGAAAAAATAACGAATTTCCCTTTTAAGTCTCTGACAGACTTTCGTATTTTTTCTTTTTTGGTACTTTTCCCCTCCATGTAACTTGCAGAGTTTCAGGTGAAGGAACTGAGAATTTGAAGCAGCATCTTCTGTGCTGGCAAACAGCCTGAACACTCTGTGTGGGGAAACTGTCAGGCCAGAGGTGTAACAGCAGCTCTTCAGACCAGCCCCATCTGCACCTTTGTCTCATGGAAATTGATAAGTACCCATGCAGTTCACATGACAGCCCCTGTGCCATGCCTAAGCGTGCTACCTGCCAGCACATGGACATACATATTCTGTTTAGTTCAAGCAAATGTTAAGTTAAACTAATAAAAATACCAAAAGACTAGGGCAGTGCATTTCAGTACAATACTACTTGCATGTACTCCTACACATCGTTTTTGTCTCCTCACATTTTTTTTTTCCCTCCAAACTACTTAATTTCATGGACTGAGATTTTGCCCACAACGTATTTCTGTCTCACATAATAAAACCATTACTAAAGATGGCCTTTTGTGTGACTAAATTATGTGAACAAAAGAACATTTCTAAAACAGACCATCAGGTTGTACATTTGCAGCTGTCTTCCCTACCAGCCATGTTTCTGGCAATTAATGAATAAATTGTGGGGACAAGCACATAAAAATTAATATAATACTTTTACAAAAAGAATTATCTTTGTAAGACACAAAGAGAGATTGTGCTAGCTGTTTAAATGATTACATGGATTTTTCTTAACATTGACAACTATTTCGTTTGAAATGAACGCGTCTTAACCATTCAAAAACTCGGAGAGGAAGTCATGCAGAAGTGTTATTTTTCTATTTCCTAAAGTACTTAAAGAGCATTTTACTTTCCAGTTCTTTCAATCTGTTTATATGTTGTAATGAGAAGCAGACATTTTTTAACCATGCTATTGCAAGAAAAATAGAGTTTTGGCCAAGAAAAATGCAGATTTCCCTACCACCGGAAACAATGAATCTAACAAACTTCAACACATTTAAGTAAAACAACAATTTAGTATTTTCATTAACGATTTTGGTTTCAGAACAAAGCAAGGCTGTAAAGTCACTGCTGCAGAGTTTGTATCTGTTATATGAGTTAAACTAAATAGAACAGCTTCATTCTGTACTTTCCTTTTTGACACTCGTGTCTCTATTTATTACAAACACTCAAAAGTGGTTACTTAAGTGAAAGAAAGATTTAACAGCCTCAAAGCTATTTTATTTCTTCTAATAAAAGGAAGAAAGTGCTCAGTGCTTTAAGTAAACAGATACACTGTTTACTTACTGTACAGTTGTAAAGATTTGCTGAAGTGCCTTAATATGCAGTGTTAGCCTTCTATAGTTAATTGTATTTGACGTAACTGCCATTAGCCTATAAAATAATTATCCACATGAATGACAAATACAATCCCAAATTCAGATTCACGTTTTCTATCGTTTTTTGTTTCAATAATCATCTGACCCAGAACTCTGAAGACAGAAGAGTTGAATGTTATTCAAGCCTTAATTCTACTTCTCAATTTTACTGCTCAGCCCGCCTCTATTATTTTTGTTTGATAACAAGGTACATTAGGAAATGACCTTTAATCCTGATGCATTGCCAAGCAACCTCAGGACTTGCTTTTTACCTCTGACTTGAACTGTGTGACTCCCTTGTGCTGACCATTTTATTAAAGTACATACTTTTTTGCTTAGATTAGTGAAGACACTGCAGCAACAGCACGTCGTGGACGGCGAAGATCATTAGGCATTAGATCACTAACAATTTTTCTTCTAATGTAGTGTCATCTTTTAACAACTCAAAACATCCAACTACATAACAGACAGCTTGGCTGTATTTTAAATTAGCACAAATGCTAAAGCCAGGAAATGTAATTCTCAGGATATCAGAACAAAAGGTTCAGAGAAAAAAGAATTCTTATATACTATAAGATTATCAGGACTAGACTGTCACACTGTGACCTTGCTGGCGTCTAGCTAATCTGACAATATTTGGCAGAGCATTGTTTCAAATCAATAACTAATTAACAAAGTACAAAAGAAGTTGTACTGTTTTTGAGGCTCCTTGTTAAAAATGGCTTTTGGTTGCACATGGGCAGAAAGGTCGCTTTTATGACATCTTCACAAGTCTTTCAACATCTTGCCACTGTCAGATTAAATTACTTTTAGCAATTAATTGTCATAAGTTAAAACAGAAGCACATTTGTTACAGCAGGTTGTCATAATGACATGGTGAGCAGTTGTTTTGATATGAATTTCTTTCACTGACCCTCTATCATATCTTAATTTTTTTGGTTGACCTAACTGGAAAATTGGGAGCAATCTTCTAATTCAGGCAGCACAGGCCAAACATTGGGGGGCTTATTGAGACCATATACTGAGCAATAATCGAACAGAAGTTCTAGAGATAACTGAAGATCTTGAGAACGACATATTATATTCTACAGAATATGTAATTTATGATTTATACTGGTGGGTGGGATGAGAAAAATAAATTCTAAAAACCCACAGTGATGTAGCTTTTGTTACTGTTTAAAATGGTCCCTGATGCCATTTTAATCCCATATTAGCAAGCACCATTTGTTTGATACATTTTAAAATCAGGATTAAGAGGACTCAACATCTGTAACCTGTACTCATTCAAACAGTCGAGAGGCTTATTTTTGGAGGCTTGGACCTTATTGAGCTTTAAATAAAAATAATTCTACCCTTAAGTTCTTTTTGTTAAGCTTCTTTAACAAAATCACGATGTATACATACTGTTAGTTTTATAGATCAGTCTTCCAATATTTCTTGTCAATGTATCTGTGAGCTTGCTATAAAACACTACATAACAATGAAACATCCTGACAATAATCTTAAAAAAAAGAACTCATATTTATTTATCAAACATGAAATCCCATGCTAGCTGTCTTTTGGGCTTTACCATGCCATCCAATTTTTTACAGCTTCTCTGAAAACCACCAGTTCACTCTAGCCAATGATGATGCAAACAGAGTCAAATTTATCAGAAAGAGATACAAACATTATTGACTGAGCATCTATCTCCTTCCACTTAATATCTCTTCTGTGCCACTATTCTGTGAGGTTTGTTACCTCTTAGCATTTGGGAGGGGAAAAAAAGCAAGATGTAGTCTGTATCCATATTTCAGGGTGCTATATATTTAAATCCTGTGTTTGGTCATTAACCTTATATAATATTGAATCTTTCAGGCTTAGACTACACAAACAAGGTGTTTCTATCCTATGAATTCTCAGGTAGGGCAAGTGGAGCCATCAAGGAGATAGCACAGCGTTTCTGCACAAGGGTCTCGGAGGGTTGCTCTACTTCTAATAAAAAAATCAAGTCTGCTGTGTTTACATACAATGTGCAACACTATCTGAAGCCTAGAGATTGAGCTTAGAAGCCTAAACTCAGCATCAAGTCTTGAAAAGTGTTCACTCAATTAATAGTTCTCATGACATAATTTACCAAGGAACACCCCCCTGCTTTAAAGGGATGGTAAAGCTGAGGTGACACCAACAATGTACTAATTAAGGTAGATAACAGAAAAGTTAATCAAGACCTTAAGGGAAAGGCTGCAAGGAATTAACATAATCCCTACACTGCCACGTAACGTCCGAATGCCTGGCCGGAGGGAATGAAGTGCAGATGAACAGGAAAAAGGAAGGCGGATTCACGCCGCCCTGCACCAGAGAGGAGGAAGCTGTGCAGAGGAGCGGTTCTGGGTGGCTGCAGGAGCCATCCTTAACAGTGGCAGCAGAAAAGCTGCAACCCTGGGAGCTCTCCGGGTAGGCTGTCACTGGCCCTGGATGTCTTGTAGCAGCTAATTAACCAGATCTTCCATCTAACTGAGATTTTGGAAGAGCTCTGAGAGCTCCCACCGTTAACAGTAGTTGAGCAGTGTTTCGTAATCACTGTTTAACGCATTTTGATAATTTGGTCGTTTAGCTCTGTTGGTGAAAATGTTTCTACACTGAAGTATTTTAAATCTTAAATGTGGTTTGGTTATAAAACTGACATTAAGCAGTAAGAATTGGTAGTTGCCAGGTACCAGATGTCTTGGAAATCCCCCAAATTGCGATCATATTTACAATGCCCAATACCCCAGTACGATGCCAGATAATCCAAAATTGCCTCTCCACTAAGCAGCATGGAATAGTTCTAGAGGTGGTAATGCAGATGTCTACATATGCAAACTTCTTCCAGATAATAGTGCTCACAGACACACTGTCTGGATGGCAGTGTCCTAATTAGTAACACCTAAATCAGTAATACCTTATGAACATGGACATAGGTTTGAAGATGAAGAGAAACTGGGGGGCCTGCCCATAGGTTTTAAGGCAACTTGCAATTAATGCATTGGCCTAGACCTGAGATACAGATTCAGGCCTCACTTTGAAATTAACCAAAGTGTAGACCAAATCTTCTGAGTTCTAAGAAGTGGTTGTGCACAGGCTTAATTAAACGGCTATTCACTAATGCTTTAATAAAGTTGCAGCCTTTTTAATTCTGCCATGTCTATCCCCTTCTAAAAATGCACTTGGCAAATAATCAGTTTGAATGTCACGGAGTTTTTTTTTTTTTTTTTTTTTTTTTTTTCTGTTCCCCAAACACAAAAACTGCTTTGTAGTTTAAAATGAAAGTTTGCAGATTCAATTTAACAATGCAGACAAAACCCTTTTTGCCAAAGAAATAGGAAAGGAGAGGGAGGAGGAAGGACATGGACAGTGCTTCAGTCCCACCCATTATTCGCAGTTCAGCATGCTATTAACATCTGGGAAACATCTGTGAAAAAAGCCATTCTCTATTGCTCTATAGTCTTTCAGCAAATTTGAGGAGATGATCTGGCTTGTGGAGTTTCTTATCTGTGAAGAAACCTTGGATGTTCTGCTCAACACACCTGGATGAAAAATGCCAGAGAACACCGCTGCCTGTCTGGAGTGGCTTGCATTGCTCAGGGCCCATTTAAGCAGAAGTACTTAGGAAAGATCACATGGAATTAACGACGTTAATAGCTCAGTAGGCTTCCTGGTCTCAGGCACCTTTGCCTGCTCTTTGTAAATGGATGACCATCTACAGTGTCAATAGTGCCACATGTTTCTGAGAGGTAAATTCACCTGTTTTCACAATGTCCACAGAGACTATACACAGTTTAAACACTGCCCTGAGGGCTGACATGGGACTTGGTAACTCAGAACCACTGAACCATGTCAGCTGGAAAGGACCCCCTACGACCTGTTGTCCAGTGCCTTGTTCAAAGCAGCACCAGCCAGGGCTGCTCACAAGCACCGTGTCTGACACTTCCAATCAACATAAAAAAACAGTGAGGTCCCTCGTCACCAAAGTGTAAAAATACATGCTGCAGAAGCTCTCCAAATGCTGAACTTCATGCATATGGGACAGTGGCTTTGAAGGCACTTGATGCCAATGCAATATTTCCATATCACAGCTTCATCCCCCTGACTTTTCTATGCTCTCACAACTCCCTGTCAGAACTGAGGCAGCTGTCACCTTTTTACAACTGCAGTCTCTCTTTCCTTATCCTAGCAGACCTGAATTTTGCCTGGTCACTTTATCTTCAGGTAGGAATAGACATCATTTCAGAATGTTGTCAGGAGGCCATGCTTTGGTTATTCACCAGAACTGTAACCCAATAATAACAGTATGTGTATTTCCATGCCAGTGCCCGATGGGTGTCAGGATAAAACTCCATCAGAGTACCAGCCAAACTCTGCCAGCCAGCCACAGTAGTTCAAAACAGAAAGGGAAAGAAGTGGTAAAGGAACGTGGTGAAGAAACACCCAGAACCAACAGAAAGGTGTTTAGGACAAGTGGACCCCACAACCTAATCAGATTCTGTTATTTTGAGATCTGTGAGGGCAATAACTCACTTGCCCGCTTAATAGAAAGCAGTCAGGCCTTTAAACAACAAGCAACATATGAAAACTTGACATATCTCAACAAGGAGGATTTCAGACACTGCCAAGGTCTTCACTGCTAAGAGATGTAAAAATAAGCAACAGCCATTAAACATAAGCCTACCCTTTTTTGGCAGCCAGTGCAAAGGACACATGACAAATAACACAATCCTTTTATCAAATGTGTTTGTTCATTTTTCAAACAGCAGAAAAAAGCCTTGCAGGAAGAAAGTGCAGTACCCAAAGGCTAAGAGGGGTGTACTGCAAGGTGGAATGCATGAAGGTGATGACTTATCAAGGAGTAAGAGCACAAACTCAACTGCAGAACCTACAAATCTTTCAAAACTATGTATGTAGTACGTATGTCTAAGCTATGCTATATTTCTTCATTGCTAAGCTCACTAATTTCAACAGAATTCCTCAGGAAAACAGAGCCTAAAAGAAATAAATATCTGTCTTCTCCATGTCTACATGCAATTACAGATTCTGTTTTACCAGGTTAAGAACAGAGACGCTGTAACACAATTAAGTGTTAATGTCAACTGCCCACTTTTCTAGGATGGTAAGAATTTGCAAGATCCATGAAATCAGATTATTCAGTTACACAGCAGGTGGAAAAGATAGAAGACAGGAATGAAAAACTATTCTGGAAGGAAACACTAGAGGTGTAGATGCAATCAGGAGACGTATTTTGTTCAAGAATTATAAAATTGATGCTTGGCTGAACACATGGCAAATGATTTCAGCATGCTGATAGTGAACTCAGGATCAGGGCTGCTTTATGATGTATCAACAGAACAGCAACTGGAGTTCCTTCTACATCCATGTGTGACCCCCATGTCAGAATGATAAATACTCACAGTTTACCTCTAACAGAAGAAGCATACTTATGGTTGTCAAAAATTAAACAGGAAGGGATGTCCTCCTCCTCCCTGAAAAACCTGTTTAGTATAGGTGAGATGTTTTTCTCACTCCACACTTTGCTACAAGTACCAAACTAGAAGCTCCAGAAGTGTTTTAAAGTTACTTAAAAGCCCAGAAGAACTACAGGCTCCTAAACATACCTAACTCTCACCGACTCTACATGAAACTCAGTCTGTCTTACTTTATTCAGCAGTTTTACTCCAACCAGTGCCATCTATTGGGAAAACTAACTAAAATTCAAGTATTATTTGATTACAAAGAACATGTAACTCTTTATGTATTGGCAAATTTAATCTTGCAGTGACTAATAAAAAAGTACAGAAAAAGAGAATGAGAATCCACGGTTAAATTCCAAAGTACAGAGCAGTGTGGCTGAGCAGCATGCAGCCAATTCAGGACAGAAAACCTGCTACTGACACCACCAACCACAAAAGACAAAAAGCATTTTTGATCAATTCAGCATCCCCTTATATCCAGGAAGAAAAGGATAAAACAAGGATTCATCTGAGAGAGGAATGGAAGATTTTTCAAAATTTAGATAGGTATAGGGTTGTAAATACCGTAAAGCTGACTGCCTTAGGAAATAGATCTGTCTGGACACTTGAAAAACAAAGTTAACAAAGTTAACATCCCACAAGAAGTAGAGTCACAAAAAGTAAGGGCTTTATTTAGTAAAATCCTTCACTCATAAGGATTTTGAAGTGTAAAGATTGAGAAGGAGATGATGGTAATTCATTGTTCTCTAATTGCCAGCCACCTATGTGGCTATTACAGGTTAGGGACCAACACTTTCTGGGCAGCTTTTTCCACATTCCTCCATACCACCGTTTGTTTACTCCACTACTTCCAGCCCCTTTGACAGCACTCACTTCTGAGGCAGCCAAGAAGACTGCAGAGGAACTACTGGACTTATGTAAATTCCAAAAACTGTATTTTTTTTTCCACATGCTTTTTTCCTGCATTTTCACTTTGATTTCTGTAACAAATGAGGCGGAAACAACATCCTCAAACAGCATCCTGTGCCCCAGTTCCCTCCCTGCTGACATTCACTTCCTAGGACTCCACGATTTTCCTTGTATGTCCTAACCAAAACCCATAAACATTTTTAGAGGTGTGGGGTAAGGGAGGTAGGCAGGTCCTGTAGAAAAGGGTTATTTTCAACAACTGTATCTATTTATCTCATAGAAATTCTTGTTGTGATTTCTCACTATATGCAGGCTTTTATGGCTCACCAGTACCCAATGGAAAAAAAAAAAAAATAGATAAAGAATCCCCAAATTTTGTGAAAATGTGTATGTTACCACTTCACCTCTTGCTAAAATTTTTCTACCAGTTTTCCCAAACACTCAAATCTAATATCAAAACATGCAATGGGTACCACCATATGTCAGAGGATATTATCCTTGTTTTGGGTATCAGTTAAAGGATTTATTCTTTGATTCTGTTGGATAAATGATAAAGGATACTCACAGAGAACAATCTGTACTGGCAGGAGGAAGGACTAGATGACCTGCGAGGTCTTTTCAGTCCTTAACTGCAATTGCTCTACAATCAAAGCCAGGCAGTATCTGAGAATAAGAAGTTTGAATAATTTTATTCACCTTTGCCTTCAACAAGTAGGTCTGCTTTCTGCTGAGCTAGTTTTCTTTACGATTAGCTCACTAACTGGCCAGGTTTACTAAGCCTGAATCCTGACTGAAAGGAAGGACGACTTGGCTGACCCGTGCATGACGGTCTTTTTTAGAACAACAGGAGCGCTGCACAGCTCGTGGTGGGAGGAGAGATGCAAGCTGATTCTTTCTTTTGGAAACTCATATGGCTTGCCTCACATTTTAGGAGCCTGATCTAACAATACGCATTTTGTCGGCATCATGTAATGAATGTTTGAAAGACAAGAAAGCTAGACGGCCCCGATTTATTCCTTTTCTTTGATTAAACCATACTTGTGAGATGCAGAACAAAGAGAGGGTATGGCAGAACGAAGAGCCAGTGGTGCTCTTGAAGAGATGCAAAATCTTCCTCCAGTGATTATCTGCTTTTCTGATTTCTCGCTTGCTCAAGAAAAAAAAAAAAAAAAAAAAAAAAAGAAAGAAAAAGACAAATATAACTTTTCGGGACTAGGAGATGCAAAACTTACAAGAAGCCTTTACAATCCAGGGATTTTTAAAAATACCTAATTTAACCACACAAGCTAAACAGCCTACTTATAAATTATTTAAAGTTCATATTCTGTAACATTTCAGGAAATGTCTGTTTATTGTATCTATAGAATGGAATACTATATATATTTTTCTCCTCTTATACTGAAATTATTACTGAAGTTTCTCACTAACCTGACCCTTTAGGAATGATGTGGGGGTGTCATTCTACACCTAAGTGTAGTTGCTCGGTGCCATTTTGGATGGTTTTGAGCTCTCCACTTGGCCTCCAGCTGCTGGACCCGGGTGAAGCAGGTCTCCAGTAGGCCCTGCAGCACATCTGCCAGAGCTCTGCAGGTGCCATGAGTGCCCCATGACATCCAAAAGGTCAGCAGGCATTGATTTCCCAGCACTTGGATGGCAGTCTCTTTTCTTTTTAACTCTGAACATCTAGAGGTATGCGGGGCAACGAACAATAAAGCCACAGTAATTTCCAGGCAACTCTCATAAGCTTTCCATCACCAGGATAACTTCGCTGTTCCTTAGAAGTAAAAGAGATTTCACAGAAACAGAAGGAAGCCATGGGCTTTAAAAGGTTAACACGGGCAAACTAAAACCATGTGTTACTTCAGCTGCCTGGGGAAAGTCATGCCGAATGTTTTCAAAAGGCAAAGAAAAAGAAAAAAAGCATTGCACTACTGGAGGAGACTCCAGAAGCTGACATCCCGATTCCCAGTGCTGCCACTGACTTTTCCTGCACTTGAGCGTGTCCCTAATCCCTTGGGAGCCGTCTGCATTGCACTTGTCATCTTGTCTCTTCTGGTGGAATAAAGGGCTTATTAGCCTGGGCTCAGCAGTTGCACGGGCTTTGGAAGAGAGCAGACGTGCGCCTTGCCAAGTCATGGGGTGGGCGCAGGGGGCCTGCATCTGCTCAGAGACATCCATGGGCTGGGGCTCCATCCTCTGCACGGAGGGAGACCCCTGAGCCCCAAGGCCAACCCTGCACAGTGCCAGGGCCGACATGTGGTGGGGGCGCACAGCTCTGCCCCGGTGCCCGCCGGCATCTCCTGCCCGCCGGGCAGCAGCCATGTGCCAGCAGCCCTGCTTGTCGCCCGAACGCGGGTGGAGATTACCCCAATACGTGCGTTTTCAGCAAAACAAATTAATTAGTTGCATGGGCCCTTTTTCCTTTTTGGCCCCACCCCCGGAGGGGGGGGGGGGCCCAATTATTTATGAAAAGTTGCATCCAAAATTAATTTAATTTCATTCACACACTGCTCATATAAATAGCGCTGTTATGGATTGTGCTACAGTGAAAATAAAATTTGCGGCAAGAATTATCTTCATTAAAGCAGCTAATCTAAGTGGGGAAAAAAACAGACAAAATTCCTAGCACACAGGCCTTGGAAAGGCTTTTCCCTTTTGCCCAGAAAACCTGACCCCATCAGCTGGTCTGATGAAAGATACTGCTTCTTCCCACTTCTTCCTTCGTTGCCTCTTTGATATCCTTTGACTATTGTGGCAACAACATTATTGCAAATTACTATTATTATAAAATTATGTGATTTATACTTTTTTTTTAATAACATTTCAGAATTCATTCAGTATACTTGTTTAAGTGGTGAATGCTATTTAGAAGGGGATAAATACTGATTTACATTTCTAAGTGTCTTTTAACATAGAGAAGACACTGTCAATGTGAAAATCTGTGGGGAGTGGGAGATGGTTTGGAGGATGGAGGGAATAATCATGTCACATTTAAGCCTGTATGATCTGTTTCCATAGAAAAAGGTTAGAGATCAACAAATTCTCAGTTTAGTTCAGTAATAAATGAAGGTTGGCTAGGGTATTAAGTTTCTGGGGGAAGCATTAGCCAATATGTACAGCAGCAGCCTCTGGTGGTCTAAGAAAAAATGGTAGTATCTATAAGTAAGGATAGAAATACGTTTTTTAAAAGGATGTATGTACATATTTAGCTATTTGACTCAATGCTGCATTCAACACATTAAAAAACAGATGCTTTTAAAATGATCTGCTGGCAATATGCTTGTTAAAATCTGAACAGCAAGAGTATTAAAATTCATATGCATACATTAACATGTTATATAAAAGTAAAATGCTTTTATTTAATCATTCTATAAAGTATTATAAGTCAATGCTGATTATCAAGAAGTTTTCTCCTTGGTTTGTGCTGCTAAAAAAGAAACCAAATTCGTAAGATTTTTACTGAATTGATGACATTTTCTGTCTTCACTTGTGAATTCACTTGGCAGATGTTTTCAAGAACAAAAAATTCTGTCTTATTACAAAACATATTAAGCAGGTTTTTCTGCCATAATGTTTGACATGATGTTTACTGCCCAGACCGAATCAGTCCCTTTAACAAGCTATAACATATGCCAGAAAGTACATTATTTCTTAGTTAAGAAAACTTACAGCATGGAACAATAAGTGCTTTGATCTTTCAAGCACTATGCTTAATGCACTACATACTTTGATAGTCATTTTTATTTATATTTGTTTTGTATAAAAATACAATGCAAATTGAGATTTTTTATTTTAAGACTCCGCTTTTACATATTCTTGAATATCCCAGCCATTTGCATTTTTTTATGAAAAAAATAAAAATAAAATACTTATAGAAATTTACAGTGGAAGAATTCCATTTTTGCACATTTTGGACAATCTAACTGCACAAGTTGGACCATGATCCAGACTGCTCTAATTTCATCATGTGGCATTTCCTCATCAGACCACAACAGATCTTAGTGACCCTATGGGAACATAACATAAGGGTATTTATTCCTATTGCCTGACAGTCTGAAACGATGTCCCCAGCACATTTGACACACACAAATCTTCCTTCAGCGTTAGATGCAGACAATGCTTTCGCTGTATCTCAATGAATGCATTTACCACAGTCACCGAGAGGAAATTTTTGATCTTTGTACCCATTTGCCCTGCTTGGCAAAGGCAATCTGAGGCTTACTCTGTTTTTTGTTTTTTGTTTTCCAAATTATTTGTTGATACTACTACCAGAACATATACAATCCTTAAATATTCCTGTGGATTGACAATATGATTTTTTCTTTTTCATTTCTTTTCAAGAGCACAGTGAGTCAAAGGTATTGCATACCATAGAACAAGTAAAATCCTAACTAAATTGCTCTTTCTGGTTGCTCCAAAGACCATGAACCTCACCAGCCCGTGGTTAAGGTGAGGCAGGCAGTGATCCCGGGGTGCAAGCAAAGGGTGCTCCCTGTAGCACACACAACCCAAGCAGGGGAGGCAAGAAAATACATCACGAGCAAGGCATTGCACCATTTTGTCTGCACCATGCTATGCCTGGGGAGACTATCAACTGTGTCTTTGGCGAGAAAAACAGACCAGAGCACATTTTATTCACAGCTCCTCTTGCAACCACCTGTCTAAGTTTTTACAGAGTTAGCAGTTCCACCCAACAGAGTAAATGGTACCCTATCGGCGGTCCAGTTCTGTTTCAGAAACCAATAGGCAAGTAAATTGAGGTAATTTATCCTGTCATACACTGAAGCAGGGATATTTTTCATTCTGTTTCAAAAAATCTCTCTGTATTAGGGCTTATTAAAGAAAAGTAAAGCAAAAAATTCTTTCAGAATAAACCACCGATTGCATTAGAAAGCCCAGTTTCATTTATTTCACCCGGGAAAGGAGACTCTTTCACTAAAACTTAAACTACTTCTTTCCTAGGCTTGAAGAAAATTGAATAAAGGGAATGTCAACAGTCATATCTGAGGCACAGAGCCACGCAAAAAAAGAAAATGATATGGAGTCATGCATTTTATGTTTCGGGGGTCAAACCTCCTGAAGCCAAATTTCATGCCTCATCAAGCAAAAGAGCCATGAGAAGGTGGAGCTGCTAAAAAGGTATAAAAAAAAAAAAAAAAAAAAAAAAAAGGTTTACTCTCAACAAGAGAACACTGGACCAGCATACTGATTAAATGCATTTCTGGACAATACAGCAATGTCCACCCGCTCCTGATGCACCTTGACACAAGCCTCCTTGCCCCTCTTAAGAAACAGGGTCTGACCGGTAGGAAGAATGGCTTATCCCACAAAAAGAAGCAGATAGAAAAACAAAACAAAACAAAACACAGTGCTCTGTTGGTGGCTTTGAATATATATATGCATCCTTTTGTTTCCCATACTCAGTAGTGAGATAGTCCTCAAAAGCCATGGTAATAATTATCATATTAGTGATTCTTACATCCAGGTTACAAAACCTTTTAATCAGACAGTACAGCTGCATTTTTTCTACTAACATTTTAATGTTAAACCACAATTAACAGGAACAACTTAAAATTTAAGATGATTCTAACATCCCTTTTACTGAATTTTTCTCTAATTTACACCAGAAAGGCACACGCATTTTTACTGATTTAAGTACACCGGGGCTTTTCTGCCATGTTTTACTACTGAATGAAAACACTAACTTTCATTATAAAGGCTTTGGAAATTGCATGACTCAGTCTCGAATGTATAATGCATAGTATGTATATGAAGCAGAATGTGTCAAAGTGCAAATAATATTGTTTGTGCCCCCTGCAGAATTAGAAATCCTCGGGTAGCACTGTTATAACGATCCCATGCTGGTAGCATTACAAAGTGCAAAGGTTCACTGAGTAAGAAAAGAGCAGGGGACAGAGTTTCCTCATTATACCATTCTCGAACTATTCTAGCTTAAATATTTATTAAGATATTAATAACTCTCCTCCTTTATCTGCCTTCAGAAGTTCAGCTGAAACACAATGGATGGCTGCTCATATGAAAACAATACATTATAGGGTAAATCTGCTACCACACAAGATGAACACCGGTATTTTCCACAATACATTATTAATTCAGCAGGTAATATGTTAAAAAACTATCAGGAAAGAACTATTGCCTCCCCAATATAAGACAATGTAATACAATAAATGCATACATGACATGTGAAGCTAATGTGTTGCCTAAGCTACATTAGAAAGTGTTTCTTGTGTACACCTCTATTTATAAAATCATTTTTACAAAGTCTTCCTTAAATCATTGCCTTTCTTGATAGCACCACTGAGTTCCTCTGGGGTTTATTTGAAGTTCCCCTTTGAAATTAGAAAGGACTGTTTTGTAACTCTTCTAAAACTTCACATTCAGCAAGTGACAAAAAATATCAATAGAATAAAGACACAGGAACTCTGTATGAACTCTTGAATGCAGTAATGTGTTTGTTTTTAAAAAAGCACACTATTTATTAGCTAATATAGACAGTACACATATTGATACATCAGTTAAGAAGGACAAAAAAAAAGTAAAAGAAACTTACTCTAATATACATCTGCATTGTTTCTTTTTCTTTTTGTGGATTTCGATACTTCTCGTAGAAGTCACGTCGCTTCTTTGTTTCCTTCTGGATTTTATCTTTTCTTTCCCTCTTTTCTGCAGGTTCATCTGAGCTATCAGAAGACAGCTGTACTTGGGCTTTTGTCTTCTCCACTTCAATATAGTTCTCATTGGGATTCAGTACTATTACTCCATAGCCTTCCTGGTTTAGAAGAGACAAAAAAAAAAAAAAAAAGAAAAGAAAGAAATATGAAAAGGGAGATTTAATACTTGAAAATGCTTTGCATTTACTTTAATGCTCTTAAAAACTTATATATTTATTTCAGCAAGTTCACACAACATAATTTTTAGAATAGCATTTTAAGAATATTCTGTTTGTTTCATTTCTGTCATTAAAGGGATATTGATGTGTGAATATGTGTCTGTGCGTGCACTTATGCATATAGACATCCCTTAGCGTCAGAAAAGTTGCCTGTTTTACTTTTAAAATAATTTAATATGTTGTTTTATTCATAAGCATGGTATACGACTTTTTCAGAAAACAGTATTAGAACTAAAAGCAAAATATTATTTTAAGACTCTACATAACGATGAATAGAAAGCTTTAAACCCAGCCAATAAAAACCTTTAGAATAGAAACGATGGAGGGATTTCATATATATATTAGAGAGAGCATGTGAAAATTATTCAGCGTGGTTTAAAATAGTAAAACCTTTTGTCTAACTGACAAGCATACCATGCAGAAGCCAATAGCAGCAGTAACAATGAATCAATACCAAAACTGATTTAGTGGTATTGCTTACAAGTCAACTATTTACTGTGGAGATGACTTTTAAGCACATCTTTAAATCTGCTCTAAAACTTCATTGGGATTATGTCCCGTATTCAACAAACCCAGAGAAAATTTGTGACCTGGAGGATGCTTTTGAGCATACCAGCTGCATTTTTGTGCCACAGAAAATGAGCTGGTTGAAAAATACATGAATTTATGAATGAGAAATAAATCTTGAATAAATCAGCCAATCATTTTATTATGATTTTTAAATGATGGTAAATCATACAAGAATTGTAATATTTGTGAAAGATAATCACAACTGCAGGGAGAAAAAGGGAAGCACGTGCATTTAACAGATGAGTCCTTAAAGATACCATGGGTTCCCAATGAAAATCAAGCCGTCCTTTAAAAGTAAATTTTAATAAAGACTCACTTTTTGAGAATGTCTATACTAATTATCTGACTAAACAGCTTTATTCCAGCTTTTCGTTTAATGCTTAATTTTGCACTTAGGCTGGGCAGAAAGATCAAAGGCGTCCACATACCTAGCTTCACCAGAATAAACCAAATCTACACCAACAAAAGGTACTTTATTTGGACTTGCTTTATTCTAATCTGTAGAGCTATTCAAAAATCGTGTAACGCATTGTGGTCACTGTCAGGTAGACAGATTGTCACTTGGTGATTTTCTACAGTTGGACACACTCGACTAGTTATCAAAATCACATTTGAAGGAAGTTCCTACCCCTCTTCCTTGTGCCGCACAACTTTTCACGCCCTTCTCAAATTTCTGCCATAGCTTCTCCTCCCACCAAAACTAAGCTAAAGGACACTGTTGCACTCTGCTAAACAGGGTGAAATAGAGGCATTCAGTACACTGTCTCTGGTGTAAGGAACGTGCTCAAAAAAGGTCACCGTAGGCCAAAGAGAAAATTGCCTCCTCACTAGATTCGGTACCATGAGTAAGTGGTCTCCTGTCATGTTTCTTCCCTGCCCTCTCTGCCGAGTGAATTGAACTTAGGTAAATATAAATAAATAAATAGCCAAATAAATAAATGGAGGGGGAGGAGGAGGGGCAGAGAGAGACGGGAAACAAAGGAAGGCCTGGTTTAAAAGCTACCCACTCCTCCGCCGCTCATATCAGCACACGATGCCGCCCGCGCTCGCTGCTGGTGAGGCCGATACAATTACTTCTCACGAAATCCAAAGCCCCGCACCCATTGCCGAAGCGAAATACCACTTCAGCAGGTATACATGCTGCTAAACTGTATGGCTTGGATGAAAATCATGAATTTTGAGCCTGCCAGCAGCAGAGCGAGGACCAAGTTTTCGCCACACTTGGCACGAAGCAGTGTGGTGATGGCCTCAGCCACTGCTGCCTTTGTTGTTCGTCTTCTTGACCTGTTCATCCTGAGCAGTCCTGCCTATCGATTCTTTTTGCCTTCTATACAATGCCAAATGCAAAATTCATGTATTTATTATAGGCTTACGAGTGTTACAGGAATCTGAAGCTCTGTGTCCACTTTTCGCTGACCACAAAACAGACACATAAATCATCAAAGAAGTAGAATTTGTCTAAGTTATTGATTATGTAACTGAAAATTACATGACTCATTTGTCCAATTTTATAAGGACACAATGTCAATTTTTCACACAGACATCAACAGATGAAATATGATTCCATTTTTAAATTCACTATTTCATAAATCAATTAGAGAATTTTTATCAATTATATTTTAAGCAGCATAACGTGTCTCCCTCTACATTTATTATTATTATTATTTCTGAGATAGCATGCCTTTTCTGTCAGTATGATTAAAGTAATTAAGTAATAACTGAGTACTGGTTTTTTGTTTGTTTGTTTGTTTGTTTTTTTCCTCAATTGTGGGAAAACCTATCTTACCAATTCTTAAGAATTTCTCCTAGAAAAATAATCTCCTTTCAGATTGCTTTGCTTATGATGTATTTCCCTTTCCCTTGTCTTCTGCCTCCTAAATTACAAGACATTAACAATGGCACCAGAAAGATTTGATAGCAACTTGTGTAAAGATGACTGGTAAAACTGCCTCATTCCAAACTCTCTCATTCAGCCTTACCCTAAACATTATCTATTGACAATGAATACTTAACTTTAAATAACATCTGTGTAAACAATATGCCTTTTAAGTTCCATTAATTTCTTAAAAATGCACTCACACAGGCAGAGCTGCACCATTAAATTTCAGTATAACCAGAAAATAAAAAAAAAGATGGGCCCCTTCACTGACTCAGAGGGGTTGAGCGAAGTGCAAGTCAGTGCAAACCTGAACACACAAAACCACTAATATTTAAAAACAGGCCCTTAGGAAACTCTAATAACAGGCATGATACTTGTTTAGCATGACTGTGTAGAAAAGACAAAATCACATTCATTAAAATCTTTAAATGAGTTCACAAAAATATACCTGACAATGTCATTAAGAATATGAATTTCTGTTATGATGAGCTTACAGCATTATTAAAATATAGTGAGTATCATAATTCAGGCAAGTTTTAAAACTTGGTTATGTTTTCAATGTAAGTAACAGTGGAGTCATTTTTTCTATGTATCTAGTGCACACAGAAGGATAAACCACTGTGCAAAGTGCATTTGTTTTCAGAGTAAAAAGTTAAACTTTCTAACAATAACAGAAAAACCTCCATAAATCTTTAGTTAATTAAAACAAGCTAAGCCTGGTGCTCTACCATGTATCTGAGAGAATACAGATGCCACAGAGAAGTCAAAGTTTGCCTGCATCGCCCATTAGTGTATCTGTGATGAGAAGTAATAATCAGGATAGACACTGATAAATACAAGTTGTAGCCTCTAACCTACTAGCTCAAGGGATACAATTACAGTTTCTCTTTCAGACTAGAATACTCTATTAGCAGCTATTTCCTGGAATTCACTTCATGGTAAGTCAGCAGTAAAACATCTTTAACAACTACTATTAACCTCCAAGTAACTACTTCTGGAGGTAGGGGACTGTGTGCAAGCTCTGCTTTCAGGTTAGTAAATACAAACGTACATAATTGTTGTCTGTCTTATGACTGAACCAGCAACGTATGATGAAATGAAAACCGGATGAAAAAAAAATCAAGTGTTGGGAAGAAATAATAAATCTCAGTTTACCTTTACCGCAAAGCCAGAGCAATGTAGAAAGGCCTTTTTCACCCTAATACACAAGCCAGCATTGCAAAGGTACAGTCTCTTACTGGAATTTTAAGCGAGTTGTTTAAAACTGAAAGAACATTAAAATTAGTGTATCTGGCAGTAAGACTGAGGTTAATAAAAAAGAAAAGAAAAAGAACCCCAAAATATTCAAAATATTTGAGGTGAATTCTAAATCTTTTGAAATCTCTTCTGCCTGGCCAAATGAATAATGAGCTGAAAGCATTCGGCTCTGCATATTAATCCACCAGGATGGGATACCATATGTGACCAGAGAGGTCAGGGCTGGAGAGGAATCTTTTGACCTGTGTAACTATCTTTTTGGACTGCAAGCAGGAGTCTGAAAGAGATCATTTTCTTAAGCCTTATGAACCTGATTTTTCAAGTTCAGATTTCTGTGTAGATCGTTTGCAACAAGCTCAGAGCTAATTCCCAAAGGAAATGTAACTCCAAGCACTCGGTTCTTAAACCTTCCCGTGGTTAAAATGGACACAGCAACGTCCATTCATCTTTCTGAAAGATGTATGTTCTGTTTATTTCCCATCTTTTTTCAAGGGAAGGGTACATATATGTCACTGTTGCGACATCGTAGGTGCAACAGTGGGATGAGGTCATGACAACCAATCCGAAGTCACTAGTGAAGCGTTAAAGTAAACATAGCTGTTGGAGATGCAGCTCAGCTTGAAAAATGCCCCCTCCATTATTTGAGCAATTTTCTCAAGACGTGACCTGAGACTGAAACGCCTGAAATGTCAGTTGACTCCGCTTTCTGTTTCCACCAATGTACATTTTGGCAACTGCACCCTGCCAGTACTTTGCAATATTTTCACCCCAGCTACACCTCGGCGCTCGGTGCACTGAATTCCAGCGCTGTGTCCAAGTGTGTAAAAATGCCGTGTTACTGCCAAACACACATTGTCCCACTAAGTTCCCAACTTAAAATAGCTCATCAAGTTAGGCAGGAAAAGAAAACATGCCACAAAAAGTTTTTAGAGGACCACCTGTTGTCTATTATTTTTACATAGCACTTACTCATAAATCATAACACAGGGTAATTAATCAAGCTGTCAAAGAGAAGGTCAAAGGTTATGTGGGGGAGTCAGAAGGTCATGCACGGGCTGATAGAGGTCAGGGTCACACCGCATTCCTCATTATCAAGTTGGGATGAGAGACGGCCCAAGCAAACAAAAGTGAAAGCAGATGGAGAAGTGAGTGGATAAAAAAAAAAAAAAAAGAAGAAGAAAACTTCACAAACAAAAAGAAAAGTGAAAGAAGAATGTCAGTTGCCTTCAAACAAGGAGGAGAATAGAGCAGAAATACATTGAGATGTTCTCAAAAGGTCTCACACAATACAAAGAAACTACAGTTTGATTATTCAAATATATTTAATATAACTTTCCATCTGATCTTTTTGCAAATAGTAAGCAACACTACAAACCAGGCACAGTAGTTTTGGTTCCATTTCATGTCTGAAGTCAATACTTTCGAGGTGAATTAGACAAAAGGACCCTATTGCTGTGATGAATTCTGATGGATATATAAAAGTGCTTCTAAATGCTAAAGTTTATTCCTGTTTATGGCTACAACCAACAGAGGTTCAATAAAAACTTATAACCTGTTTGAATGATGTATTAAGAACTATACTTTCATATACACAAATACTCAAAAACACAAAGCATCATAAAAGTCCCCCTGGATGACACAACTGTTATAAAATATTCTATCATTACACTGACCTGAATTAGATGCAGAATACTGTGCAAAATTAGCTGTCACCCTTTCCTCAAAATCTTTGTTAATCTCATTTTGAATGTTTGCAGCTTTATCAACACATGCATCAATGTCAGCTCCTTGGTTACTGAACCGCTGTACTTGGAAGAAGATATAATTAAAATGTTTTGGCACAGAAAAGGTGAAATTGTATCTTCCCCTGTTCCCTGAGGAGTCTGTAAAACATGTAGGATATATTGACAAACACACACCCTTGTCTAGAGCCCTGACATCCCAGGTCACCCAACTGCTATTTATTTCAAAACATTCACTTTACACTTACCCAAACTGTCACCTGCTGTGTTACTAACTTTTAATGGATATTAGAGCTATAAAAACAATAAACTCTTCATTTCCTTTCTGTTACTGCCTTCTAATTCCTCACTGCACTTGGTCTGCGTGCGGAACTGTATTCATCTTATTTCACCATATATAGGAACATTGTGCTGGAAAGTACAAAACAGGCCATTAAGTGTGTTTTCTTTTGCTATTTATTAATTTGGTGCTAGTTCAGCTATCCTAAACAAACCAATATTCTAGGCTAAAAACAAACAAACAAACAAACAAAAAACAACAAAAAAAAACCAAACAACACAAAAGTGCACCACAGAACAGATAAGCTATTACTACATTTTGAGTTTACTGTCGTAAAGTTTTGAAAAGAACTAGTGTTTTATGTCTATGTATACTTAGCAACCTAGATATGTCTATGTTAAGATCTGCAGTCATGTTTCACGGTGTTTGTTCCAAAGGCCAAAACTAAGAAAACACATCCGTGTATTACAAAAATTTTGCTCCTTCAGTTGTGTATTGTATCCTTGATAGGGAACTTCTGTGCCTTTGTAAGCACCAACTTCATTGTGATTTTCAGCAGAAGATTGTTTCTCATCTTAAGTGAAACACAAGAAACCTAAAAAATGCTGTCGCATTAACTTAATTCTGTGAATTAATAGAAACTAATTAGGTTCACATTCAAAGGCTTCTCCAAACATTCTTTAATAAGCCTCAGCCACAACACCTGTCCCTAACATGAGATTCAGGCTATCTAGAGAAATCACGGGAGGCTGAATGGAAGCGAATTCACCCCAACCAACCAGGCGGAGTACGACTGCAAATAATCCTCCCATAATAACTGTCCAGGCTGCAATAATAGTCTCTGCTCTTCTTCACTAACTGTGCACAGCTCTGGAGACCATACAAGCCATGGAAGAACGAATTCACCAGTTACCACCAAGGCCTGGCATCTTTAAATGATACCTATTGAACCCCTTTCTGTAATTACCGCCTGCGTTCTCCTGTCTTATAAAACTACTGTACTTCCCTTCCCTCCAAAAATCACAGGAACTTCAGTGTGGTACCAGATATCATACAGGAAACTCGTGCCTCTCTTACTTTTTTACTAGGATTTTGATTAAAAGGTCATTCAGATTTACAAAGAACTTTACTTTTTAACGAAACATACCAGAAACACAATTGTTATCAAACACTTCATAAAACCCACAGAAGTAATACTTAATTATTCATTCTAATTTGCAGATAGGCAAACCAAGTTACTCTCTGAAATTCTTGCTCAACTGAGGTGCAGAGATGAAGCTGGACTGCAGGATTTTTTAATGTTTCTACAGTGTTTCTCAGCATCCTATTAGCTGACAGCAAAAGTTCTCAGCAGCAAATTCATTTTCCAATCCACTTTGCCTCCTCCCTGAAAATGTCACAGTATGTCTTAATTATTCTCTTTTGTATTTCATAATGAATATAACTCCAAATAGGTTTTAAGTTTGTATTTTTATGTAGCACAACATGAAAAAATAATTTTATTCTAAAATACACACAATTTCCCTCTCTTTTCCAATTGTGCAAAGTATTTTTGTAAACATTCTCATTCTGTGAGCTGTTCTGCAGACATTTCAACGAGCTCAGAGGTTTGTCTAGATTTGTAACATCTTTAGCTTGTACAAAGGCAACCCAAGTAGCCAAGGTCTTCTACTTAACCTTTCACTTGCAAGAAATTATACATATGAAACCACTACTGCAAATAAAAAGATTAAATATAAATCTCTTTGAAGGTCTGTACTTCAGCTTTTTGTTCTGTACTGCAGAGGGAAAAAGCATCACCCAGTAAGTGTTTTCTGTAAAATCTTGAAGTTATCCAAGTCTCGCAAGGCACCACCCATTAAGCTCTGAGGATTGCTTGTGACCACAGCCTGAAAACCTTCTATCTGAATGACAGAAAATTCAGCTGGTTTTTAGTATGTGCATGCATTCAGCCGTTTCCCTGAGAAAATAACCACTTGTAATCTAAAACTAAAGCTCTGGTTTGCACCTATCTTCAACAAACAGGTGCAATTCAGTACATTGATGCTCCTTCCTTCCCACAGTGACCTATGTCAGAAGACCTTCTTATACTTCTTCTGCTAAATAATTTAATTACTTATGAGTTATGGTTTCTTTGTAACCTTTTAAATGACTAACTCATTAAAATGCAAAAATATGCAAAACATGATGTCACTGGGTCAAACAGCTGTGTTGGTAAAATTATGGCTGTGAAAGTCCCTAAGAACATGAAAATATTAATAATTTATATTGCTCATTATATGGCAAAAAACTCTTTAAACAGATTTAGAGACAGATTAATTTTATAATCACAAAACACTACACTACCTCACGGTAACAAATCTTTTTACCATCTGTGACCCTATTGTATATACAAAATATAGCTTAGGAATCTTTTTGTTAATATGTTCTAAATTACAAATATTGATGAAAAATGCCTTGTGAAACTCTAATACAGATATACAGAATTGTGGTTTTAAAAAATTTCCCTCTTTGTTTTGGATTTTACGATCACTTAAGTTTTCCTGAATAGACAGCACATAGCAAGAACACATAGGTATTTCTTAAATGTCAGCAAGTCTTTACTGCAACCACTTTGCAAATTAGTATCACATGCAGCCCGGCCTTGTGTCGCTTCAAGGCTATTGAACCCAGAAGGTTTTTTGGAATTCGTGAAGCAACAGACAAGTATTGCTGAAAATATGTAAACAAAGTATTACCACATCCAAAGTTTAAAATGTCTCATGTCAGTGCTACACAGACTCCTAAAGCTAAAACGAAAGGACAGTGAAACCTTCATTCCTGGGATTCTCAATTGATTGTGTCTTTAGACACATAAGAGGTTTCAAGTTGCAATACACAAGATTTCTGAAGCTGCTAGCTCCAAGTTCTATTTTTTTTTTTTTTTTTTTTTTTTCTGTTGTAAGGCGTTGTTCTAAGGGCTACTAGAACTTTTCTCTGGGACTAATATAATGTAGTGGCACAGTGCATTAATAACTATGTCTCTGAAAAAAAAAAAAAAAAAAGGCCAAAAAAAAAGCATTCTCTTGAAAAAAAAAAAAAATTTTTATGTTATTTAATACAACACATCAAGTTTTTTTTTTTTTTAGAATTTCCATTTTTTCTTTTTCCCAACCTCCTTTTTCTTTTTAAATTGCTGTAAAATACATAACCTAGCAGACCACTGTACACTCAGAGTTTTGATGTTTAAATGAGTCTCGGATAGTTTTATGTGAAAGGGAAGGGTTAATGGGGATTTTAAACTAATGAACACAGTGACACAGGGCTCTGAAGTAAGCCATGCATAGTTCTAAGCCAACCTTAGAATTTCCAACCCTTCCAGCACTGGCTTAGATCATACAGGCTCTACTAGAAATGTCAAGAATGTGAAGAGGCGTCTTTAGCCAAAAGGACACAACTTTAAGTACATAATGCTAGCTTACACTGGTTCGTTTATTCCCCTCTTCATTAGTGAGAAAATGGACTCTCGTAAATGCTTGTTAAAATCCCTACCTACACTCCTCTGGTTAATGTGAGTGATCCATTTGTGTTCATTTCTGCCTGACAACGCTTACTGGAAGATTAATTGCCCCATGTCAAACTGTAGCAACCCTTGTCCCCTTCTCATTTCCTTTTCTCTATGCTGCTGAAGTAATAATGGACCTTGTCTTTTGTTTTAAGACTGGGATTAGGAGAGAGTGAGTTTTTCTTCAGACGACTTTATGGAGTAGAGTTTGGTTGAATACTTATAAGATTTACCATGAAAAGGAAGCACACTGCCTTTTTTTTTTTTTTTTTTTTTTCCTA
>CM021797.1:80430793-80538961 GCA_011076525.1 Nettapus auritus
ATCTCAATATCAAAAAGTTAAAAGTCACATGTGCCTGCATTCACTCTTGTGTCCCTTTTTTTTTTTTTTCCTGTAGAAATTCTGAAGCTTGGTATGGAAAGAAAAGAAAGGAGTAACTCTGATCACACCGTGCCACTTGGGAAGGACAGGCAGAAAACTCACAAGAGTTAATGCAGTCACATTTGACTTTTAACTTTTTGATATTGAGATATTCCTGCAAGCAGCACAGGAATAATGAGATAAGAGAATGCAAGGGTGTGAGTGCTATGGAAATATACATGTTAGTATGCAGTATGAAAGAGCACCCTCTGTTGTTTTTGGTTAACAGAAGCAAGTCTCCCGATACCTCAAAATATTTCAGTTCTAGAAAAGACTGAGATAAATCATCACTACCAACATATAGATATCTGCAAACACTTCCCAGGGAGTATAGGCACTGTACAGTTTGTTTAGGAAGGATGGTTGTGCATGCTGAGAGATACTGGGTCATGGGAAGAAGAACACCCTGTACCCTAGTTGCCTAATTTGGAAGCATTTTATGATGGAAGGATCACTTGCATACATATACCATGTAAAATTAATAAAAAATATTTTTATGAAGAAAAATTGATACCCTGGGCAATTTTTATTTATGATTTTTATACAGCTTTAAGAGTTTTAGTTAAGGGTACACATCATAATTTGATACAAGAGTCTCCAGTACTAACTAAATCAAAGCACAAAATGTCTGATGACAGATGAGACATTCCAATTAGTTAGAAAGATGTGAGATCTAGCTACATGTCACTTCACACTAACAGGAGACCTTAAGTACATCAATGACAACAGCAGAAGTCTTAGAAATGAGCAACTTCTGCAACTGGAAATGTGTTTGCCTTACTTAGATAAAATCTCCTATAAATTTTGAGTCTTCATTAATTTAATTTCTGTTTCAAGAAATTACTGATTTTTGTAAGGGCCTAAAATTATAGAGATGGGTGATGATCCACATGATTCAACTCCAATGATGTGCCAATGATGACATAACAGAATGAAAATAAATAATGATGTTACAGTGAACAAAACTGGATGCCTTAGGTGCCTTCAGCAGGTTCTGCTCAAAGTGAAGAACTGAGTATGAACAGATTGTAAAAATGTATTTTCCTAATTCCATCCATAACCTAGTGCCTTTCAAAACTACACCATTAGTTAAGAAAACAAAGTGAGAACCTTAGAAATAGCTAATAAAATGTAGGTAGACCATAAGAAATATTATATTGCAAAGGTATGAAAAATGGTCTGCAACAGAAAGTACAAATTTTTTTTGAGAACAGTTCTCACTGAATAAAAGTGTAATTGAGTGTTTCAGAGAAAATTAGTTTCAATTTGATTGGATATTGACCTGCTGAAAAATCCTGCACGATGAATTTTATACAGTTTCCATGAAAAATGGTGAAATTTTGTAAATACAGAAAACTACATTGCATATGTATTAGAACTATGCAGCTTAACAGTCAACACTTTCATGATTAAGCTTTGCTTTACATAATGTACAGGGAATGAGAGAAAGTAAAATTTCAAAGAAAAGGGGTTATTTCCTGCAGATTTCAAAGATGCTGAAGCAGAGAGCTTCCTCTAACACATCTCTTGTCTGTTGAATAAGATTTTTCATTGGAGGTAGTTTGAGTATGTCAATTACAGGACTATTTAATAACCCTACCTTGAAGGAAGCTGCTTGCCAGAAGACCTGAGAACATGCAATCTCTTTTTTTTCTGCTTTCACACATTTCTCAATATTGAGGAGCAATCTTGAAAGGAACTTCCAAGAGTCGCTATAATAATAATTGGGGTTTCTTTCCTTAGTTTCGTCTTTCTGTCCAAACATTTCTAGAAAGTTCTGTCCCAAAACAGTATTAAAGATATGTTTTGCAGAGTAAACAATAAAATAAATAAAAATAAAAATAAGGAAATGGCAATATCAGAATTGTGCTAGCAACTTTAACATGGCCCCCACGGAGCAATATATTGTAACAATCAATTACAATAGTGTGTATTGCAAGTTCCTGCAATGCTTCCCAAACAGGAGGTGGAAACACAGTATGTTTTCTGTACTCCTAACTGTTAACAGAACAATTTTTAAGTGATTCTATGCATGCCAGAAAAGGGTCCATAAAAGTACTACAGCATCTGAAAATGAGAACTATTGTTTACTGCAGTGCTTCAACAGGAACTCACATTTCTACCTTTTAATCCACAGTGTCATAACTAATATCTAATGCTATTACAACTGCAAGAGACAGGAGAAAAACATTTCTTTCTGTGTTTCTAATATGTGTTCTCTATGTGGTTTTGATGTCATTATGTGATATGTACAACCAGTTTCTCTGATTCCTTTGTAACAGCTCAGGTCCCAATGTTACAGGTATGTCAGGCAAATATGTCACTCTATACACTAAACTACGTACAGAGAAGTCAAGTAGCACTCGAGTGTTTGCATGTTCAGGGTCTGATCAGATTCCCTCTGTAGCTTCACCGAGATTTCAAAGAGATGGGAAAAACCATAATCATTAGAAAACGTGTCTACAGAGCCACTAAAATTGGCTAGCAGTGTGCTGTGTTTTCTGTAAGTATCTAAACATTTTTTATAAATTGACTATATTCCAAGCTGGCAGTCTCCCTTTAAATAAAACAAGAGCAAAAATCACATTAGCCACTTAAGTTTGCAGCTTCGTTAACTTCATATGTACCTTAGTCACCTGTCCCCTTCCCCAAATTATACCTAAGAAACACAGCACTGCACATGCATGTAGTTAAATTAACTTCAGAATCAGCTATTGCATCTTCCAGAACGCTCTAAAGGAATATTGTTCTAGCTGAAAAAAATGCCTGCATAGTGCATGTTCTCCATCCCTCTGCTGAAATCTTTTTTTTTTTTTTTTTTTAATACCATCAGCAACATAAATTACCACGTTATGAGAACTGAATTCCTTTAAAATGCATCTTTTTTTGTTTGTTTGTTTGTTTTGTTTTGTTTTCCCACCTGTCTGGCACTTCACAAGCTTGCTCCTCTCTTTTCCTTCTTGAAGCACAGTTAACGTCACCTATTTTAGGCAGGTAGAATTGCAAGAAATAATTCTGTATACAAAGGCTTCACAGGCTACATTCCCACTGCTGGTTTAGGTATGGGCTTGAAAATGGACATAACCCTACTTTCTGCCTATGGCAAGCAATTCTTCCAGCTGTGGCACGGCCTCAGAGGCTGCTAAGCTGAGCAAGGACAATCCCTAGCAGCCTCTCAGGCTATTCCCAACAGGTGCCACGGACAGCCTCCTTTCATGTGGGAGGACAGCAGCTAGGAGGATGTTCACCTGCATGCACCAGGGTCATGCTGATTCACTGGCTGCCCCCATCCTGTTCCTGCTGCAGGGTGTGCTCTTGCCCAGCACAGGGAAAGCAAAGGCTGGCACGGATGGCACAAACTTACCTAGAAATTTCACTTCTGAGACAGCAGGCGGAAAAGCAACCAAAGCTGGCTGACGGGTTGACTGCTCAGGGACCCAGTGTTTTTTCTTGGGAATATACAAAACATTGCCCTGAGCTGCTCCCCCTCACGTGAGAGGTTGTGGTTGTAATTTGGGGTATCCTTAGGCTCTTGTTTGCAACACTAAGTGCAAGCTCATGGCGGCACTGACATCAGTGCAGCAACCATCAGGCCACGTGGAAAAGATGGCTAGTTCTCTCTCAGAAGTGGTAGCACACAAAAAGCTCAGAGCAGAGGAATATTTAAATAGCGTGCTCCCAGTCTGAGAGCTGCCAATATTTGCTACTTAAAATTTAAGCACTTTCCTTGCATCCCTTCAGAAATGCTTCTGCATTTTCTGCCACGTGAAACATTGTCCATGCATCTATGTCATCAATTAAGACTTTCAATACTTTCAATAATGCATTTATTATATGATTCTATGCTACTGGCTTGCAATAAAAAAGTAAATTGAAAGCGAAAAATGAGACGGGGAGAAGATATTAAATGCAGCATGTCGTTCTTATGGGTAGGTAGAAGCTGAATACAATATTCATCTACGCTATTTTAACCACATCAAGAAATAGAAATTTGTTAAGAAATAGCCAAACCATTAGTAACTATGTTTGAAATGTATCACTTTATGTGCACTTCTTAGAGACAATGCAATTGCTGTTCCTCTGAATATGAACTTTTGCTTAAGGTGAACAGTAATTTTATGAAATTTCCTACAGTTTTAATAATTACCTGTTTGGCAACCTTATGATATATTTTATAACACTAAGAATAAGACCAAACCTTTATTATTTTAGTTTTATGTCACTAACTTCTTTTATTGCTAAAGCTAACTTTTTAAAAGAGAATGTTCCTCCAAAGCCTGATCTGGCTTCTGCAGCAACCTATGTTTAGCACTGCAATGCCCAGTTCATGCCAGGATTAATTCGGTCAAGTCAACGAAGCTAACAAAGCACAAAGAGTGGTTCCAGAGCAAAACTGTTGATGCTTCAGATCAGCATGCTGTGAGGATCACAATGCTGACCGTGGTGAGTGCACCTTCTGGCTCCTTTTCATACCCAAGGAATCCAGTTTGCACACTCGGACCACTCAGGGATGCTTCCAAAAGCACGGTGAGGACAACGGAGACACACCAGTGAAACAAGCTGAAACACCAATGAGATACACTTATTGGCTCCTCTTATTCAGACATAACTCAGGTCCCAAAAACCTCACCCAAAAAACAGATTTTCACAAAATGATTAGAACTATCACCAAAAAAGAAAAATGATGATGATGACTGCTCCACCTCACTGTTGGGGTCAGAGGTGCTGGTTGCCCTGGTTTGCCCAGGGTTCTGCAGAGGACAAGAAAGGAGATAAACAGGAAAAATGGAAATCACCCCAAAGCTGGGTGGTGACGAAGATTGGAAGAGGAAAATGAGAGGGCACAAGGTAACCCTAAGGGACCGGTGCAAGGATTAGCATAATGCAAAGATGTGCAGAATTTAAAAAGGGGAGAAATAAAGGGGCTAAATTTTTACAAAAAAAAAAAAAAAAAAAAAAAAAGAGAGAGAGAGAAACACCGAGGAAAATGTTCTTGAAGTTTTAGGAATATGAAATTCTATTTCTAACCTTCACATACTGATTCATAACTGATTTTTGATGTTTTTAAGAAAATGCTGAGGTTAGGATAGTCTGGATTTGACCCACTTTAAAATTATGCATTAAAGCAAGTCCAAATGATTTTAAAAAGAGTTTGTGAACTCACTACTCTTCTCGGAAACATACTCAATATACTGAATTCAGCATTTGCAAACAGAGAACCCCTGAATTAGAAGTCACTTTGAAAAAAAATTTAGCTTTACCTGTGTGCCACAGGGCAAAGCCTCTAAAAACTGAGGTAATATTTTACTATACAATAAGAGAATAGTGTGAATAAGTGTACTAAAATGGTACTTGTGATATATACTTTGGCACTGAGTACAGTCAGCAGGTCAACAGTAAAAGCCATAGTAATTATTTATGCACAATAGAATTCCAGCAGAATGCTGACAGGTCGCTACACATCTGTTTTCAACCTCACAGAAGACAATGGTCAGCTAAGTGCAGTACCTCAAGGTTTTCAGTTAAAAAAAATTAAGTAAACTTGTACTTTTTGTAGCAATTCTGTCCAGTTGCCATGCAATCAACAGACAGAATAAACCTAAACAATTTACTCCTTTCTCTTACTCTGTGAAATTGCAATCATATTGTCAATGTTTTGGCATTTAACACAATCATTCCAACCTACAGAACTGACAAATAAAATTTGAACTAAATTTTAGAGTAAAAAATTAAAATAACTTCTGTCATGATTTACTTTACAAAACAACACATATTACAAAATTAAAGTATGCAGTGAAAGTTTTTTTCTAACAGTATTTAAACATTCCCATACCTCATTTCAAAAGTTTTTTTTTCCTTTCTGCTACTCTGAATTCATATAAGCAGCAGAAAGAGAAATCCAAATTTTTACAGCTATTTAATTATCAATATATTTCACATTTTGAATTTCTAACTGATCAAAAATTATAAATGCCAAAGAACATTTTATGTTCAAGAAAACTTGCAATCTGAGAATAAAGGCACACAAAGGATGAGTGACGTGAAAAGATGCCAAGGAGATCCTTCGAATGTAGAAATACTCTATTTTGGAGCTCTTCAACTGCTGGCAAATAATCACTGTAAGTGAACCCTTTGTGAAGGATGTACTCTGCTTGCTGGGCAACTGGTATTCTGGGATAAAGACTGAGCTTTGAGGAGACAAAAACGGGAAAGACTCATTTAAGAAAGGTCCTTTCTGACTTAGTTCAAGTATCTCAAGACCACCAAGGCATTGTATTACTCACAAATCTATGGCAAGCCACTGTAACCTTGACCCTACAGCTTCAAGATGGGGGAGAAATATGTGAATCACAAACAAAATGTGAAGTAGATTTATGAAAATAATAAACTAGTAACAAAATTAAATGCAGGAAGAATAACACATCTGAATTCAGTATAGACAACATCTTACAATAGTAGGTTATGCTGTTAAAAATAAACTTGTTGACAGTCGTGTTTTAATATCACTAAAAACTGAAAGAGGATAATGTTTACATTAACAGAATCAAAGACAGAAGATACTAAACTGACCACAGATGTAAACACCGAAGATGACAAAAAACATTACATAAGAACCTTCAAGGCTTTCAGATTCAGACCTCTACACAGAAAAATGAGATTAGAATCAGAAAAAAAAAAAAGGAAAATAGTTCAAAGACTATACACGAAAGAAACAAATTTAAAAGGTAATAAGTGACCTTGAGATTGTATCACTTGCTAAATTGATATTAAGTCTGCAGAATACAGAAGTGGGGGAAAAAGAAAGTTTGGGTAATAGACTTCTTAAATTCATTTCTGCAATATTATCTAGCATTTTTGATATCAAGATACTGAAATAAGAGGTAATTAAAACAAAACAAAAATAATTAAATATAGATTCATTCATTAAATGGTTAAATTAGCTGAGAGGTAGCCACATAAGAACGTTTGAAACTTCTAAGAAAATGATAAAAAAGACAATTATTTCAAGGACAATGAAATAAAAATAGGAGTAGTCAGATTAAATTATAAAACAAAAAATATATGCTGCATATCAGGAAAAACTTCCTGACAGTGAAACTGTGGAATAATTTCTCAACAAACTAGAAGAAACACGCAATAATATAATGAAGGGAACAATGCTGGACTAGCAGGGGGGCAGACCAAAAGATCTAAAAAGTATTTTTTCCATCTAATTCTAACAGACTATTAAAGGATACAATCAATAGTCAGGGAGGTAAGTTATTTTGATAAGCTCCATGGTTTTCATTCTTTCAGAGGAAATACCATGGCTGGAATTGGGAGAAGAAAAAAAGAGGAAACACCAAGCTGTGTGCTTTCTTACAGTTACTGTTTCCCATTGTGGACGTTACCATTATCTTTACATATGAAGAGAGATTGAAATAATCTAGAGAGGTCCCCCACACTACAACACTGAGATAAAGAAGAACTTAAAAGAAACGCTGCATGTTCTGGCAACAAATTAAATGGAGAAGAACAGAGTCATGTTTCCTGGGGGAAAGAGACTGAATATTATGAGGTTAGTCACACTATTAGTGGGGCCAATAATGTCACTTAGAAGAAAAATAACTGTGATATATAACTAAGTTTTTTGCATCATATCAGTTTGGCAGATAGACACACTGCTGTACTGAAGTTAAAGAGCAACAGCACAATTTTATCAGGTGAAAGCAGTGAAGAAAAAATCCAGCCATTTGGGCAGCGTTTTTTTTTTTTTTTTTTTTTTTTTCCAACAAATAAGCAAAACAGCTGAATGAGAGCTGAAATCAGAATCTAAAAAGTGACTCTAGTCATTTAAAAATGTGAGCAAACCCAGCATTTGATGCTTATTTTAAAGCACAATACAGCGTCAGAATATATGTATATCTGAACGTTGCATTCACATTATATTCCACATGTTTTTACCCCACAGTCGGAGCACAAACAATTTAAGCTGAATGGCTCAGAGAACAGCAGGTTTTCTTTATTATGGATGCTCTTAGTGCAGTTAATATAATCAGCTGTTTCAGGAATAGTGTTGAGATGCATGAGCTATTGGAAAATAGTTTAGAAATAGACTGGTTAAAAATATTTGCTACCAGAAGACACAGGAAAATAAGCAAGGTCAAATGGCTTATGCACGGAACTATCAAGAAAAAACTCTTAAATTGCAAACCAGCTGTGCTACTGATTTAACATCTGTATTTCAGTCAACCCATGAGCCTGTTGTGTCTCAGTATCGGTAGCTGTGGAAGGAGAATAATTAGTATTTATCTTCTTGTTTTATGAAGCTTTGGCGGCAAACCCTTTGGTGCACGAAATGGGTCTCTCATTCTTCTGTACTAAAGACTGAGCAAGTGACAGCACCAAAAAAACACTACTACTTAGTAAGCTGCAACAGGAAAAATATTCGGGCAATACATTAAAGTAAAAAACTCTCTACATACATACCTAGCATCTATTTTACGTATCAAGCATCTAGCACTAGTACGTTGAGTTGTACTCTGCGCTAGTCATTTCTATTCGTTTTGTTTCACGTTACCAGTCCAGAAGTCAATGAGAACATGTACACTGAACTCTTCTAAATACTTTGTAATGGTAAAGTAAGTACTTTGTAGACTAACAAAGAAAAGTAATTTCAACACACTGATTATTAAGTGAGAAGACAATGAGGAAAGCAGTTTCTTGAAGTGAGTTTGTGAGACAGGAAGGGCTGTAGAGTTTTCAGTGAATCTGCAGATGGTGGGTGGGGAAAAAGAAAAGGTAAGGACAAATTCCTGTGTGAACTGTGGAGCTGTTTCACTATGGCATTTCAAAGTACTTCAGCCAGGATGAATTTTGCTATATGTCTGTGCATATTTCAGGTCCAGTATTCTTTGAATGTATCAGTGCTAGGCAGACAGTTTAAGCCTCCTTGCACTCTCCTGTGGTAGTACAGAAGGTAAGATCCCTCTCCTGGTTCCTTCATAATTCAAAATCAGTTTTGGTAAGGTGCAGAAGTGCTGGTTTGAGGACTGCAGTCCCTGTAGCAACCCAGAGAATCACTGTTGTAGCATGCGATCTTTCTACTTTGTGCACAGATTAGTACAAATTCCACTGCAATGGGCAAGCGCCTCTGGGCAACACCTGTACTATTCAAACAATTACTTGCTAGCTGAACTTGGCATCAGAACTAGTTCTCTCCTATCACAGGCACAACATTTTACAAAGTCTGCAGCTTGCTTTCCTTCATGCTTCACAGACTTCACATTCTGGCATGTTTCTGAAGCAAGCCAAAGACAATGCATATTGGAGTGTGCCTTGATGTTTGGATGGAAAGGTTCACCTTCTAACTGATAGCAGATGGAGATACCATGCATAACCCGCTGCATCATTCATTTAAAGATTCTCTCTCGCTAGGCAACTTAGCAATTCAATAATCAAACTACATTCTTTGAGAGCCTGGGAGGGCATGGAGGGCTGGCTCCATCCTAGATAACAGTGTCAGACTCTACAAACAAGGTCAGCAATGAAAGTGGCTTTGGAAAGAATACCAGTAAGTTAATTAACTGATTCAGATAAAACTCTGAACTCATCTTAGAGAAGAACTTAGGCTGCCAAGTGTCAAAAAGGGAAAACGCTTTCATATGTTTTCTGTGTTTAGCTACCATTCCCAAAAACCTGCAGGAACTCACAAGATCTATCACTGTTTTGACGGAATGCTTGGATGAAGAGCACAGAAGACATCAGCTATCGAGCCACACGCAGAGCCTGACAAATGATGTCACATAGACACACAACACTTACCCAGCAGCTGCAGGCACACACACACAGCTGATACTGGGTTCAAGCCCTTGTCAATAACTGAAGGTAGCAAAGCCTGTCTTTTGGCAGGCAAGAGCTGATCAAAGTTCCTATGAGCACTCTCATCTAAAATGCTGCTAGAGATTATTTCTTTGCTCACAAGGAGTTCAAGCGGAGGGGGAAAGGAGTGGACTAGGTAGTCTACACACAGACAGAGAGACAAATACTCCTTTTGTTAGTAGTATGCTACCATTAGTACCCTCAGTTTTGTGAATTCCAGTGACATGGAAGTGCTGAAGGGCAGAAACCTGTGTGAGCAGGATCCTTCTGTGATTCTGCAGATACTTTACGTGGGACAGAGGTACATGTAAGTACATATGCAAAATCCACAGAAACAGCTGGGGAAACAGCATGGTGGAGGCAAACACTGTAATCTCAACAGGACGGAATATTTCTTGAGCTCAGGTTTAGGACACAATGAAGATTTGTGTTTTTCCTTTGGGATAAGGAAAACTTGGTCCCGTGAATTATGACGGCAACTCGTCTAAAGAGTGCAGACAAAGCACCAAGGCCACTTCTCTTGTAAAAGGCTCTCATGAGAAGTGTCCTTCAAGAGGAACGTGGAAGAGAGGTGGATTAGGCGTAAAAAGTGGATTTACATAGTTTAACAATGGATAATGAACATTACACTACGTCAAATAAATGGGGCGAGGTGGCTTTGAAGGCTGTGCTTTTTCCCCATCAGATCTCTTGATGAAGTATATGACTGGCGTGCATTGCTGGGGAGGACGAAAGCTGCTGACTTTTGCTGTACTTTGGGTTTTCTGAGGCAATCTACCTGAAGAGACAGAATAACATTCTCTACTTTAGTTGAGGGCAGTTGAGTCCTTACTTATTGAGCAAGTATCAGTACGTACCCTTTCATTTATATCAGAAAAGAGCCTTCATAATCCATGGTCCTCAAAGCCTCACTGTGGCATGCTGTTCCCTAGGGATGTCATTATGTACTGAGCACAATCACCCAGCAACCACTCATCAGAAAGTGGTAAAAATGGTAACCCTTGCCATTTCTACAACCATCTTAATTACCAACTGTCCTTCTTAATTTCCTAGAGTTTCTCCTTGATGTCGCAAAAAAAAAATAAAAAAAAAAATCCAGTAGCAAAAATGTCACTAACTCGCAGATTAAAAATGAGAATTTGGCAATTTACTACATACATTGTCTTAGAAAAGCCAGGGAATAAAATGTGTGTTGGAAACATGTCCAGCTGTGTAGTTTTTTTGCAGCTGAGATATTGTTGAGTGTTTCCTCCCTTTCCACTTCTCTGTTCTTCGGACCAACCCTCAGCCCAAAGCTGAGTTAGCCGATCTTTGCACTTGTGAAAAATCACAGCTGTAACACATATTAAACTAACATAATGACAGAATATAAATTCTAATACACAGAAGTACATCTGTATTATACATACAGAAAAACTACTTGGCTGGATAAATTTATAGATCTGCATTCTCTCATTTACATTTTTGAAAAAAACAAAAAACAAAAACAAAAACAAGAGTTGCAGTTACAAATTTGAGCTTTATTCTGGCCTACCTCTTCATAAAAATAGAAATATTTCAAACTCAACTAATAAAGTTTAAGGAAAATCCCTACAACTACACTGTTATTGTAGTCCAAGATAAACCTTAATGTGCAGTTAAGAAGTGACATAAGATAAAAACTTTTACAGTTGCTGCTTGTCTAGTCAGAAATCCAACCATCTTTATCTCTTTAAAAAGATATATTTTTCATGTAAAAAGACACATATCTCTTTAATAAAGCAAAGATGTTATTAAAAGTAAGCCCATGTCAACAAAGCTTATCGACTATGTGATAGAAACTTTAAATGCAGTAGTAACCATTTCAGTAAGAATACAAAAGCCACATCAAAATGATACAAGACTAAGACTCGCAAATATAAGGAAATTATTTCCAACTGGCCGCAGAATGTGGAATTATCTTTTTCTGCAACTCACTCGATTTTACCTAGGCAATGCAGCTCACATGGCAAAGTACAGTTCTAACATAGCTCATTGTTCAGAGACCCTTATCAGCTGCAAAGCCAAAGCTGGAGCAACGCCATATCAGCTGCAGAGCCAACACATAACAGAGTGAAGAGTGGAAAGGACAGATTGCAGTGTCTCCCCATTCTACCACTGTTATTGCAAAATACCAACCTCTAAATTTCCATGCTGTTTGTTAGGTGAATGCCAGTTTATTATTCAAATGGAACTATAGCACGGGAGTATGAAAAAGAGCGATACAGAAAACAAATTTAAGAGATTCTGCTACAGCTGTTTCATCCTTTTAGGAAGATTCATTTTTTTTGCAGGGAACCATGCACAGTAGATTTTTAATATTACAGAAAGATAGGAGAACAAGAATCATCTCAGTACCATTCCTTTAAATAAAAAAATCTCAGAAGGGCCCGGCATAAATCCTTAACTTTCATTTAGAGCCGAAGAAAACAAGCACGCACACCAAACAAGAAAGTGGACAGCCTCAAACCCCAATTCCCACTTCACTGTCAATCAAAACTCCGCATCTGTAATGTATGTTTTGATTTATTTATTTTTTAAAATAAGGAACGAATGATGCAAATGGTAACATCTAGACTTGTCATCTGTATACTAAAGCTCTCATTCAGATGAACATATGCTGGAATTTAAGCATACTGAAACAAAGCCCAAGCCCCAGCCAAACTGAATTCAAAGTAGCTGAGATATTAAGGCCACACTTCAGCAAGACACACAAGCGTATGATAAAATTTAAGCATGATTATCATTTTCAAGTAGTTCAGAAACATCTCTGAGATGGAAGAAAAATAATCCCGAGCAAGGACCACCCTGAGCATCCCAGTGCTCTGCTGCACTGAACCCGTTCCCAGCTGCCAACCACAACAGGGGAGGCTGCACAAAGAAAACATGGTGACAGCTACGGGGCAAGCAGCCCACAGCGTGCAGTAATAATTTGACTCGTGGGTGAACTCTGGCAGTTCAGCAACGCAGGACTGGGCTCCACCAACATAAAGAAGCAGAGATACACCACACAGAGCGTGGCAGCTTGCTTGCTCAGGAATGTATTGCCAACTCTCCCACAAACACAGCTCCCGTTGTTTAGGTAGGTACGAGATTTGGCTCAGCTAAGAACTAAGATTTTGAAGTGCAGTTTAACAATAACAACCTATTTACACACTGTCTGTACACAACAGAATCTCCTCTTTGCTAAACACTACATAATTTTCTCATTAGTTGGAGAAACACACACTACCAGGCTGAAAATACAAATTGCACCTGTTGTTCTCCAATCCACCTGCCTAGTATGCGACAAACATATATTTTCAGGTACATGCAAATGGCATTTCTGTAAGACAGATCCTTAGTATCCACTGCTCCTTTTCATAGTTTGCAAGACTTTGTTTTTTAGTCTCTGCCCGAGCCGTGACTGTCCCTGCCAGCCTCCGCACGCCTTTTCAGGATTAAAACTGACATGGACAGGGCTTTTCAAAGAGAAAGTGAAATTAACATTTTTTTTCCCCCACTCTGTTGTAATACATTACACCTAGAGAGCGTCTCTGATATCATGGAGCAATATTGCTGGTTCATCTGATGGTATCGAAACAAACATTTTGCTGGAGAAATTCGTATGTGAAGCAAGAATAAATTGAGTAAAATCCTTCAAGAGTAAAATAATTTAGTTATTAAAATCTATAAGCTAAAAAATCCTATAAATGGAATCTCAAAAGATAAAGACATTATTTATTATTTTAACAAATTAATGTTAACCTGCATTAAAAACAAAAAACAAACAAAAAAACAACATCAAAAAAAAAAAAAACAGAAAAAAAAAACAGTTTTGCTTTGTAAAAATGGTAATAGTACATTTTAGCCTCATATTTAGAAGTGATGCATATACGAATTCACAATAAAATTTAAAATATACATTTACCAATGTGATATAAATCACAAAGGTAAATCCAAATAAACATTATAAAAATAAATTATTGAAGCATATTCTGAAATATATACGTGCTCTCTACCTTCAAGTTACTCTTTATTACTCACTCTCTGGTAACAGTACATTTCCCACAGGGATCGATTATGTAAATCTACACATATATAAAAAAGTATAAAGCACAGCTGAAACAAAAGACCAGAATTCAGGCTCAACTTTAATATACCTAAAAGTTATACAAACTACCATATTCCCTCCAACTTCTTCCAGTCTCTAATTACATGACAACAACAAAACCTATGAATATAATTTGTGAAACTGTCTACACTTAAGACTCTTAATAGAACTGTAAATTGAAAGAGGAAACAAAAACTCTCCTGCAATGAGTCATATTTTACAGTAATATTTTAGAAAGAAATATTACATGGTAACAGACATAGGTTCTGATATTCTCTTTGGAGCCAAATTCATCACACAGATCTGAATATTTATTATACTGACAAACGGTTATGACAGCATCCTTGTTCCTATCACACACACAATTTCTGAAGACAGTGGTCTTAGCATTCAACTAAGACAATATAACTGACTTCACTATATCTCGCAGTCTGCGTTCTCACCAAAAATCTCTGCAGTTTTATGACTGAGGAATTACACATCAACCAAGTATTCCTAAACTACGTTTCCAGCTTTCATGCATCTAGCACTTGATAAATATGTTAATATTGATCAGCGTCATGATTGCACGAATTCACAAGGACCCATCAAAAGAGAATGTATCTGCTACTTGATTTTTGTCTGCATGCTGCAGTGTGTCAATTTTCAGTTCTTTAGCATCATTTGGGTTTTTCTTTTCAGTCTTAGTACTATTTTTATATATAGGAAAGAAGCAACAAATCACTGTGATACAAAGTTGATAGAAAAAAAAAGTTTTTTCACTTGAAAGATTTTTATCTTCTGTTTTTTGTACTGCATTCAGAAACAAGAAATTACTCAACAAGTTGCTATCAGTGTTTCTTTCACTGGAGATAAGGTGGCTTAAAATATTAAACTGATGAGAAGTTAAAACCATGAGCTTATACATGGAAGGCAGGAACTAGGTTACTTTTCTTTTGTTCCTTAAATAAAAAGCAACCCATGTTTATCTCAAGAGATGTGAGAGTTTCTTATCTGGAGTTTCTACTGTGTACCTTACACATTTTCACACACACACAAATACTTCCCAGCATCAATTCCGATCTCAAAGTAACGTAAGTAGATATACAAACTAGTGTTTTTGACTTCTTGTCGGATTACGGCATCGCAGATTTAAGGAAGACCTCTCATCGCTTTAAAATATGTATTACACACCACCAAGAAGTATGTTATTGAAACAAGGCAGGGACGGTGACGCACTAACCATCTTCACGCACAGGGAACCTGCTGCAATTTTCATTTTCACGAGAAAGCGGTATGAGTTACAAGTGGAAGGTCTGGGAAGTTATGATCTCATTTTCTGCCGCTGAGCCTTTGTTAGAAGAGAGCATGCCTTAGCCCTCCCGAGTTACAGCTTTAGCTGCTGCACTAGCCTCTTCCCGTAAAGGCTGTCTCCACACTCGTGTTCCTGAGTTTCGTTTACGTTAGGCTGCTCTTCCCTCTCTTTGATCTTCGGGGGTGCGCGGCTGGCTCTGAACGACCCTGGGTGGTCTGCTGTCAGCATCCAGCGATCAGTGTCTCTCTCCATTGGTTGCCTTCTGGGGGGATTCCTATCAGCTGTGCTCTTACACGCATCTGACAGCTTTATTAGCTCGCTCCGGTGGTGCTTCGGAGCGTCTCCGTGGCACACACACTCCTTCGCAAACAGCCGCACCTCCGCAGTTGACTTAGAACAAATAATGCCGTGAACACCTCGGCTTTTATACTCGATAATAAGGTCAAAATGAAGAGAAATTTCACATCATCTGCAAGCCAGGGGTAGGTTTTCATGTTTGGGCTCAAAAAATCAATCCCGGATTGATTTTTGTGTATATATCGTTATTGTCAGAGGATTAATTGATGAATTTTTCATTTGATGAGTCAGGTGGAATGGGCTCCGAGGCACACAGTGAGAAGAATTTTAATTTACTCTGCTTCTTGGTGCTAAGCAGCAAAATTACCAATTGTGATACTTTGTTGGAATTTTCCTCCTCAAAACAACATTTATACTATTTTTGTGTGTAAAGCTGGATTTCTGAGTATATGCGCATTCCACACTAAAATGTGCTTAGATTAGTCATTTCTGAATGGATTTTTATTTGATTTTTTTTTGAAAGCACCCTTTGGTTCTGAATCTTTTTTTTTTTTTTTTTTTTTTCCCAATTTTCACACTTAGTAAGATGTATTTGGAATTCAGATTTCTGGAAAAAAAAAACAACAACACCAAGCCTGTATTACCAGATAAAACACCAATTCAATACAGGGTATAACCCAAAAGTTTTCTCTTCACTTACACTGTACCAAATTGTGTTTACCAAGGCTTTAAAATTAAACCAACCAACCAACCAACCAAAAAAAAAACAACAACACAGGTTTTAATTTAGCATTTTGCTTGAAGCTCCACAATACAAGTTACCTTTTCACCTACGATGCACCGAGGTGTCTTGTTATAGAAGCACAGGCAACTGATGAGATTTTTACAGCTTGGGAGAAGCTCCAGCAGCTACCTGCTGAGCACAGGGACCCAGAACTTCTGTGTACAGCTACAAAACATGCACTGCCAAGTGTTTCATTGCACATCTGAACTCTCCCAGTCCTGGTTGGCTCCATTTGAAATACTGCTTCTGAAGGTGCTGAAGGGTTCCCTTCTTGCTCCAATTTCCGGAAGGGTCTACAAGGCTTTACTGAATACTCTCTCATGTCCGGGACACCAGAGGTACACCTACATTTTCCCAGGTTGGGAAGAAGGCAAGAAGAGAGAACCAGTCTAAACTTGCAGCACACAAAGAGCCCTCATGCTGTGGCTCAGAAAGTCCTGCAAAGTTTAGGCAGGTTTGCCTGAGCATTATAAAGCACATCCACAGCAGCAGAGGCTGCAACCACAGCTGCAGACCAGAAGATAACGGCATCTGATCATTGTGGATGGATGCAGAGAACCCAGGACAATCTTGTTGCTGAGGCATGTAAACTATTTCACAAATTTTCCTGGATTTTGTTCTTCTGGCACTCATGTATAGAATGACGGACGTACCATACTGACAGAAAATGGCACTTCTTAATTGCTATTTAATACAGGCATTTCAGCAGCACTTAGGAACCCGCATCAGAATCAATACTACTCTGTATTCAGTGCTGTAGAAACACACCAAAGTCTTCTCCCCTAGAAAATCAACACCTGAATTTGTGCTGTGAGGCCCACAGAGAGAGTATTACTAAGCAAGACAAGATCAGAATAATCAAGGCGAATAAACAATCACCAGAAAGAGCCGTAAGTAGAAGATCATGCTCCAAGCATACAACCAGAGTTTAAAGATCATGCTAAAACTGGTCGGCAAGTCAGTATGGAGGGAAAGCCATTGAAAGGGGACAAAGGAACGCCAAAGTTCTTAATGACTTCTGTTACTAAAAAGAATCAATACTTTTCCCATAGTATTTCACCTCTGTAGCACATTTAAATAACCAGCCACCTCCCTTCAACAAAAACGCCCCACTGGCTCATCTCAGCCCTGCTGTTATTTGTCAGACGTCTTGAGTATGTTACCAATTTCCATCTCAAATTTCTTTTTTTTTTTGAGTGCTCTTTTTGATCATTTTACTATCTGGCTTCTATGCTGGCACTGAAACTGTTCTCATTCAAGTTACTCCACATATTGTCATGCCAACTCCCAGGCTTTGTCTATATTTCTGCCGTGCGTGACAGTTAAATGAAATGAGACACTACTCTCACAGCTCTTTTCTAGCAATTTACTTAAAGTCTATTTTTTGGGTTATAAATCCTCTTTTCTACTATGTCTCACCATTCCATTAGGTCTATCTTCATCATCCTCTCCCACTGCCTGCAGCTGTGTTTATTCTCACTGTATTAGAGTACCTAGTACTGATGACACCCCACTACATTTGCCTTGGCCTCACCTTCACACAATACAGGTATTCACAAGTTAACAGACTCTGTGCATCTACCTACGATCCACGTTAGAGCACCTGAAGCAAATATGCAAAGTTCTTCCCAAAATCAGAAGGAATTTCCAGAGAGAAGTTTAAAGCCAGACTTCTAAAGTTAAACAGTAAAAGCAAAACAAAACCTTCTTCTATATCCTGATTCACACTCCAATCATTTCTTGTCCAGATGTTAGCTATAAAACATAACTTAATCATAGCTTATGAAATAATGTCTACCTTGGTTTTGGATTTGTCCACACCCTGGTTTCAGCACATCATGGCCAGTGTATCTACATTAGTTTACGCACACTTCAAGCTCCAGTGCACAAATGAAGACAAAGTTTTGGTCTGATGTACCACCAAACTGCAGTATCAGCCTCAAAATATGAGAATCTGTTCAATCCTTTTACTCCTCCCCTGAAAGAGTTTGTCTTTTTGCTTTGCCTACCTACAACCTCCTATTTTTGGCTGTCCCATCAATCCAAAATATATTTTTTCTAGCCCTCTGTTGCCACAGAAATCATGCTCAAACTTACAATTCTGGTGATTAACCATTTCCCTTCTTCTGATTCCTTTCTCCTGTGCTGCCCTGCAATACTGTCCTTCATCTGGCACTGGCAGACACATCTTTTTGCCTTTTTCATGTACCTCCTGATTATGATAAATTTCAGACATATGTCCACATATAAATATGAAAATCGTTTTAAGTAAACATATTATGCAAGCAAATACTGCATGTATTAAGTTACCACACCCACACATGCAGCCAACACACATTCTTCTTATCCTTACCCCGTACTTCATTATATTGTCCTTTGATTTAACATGGCCTGATGTGTACAGGCTTAAGTGTATGCCTACAAAGACATGAAATAATTACTATTAGAAACAGATATGTATAAGTTACTCATGTATCTAGCAAGGGCTTGGGGTCTTAGGCAGTAAATTCTTTGGCAAACTGAATTCCCATTTTCTGCACAGAGATAAAGTGTATAGCTTTTTGTAACTATCAGTTATTTCAACATGCCCATAATAATCACACTGTGCATACTGAAAAAGGAAAGGAAATGCACAAAGGAAAACACATGTGCAAGATTAATTCCAAATATATTTAGCGTATGGAAGTTTTTTCTCAGTGAAATGTGTGCTGATGGAGACTGAAAACATCTCATCTTAACAAGTATAGTCTGGAAAAGAGCTGTGCAAGACTTCTTATTACTTTTTTTTTTTTTTAGACCTCAAATGACCACACATAGGTGTAATTAAGACAATTCAGTCTCCACAATCATTCAGTCTTTTGTTTCTGTAATAAAAGTGCCGCAGCAGTGGTACCCAGGGAGCCCAGCACATTTCCCCTTACAGTCAGTGAAGAGAGAAGTGCATCTCCACGTGATCCAGAGCACCAATGTCGGGTAGATGTTCCAACCTGCTTTCTGAAAGAGCCTGCTAATTTACTGTGAGCAGAAATGTGCTCCCATGGCCTGGGGTAAACCATCCAAAGTAATGAAGGTTAGATGATCTGAACACCCACAGCAGTGTCCACTGGCAGCGCAGGTTTCTGTGATCATCCTTTCATTGTGCACATTAAATATTAAGTGGTACATCTGCATTGATAACATTACGAATACTACAAACAAAATCAATGGTGATTCAGTTCCTAAAACTAGTAGCTATAAAATATTCATAAAAATCACTTCATAAATATTTCAAGTATTCAAAAAGCAGTTTTAGCCCATGTACGCATCTCCTGAATTTCATTTTCCACACCAGACATTTTGTAATTATTTTTGACTGTAAATGAACAGTGAGAAGTATCCAAAACTAGGACAAATATCACCACATTTCTTCTCACAAAAGAGAGCTGAAGCAACTGAAAACATGCTTTGTCAAAAATGAAATTGAACTTCTATACTTAATACAAATATTAGCAGCAAAGTTGCAACCTGGTAAAACTGAGATTTTAAATGGAAGTACTACCTGGCTACTCGTAATTCAAAAGAGGGTGAACTTAAGCTGCTTGTTATATAAAATTGAAAAGAACAGCACGGGATTTCACACAGAATTTTCTGGAGCCTTGCGGTGTAACTTTCAAATCGACCACAAAATTTTAACTCTGGAACTCAACTGATATTAATGACCTAATAAAATTTCAAGAGGCTGCTGGGGTTCAGGTTTTCAGAACTGTAATCCTATTTTGAGGCCAGACGTCCTTCCTACAGCACCTCTGCTGCACCAGACACGTACCTGGAGATGAGTTTCTCTTCATGCACCATTTTCAGCCTGGGAAACCCATTTGAGCTTTAGCCCAGGCTGCTCATTCTGCTCCATACCTGCAACTCACAGTAAGTGTACACTGGGCTAAGGAAATGGAAACCTTCATGGTGGGAGTAGAGGGGAGAAGAAGCAAACCATGTTCAATGCACTCTCGGAGAAGGCCCAGCTGCTGTCCTTAGACAAACAGGTGTCCTCTGGCTGTGGCTCCTCACCAATTGCAAAGGCCAAACATGTGACTTCTCCATTAGCAACAATGAATATAGAAATGCTGAATTAAACGCACTATTCTATGGGCTGCTAGGGCACGATTCAAGCTTCTGTTCCTTATCCTTCACACTCTAAAAAGTGCATTTCATAAAAAATGCCCGCACTGACAACTACACTTCATACAAAGATATAAGTGAAAGCAGTTATTATAATTCATGACAACATCTTGATAGAAACAAGAAATAACCATAAGAAATAATAACGACAGGAAGATAACAGTTTTGACACAAATAATCCCTAAGCCTGGCTAGTGGGATTGGGAGCCTCAGTAACAACATTCTCATGCGCTAATTTTCTTTTTAAAGCATATAAACTGACACTAAATACTAACTCTTGAAAGAATAAAAACATTTTTATTTCCTTCACAATGCTGCCACTTTCAATGATGTTACAAGACAATCATCCTTTATAACTATGTTCTTAGAAAATTCTTTCCCCAGGCCCCCATCAGGATTCAGAACTGCATATACAATCCAGTATCTGAGATCAAGCCACAGATTCATCTCCCAGGCCAGGTGAGGGTGAAGACATCAAGTTGAGAGACAATAAAAGACAGAAACCAAATGAAGAGAAAAATTAAAGCCAACAGACAGTAAAAGACTGCAAAATCAGCACTGAGATAAAACAAGCTTCACAGAGGTTTGAAGAATATATGAATTAAATAATAAAAGTGGGAACTGCTTTTCTTTCTTCTTGAAAATGTCATCTTTTCAAAGTTTGCTATCCTCAAACCACTCAAATTTCTTAAATCAATATCACAACTCTTATTTTTTGTAAAATTATACAATTGCTAGTAAAAAGTGTAATTTGGAAATAGTGTTATTCACAGGAGTGGAAATAGCAAACATGTTTCTCTTTTGTATTTGTTATTCAATACTTGTCTTAAGCTATCCATTTCTAATTACAACATCATTTTACTATCGGTAAACAGTCTTGCAGCCACTGGATTTTACTTAAACTCAGAGCCCTTCAGAAGAAGAATGTGATTTCTAATCATTGATATGACCCATTAACCATTAAATCTTCTAATTTAATTAACAGGAAAATCCCCTGTTATTTCCAAATAATCACACAGGCACGCTGCAGTCTCACAAAATAACCTGCACTGACTTGAACAATCATGTTTCAACCTGCAAAAATGAGGGTTTCTTTTCCAGAAGCATCAGTAACTCCTCTCACTCTTCCATTCCACAATCTGTTGTGAGGCAGACATCCAAAGTCATCTCAAAACACTGTATGAGTGTTGATTTAAAGGTTAACTAGTCATCTTTTTTTTTTTTTTTTTTTTTTCCTCCTCTCCCCAAGTCTTCTGGTGGAGTTGCTCAATTAACTTCCAAATATCATCTGATAGGCAGACTTGGAGACAACTTAGTGTGCAAAACAAGTAAACACTTCCAAGGCAGCATCAGTTTTGACTTCTTGGATTCTGAGCCCAAACCTCTGGCAGAATGCAACGGCATCGTGGATTACTGAGGGAAAAACACGCCTCAAACAGAAACAGCAGCCCTGCATCTACAGCTGCAGACAGTCCAAATTGCCCTTCCTGCCCAGACCAGCTTGGCAGCTCTGAGTTAGCCCAAGCTCAGAGTCCCTGAATTTCCATGCCACCAACCCTTACCACGGTCAGAGGAGCACTAATCAGTACCTGTCAGTCTATGCACCACTTTGTTCTGTTCCTTAAGTTCTTTGGCATGCCAGGATCCTCCCTCTCAGTCTAAACTTGCTGCATCCAGCCATACACATCGGTCATGCTGCAGACCTGTGCCTATGTTCCAGGTGTGTTCCTGTTGCACATTACTTTTCCTGAAGGCCCTTCCCACATTCCCACTAAATACAAAAAGAAGATAATGACCAGGTTCAGGATTTACTATTAAAACATTCAGTGATTAATACCACACTTTTTTCCTTTGGATTCCCTATTTCCTCTTTTTTATTTTTTTATTTTTTTCCTGGTTCCTCACAACAGACTTTCCAAACATAACCTAACCGATCTCTTTATTTATTCATTTATTGCCCTATCAAATTAGGCGAGAAAAGGCACAATTTTTCCAATTTGCTATAGTTACGTCTTCTTGTTCATAGGGTTTTCTTAAAATACAGTAGGGACCTGGCTTTTAACTACATTCAAGATGTGAATTTACTCCTTCATTGACTTACAGGAAAGCTGGTATCTCTGATCTTTTTCTTGTCCTTGGAACGGCTAATGAACAAACTACTTTGCAGACTTCTGATGATGTTGCCATTATAGATTTGTTTTTCCTTTCATAGCTATTTAACTACACTTTGCTTTAACGAAGGGTTTTTCATTTACTAGAAGAAAACTTGTTCTTCCTCTTTCCCTACTCCTATGGATAAAGTTGCTTTGACATGATGTGTGACTATAACACCATTGTCGTAACACCTCATGTATGTATTAGATCATACAGGATCATTCAGTATTTAATCTGAAGCCCCAGCAATTATGAGCACACTGTGAACACATAAAGCTCCTAATCCCCTCATATTTTTCCTAGTCTTTGTTTACCTAGACTTTAAACAAAACAGAACTTCTTTATTCACAGTGGGCAGAATTTTTGATGAAAATGGCTGCTGATTACAGCACTTCTTTAACAACATTTGGCTTGAGGTTTGGGGATTTCTGCAGATCAGCAAAACTAAACTCCAGCTTTGGGCAGATACCTTCTATGATTCTGGACTTCTGTATCTAAGAGGTGAACCATTTTTGCAGAGTAAATTGCCTGTAAAATCAGCAATTGGTGTTTGGGAACAGAAGAGAGCTGCAATTTTTGCAGCAATTTTTAAGCCATGGAGGCATACTGCACCAAGCGAGTGAAATGCAAAGTACAGCAAGTGCTGATCCAGCTTGTCATCTATACAGAATACAAAAATTGAATGACAAAGTCCTGTACTAAACAGAATTTAAAGCAATACAGTACATTTTATTTCAATAATCCCTTTACTTTGGTTGTAGACTTTGAGACTGATAGCTACAGTCCAAAGTATTACCAGCTATTGACTCTAAAACACGTTCTTAGGTCTTACAAACCCATACTCCTCCTAACAATTTAAAAAAAACCCACTCTTTTATAATTGTTAAAAATAATCTCAGCTCAAAAAAAGCCAAGAACTTGATGGGAAGCAGCTGAAAAATACATAGTGTGGATTTAAAAAAAAAAAAAAAAAAAAGAGAGACAACCACAACCTGTATTTTTAATGTTCTAGGTTAAAGTCTAACAAAATAAAAGTGCAAAAATTAATTGTTTCTGAATTTTGTTGAATATTTACGACTTGAAACGTATATTTTCAAAAGTGAAACAGCTATGTGAACACAAAATGCAAAATGTTAAAAAGGGAAAATTATGGATATTAAATTTGAGGCTTTCCTCTGAGTTACAACCAAATGCATACTGCACCTTTTTGTAAACAGTCTTCTGACTGTTTGACTTGCCAACATTTCTGACAAATTTTACTCAACTTTTCCAGTTCCAGCTCTGCTAAAAGTAATACCGAGTAAGCCAACTCATCAAGCCAACATTACATTTCACATATTGAATCCATACATCTCTCCGTAAATTTTAACAGTAGGTGCAATGAAGATGATAACATGCCTATCAGCTGACCATTAAAGAATGGAATCCAATAAACAGTGATCCATTTTCTCCAAAAATTGACTTTGAATGGTGACAAAGTGCAATACAGGTGCACCAAAGTACACCACAGCCACTAGGTAGTACCACTAGGTTGCACGACTAGTAGCTACTAGAGAGAGCTACTTATACCTTGGTTGTACCCAAATCAAGAATTGCTGATTCAGCCAAGATATGACCTCTTATTACCATTTGCTTTTGCTCAAGGTAAGTTAGAACTTTGTAAGTACCTGTTACTTTGGAGCAATTTTTTTATTGATTAAATATGATTAACTATCTATATGTATATCACCACCATATATATATATGATCTGCTCAGTTTTTAAGCTGATGATACCACCTTAAAAGCTCTCCTAATAAAAGTTCTTCTCATGCAAACGTAACCTGCTTTTTGGTGACATAACTCTAACTCCCCACATTTTCTATTTTTTTTTTTTAATTTAAATCTCTGATTCTCAAAATAGTAGCTGACAGTCAGGAGACCAATGTCAAAGGCTATTCCTTACATACCCAAGAACAACACCACACACAAAACCAGAGAAATAAAAGAATGGCTATATGTCCTTTCTTCTTTTTACAACAAGACTTCTATGGAGATCTCAGAGGGATTAACACCTATCCTGTGAAGGCCAGCCTGCCATTCTTTTGTCAAGAAAAGCCAAGATACTAAACTGAAATAACATTTATCTTGCAGAGAATGCTGTAATAAACCATTCTACCACCATTCTAGAAACCATGTTCTATTAAATATATTAAACTCTCAAGCAAAAAAACAAAGGCAGTCTTTCCAGCATACTCTGAAAAGATGCCACACATTTACAGTGCAAGCTAAAATTAATTTTATGGCAGTCACCTACACCACTAAAACAATCAACTCATAAAATTCCTTTTGTGCCACTACTGAGCTAAAAGTCGGTTCTTTCATTTGTTACCGGGATGACTTTTCCGCAAAGTATTTGTTTAGCTTAAACATACATACACACACAAGCAGTGGCACTGCAGAGGCGTGGTAACACTTGACAGTTACATAAAAATTTCCACCTTCCCACCAAACCTGAGATTTTACGAAAGAAGACATAACAGTTCAGAGTGAAAGCAAAAGTATTATGATTAATTTTCTGCAATGAGTTAGAGGTATGCAATGGAAATTACAACAGCTGAAAATATTACCACCAGTATGCAAAATCAGAAAAGTGTCAGGCCAGATATGCCATTACCTGCGTTAATGATGAAGCACCTCTGTCATCCCCACAGTCAAGTCAGCCACTTTGAGAACTCAGTGATTAAGAGCACAGTAAGAGCATTATTCCAGACACACTACCAGTTTTTAGAGGAGTTTTCAAGGTTCCCACTCAAGCCTTTTTCCCAGCATTGAATGCTCTGTTCTAGCTATGAGTTTGAAGGGGAAAGCAGCAAGGGCAGGGCCCGTAAGATTTATCTAGCTACTTCTATAAATTCTCCATATAAATAGTGAAAGGTTTAAGATGCAAATGAAAATAACTGTTCACAACAAAGTTCTGAAGCACTATTGTAAGAATTAGACCAATAACTAAAATTATTATTTCCCCCTTACCTGCTAAATAACTCTTCAGAGAGAAATAAAACGATTTTCCTACTGTGAGAACTTGAGCAATGCATACATACCCTCTTACACAATGTTTATACTGCTTGTGCTTTTTTCTGGATATTTTCTGCTGGTACATTTGAACACAGAAAATTATTGATACATATTTTAATGGAAAGTTGATGTTGCTGTTTTGTTTCTTGACGTTTTGAAAACCAACATCAGTAACAAAAATACTACCCATACTCAGGCCTAACAGGGCATACAGAAACAAACAAGCAAACAAACAAGCAAAGAGACTAGCGGTACGAAACGTTTTTGGGAACCCTAACAGGACAAAAGCTGCCTTTGTAGCTGGGCCACAGCAGCCCTACAAGTCTTCAAGGTGACACAGGGAGGAAAGGGGGAAGTCCCACATCAGCAGCAGGTGCAGAATGTTTAATCTAGCGTTGAAAGGCCACCATTTCCAACACATGGCAATTGGGCTAACAGGATTGACATTAGGGGACTCGCTCAGCAAGTACACCAACCCCTGAATGGTAGGGGCTTCTCTCACCAGCTGCCCGAACGTCAATCAGCTAAAGGGGAATGTTACAGGGGTCACACTTTGGTGCTGGTTCTCTATGCCTGACATTTCTATCGGTTAGTCAGGAAGACAATGAGAGAGCTACAAAGCCCAAGAATTACCATACCCCCATTCAGCCGCACAACAAAATTGAGGGGATTGGGAAAGGCCTCCAAACACAAAATGATCAACAGGAGAACAACCCAACCTACCCTCCTCAAGAAAAAGATCAGGAGAATGCTACAGAAGTGAAGAATCCCCGGCTATGAGCCAGCAGAGGGAAGTTTCATCTCACACAAAGGCATCACTTGCTAAAGTTCAGTGAGGCTTGTTTCTAAGCAAAGCCCAGTGTCTGTATTTATACTTCTGGGCAATGCCTTTTTAATGTGAACAGCCCAGATATTTTTTTTTTTTTTAAATCTGAAAGATGATTGCACGTCAGAGGAACAGTTGTAGAACATCTTAAGTTAAAAGACTGTAATTTGATTGTACAGAATAATTAACATGATTAGATGATAATACCTGTTAAACCATAAATCCAAAGCAGGATGAGGCAGAGGCTTATCAGGCATGTAAAGTGCAATATCCAGACAATAAGGATCTGACACCGCTGCAGCTAAGGCAGTCTTCCATAGTGCAGGTTGACATTCTTCACCCTTGCACAGTAGGCAAATTGAAAACAATGAAATTTTTGGAAAGATTAAAATATGCCAGATACCAGACAAGGACCTGAGTTTACATAACATAAACAGAGAAAAATGATTTGAAATCTGCGTTTGACTTCTGCAGTGTTAAATAAATGGCTTAACTTACTCTGCCTCTGCATTTTACCTTCAAGAAAGGATTAGTAACTTTCATTAAAAGACACATTTATGCAAAAGACCGAGGGTCATGCATGGTACAAATGGCAGCTTGAACTCCATGGCTAATACAGGCATACAGTTTAAGAATAAATCTGCACGAAAAGCTGGAATACAAACTGACTTCAAACGTTTAATTACATACAGAAAGAGAAGATCAGAATCTAAAAATAATGAGATACTTGCGAAGAGACGAGAAACTGAACACTGACTGGCAACAGTTTGTCAGGAATTGGTTATGCTGGAAGTGTATATTCGGAAGAATATTGTGACATGAAAGCATCACTACATGGCTTCACTTAGGGGAAAGGAGGACCATAAAGGTCAATGGCACTTGGGAAAATCGCTAATCTATTTATTATCATGTCCTAATGCGTAAACAAGATGAAATCTAACACAGTTGCACTTCCACCCAAAAGAAAAAAAGTCCAGCATTCCACAGTTCCTTGAAAAATTAAACGTTATGTATTTGTGAATGATGCCTTATTTCGATAGCAATGCTCTTCTGTTATGTTTAATACTGGCCTTAATTTGTAATGATTTTACCCTGCAGCCTCTCCTCTGCATTAAGAAGACACTGAAGCTCATTGTACCCAAATGTGTTCTAAACTCAGAAGCTGAATTAAGCAAAAGCATATATAAACCAAATGCATAAGACACATTGTATATTAGAGTGTGAACATTTTGTGGGAACATTTCTCACAGAAACTAAAATTGGATTTCTTCAGCTCATCATCTTCCGTATTCTTAACCTTTTAGCCTAAAATTCAAAACAAACACTATACAATGCAAATAGGTGAAAGTAAAATCATTTTCCTCTCTAAATAGTACACTGACACAAACTTGCAAAAAATATCAAATTCTGACTGGAAGAAGAACATGTGAGAAAAAAAAATATAGCAGTTCAGTTGCTGTGGATTTGTTCTTCTTTGTGAGATTTTACTCATATAGCTCTTCTGCCTGTGTAGTGGCAAATAAAGCTTTAAGGATTCAAGTGTATGACACGAGTGATGTGTTGTAAAAGCAGTTATCTTTACAGTGCTTGAAAGATGCAGCCTTTCTTTTGGTGGCATGGTTGGACAGTTTTTAGAGGAGGAATGCTGTCCAGTCTTTCCAGAAGCAGCATGGAAAGCAGAGGTTTTCAAAACCCTTGTAAGTCTGGGTAATGGACTTTTCAGGTCGAAGAAATTTCCTCATAGGTTGTAACAAAAAAAAAAAAAAAAAAAAAAAAAAGGGGGTGGAAAGGAAAGAAAGAAAAAAAAAAAAAGAAAGAAAGGAGAAATAATTAAATAATTTGGATTAACTTCTGCCATATATACCCTACACTAACCTTTATACACGAGTGAAGTTGTTGTTTTTCTTCCATCTGTTTGGGGTGACATGGGAGGAACCATGACTCATACAGCTTACAGGCAGAAGAACTGAAATAAAATCCTGAAGTGATGCAAATCAAAAATAAAGCCTATATTGCATAAATATGGTGTACCACATGTTTACAAGAATATGTACAAATACTACTTCTGGATTCCTATGGTCTACAACCATTCCTGATTTTAAAGACATGGTTAAAGAAAGAGAGGGAAAGATCCATTTCCATGAGAATGAATCCTGCATCATAATGAAGACATTATATTGTAAGTTTTTTTTTTTTATTTTTTTTAACTGCTGATACATGTAAATCTTATAAAAATGAAGCAACCAAATAGGTCTCAAGTCTACTCAATTTGTTAAGTTTTTGTTCTTCCCATAAAGTACTGTCTTACTAATCATGATAAACAATAATTATAGATACTCCTTTCTGAAACACTATTTACAAGAAAGTGTTTCTCAACAATGTTGCTCTAAATGACAAACTCTGAGACTAAAAAAATATCTTTGAGTTCAACAAATATTACTCAGAACTGTTATATTAGTAATTACTAACAAGCAATATTCACAAAGTAGTACTAAGAAACATAAAGCAGTAACTTAAAGTGATATAGGTCAAACAGCAGTGAAAAAGCAAACTTTATAAATGACATCGTCTTTGCACTAAGTGAGTAGTCTGCAGCTAGATATTAAAGAAAGCATAACTAAGACTCTTCTTTTGCACAACGTATTTTTATTTTATTTTTTTTACAGCCAACCTTCGGTTTGCTCATATATATAATAATACTGCTATAGTCTATTCATTTCCCTGTAAAAGCAGATTTCTCAAGTATAAGATATTAGGTCTCTGAAAAAGGCAAATCTTCTTTAGTTAAGAACCAAGCAATGCAAAAAAAAATATTTAAGAGATTACTCATAAGGGATGAAATCAAAGCATGAAAACTGAATGGCTACAAACTAAAGCAAACCTATTCCCAGTAACTTGTTATATATAAGCACAGTGAAAAACAAAAACAAACAAAAACAAACAAACAAACAAAAAAAAGCTGTGTTCTTTCGTAACTTTTGAATGCTATTACTTGTCATTACAAATCTTCAGACCATTTCAGAGATACTCTGTTTCACTGAAATCACAGCCATCTGCAAGGAAATGGCTCCACTTTCAGGTCTGACCTATTTTAGTGTCCCTTGGGTGTTCAGAGTTACCTAGACAAAAAGAAATACTTAGAAAAATGGAAAGCAGTTGTCCAGTTTTATCTTAAGCAGCTTAAAGAAGCATAATATTATATCTAAATGTTCCTTTCTCTTCATAAGATTAATAATGCACAGTACACAATGCACTCAGCCTATGTGTTCACTGGAAAAAAATGTATTTTTTTCAAATTCTGGACAGTGAAGTATATTTTTCATACAGCAGTCAGAAGACTCCAGAAACTTCGGCTTCTGTTTTATTATGAGCGGTACAAGTAAAGAACTATAGCCCTCTTCAAATATCATTAGTACTCCGTGTTCTTCTCCACAAGACAGAGCAAACTGCGTAACACTACAGATGGGTGAGCTGCAGTATCTCGAGGGGAAAATGCAAAAAAAAAAAAAGCCAACAAAAAGTATGTTTTCCTATCAACACCCACACTTTTAGTTTAACTAAACTGGTATGTTAAAAAAGAATATCAACATTGAGACACTGGCCAGGGTGTCAGGAGAAAGGAGTGTCATTTTCAGATTTGCCCACAGATTTTTTTGCATAGCTGGTGTAAGAATCTTAATTTCACTGCACCTGTTACTGCACCTCAGTTACCACCACAAGTAAAATGTGTTTAATTCCTTTTTTCTGCCCTTTGAGAGTCTTGTCAGAAGCAGGGCTATATGCACCCACTTCACTGAGCATAATGAATTCTCTTGCCTTGCCTGTAATCTGTCCTGAAAATTTAACATAAAAGAAAGGACAAGTAAAATAATCAGCAATGTACTTCAAAATGACTAGACTCAATTTCAGATTCACATTTGTTAGATCAAAATGACCAAGCACCATGAGTTTGTAGACCCGGTCAGAAAGACAGAATCTGGCCCCAGAACATTTCCTTTCCATCTCAATGAGTTTAAAGATTTTTGTTTTCAGACAAAAATTCAAAATCCAAACACTCCTGCCAAAAGTCAAAGTGGTCTGATCCAGTGCTGTGCAGTAACCCAGATTACCAGAATATTAACTCTGTCCTAGCCAAAAATGCTACAATCAGAAACAGTGACAATTAGGAAGAACAGGTTACCTCTTCGTGATGGCATATTCTGACAATAGGCAGGCTTTGTTTTTAGAAGACTATATGAGCTCTTCTAGTGCAAATAAGCACTACAAGACATACAGCTTGGAGGCAATCCATAAAAGATTTTTCTATCACAAAAACTTGGATTTTCATAACACAGTCCATGAAAGATTCCTAAGCATGACCCCTTCCTGGTTCTGTGGTGGTCCAAAGGTTTGTTCATGTTACCCCAAAACAGCTCTCACCTCATTTTTTCTCTGTTCAGAGCCCTTTTCTTCTTCCTGCTCCTTCAAGCAAGCAACACTGGTAACACGTTTCCCTTTCCTCTCTGTACTTTTCTGGGCAGCAACACCCAAGCCCCCTGAAGAGGCAGCACAGCTCTGAATGCAAACTCTTCTCAGTCAGTCACAGACCACCTTGACCAGCCACCACCAAATCTTTTTTTTCCCTCTTTGCCCTGATACACAGATAATTGTTTTCTCCCATCAATTTTATGTCTGTATTTGGACAGGTTGCATTAAGTTCTCCAGAAGGAAGGACTTAATAACCTAGTGACCCTTGGCTCAGATGCTTTATGACTTTTCACCACGTCTCCTTTCTTCTGGCTTAATTATAGTGATCGTGCAAAAAAGTTGGCTCCTAACTCTCCCCTACATATAAAGGATAGCAGCCTTGCCCAGCCAGCTATTTAATGAGTAGAAGATTATCTGGTTTCCAACTTTTATAACTTGTCCTTCATTTGAGCAATGTAACTGATTTTCACATCCTCTGGAGAAGCAACTTCACTCAGAATCTGATGCTTTGTTTCCCTTCCTATCCCAGTACAGCTACCAGATATTACACACGGCTTTCTGCCTTCCTACTAATCCTTATTAAGAATCTCCTCGCCATCCTTCTCTGTGAGTACCCATTCAGCATACTGCATATGATAGCTGGTGGAGTTTGTAAATCCCATAATTATACTTGAGAGGTCAAGAGGCATGTTCTACCTTGCCCTTAGCACACCATAATCATTTAATGTAACAGCTTTAGGCTTAATTGCCCCTCAAATAAGAGAAGCCCTCTTTAGGGAACTGTGGTTAGATAGGTCAACCCTGAATTATTTTTGGATATGGTTCTGGAAGAGTCTAGGAGCAGTAAGTCAGAACTGAGCCTGAACACTTTGCCTTATGTGATCCCAGCTAAGATTAACCAAGAACTGGACAGCAGTTAGATGCCTGGCAGCATCATGTAGCCAAATGTAAGTACGAGGTAAGTATGAGCTACAGGACATCTGAAAGGGGGCAGACCACCAGGTGTGCCATGCTCATAAGTACTGGTGAACTGCTGAACCACTTCAGCGATAACTTCATTGTAACCAGCTAACGCCATTCTCGGGAACAAAGCAAAGGTAAGAAAGAACCTTTAAAATCTGAATGATCCAACAATATCACAGTAATTTTTGGATGACTATAATTCAGCACCTTTGAAAATTAGTGACACCAGTGCATATGTCCCAGCTGCACAATGACGTTGAATGGCAAGAGCCACTCTTACCTCATGTTCAATAACATCACGTTTTAATGTTTAGTCTTTCACCTCTGACCAGTGAGTGGTCCAGCAGTTCTCAGCCTATGAAATACCAAAATAGATGCATGCTTGTATTTTGAAAAATATGAAAGAAAAAAATACTGGAAAAAAAAAAAAATCCAGATCATATTTTTAACTGATTCCAGAACATGACCAACAGGAAAAAACATGAAGTTTTTTTTCTTACAATTCAGTCCCACCACATTACTCAGGAACCAACAGAACATTCTAAACAAAAAGCAAGTGATATGAACACAGACTTCAGTCTGATTTGTCAGCTCAACACTAACCACTACACAAACACTGCATTTTTATGTTCAAAGGTAAAAGAATTTTTTGCTGTTGGTCTCCAATTTTATTGTTAAGGAGGGCTCATACTGCTGTGAGGGGTGGCTGGAAACCTGTTAATTGGCAAATCCTTAAGGCTGATAAGCTTTCAATTACTTTCCTCCAACTTTCTTAGAACTTTACCAAACTTAAGCTACACTTTATAGCTGTTATTTGCCTCAGGCTGAAGCGTTTTGAAAATTTCACAGTATACAGTACATGCATATCAAAACAAAAATCAAAATACAAGCATGTTGTTTTGCCATTTTTACAAAAATCTAGGTACACTTGTTTTCTGAAACAGGAGTTTGAAGTTTGGCTGGGATTTAGTCCTTGCATTCCCATAAAATTACACCAAAAATCTTTCTTTTTTTTGAAAATTTAGAGAATTCTTACATTTAACCCACTATTATACAAAAGGACTTCACACAGGAAATGTTTGCTATGCAGATGGAAGGCTGCACTCTCTAAATTTAAGTTTAGACACATGAATGAAAAATATGGAATATTGCCCTGCAAAGTCAATGTATCCATGGCCCCCAAAAATATATGGCTGAAGAAAGCTATTCAATACAAATTCAACAGGAGAGGAGTTGACTTGCAAGAAAAAGGAGTAGGAGGGAAGATAGTCACTCATTTGGATGCAGATATTAAGACAGAAAGCAAAGGTTTGGAACCTGTCTGAAGGGAATGTGAGGCAGCAACAGGTCTGGAGATTTACTTCTAAACCCATATTAAACCATTCAAAAATGTTAAGTCAAAATGTCTATGTTGAAATCAATCAGCCTCTTTGCATATTTGTGAAAAAAACAAAAAAAAAAAAACAAAAAAAAAAAACACAGATTTTTATTTTCCTAAGTAATGCATGTTGTTTCGAAAGTAGTGCATGATGTATTTGGCACAATAATATTTATCCCCAACATTTAAGATAAGGACTGCAACTTTAATTGTTACCCATCGTCCCTCAAATTTCTGTTGGGTAACAATATGCAGAATTTAAAATCAATATGCCACTATTTCAGTAGCTGTTCAAAACATAGATAAACGCTGTACTAGATATTCTACAAATATAAAGACATTCCCAGCTCCAAGAAAACCTAGGCTATATCTTCCAAAGCAAATTTGTAACTCCCTTTTACTGTACACAAAGTTAGACAAGAAGCTGAATGAATATCATACTTACTTAATAATTTATGTAAAGGCATAAACACAAAATAGTATGGTAGAAAAAACTTAATGAGATGCAAAATGTGATTAACTCTGATTTTTCCTAATTCTTCCTGCTTTACTTTGCTTCCTGAACACTCATTAAACTAATTATATTTGGTGTTACTTTTTAGGTTCACTTTTAAAATGGAATACATTTAAAACACACTTCCTATGGAGTTATTTGCAAATAACACTGTGCCACAACTTGTACAAAATGCACAGAAGTTTGCATTAGAGCCTCATCTGACTTCATGCACATAACAGATCCTTAGGGGCATGCCCAACCTCAACCCTCAACCACAACAATTATTACAAGACAAAATCAAAGGTAAAACATATATATACATACACACATTCAAAAATTTAAATTAAAAAATAAAACACACACGCAAGATCAACCTACACATCTAAACATCATTTCAGCGTTTCATAATCTTCACGGCCAACCTACTGGAACCTCCTTTCTATTCTGTCCTGGAAGCCTTGGAGTCTTCTCTTCCTAATGCAAAAATTAAGAATGGTAAGAAAAAATTCCCATTATATCTGCTACTGCACTGAATTTAAATGCTACTTCCCTGAAATTTGCACTTTTCTTGCTGCAGGGGGAGAAAGAGGAAAAGAAAGGTGAAGAATTTTCAGTGGTTTAAATAAAGAGAAAGAAACCCATCCCAGTAAGATGGTCTAGGAGGAGGTCTTGAATGCTATAAATGCCAGAGGCTAGGGGAAACCTGGGGCACAGCACTGCCTTGTAAAAATTTTACTTGCCTTGACAAGTATAAGTTTACGAGGCAGGGCTAAATCGCTTGCTCACATTGAGCTCAGACCTACTTTGGGTAGGTCTACTTTGGACCACAGGAGATGGATGACTGTGTGATGCTTGTGCAAGGGCATCCAACTTTCCTGCAGCTTCTATTGGGGACCGTCCACTGGGCAAGAGCCCTCTGCTCAGCTTGTGTCCTTGTGAACATTCTCCCTAGAGCAGCAAGGGGCTGGGAGAGGCAGGGGGACAGTTGCCCCACAGCCTCCAAGGTGCCCCTGCAGAAGGCACACGCTGGTGCTGCACCTGCTCACACACTGCTTTGCTCCACAAGGATGACAGTCCGGACACCCTTCACAAGCTAAAGTTCATTTAAAATGGGACTAAAAACAGATCTGTTACACAAACAGCATTTACAACTGCATGTCAAGACAGACTTCATAAAAACAAAACACAAAATGAAGTATGTTTCAACGTCACTGTTAGCATAAACGTCTTGTGATCGTAGCTCAGAGCATTAAAAAAAAAAGCCAAGACTCTTGTAAAATCCATAATTACCATCTTCTCTTTAAATTTCCATTTTTATGTGGACACCCTGCTTTAAAAAACTGAGAGTTACGAGTAGTATCTCAACAAATACAGACGCTGAATGTCAGCACAGTAAATACTGCACTTTTTTGACACTGATGCAGTGCTGTTATACAGAAGCAGCAGACAGACTTCATTTAACTGCACACCCAGTGCAGCAGTGATATTTCTCCAGGTTCTATACAGTTTTTATAAGACTATGTCAACTGTCACTCTTATGATTGCTTTGTTTATGGAGAATTATTACCTATTCCTAATTAGTTCCTTGCTTAAAAGTCTTTCCATGAGGATGTCCGGGGGAAAAAAAAACATACAACAGCTATAACAAGTTAAATCACAATGCAAGTCAACCTGTGTGACATTTGAAATACTATTATTCTTGAGGAATAGTCAGTATAATTCTCTTTTAATATATCATAAATTACTGGGTTCAAAGAAAACAGTAACCTGAAACAGTACTTTTCCAGTGTTGTAAAACATAATCAGCATTTCCAAAAGAGAAAACCCAAACCCGAAAGACAAATGAAATTAACTATGATTTTCTTTGATTGCCACGCATCTCATATTAACATTTATAAAGCTGAGAAGTTACAACCAAACTATATAATTAAGGCACATTTACCTTTCTCTACATGCTGGTGCGCAGGCACATATATACACACCAAAAAGTAAAGATGTAAAGTAGAGGGGAAAAAAGGCCAAAAAAGTATTTGCTTAGCTGTAAATTTAAAATGATCACACCATAAAACTACTATTACAAGGTAGTACAAATTTATTTAGTACAGATTTAAAAATTACCGTTGGGTAGATTCTAAATTAACCTCTTGAAGAGGAACAAGAGGAACAACAGGACTAGAAAAAGACGTGTACAATATTTTCAAAATACTAAATGCACAGAACTGGTCACAAGTCAAGGAGAGAAATATGTAGTCTGACTGCCTCTAGAGCTTAAATATTACTTCATACTGGAGCACTTACAAAATGCTATATTAATTCCCTAAGCAAATTTGATACAATGAAAGCTAGGAGTGGTACCTTCATTTCCAGCAGATAAACATGAAGACATCTCTTTTGCTCTGAAAAGTGGCTATTTAAACCGTTCCAGCCAGACTTCCATACACAGTTCTTACACGGACCTCCCTCCACTCTCATACCTGCATTAGGCTCCACTTAGAAAAATAAATTAAATGTACAGAAAGCCTCACAGGGTACCACAGCTAGAGAAGGTGAACATATGGTTTAAATGTAAAAAAAAAACAAAACAAAACAAAACAAAAATGTTTAAAGATAGCTGAATGCTGTTATTTTAAGGAAGGATCTTTTTCAAAGTAAGATCTAACACAGTGAATACAAATGCAATCAACAAAAAATGAAGAATGTTAATATCAACAAAAACACCAAATTAATGATATTCTTATATCATAATGACTGTTTATATAATCATAGCCAGGAAATGTTTAATTCAACAAGAGGTATTAATTACTAAATATTTAAATCAGTTGCAAGTAATAACCACTTTTGGTATTTGTTTGACAATAACAGCATTAAAATGGAACTGCAGTACATATTTTTATCATCAGCTGGTACCAGCTGAATATCAGTACTAGGACAGTCCTAAATTCAATATAAATATAATTGTTCAAGGGAAAGGGCTGTCAGATCTTGAAAATCCTGTATCTGATATCAACCATGCGTGATGTGGAAGGTGTATATTCCACATGAGTAGCTTCTGTATTTCATGGAAGAGCCTCATGTTATCAACATTCAGGAACTGATTCCGGAAGGCTCAATCATATTACTCCCAACGCTGGAGGAAGAGTTGGGATTCAAAACACAGGCTCCGTTACGGAGGGTCAACACAAACTCAATCACTTGTGCACTGAAGCACCGTGAAGCTTTTCTGCCTATATTTTTCAAACTTTATTTTAGAATAAAAATAATATTTTCTTATTATTGAGGTAATATGCTCTTTTTAAAGGGCAAGGAGCAACTCTAAAGATACAAATACTAAAATAAATGGTAATATTTAATTGCACAGCATTTTTAAGGACTCTTGCTCATCAGAAGCAAGCAACATGGAAAGACCACACTACCACACACCCATAGTGCACTTTATATTATTATACTATGGTGCAAGTATGTGAGTATATACGATTATAATATAAGCACTGTTCAAAATGCACTATAACCCTATTGAGTACAACTCAAACTGACATTTACAACTATAAGAGCAATTACAATTAATTACTATGCTCCCCTTTAAAAAAAAAAAAAAAAAAAAAAAAGAAAGAAAAAAAAGAAGATGAAGTTGTTTTCCCTCATGTACCAGCAGTTATTTACACCCAAGCTTCATTATCTGTTCTACCCACCAAAGCAATCTGAAGTCTCACTGCCTTTGGCATAATAGAGATTGAGGCTTCATGTAGCACACAATATAACAGGTTAAGCTATCTGAGCCAATTTCTCCCTTTCCTAAGAGGATTATAACTGCAATATGGTATAACAAATGGTTGTGAATAAGCAAGATGCTACACCTGGACCTCCCCAAAAATAATCTCCAAGCTGAATAGCCTCAAAACAAGTTTACTCTTTAAATACTGCTGAGATGAACGGAAACTAAATTCAAAATCCCAGAATTAAAAAATAAAAAATAAATAAATAAAAGGAAGAAGTAAAATCACCAATGCTTTGACATGTTTAAGAAGTCCTAATATTTTCTAATTTTTAAAAAAAGTTAATTAACATATAAGGTTTTAACTGTTCTCTTTTTTTCCCTCTCTGGGGAAATCACTGAAAATGGAATAATTCCATTAAACTATTGAACTATTGTTAGTACTTCCAAATGACATATTTCACCCTATTATGTGTACTTGTACTGCTTATTTTTGTGAAGAAGCATATATATATATATATATATTTTTAAATAAACATATTCTATGCAATTCAACTTTTTTCTAAAAGGAACACGAAGTGAATTGCCTGGGATGGGTGATAATAATAATAATAATAATAATAATAATAATAATAATAATAAAGGCAACACCATTTATTAATCTTGTATAAGTTATCTACCACCCTAGAGATTCCTTGGAGGGGAAGAACATGTCTGAATTTTACCATTCAGTGCCACAGGCACAAAGTGAGAGAAACTAAACAAGCACATTCTGAAGGGAGAGAAAATGCCTGCAGCAGCAAATGACCTACTACGTACCTCACTCACAGTTTTTTTGATGTTATAATTTGTTAATTTCAGGAAAAAAAGACAATTACCCACAGTTTTAGTTTGTTCTAGTAGAACTATTAACTTTTTAAAGTTTTTGATCAAAATGACATATATCATTCAAAAGATCTGTGTATTTTCAAACGATTACAATCTTGAGTAAATTTGCATGACAAAGTCTTTACCATATCTATTTCCTTATTACCTGAAGCAGCAATGTGCATTATTAGAACAGTACTAAACTATTTAAGGATGAAGCATATCAAATTTTTATTTGAATTCCTTTGCATTAAAGTTAATATTTTCAAGCTCAATGCACAGTAAGCAAAAGATAATTTTATTCAAATATGCTTTTCATGGTATGAATAAGGAAGTATTCATCTCCCTACTGAATTGGTAAGTCTTTTAAGTAATGATTCATTTGAAAAATCAACAGGGTATTGGCAATTTAGTGTAATATTAAATACATGCATATACCATACCCATAACAGCATACACAAAATACTGCTTTATGATATATATTATAAAGAGTACATTTATGCATTATAATATATTAAGATTAACTAGGTGATATTTCACCCATCCATACATCTCATAAATAAGACAAAGGACACTTTTTTCTTTTAATAGGTAATTTAAAATGCTAGTGACTTATTTAAAGGATATATAAAATGTCCATGTGTATTTCTCAACAGTGAAATCCATACAAATATCTCCATGTAAGAAGAGGTATTATGAAAGAACATTTCCATGTCATTATTTTCATGTATTATAAGCTAAGAAAGATAAATTTGACAAAAGACACATCAACATTGTGCTTTATCCTGAATGAATATGCTCAGAATATACAGAAGAAAGGTAATGGCTACTGGCTTCTTTTTTATTTTTTTTTATTTTTTAATTAATCAAAGTAATGCTAAGAACTTAAGATTAATATGCCAATTAATGACCAGTATATTCCATCCTATATGAGCACAATATATGAGTGCATATATTCCATCCTATACTAGTAATGAACGGTATTCCATCCCATATGAGTGCAATTTTAATAAGTTAAGATTTTCTATTAAAATTACACTCCGTGACGAACAAAAAAAAGTTTGTTTGCATATTTATACTATAGCAACAACAGTGAAGTCACAAACTCAAGTTCTCTGAATTAAACCAAGAGTAGACTAACACTTTATTTAGTTCTAGGCAGTATTCTTACAAAGTGGCTCATATAAAGTAAAATTCAAGCCATCAACAACTACTGTTATTTCCATAGTAGAACCATACTGATATGCATTTACCCATTTCTCTTACAAAGGTTATGCATGTTCTCAATTGAAATAAACAGGCTATTGAAGATCCACACTATAACAGAAAGAGCCTCATCACACTTTCTGGGCGATTAAAAGGTCACGATTCCACAGCCAACTTCTCACAGACACATCCTCCAAACTTCTCCACACAAGAATAGCAATATATTGCTGTGTATCCAATTGCTGAATGGAGCCCAGTCAATACTTTTTTGTTAAAAGTTTGGTTAAAATTTTGCATGCATAATAAACTCTACCAAATAAACTTGCCTATTCACCTGGTACAGATCACATTTCTATATAAGCCATCAGAAAATTTAATGCTCTACTTCTGATCCCATATTCAATAAAGTCTTGTTCGGCTACCGTCGAGAAAGCTGTCAGTGATTCTACTTTCCTTTAAGAAAAGCAAAAAGTGTAAATTAATTAATAATTAACAAAGGGTAAGACTCTCTTCTTCTAAGCCCATTCATACACAATTTATCAGTAATTTGTACGGTACACCTAAACTACTCAGTATATCGAAGCACGATTTTTAATCAAGTCTTACATTTTAAAATAGCTGCTTTAACAAAAATAATTATACAAAAAAGTCAGAAAAACAATACATTTCCCATAAAATGCAAAAAAACTGTGAAACACCATTACGGTAAAGTGAGACAGATTTCTTTTCATAGTGAAACTGTTCATTTTCATAGAAATCAATGACCCTAAGCACTGTATTTATCTAGACCTTCTAATTTTTAAGATAACTTATAATTAACACATATGTTTTGAGTTTATTTAGTATGGTTGAAAGTTTCAGATGTTTTCTATTAGATAAAATGTCTGCAGCGTGTATATAGGAAAAGAGAAAACTAGCAAATATTGTTGTATGTTATCTCTGCTCTTGCAATGATTAGACTAAACAGGCAATAACACTACAAAATTAATGTATTGGCCTAAGCAGATGACATTATTTTTGAAGCAGCTTGGTTTTCTAATACAGCGCACATTTAAACAAAAGCTCACAGTTTAAAAAACAAAAGGGAGAGAAAATACAATAGAAGTGCAAACCTGACCTATCTCTAATCTTTTCTTTTCAAACCTAGGCTACTCAAGAATCTTCAACTAATTATTCCATTTTATTGATGGCGTTTTTCCCAAGGGAAGTTATTTAAAAAGTTTAACCCCTGAGCCAGTCATGGCTTCTCCTGCCTTTGAAAGTGTCAAGTGCATTGATTATAACTGCAGGAAGTGTTACCTTCTACCCAGAGAATCTCACCCTGCACAATCTTAAACACTGTCTCTCTCCCAAAACGGCTTTGATTCAGCAATTCAGACCGCTTCAGCTGATATTAAAGGCAGAAGCACCACAGAAAAGGGATCAGCAGTTAAAACGAAATACAAAGAGGAAAAAAAAAAACAGATCTTGGATATAGTACCACAAAGCTTGAGAGAAAAGCAGATTTGAAAAAGACATCAGAGTGACTAAAAAAAGAACAACATGACAGAAATTAAACAAGATTTTTATGTTCGCCTTCTATGCATTTAAACTCATCTCAACCTCTATTGAAATTCCAATCATACCCAAACCCCAAGGCTTTTGACATACTTTCAAAAATCCACACCCCCTCTTACTCTTTTCCAAGTCTCCAGAGTCACTGTTAGGTATCCAACAAGTTGAAGAGAGGGGGAAGGAAAAAAAAAAAAAGAAGAAGAATCCTAATATGCATATGATAAAAAGACCATTTATACTCATATTAAACTTTGCTTTTCAAATGATCTGTTTTAAATATTCAGTGTGTGTTCTTAACCCCATATCTAGCCAGTGAAAAGAAGGCTTAAATGGTTTGGAAAAAAAATAAATAAATCAACTTTTCAAGTCACATTTACCCAAATAGCCTCTATAGTAATTTTCTTAGGTCAGTGATAAAGTAAAAGCAGACTAGCAAAATGTGCCACAGGATTCCACGACAAGCTAGCTAGCAGAATGAAAGATGACAAAACAATCCTTAAGTAGCTTTATTTTATCAAAATTACGGAGCACACATAACTGTAAGAAGGTAATATAAACAATTATTACAACAATGGTGATGCATCTTTATACACACGTCTTCGAAAGGATGCACTAAATTCCAAAGGGTAATTGGATTTTCAGAACTGTGCCAGTGTTTTTTTTTTTTTTTTTTTTTTTTTTTTTCCAGTTCAGTCATGACAGGGCCAGAAGGTAATGATACATCTGCCATGATGCAACAAGCAGACCTGTCTTCTGTCAAGAGTTGAAATCATAAAGGAATAAGCTGTCGTTAGCAACCTCTCTCCAAACAGTAGAGCTGTCATCTCATTGTTTTCCTTCGCTGGCATGGGGGCTGGTGTGGGCTTATATACCCTGTCAGTTCAATATTAGTCTAAGCTTTTAACCTCTTCTTGAATTTCAGACTTCATAAAACTGCTATACATGTTATTATGTAATATCACCAATTTTCTGATCAGTTAATAATTACTACCAAATAACTATGGGACTTGTCCTTCTGTCTGCTTCGCGATCAGTATTCCAAAACAGTATTTGATGGATCACCAATTCCTCAAAAAATGTTTAAAAAGGAGGTAAATACATTGATTTTTTTTTTTTTTTCCTAGAGTATGGTGTATTTTATTCCATGTTTACACGATCATTTATTTAGTACTATATTGTAATTGGTGTTTATATACCATGAAATATCTCAAAAATAATACATCTTATTACTTGTAACACAAGTTTTTTTAATGTTATCCCCACAAAAGGAGAAGACATAAAAATGAAGAAGTACTTCGTTTAGAAGTACTTCGTTTAGAAGTATTAAGAAGTACTTTACAGACAATGTCATTTCAGTCTTCTACCAAAACGAACATAAACAAATACATATACCAGATTCAGGTAACTACTGTTTAAAAGAAAAAAATATAGCATGTTCCTGTCCATTTTAGTGAAATTTTACTTCCAGAAAAATGCAAGAATGCCCAAATAAGATCATGATTTCTATGACACTGTAACTGCCTATTAATATATGCAGTAAAGGGACCATAAATATTACTATTCTACGTAAAAACTGCAATCACAGTGAAATGTCAACTGTGTTTTATTTCCAGAAAGTGTCACTTGCCTATCTTATTGAAATGTGCTAAGTACCTATAAACTATAAGACAAAATTTTAAAACGTAGGTTCTAAAATATGAGCGCAAGAATAAAGAGGACTTTAACTATGTATTATTCTATGCTTAAACACAAGATATGGAAGTTTTAAAGCAAGAATTCCTGACAGTGTAGTTTAAACACTGCATTTTTTTTTCGACAAAAACGTTTAAATGTCTGCTTTTGAAACCCCACTCATTTTTACAACATGGTAAGGCTAGAACATATTGCCATACCAGTTACTAAACAATACGGTTAATAAAATCACCTAGAAGTTACACTGAGTAACTTTACTACTGCTTTGCTACACCTGATAATTTTGTTGCTCCTTTCAATTTACCAAACTAATGACATCTTATTGCACGATGAAGAAAGCAACCACCCTCAGCAATTCTCAGTAAATATTGCCACCCTGTTAGTTTTATACAAATGAATGATATTAATCTGTCTGAATAGATACAACATTCTTTCAAAAATATTCTTAGGAACAGAAAATGTTTAGACAATGCTGTAGGGAGAATAGGACAAACACAAGGGAAAATATAAGATGAAAATCATGTTTTATCAGACACTAAAGAAAGATTTCTGCAGATGATGCCCATCTCAAGCCAGCCCTGTTTTCATCTGTTCATGGAAACTCTGATGGCTGGGTGCTGCTGCATCTCTTTTGAAAAAATCATCCAGGTTCTTTGAAGAAGCTTTTGTTCTAATGCTATTACCCTTATGCCAAGCATTAATTTTCCTTTAAATAATAGTAACAGTATCTAAACAATCTCAAAGAGATGGCTGAATTTGAAGCCAGGCAGCAATTCTTGCTTGTTTCAAAATAAAAAATAATAAAAATCCAATAGCTTACAGTTGCTGTGGTTGAATTTCATTAGCATCCTTGGGTCCACAGCTCCAAGGTAACAAAAACACGGAATTTCCAAAGACAGAAAGCATCCATCGTTTTTTTTTTCTACTTGGCAGTAAAGACAGGCAGTAATTTGATGTCCTTTTTATTCCCTAGAGAAAGTGTATTCCACATAAGAGGACTCCAAAACTCTTCTCAGTGTCCAAATGCAGGTAAGCTGAGGTCCTGTTTCCTCCAGGAACAAACTGCCTCCCTAGGTAGATGAGCTGCAGCTTCTCCCAGCAGACTTCAAAGCACAGAGGCAACTTCTTTACCCACTACAGAGGGAACAGTACTGCCTGAAGCAGTCGCAGCTGACTTTGGCATCCCTCCTTGCTTGCTCCATGCATCACTTGACAAAATATCACTGGTATCACCTGTACACCTCCCATCTAATTGTTCTGATCACAAACCATGTTGTTAGCACTCAACAGCAAAACAGACAACCTAACCTCCTCCTCCTGTAGCACCCGGTGACTGAGGACCTCGCAGGGCATGGGAGCCTCTGAACAACCTAAACAAACCACAAACTTAAATTCTTAATATTTGACACCCCAAGTAAATGCCCTCATCATGGAATTAAATAATTTAGTTCTGTTCCTTATTATCTCCCCTTGGCACTGCTGTAGTCACTGTATATATATCAAAATAAGAAGTCACTGAGAAAAGACTGGCTCTATGAGACCGTGAATTACACATTTACTAAAAATATAGAAGAGATATTAAAATTGCTTGTCTAATTTACAAAATATTTATTTATAAAAAGTTGAATAGCTTCAGTATGGTACTATAATTAAAGTGGAATAGTCCCGGAGGAAAGACTTGAATTTCTCTTGCATGTCAGATGACTGCTTCTATCAAAAATTTGTACTTCCCATTGCAGAAAGTTTCAGCAGAGAGGTTCTATTTTCACAAAACAACAAAATTATACGATTTTTATTTAGCACTATATTTACAGGAAATTATCACCTTACAATATGTATGTTAGAATTGTTATTAGTCATTTCTTACTGTTTTACTGCTTTATATTAGCACATTTGTCTTTTCTGTACTTGTTTTTTTCTAAAATACATCTGATCCTACCCTGTTTTAATGCATTTGCATGTCTCTCACATTCTATACACTTTTCTCCCTCCTCTTTTTCCTACAATCTGTTCTGTATCCTGTTGCTTGTTTGTTCTTTTTCTTTTGTATTTTCTAGAAAACTCTTTATGCTATCAAAGTTGAATTTCTAATCTAACACATTAATCTTACGTCCTTTACATAAAACCTTGTAAACTACTCCCAACACCTATTGCACACAGAACTAGGCCTACACAATACAGTTTGATATGAAAGATGGAATAACTAGTACCTACAGGAAACACCCAGATTTAAAAAAAAAAAAAAAAAAAAAAAAAAAAAAAAAAAAAAAAAAAAAAAGAAAAGAAAAAAAAGAAAAGGTTTCTAGCCACTGTAAATTCCACCATGATATTTCTCCTATTTCTCCTTGGATCTTTTCTTTCCAATGTGTGTCAGCCCCAAGCCACTAGAAACCCGATAAACTTTAAGCCTTTCCATTAGTCCCCGATTTCACATACACTTTTAAAAGATAAGCTTTTTTCTTCTTCTTCTTGAAAGTGCTGTGCCAGAAATAAATACTTTCTTCTAATTTTTTTCTTCATCTACTTCTTGGTTAGGAGTGCTACATCCATTGTCTACTGACACCTTCAGCTTTTTCAGTTTTCATTTTTTTCCCAGAAATTAACTGAAATTGCTTGTGGTAGTTTCACCACTGTACACAGAGAAAAGCAGCAGAGAAAAAGATACAGTTTTGGCCTATATAAATTCTCCTTTGTTTTGTTTTTGTTTTATTTTAAGGAAAGTAGAGGTGTTGCAAATATCTGTAAATTGAATATACTTCTGGACTAGTATCTGCACAAAAGGTTAAAGTATTACTTTTGCAAATTATTTTTTCAATTTTTCTTTACAAATGAAAACCTAGTTGACAGCAAATGTTTTAAGCTACATGAACATTTTTCACATTCACAACAGATCAGGGGAATTTTCAAATCCTAGATACTATTATCCACTTCAAATTCACACAGTTTATTATTAAAAAAAACAATAATAATAAAATAAAATCCATGTTTTCCTGTCATCAGCACTGTAATCTAATGCTTTGACAGGATTTACTGGTTTCGTTCAAAGATGAGACCTCTTCTTAGAAGAAACACTGAAAGATCAAGGAAAGCAATTCCTTCGTCCAAAGTGGCGACACTTCATGAGGTGTTATCACAACTTTCATTCAAGCCATTTACTATCTAGGCCAGTTATTTCATTTCATAAGAGACAGAAGTGCCTAAATCAGCTATAGCACTGAACTCCAGAAAACCGAGAAATAGGTGTAATTTTTTATTATTATTAACTAAAATTGTAGACCTTATTCTATCATAATCTTCTGCACTCAGAAATGTAATCTATATGATCTGTACATGAAGTAGACGTGATATCAGCACGTAACTACCTGTCTCTCTCTTTTTTTTTTTACTTCAGTCAAAACATAAAGGTTCCAAGTATCTTCATTGGGGTTTGATTTCCATAAAATACTGCCTTATATATACCAGATATATGTCCAGTTCTCACTGCAGTGATTACGTTATATCAATAATATCAACATATTTAAAACAATATAATTTGAAATAAATAACTTGATATGATTTAAGGTTCATTTTACACATGAAAAAAATCATTGTCGATAGTAAGTGTTTTACCCATTTAGCATACTTGCCAGAATTTAACAAGGGACAAAAACGCAGATTTTACAGTATCAGGAATTATTCAACTAAAGACTACAAATAAATAAATAAATACTTGTTAAGAAAGAAGAAAGTCGAAAGGTAAGAGCATAAAGTCTGATATCCTGATGGGACCAAATGACTACACTGTTTAAGATACTTTGTCATCAAACTGTTTGGTTATTTTCATGTGTATTTGAAAGAAGCACTCAAAATGCAGAAATACAAAATCTGTTTTTAAGGTTATACATTTGATGAACAGAGCTCTGTTCTAAAACAAAACAAAACAAAACAAAACAAAACAAAAAAACAAACCAAAAAAAAAAAAAAAAAAAACAGGAAAAAAAAAGCGTGTAATTCTCCTCTCCTAGAAATACTCTCTTCAAAATTGGTAATTTAGGGATACTATCCCAGTGTTAAGTGCTCAGCAACTTATATTAGCCAAGACAGCACCATATTTAGGAAAGAAAAAAATGAAGGAGTGTAAGCAACATGAGGAAAATTTAAGGAACTGTGTCTCTCCAACTTTCTTAGGAAAAGTTCTGGAACTCTCACTCCAGAAATTACCCTCCTAAACTTGACTCACCATATGCACCTGTATCATACTCTAGAACCATGAAGTATTTTTGGATCTGTCTCTGAGTCTTACCGAATATTTTAAAGTCAACTGCAAAAAAATTCAACTTTACTTAGTAAAACGTGCAACAATCACAGTGACAACACAACTACTAAGAATAACTTAGTAAATATAATTGAAATAGTGAATTTTAAATAGGCTTTTCAAATGTTTACTGCAGGAAATTTCATTTAGGTAGCATGATGCAAGAGATGCATTATACCTACAAAGTTCCATGTTAAAAATACTACACAAATTGTGCAGTGTCTCTCACATACATGCAAACACAACAGAATAGTGTCCATAAAATGTAAATGTTTTTAACTGTCAAGTATTGATAGGTGAATCAGAATGAATCAGTATTCAGTGCAAAACTGAAAAAGACTGTGCCTCTAATAAATTCAGTACAAGCCTAGCAAAAAAGCCTGCTGTTATCATGAAAGCTCATGTTATCATAAGATTACAACAGACGTTGAGTGAGAATACGTACAAATTTAATGAAATGTAAAAGAAAACACTTCAAATCATAACAAATTTCTGTAGTGCCTTCTATTGCATCTCATCGCCTGTTAAGGGCTCTTGTCACGTTAGCTGCCATATTAAACTACATGGCAGTGCCACCACAATATGACATACAACAATTTTTTTGTTTTACTGTAAGAGAGAAACTTGCTTCTATTAGACAAAAGTTCTGAAAAAGAAAAAAAACAAAAAAAAACACAACAACAACCAATGAGCAAGTATTTGCATCACAAATAAAATGATCACACAGGGAAATGGAGAATACTGATTAATAGATTAATAAATTAAAACATCCTAGATTCATAGCTCTTCATATATAAGTACACATACATACACAGACACAACTGTACATACATACACTTTCACTTACCTCAACAGCTCTCTTTATGTATGGTATCTGTGTGCCACTGTCCAGATCTTCATTAATTATAAGTCTCCTAGCCCACTGACCTGCTCTGACAACACCATTACCATGAATTAGGACCAACAGTTTGTCAGGATTGGTTAAGGCATCTTCACTCATAAAAATAAAGCTCTTTGGTTCACTCTCGGTTGCATCAATCTGCAATTACAGCAATACACACTTTTATGCACCAATAAAAAATTTTAAAAGAACATCTGTAGTTATAAAGTTAGCCCCCAGGACTGGTATCAAAACTTTCACCCTTTAACAAATACTTGTGTGTATATATATGTGTGTTTTATATATATATGTTTTAAGGACTAACGTGTGCCCAGCACTAAAGAAAAATAAAGCAGATGTTAATATTTATGCTATTTAACTTTGAACCATAAAAACATACCATGCTTTTCAACAGTTATCCAAGAGAGATTTAAACTTACTGTATCCAAACAAAAGGTGGAGGGAAGGGGGAAGGTGGATGTTTAAAAAGTATGCTAAAGTTTATTTACAGAAATTTACTGGTGAAAGAGAATCCATAAAGGAACAACCTCTGGGAAAAAAAAATCAACAACAAAAATCAAGTAATTTGTCATCTCTGTTATGCCTGAAGCAACAATGAAAGTCTGATATAATACAAAAAACATCCTAGAGTTCCATCTCAGCCACCTCCACATAAATACCCAATAAGCCACATATGAACCAGCATGGTAAATTTGTCTATTATAAATTTAATAGGATACGCCAAATAAAATATAGAAATCCAACTTGGATTTAAATATTGGCTTAATTAAGAGTCCTGCACCAGGGTCAATGCTTAGTTACTCTGCGCTAAGAACAGATCAACAAGCAGATTTGATACTGAGTAAACCACAATCTAATTCCAAGTTTTGTCCTTACTCTTGAGAATAAAGGTGCATTTTTTTGCTCTATAAAAAAAAATAGGTTCTATAAAACAGGCTCGTACTTGGATTACCAAGCCTGGCTCAAGGCAAAAGAGTGATGCGGGTGGCTATCCATTCTTCGTTTTCTCCCATGTGAATGCAAGGAAAAGGACAGAGCATGGAGATCTCTTTAACCTCCTGTACGCCTCACCTTGTGGCCCACACAGGTTAACTATATAGCTGCTAGGAATAGCCATGGATTGCCTTACACCCTGCAACAGTGATGAAATCAAGCAATCAAGCTGAAGGAGATGTGAGCCTTACGCTGAAAAAAGGGAACTGGCTACTCAGAATGCTTCAGTTTTTCTCTCATTCCTGGGTATGTTTTCTGATTCACCTTCCCTCTGGAAAAAGCAATTCCATGTGAATCGCCAGACTCTTTTTAAGGCCTTTTCGGGCTCTTTTAGGCCTTGCATTTTTATTTATTTATTTATTTTTTTAAATGAAGCCAACAAGTTTACTCATTTAGGAGTTCCTAACTTGAAGAACATTCAGCATCTGCCGCAGGGCTGAAGACCTTACGCCCTGTTCAAAAACGATGTAACACCTCAGGTATCCCAACTTTCACTGTCTACAACAGGTAATGTACTTGTCTTCTCTCACACTTTGTGTGAGAGAATGTAAAATGTGGCAAAAAGTAAAAAATCACACACACAAAAAAATCTCTTGAAAAGAATTTATAATATATGAATTTAACTGTATCCTACAATGGACATACAGTCAGATCACATTGCTACTTCTAAAGTATCAGTACTTATTTATTAAAACTTAATGTAGAAGATGCAAATAGTTAGAAAATGCTAAATTTCAAATAGTAATACGGTAATGATATGAGGTAATTGTCTTTTGGCCCATAAACTGAATACTTGTAACATTATAATTAGGACAAAACATTGTGAATTTGTACTTCAGACTAACATATAACTAAACTGTACGTTTTAGTATTTATAAGGCAATTTTTTGTTCACTATTGAGGAAATACCAGCACCTGCAATACGTAGTAGAAGACACAACATAACTAGTTCACATTTTCACAGTTATGCTGATCTAAAAAAGTAAAAAAAAAAAAAATTACCAAGCTACTAAAAACTAAACCTTCATTCCCTTCCTCAACTTCACTACACTTGGAAACTTTCTTTTCTTCAAGCTAATTTCTCTTCAAACAGTAGTAATTCATTAAATCGTCCTTTCACTAAAGAATGCACATAATGGTCACTCTTGAGCACAACACTACTTTATTGACAAATCAACGTAGAATATCACTTAGTGCTAGACACACAGAGTCCATGTAAAATAATTTATTTTTATTAGCCATTGCACTTCTGGAGCTACTCATGATCCTTTATTTAAAGACAAATAGAATAAATCCAGTAAAATGCGGAGCTTCAATTTGTTTAATTTAACAACTTAATTCAACTTTATTATTCACTTCCAGTAACAACCTTCCAATAATTCGTAGCTAAGAATGTCAAACCAATCTATATTCTGCTGATAATTTACTGCTTAAAATTTCTGTTAAAGTTTAATTTTCCTTTTCTCAGATTTATTTTTCCAATGCAAAACTATATGTTAAGTTTTATGAATGTCTACAGTTATGAGGAATTCTCTGATGAGTTATGCACTCTACACACATAATGAAGTTCTTACAGTTTTCAAACAGTGAAGTAATTTTTCCACGAGTTCCATCTCTGATGAGCTATCACATGATGTAGTAGTACCAGTGTATAAAATATTTCAACTGCAGACTAGCTGGTATTTTGCAGAGTTGCTATCAATACTTAGGGTAACAACAAAATACACTGGAAATCCAATCTTATTCCAGCCTCCATGGCAAGACACTGTCATTATGACTCAATTTTCAGATCTCAGCCATCAGCAGCCTCAGATGCATGAGACTCATCTAGGCTCTAGGGGTCTTTAATTCTGTCCACTTGAAATTTAAAGTTTGAGATTGCTCCAATTCAAAATTTTAAAGGGAAAAAAAAAAAACTATTATCTTTCTTTCAAATATTAAGAAACACTATAAAAAACGTATACTGAGAGCCTACAAAGAGGTGAAACAGGTGTACCTTGAGACTAGAGGAAAGAACAGGGCAAATAAACAGAACAGAAACTGAAACAAGTCAAAAAGACTGTAGGAATTATGGTCAGCAGGTGTAGGGAGAAAACTGGTCATTTGTGTTACAAGACAAATAAGTATTCTACAAAAAGATCACTAACTCATGTTACAAAATTTAATATCCTTATTTATAAAAAAAAAAAAAAAAGTGAAAACTACTGATCAATACTACAAGCTGCTAATTAGCAATTCGCGATTCCTACAACTAAATTAACACACCTGAAACTGGTGAAATTTTTTAAAAAAACAAGTATTGGGTGGATTTCGGTAACAAAATAACCAAAAGGGATAAGCCGTGGAGATAAGAGACCATTGTTTCTCACAGAAAAATAGTTCTTGGCTTTCTAGTAGATCAAGAGAACTATTGAATGAAGTTTTATCTATTGAAGTGAAAGAGCAAAGCACTGATAAGTTAGAAGATTCTGCAAAGTGAGACCTTTCAGTACCATCGTCAATAAAACATGTTGGTAATTATTTAAACTTCCATCTCAGGCCTTCCCAGAAGCTGTTAAAGATGCATTTAATTCAGAAGCACCCTCTATTTGTCCTCAACAGCTAAAGAACAGCAAAGATCAATCACTGATTATGCCATTAAAACCAGAGAAATACAAAGACTTCATCTGGATAAAAAACCCGCAGTCTTCTTTGTACTAATAATGTAACCTTCAATGGAACACAAAATGAGAAATTTAAAAGAAATAATTGCACTCCTTCTCCCTGAATATGAGTTTCTTCATTTAAATTTTCAAGTCCAGTCATAGATTTTGAACATTAAAAGAACTACAATATATTACACTAACATCTAAGCCTCTCTGGAGGAAGAAAGGTTTGGATCTGTATTTGGCATAGATGCTAAAGCAATAATGCAACAAGCAAACTTTCCAGCTTCCCAAACTGCCCTTATTTTTAATCTGAAAGGAAATCTGCAAACACTTGAGTCCAAAACTGAAGCTGTCACCTGAGAAAGCAAGATAAAGACAGCAGAGTTGGACTTTGTCCATGATGTGGAAATTAAGGAAGATGAGAGAACATGAAATGCTGTCGTAGTGAACCTCTGGAGCACAGCCTTTCAGTGCGCTACTAAAATCATACTGGAAAAAAAATGCATTCCGCTTAACACAGTCCTGAAAGACATTTCTTGTATTCAAACATCATTACACCATCAACTTCGTAATGAGGTGACAGAAAAACAAAAGCCAGTACACCGACTTCCTGATCACCTTGTGACAAAGTCTGGGAAGAATGATTCCAAATTTACCTCTGAAATATTTATGTAAGGTGTTTACAGCAGAGTGGCCACACTGATCAGGGTCCCAGGATCCTTTTTCTGCCAGATCACTTAGGGGAATAAGTATGAGGAAAGAGTATTTACAGAATGATTCTTCCCTCTTTTTGGCAACCAGTGACTTTGGAGCTTCCTGATCCAGACTTTGTTACTGGACAAGCAAGTACAACTATTCAATGTAGCTGTCACACCTTAGTACTGTCAAATGGTTTTTTTGAATGCATTTGTACCTTTCTCCTTAATAGTATGCTGTGGCAATGAGTTCCACAATATAATTGGGACCTTTATGAAAAAAGGGACTTCCTCTCTTTCAGCAGAGATCTCCTGCCTGATAATTTAAACTTGATGCCCCCTAGCTTCTCTATTATGAAAAAAAGTGAAAAACCATTCCCTATTCATCTTCTCTACACCTTTCATGATTTTATAGATTTGTCATATTCCTTCCTCAGTCATCTATTTTCCAAGCTGAAGAATCTTTCTGTCTCATCTTTCTTTGTCTGAAAAGCATTTCATTCCTGTGATCATCCTTGCAACCCTCCTCTGTATTTTTTTTTAAATTCTACATATCCTTTTTGATACAATGTCCAGACTCCACGCAGTGTTCAAGATGGGGGCCCACATAATGAGTGGAATGATGATGTTTTTCTGTTTTGTTCTTAACACTTCATAAGTCCTAACATCCTATTTGCTTTGAGGGTTTTTGACTGCCATTGAGCACTAACTGATGTTCTCAGAGAGCTATTCGCAATCACTCCAAGATCTTTCCTGAGTAGTAATAGCTCATTTAGAGGCCGCCATTGTGTTTACAGAGTGAGTTCTTTTCCCCATAATTTCACATTTACCAGAATTGAATCTCATGTCATTTTATCATCCAATCGTTCAGCATCATGAAATAATGCTCAAACTCATCACAATCAGCTTTAGTTATCAGTATTCTTTATTGTTTTAGAAAAAAAATCAGAGAAGTTATTTACATTCTATCAATTCCTCTTTTCTTTTATTTACAAATATGTACCAGTGCAGCCCTTAACAACACTGCATCGGTCAAAACGTCTTTCATCTGTGAAGTGTGAACACCTTTTTTTTTTTCTTTTTTTCTTTCTTTACCTTTTAGCCTATTATTAACTCATAAGGGGACTCCCTCCTCTGACGCCAATGCAGTGTCTTCTTTAGAAGCACTCTGCAAGCTTGTTGGCAGGTTACTGGAAATCCAGGTACTCTTCTATTGACAAGGTCTTGTGATTTTCAGGCTGTCAGTGCATTCTAGTAGATCTTTTAAAATGAAGGCCGGTATATTATTTCTTCCTGATACACAGCTCTAGGAATCTCTCCTGGAACGCTTCAAAAATCTTCACGTACTTACTTTTTTTTCTGTGCCTCTTTTGAAAGTAGCTGATCTGAGCAGTAAGTTATACACTAGTTTGTTGTTCTGCACCTTCATATTTGACTTCTTAAAGAACCTTGGGCTTAAAAAACATCTCATCCAGGAAGCTGACTATTGTACGATAAATCAATTCATTCTAAGATCTCTTCTACTGACATGCCAATTTGAGACAGTTCCTCGGAACGATATCCTGTTTCAAATAAATAAATAAATAAATAAATAAATGAGTCCAGTGTGGTGTGGAAACCTCTGGATAAATACTACTGGAAATAATCACTTTAATTGTTCTCATTTGAGCTGAGCATTCCTTTTGCTTGCAGCTCATCTATCGGTCTTATCAGCTGTTTTATTAATAACTTCTACAACTTTAACAAGCTCTTCTAATTTAATTTTGGGTGATCTTAGTGTGATTTTGTATCTAACATATCTAACCAGCAGTTACACCCCTTTTTTCCTCACTTGCATGGAGCTTACAATGGCTACAAACCATCTTACTATTTCTGTTAGCTTCCTTTAATAATTTAAAATACATTTCCTTGTGCTGTTCCTTGGAGCTTGTTGGGTAACTTAACTGTAGCCTTTAGATAGCTCTCATTTTTCACCTTCTGCCTCATTTTTTGTAGCTTTCTTCATAACCTGGTTTTGATTCTGGTAAGGGTTTCCTACGAATAAAAGCCATTCCTGCAGAATGGGATTCATACCTTGTGCCAAATTTTCCACACTTCTCAGAATTAAATGGTTGCATTGCGAGTTCTTCCTTCACTCCAAAATGCAGTGTACTCATGACACTTTGCAAAAACTGGAATATGTTGGAGAATGGTTTAAGTGTACTATTGACAAATTCTATGAATAGATCAATGATTACGACACAATCTGTAATTAAGAATAAATACAGATCAAGAAGAGCTATACAAGGAGCTATTCTTCTCCCAGGCTAGACAGAGTAGGGCAGAAGAGAACCCACAGATGTGACGGAGGTGATGGCAGTATGCAGCTACTTTTTGAAGTTTAACATTGCCATACCTATATGCACATTCTTATTATGTAGAAAGTACCATAGTCTCAAAATTCGGGCACACAAAAGTTTTAAATTGACAGCTTCTTGATTTCAGAGTGTGACTTTGCTCGAGGAAGTCTTTTGACACATTAGCAGTCTGGAATACAGAAGCATTCCTGGACCAAAACTTCCCCAGTGGGGAAAACTAGTTGTGCAGAGAAGCTAGAGAGCCCACGCCAAGCACTGCATCGGGCAGGCTGTCACAAGAAGCCCAATCCTCTCCTGTTCATGCAGAGAAATCTGAAGCAAAGGAAGCTTTCACAGGTGGTCTCAGGGCAGGGGTGCAGCAATACTGGGCTTAGCAGCTGCGGATCCCCCACACAATCCTGTGCAGCTCCCAGACACTTCTGCCCTGACGATGAAGACGTTGGCAAAGCCTGGACAGGGAACTCTCAGCAGCTGGGAGGGGTTATCAAAACGTTCCCTGAACAACGCTTGGGGAATGGAAAAGGGAACTGCAAAATGTTATAGAACTATTAAAGGAAATCTTGCTTCCATACCTGAAATGGCTTTTTCTCTGCTGAATATGAAGGGCTGGGTGAGAATAACTGTAGTGGAAAAGCTTCTCAGCTACCACACGAATCCTTTAGAATAGCGATGGAAAACCTACACAGCACAGTCACACTACTGTCTCCCCACAGAATATGCAAATTCCCAAACAACATCATGTTCTCGCATCCACTTACAGACAGCAACACTCTCACGTGCTGTCTGGGGACTGCTTCACCACTTCTAAGGGCTGATCAAGTGTTTTCACCAAACAACATCTACACTTTATAGCACATACATGTTATAAGTTCCTGAAAGCGCGTGTTTAAAAGAATTATAAAGTAGACATGGATCAGTTTACTGAGACTCTGTTTTGAGTTTATTACTCTGTATGTAGAGAGACCTGTCTTCAGCTCTGGGAACCCGTCTGTAGAGGTCTCAAAACATTCACAAAAGTTTTTCAAAATTTTTGTGGTTCCTTTACCAAAATTAGCACATTCTGGAGTCTGTCAAGGCAAGGAAGGCTCAGCTAGAGAAATCAAGCACATGAGACGTCAGGCAGATCCATCTCTCCAAATGCACACACACACTGCACGTGAAGTCAGTGTCCTGGGACAAGACCATGCAGAGGCCGGGCACATCTTGTCTTTATCTGAACTCTGAAGTCTCTGCTTTTCACAGATCCAAGCACACAACATCTTTGAAAAATATTTATACTTACTGGGAGAGATACTTTTTTCAAATGGCATTCCTTTTCCAGTAGTCCATAAACATATTTAGTAATAATCTGTAAGAAAAAAACAAAACAGACCACAAGTAGAAGAAAAGCAAACAGAACTTAAACCACCTATCGCAATGACATATCCTGGAAGACAACTTAAAGGCTAGCTGGTGAAACTTCTGAGGACTTGCATACGTTTCTGAATTATTCGCTGTTACGACTAAGTGCAGAACTTAGGGATTTATACAAAATGGTCCTCTCTGGCTCTCAGCAAAGGCTGCTTGCCAGTACAAAGAAATTGTAACTGTACCTGTGAATCCATCACCTGCTGCTGTGTGAATAATTATGTGCCTCAAAACTAAGGATTATAACCAATTAATATATACTCAGGGGTACAAGAAAGGCTCTCTTTTGCAAAGAAATACTTTAAAAGCATTTTTTCCATAAGCAGGACTCCTGAAACCCTCTCCCCTGCAGGTTTACTTCACGAGCTACATGGAGAGCAGATCTTTAGTCACCCTCAGCACAAGTTGCCTTGCCATTTCTATTCACTGAACTGGGGAGGGATGGGTCAAAGGTGTTCTAAATAGAAAAAAAGCCCCACCGATTCCCCAGTATGGGGGAGTTTAAGTCTCTTGTCTCCATGTAGAAATAAAATTGAAATTTTAGACCTGAAACAAAAGGAATTATTTCAAAGAGCAACCAAAAAAATAATAATAAAAAATCAACTTTCTCGCAACCAAAGAGTTGCTGTCTCAAAAGTAACCAAGTTGTTCACACTTCAAAGGTTTGCCTAATACCTAGGGAAATTTTTCCTTCCTTACATATTGTAAGAAAATGGAGATGCAGATGGAAGAACTTTCTAACTATTATTAATTTGGGAATTAAGCTGCAAAACAAAGTAAAGTGCTTTGTCCATATGGGGTTGTAAAAATGGTTCGGAAGTAACTGCCTGGATTTCACGGGCTAAAGAAGTTTGAAAAAAAAAAAAGTCAAATTAAAGAGGAAAAAAAAAAATGCTCATTAAGAGCCTCAAATGGTGCTTGCCTTCCCTTTAAAGCTTGGGGAACTATGTTTAAATTCCAGACAGGACAAGATCTAAGTCACGAAATATTAATCTAAGAATATCTGGGTACAAACCCAGCTGGTATTCTTTAGTCCAACCGCTCAAGGCCACAATTACTGCCATCTGAACCCGCAGCACATTAAGCCGCAACAGAAACGCTGCTGTAACAAAGCTCTCAAGTGATGGCATCTTAACAACACACTATGAACCGAGCAAGTAGGAGCCAGGGTATCATAAACTTCAATTTTAATTTTCCTAATGCGGAATTACCAAATAAAGTTTCAATGAAGTCCAAAAGTTTTCATTATGTACATGTGAGCAAACACAATATGCAAACGTTTGGAACGTATTTGAGAGAATTAGAGGTACTGATGGAAGCTAATTAAAAAAGTCGTACCCATCCCCCGCCCTCCCTACCCCCCACTACACACCAAAATAAATATAAATTTTTATTAGGATTCTGTGAATTCTTTGCTCAAATACGTTCATTGATAGAATTATGTTCAAAAAACTTTATGGTTTTAAAGAAAATCAGTCTTACTGAACATTACTATCTACGGGGAAACTGCATTTGGAGAAGGAATTTAGCTGTGAGCGATGAGTTGATTTAAGACATGTTTATCCCCAGAGCAGTATGTTAGGAACATGCATACAGTGTAATTTTACCTTCAGGGCCAAACTTTTTATGGTTCACCGAAATCAACTTCAGTGTAATGCCAACAAGTAAAGCAGTTAAGTTCCTGCAGTCTCAGATGCTGATGTTGTACAGACATTAAAAAGAGTGTAATGATAATATGGCCTCAAACGTAGAAATTTTATTTTTCACTCTAAACCCAGGCATCTACTAACCATCAAAAATACTAGAAAACTTGGAAGAGAAAAAAAATTGCCACGAAGAAAATATATTTAGACACCGCTTGCAAAAACCTACTCTTTTTTTTTCAGCTATGTGTTGCATATCTATTTCTTCTATTCTCTCTTATCTATTTAGACTGTGATATCTTCAGGGCAGAAGCAAACCTTTACTGATTTTTTCCAGAGCCAGACTCAATGGGGCTCTGATCCTAACTGGCTCTTCATGCACTACTCTAGAATAATAAATAGTGATAACAGCCTTAAAAAGGGAATGGTGAAATCAGGAGAGCACTCTCCTGTATGGCAAAAGACCTAACCTAATGAATGTTTTTAATGAAAGAAAACGTGAAGAAAAGGTACAGTAGGATGGGGTTTCTAATGCAAATAGTGAGAATCAGGCAACGCAGCAGCTGGATGGTCTCCAAGGCTGAGACAGACTTGAAGAAAAACCTCTGGCTGGTTTCGAAAGGGCAGCCACTCAGGGAAAAAGAGAAAGGAAGGTGACACAAAATTTCCTGAAGTAGCACCAAATCCCCGAACGTCCCACATCTGAAAACATCATCGTCTTGTGATTTAATGGTTGATCTGTAATTTTGAAAAAACAACAACTTTTTTTATTTTATTTTTTTTATATCAAGGAGGGAAGGGAAGTGTGCTATGTTATTAATTTAGTAAAAATTAAGTCTTTCTACAACAAATCTAGACTATTTAAATAGCCGGTACTTCTTAATATTATCAGTTTATGTATACTGGTAGAATTTTTAAGATCTGGAAACTGTTGCAGGACCTTGGTTTCTTGAATGAGAAAGTGAATATGGCTAGACTCTATGAATTCTTCTGGACTAATTATCTGTCATACAGTTGCTTGGGACTGGAGGTATTGTCACTTATCCAGTACAAGCCATTCTCATGGCAAACTGTAACGCTTGCTGGAGAGCCCTAAGCATTTTTGGACTAACCTGAATATTTTTGCTTTTTATAAAGCTTTTCCAGCTCATGAGGTGTGCCAACAGGGCAAGCAGTATTCTGCAATGCAATTGCAGGTGACAAGGCTGCTGGTGAGCAGGCAGCACCAAGTGTCTGAGATGGAACAGGAAAAAGAAGCAAGAGTGAGGCCTGCCCAGTGTATGAAATCAATAGCATCAAGAAGAAAGGAAAAATGGTTGTTCTTGTTCTTCATATTTCATAAAAAAAAAAAAAAACAAGGCTAATCCATGCCTCACATCCCCTATTCTGATAGCATGGGAGACATCCTTCCCCACCACAAAAAAAATGGTTAGCCTAGCGCTCTCACTCTCCAAAAATGTATTAAAACTGTGAACCGAGAGAAACTTTCCTTCCAGCACAAAGTGGTCCTCGGGAAGGAAGCCAAATGGCTTGTACTTCAATTTTGTTTCAGCGAGCTGAGGAGCCGACATCACACTTTCTGTAGGCCCAAGGACTTTCAGCCATCAGCAGTGTCACAGCTCTTCTTACTTTTGCTGGACCAGAAATGTTCCTAGAACAAAGCTGGGCCGCTGAGAGCAGGGACCACAGACAACTGAGTGCAACACATCCCGATCAGTAAGAACAGCAGATTACCCTCTTAGGTGCACTAAAAATACAAGTACCTAAGTTCTCCTATCATTTCCTTGCATCGGTTCTCCTTTGTCTACTGTGGACTGCATTGAGAGCAGTACTACATATTGGTCAGGACAGGAATCAAAACTTAATGCTCACTATTGCCTTTCTAAGGAGTTTAAAAGAATGTTTGAAGTAGGATCTAAACAGTGTAAATATCTCCAGAAGTACCTTTTCACAGTACTAGTGGCCACAAATATGACATTTGTGGAGTTCAAAAGTCTTATAAATAATTGCAGGATAGGTCTATGTCATGATCAGTACAATATACTGTATTCCTAAGAGGATTCAACCAATGGTACCAAAAGACATCAGTGATGCAAAATTAAATACCGACAGCTACGAATTGACAGAAATAAGACATATGGATGGGAGATAACCCAACAAAGATAAATTTAATCCAGATCTCTTACATGGATACACAACAGAACTCATTTTAATTACAGAGCAATTAAATTGATGATCTGGACAGACAGCAAAGAAGATAAAGAGAGAACACCACAGAAAGAGAAGAAGAAACACCTTATCTCATTTTTAGGCAGAGTATTACTCTTGCATTGCTAAGTAGCTGTAACAATGGCAGCAAAGACAACAATGTTCCATGCAGTCTGCAGAGCAAAACCAAAACTGCAAATGGAAACATGTAATTGTAGTAGACATCGATAGGGAAGGCCCTGGCTTCATATGGCTTCTGATCTTCTAAGATTGTATTGTTCAGGTAGAGGACTGTTTTCAACTGCCAAGAAGCACTGAAAAAATCTGTTAGCAGCATAATTTGTAAAATCTTTGCAACCATGCTGAAGCCAAGTGAGCAAAAGATCAATACTTTCAAACAACAGTGTGAAACTAGAAATTAAAGACTAAGAGCCATTGAGACTGACTAGTTACAAAGATACTGAAGTACTGGAGCCTAAACATGCTTATAAGCGTAGACAAATACAAAAGGGACTCTTCAGTGCAGAGTCAGATGTGATATGTATTGAACATCTTTAAAAAGCAGAGGTCTGGAAAAGAGGGAAACCAAAAGCCTGCCTACAGAGCAAGACGGCATGTCAGCTTAAAATAATATACCACAAATTTGAATTGAGTGAGAAATGGAAAGAAGCATTCTAGTCAATATCAAAAATTTTAAGAACCATCTTGACATACACAAGGAAAAGCAGAACTGGAGCTGACCCAGTGGTGAACTTTCCATAACAGAGATAGCCAGGTATACAGATAACAGGTCACAACTCAGTGACTGGTTTTGTAACACCTGCATTCTAATCCAGAGGAGCTGTTTGAGCACATACCACATCAAAAACCATGCTGGGATGCAATGAAGTGCACTGAGCCTTGCCAGTCAGGCCCCCTCCCTGCTGTGCTTCCTAACTCAGGTTCTCTGAATTTTTCCCTGAGTGGTTGCCCTTTCAAAACCAGCCACAGGTCACTGTCCACCACTACATTATGTGTGCGAACAGGACAGCAGACCCACTGCAGAGGAGAAAAAGGAACGAGAATAAAACAAACTACTTTCCCAGAATGAATTATCTGCTAAAAACGTGTCAAAGAAATATCATATAGGTCTGTGTGATGTGCGGCCTTCTGCTGCTAAATCAGCACCTACTGGTACCGACTGGAAACCATTACCATGCTCAGGGACTCACGACAGATGTGAGGAGCCCTTTGGGTAGCACAAACCACAAAGACTCTTTGAAGACAACCAGACACCACATGTCCCTCTCTGCTCCCATATGTGCGCTCCTCGTGACCAAAACACCAGCAACTGTGCCCAACGGTTGGTGTGTGGTTAGCGCATGACAAGGAACAAAGCACGCGTGGCACGATAAAGGATAACACATGTTACGGCCAGCCACACGACAGAGGGCAGATCACAAAACCTTGCAGAAGGGATAGGGGAGCCCAAGCTGTTAACACAAGTTGCCCACACCTCTGCCTGCTCCTACACACTTCTAAGCAGATTTCAGGGGAAAAAAAAAAAAAAAAAAAAAAAACCGAGCAAATTATTGATTAAATATATTACTCTTGTGGGTGAGATCCAGCTGGATGGGTCTCAAATTCCCACGTCATGTTCCTCGTTCACAACAGCTCCAAAAACAAACAGAACCCCAACTCCACAAATGCCGCTCCTCACCACTTTTCATCGCCCCAAGGGCTAAATGAGACGTAACTGCCCTCTTGCATTTATTCTACTTCACATCCAGACTGAGATACACTGGCAATGACATACCTGCTCAGTGGACAGGCGGCTTCTGCCTCCAAACATGCACATTTGTGAAACAACACTCCTTAAACACTTCATGAGATCACTCGTTCTCATGCATTTTTCAAGAAAGTTCTCAAGATATACAAAAATGCGGAGTAAGACAATTTTACTTGAAGGTTTTTATTACTGTCTGAATTTGTCAGAATCATGTAGATGCTAAATTTAAAATTAAGGAGATTGTAGCTGATAAAACACTGATGGTGTGGCATTTTCCTTCTTGCCTGACCTCCTCCTTTATCATATTGTAAGCAAGGCTAAACACATTCCTGCTGTACTTATTATTTTTCTATTAACCTTGTGAGTTAACTGTACTTTAACCTCAGTTTAATCTCTGAAATAAATGTGTGGTAAAGAAAAGCATAGAAAAAAAGGAAAAAAATTACAACTGAAATATTATTGAAAAGGATTTGCTCAAAAGCACCGAAATGTGACCATCTCTACTTCTACAATAACTTGTTTGGATACAATTTGCTATGCTTTAAGTTGAAATACAGAAAAATGCAAGTGTTCCTTTCCTTCAGAGAATGCAGAGAATTCAACCTTTAGGTTCAATCATTTGTCAATTCCCACCCTGTGACAGGATTGCACTTAAAATGTTCAACATTACCAGTTTGCCTGACAATTCTACATATAGACCAAAATCAACGTCATTTGCCTTTCTGTTCTTTTTTTTTTTTTTTTCCTAAAGTAGTATGTTTGACTTGACATTGCACACTACAGCACAAGAATTGCTGTCAGCTCCCAAGCCCTCTTAAATGTTTCCAACCACCAATTCAGCACTGACTTACAGCCTTCTTGAATCTAACTTAGGGAAAAAATAAAATAAAATCTTTCACAGATATAGAAAGAATACTATTTTTAAATAATTTAAATTCAACCTCTGGGATTAGGCCCCCCAGTATTACTAGCAATTTTCTAAAAGCTCCAAGGCTGTCTATGCAGTTGGGGGTTTTACCACTGATCTTAAAAATAAGTATAAACCACGAGAAGCAATACCATGACCAAGTGATCCATTACCAGTACACGTAATGTTTTTTCTTAGTTTGTAAGATGTCTCCTAAATCATAATAAGCACTTTAAAGGCAAAAAGAGAAAATGAGCAAGAGAAGGAAACAATCCTTATAACATACAGTAGTCGACCTACAACTTTTTTGCTTTCTGCAGGGTAAGAATGGCAATGCTCAGTGAAAAAATGCAAAATGAATTCCAACTGACTGCCCTGCGGCAAATCTCAAGTGGTGGGACTGACCCGAGGCTTGCTACTGTGGCTGCCATTGCCGTGGTTGAATGAACTTTATTTTGACCCTCGAGTGACAAACCTGCCAATAAGTAACAATGAGAGATGCAAAGGAACTTTTTGACATACTGCTCTTGGATACAGACTTACCTAAGAACTGGGACAAACAAAACAAACAAACAAACAAAAAAAAACCCACCCAAATATCACTATGCCAGAACAAAAAAATCCTAAAAGCTGAACTTTCTAAAGGCTCTGCTCACTGCAAGCTAAAAAAAAAAAAAAAAAAAAAAAGTAAAAATCAATGGCATTTTACAAATCCACAAAAGACCTCACTTGGATTATAGTGTGGGAGAACAATTCATTAAGATGGAATTGACATTACGTCTAAGGGATTTCTTGTGTTTTCTACTGAAAGCAATTCAATTCAATCTTAGTACATGGGTGTGATATTCTGGATTTTAAGTTGACTGATCACAAATAGGATCTCAAGATCTTTTGAGAGAATTAAATGAAAAATAACGGGGATTTGTCATGAATGCAGCATATACTGTTGATGTGATTTGACCTAACGTTTTGTTACATGGTCTTTGCTGACACCTGTTGGTTTATTTTTTGTTTTTTTTTCCTTTTCTTTAAAAAAGAAAAAAAAAAACAACTCTAGTTTCAGAATTCACTTAACAATTATTTGGCTTCATAAACTGCTTAATTACATAGCCCACCTTATGAAAATTCTCATTTTTTTTACAATATACATATATATACATCTATACGTGTCAGTATAAAGCAGAGGCTTCATTCAAGCCCCTGGCACTGGAAGCAGTTAAACATCAGCAGAAAGCATCACATCTATACCCAAACTGAGGTGAAACACAAAGGGATGAAAAGGTTGCAAAATGAAGAAACTTTAAACAAACACAGGAGCAATAGTAGAACTAATGCAAATGAGGCTTATAAACACATTTTAATACTCCAATTCGAGAATTAAAATTTTGGATTATTGCATCTAATTTTCACAGTAGAGGTGAGTTATGACAAGGGATCAGGAAGAGCGCGCAGTAGTAGTTCTGATTACTCCAACTACTAATTAAACAAATTGTAGATTAGGTGGAGAGGTGGTTCTGTGCAGTTTTGAAATGTTAAAAATCCATGCCAAACCCAACTGATGTATCAAGATTAACATAGTTAAAGCATACCAGCTTTTGTAGTCACAGACAAAAAAGTCAGTGATGTGTCAAGCATCTCATTTCACCACTTTTGATTCCTCAGCAGAAATGACCAGATAAATATTCACAAATGGACTGAAGGCTTAATTTTATGTAAATCCAGACCAGAGCTCAAATTAACACCTTCTTTCCATAGCAAGATGTCTTAACCATTTTGCCACTGTGCTCGAGAACAGTAGTGGGTCAAAATAAATTGGATTTACATAAATTTGGGTGAAAAGAGACATGGATCTGACCGTTAGCAGCACTTCTGTTTTTCTTTTCTTAGCACGAATAGTGGTTGATACCCTTAGGAACGTAAACAACAAAAATGTTTATGGCTTCACTATTAAATACTTGCACCTCTTTTTACTAGGTCAAGTAAACCAAATAGATTGCCAAGGGATCATTAACTCATTGCATTCTCATGAATGAAACCCGTGACTCTCACTTGCTTTGAGTAACCGACAAAAGCCAGTATCTAACTTCTAAGAGAAATGGCTATCTTTCTTTCTGCATTTCTAGTATATGGTTAGGATACCTAGTACTCTGAAAGAAACTTCCCCTTAAGGAGAGAAAAACCTGCCCTGAAGGCACTGTCTCTTCTGGGATATCAAGCTGAAGGTTAAGAAAACACCTTGGACATTGATGAACCTTTTTCTGTTCTTTTTCCTCACTATTCCTCAGGAAAAGGTTTTCGTTTTCAATTCCATATGATTGAGCCTGTCTAACCTAGTCTTGTGTTCTGCTGGCAGGGAAACTCAAAGAGGGAGGAAACTACAAAAAACTCCAGGTACTGCAAGTGCCAGCAGAACTTTCAACCAAGATATAAGGAAGATTGCTTCATATGTGACAAGTAAAAACCTTGTGCTTTCACTGTTATATAAAAAAACACCAACATTTAATGTAATAATGAAATAAATTATCACTCAAAATGTCTCTATTAAATCAAACTTGGAGAGGATAATTTAAGTGTTTTTTCTACTTTATTTTTAAAACAACCCTATAAAGATGAAACATTGTCAGTAAAGAAGGCTTGTAAAATAAACTTCATAGCCCACACTACTAGTTAGTATAACAGGAAGTAGTGAGGGTATTGGTAATTGCTCATATTAACCTTGGTGATGTCCAAAAGGCAGAGTAGATCCTTTCTCCCTATTGAATTATGACTGAAGAACTAGTAGTCAGTCATGCTGAATGCCCATTTTCAGTCCATTTTCAAAGACAGCACATCAGTATACTACTTCTCATTAAACTACATGGGCACAAATACTGGGACAAGAGGAAAACAGCTAGTATTGGAGCTCTGTACAGCACAATTTACTCTATTTTAATGAATTTTACCTGTTTTAATGAATTATACTTCATTTGGGAAAAAAATCGTATCTTTCTCAGTCCAACGACCAAAAGACAGTCCAATTACACATACAAGTGTATGGAATAGAAGAGCTACATTAGAAGTGACCTTCAAAGACCATCAAGTCCAACTGCCTGAACACTTCAGGGCTAACTGAATGTTAAAGCACATTACTGAGGGTACTGTCCACATTCCTCTTGAACACTGACAAGCATGGGGCACCAGTCACCTCCCTAGGAAGCCTGTTCCGGTGTTTGTCCACCCTCACAGTAAAGACATGTTTCCTGATGTCCAGTCTGAGCCTCCCCTGGTGCCATTCCCATACGTCCTGCCGTTGGGTACAAGGGACCAGCACCTCCTTCTGCACTTCCCTTCCGCAGGGAGGGGGGAGAGCAACGAGGCTGCCTCTCCACAATTTTGTGTTAAACCAGCAACACTTTGCATGTCCACTGCATCCATTATTTCTATGAAGCTGTGAAACAGAGTAAGAAAACACAGTGTAAAAGATTGTTCTAATATCCACTTATAAATATTGTGATCAGGATAGGTCCACATTCATAATGATGTTTATCAACTTCCCAATAAAAGTTTGCGTGATGAGATCTTTTGCTCTTTTAAAGAACACACATGCTTGAATATGTAAGCGGTTCACCCCACTAATATTCAATTCAACAGCTGAGTTACAAACTTCTTAGAATCACAGAATGGCTCAGGTTGGAAGGGACCTTAAACGTCCTCCAGTTCCAACCCCCCTGCCATGGGCAGGGAAGCCACCCACTACATCAGGTTGTTCAGGGCCTTGTCCAACCTGACCTTGAACACCTCCAGGGATGGGGCCTCCACAGCCTCTCTGGGCAGCCTTTTCCAGTGCCTCATCACTCCCTAAAGGAAGAATTTCCTCCTAACACCTAGCCTAAATCTCCCCTCTTCAAGTTTAGAACCATTCCCCATTGTCTTATCATTATCTGCCCAAGCAAAAAGTTGCTCTCCATCTTTTTTATAAGCCCCCTTTAAGTAATGAAAGGCTGCAGTGAGATCACCCTGGAGCCTTCTCTTCTTCAGGCTGAACATCCCCAACTCTCTCAGCACTTCTTCATAGGAGAGGTGCTCCATACCTCTGATCATCTTTGTGGCCCTCCTCTGGATCTACTCTAACAGCCCCACACCCTTTTTGTGCTGGGTGCCCCAGACCTGGATGCAGCACTCCAGGTGAGGCCTCACAAGGGCAGAGCAGAGGGGGACAATCACCTCCCTCCATGTGCTGGCCACTAAACTTACCAGGTAGGAAGCTGAGGTGTTACAGTTAACAATGGGTAGCCCAACACCACCGTGTTGCTGTCACTCTCCCTCCTCAAAATGACAGAGGAATAAAATATGAAAAAAAATGCCCATGGTTTGAGAAAAGGACAGGGAGATTGCTCACCAACTACAATCACAGACAAAACTGACTCAGCATAAGGGGGTCTAATAGGACAAGAAGACTGATAGGAGATTTGGATTATATATAATATAGGGATATATTTTATATATAGGGAGATTTAGCTTAAATATAAGGAAAAAAGTCTTTACTGTGATGGTGCTGAGGCACAGGAACAAGCTGCCCAGAGAAGCTGTAGATGCCCCATCCTCCTCCAGGCCACATCCACCTGCTCCATGTGGGCTCCTCCACGGGCTGCAGCATGGAGATCTGCTCCATGTGGGACCCATGGGTGCACGGGGACAGCCTGCTCCACCAGGGGCCTCCACAGGCCGCAGGGGAACTTCTCCATGCCTGGAGCACCTCCTGCCCCCCTGCTGCACTCACCTGGGGGCTGCAGGGCTGCTTCTCGCTCATTTCTGACTCCTCTCTCCCAGCTGCTATAGCATAGCAGGATTTTTTCCCCTTTCTTTAATCTGCTCTCCCAGAGCCCAACCAGCGTTGCTCACGGCCCAGCTCTGGGCAGCAGCGGGTCCCTTTTGGAGCAGCTGGAGCTGGCTCCTCTCCGACATGGGGCAGCTGCTGGGCTGTGCTCAGAGGCCGCCCCTGCAGCCCCCCACTACCAAAACCTTGCCACGTATACCTAATACAGAAGGAAAGACAATTCCTATTGAACAATGACACCAGAAATATTGTATGAAAAGTGAATTTCTCCTAACATCCACTTTTTGTATTTTTTTGTAATATTACATAGAAGTAAGTAGACAATTTTCTTACAGAGACATACAGAAAATGCACATCATTTATAGTAAGCAGCATGCTTGTGTTTATTTTCTTATACCGCAGTCACCAGCCTGAACAGTTTTGTGTTCGGTGAAAGAGTATTAGAAAATAAATGCATGAAAGTCATATTAAACTTATTGTACATGAGACAAAATAGAGTGAACACAAGCAAAAGCCAGGAGAGTGAAATGAAAAGGTGAGAGTGAAGGAAGCTTAGGATTCAGACAGATTTTTGCCTAAAAGCAACTTATTTAATGGCAAGTGAATTTGGTACAATTATCTCTATCTTGAGAACAGAGCAGAGAATCTGCAGTGACAATATACTCCACCAAATATACAAACATATTAATTACTTTATACAACACGAAGACCTGTGACCGCATCCTGCCTGAGCATCTTCATCGCCACTGCTACTGCCAGTCAATAACCTGGACAAACACCATCTTTCTGTTCCCAGGAAAAAATGGACACACAGAGTGATGGTGGGTGCTCCTGCTGTTCTGCTCACAGCCTAATCCAGAGGACGCACGAGCAGCTCACCAGCACGCAGCCTGGGCTTAGTGCTGGAGACCAGCAAAGTCACTGCAGGGTCTGGCAGGAAGCAAGGTGACAAGTGACAGGTCACTGCAGTGCCACCTGCAACTTGCCTATAATCTTGTGCTCCACACTTTTATTGTTCTGCCTCTCTCTTCTACAAACTGGAAGAGTAAGTTGTAAGCCTGGGACTATCATTTTGCCAGTGCTCACAAAGTGACCTGAGTCTGGCTGAGCTCCTGGGCACTACCCGCTACATAAACCACAGCCAATCCTACTGCATTTGTGATGAAAGCTTGGAAGTTGCTCTTGCAGCATGCAGCTGTACTCAGGGGGATCGGAGCCTGCAGAGGGCAAACAGCTACTGCAGAGGCAGTGGGAGCTGCTGGCAGCTGCAGCAGCATTTCACGAGCAGCAGCAAGACACCCGCAAGACAACAACCTACAGCTTGCCATAAGAATCCCACTTTTGTCCCCTCACTGATGGCAGAGACCAAGCTTTTTTTTGGGTTAATGAAATGGAAGCTTTGTTGTTGCTGTTCCTTATTTATTTATTTATTTATTTTTAATAGCAAAATGCTTCCACGGATACTGGAAACAATTACTGCTGCTTCTTTTGATAGTCAGCCAAATACTGTGTTTTTGGCCGGGCTGATGGGCTTCTCCTCCTATTCGTGATGTTGGCTGATGTGCCTTATTTTGCCAACACAATATTCCTAAAATTATGAGTTGCAATGAAAGATAAAGAATGCATGCATTCCTGATTGTGATAAATCTGCCCCAGATTATATTAGTACAATATTAGTTAGAACCCATTCTGTTACTGGATATAGCCTGTTCAAAAAATTCTTCATGAAAAGCTACTAAAAATGTGCATCAACCTTCACTTCCCATTTGAACTCACCTTATAATTTACCTAATTTCTGTTCACATTACCCGTATTATCTCTGGGGTTACAGGCTATTTGTGTGTCAAAAATTAATAGTAGGTCATTTAATACTGCAGCAAAGTGAATTTTGATTTCTGATCTATTTGACAATATCCTTGGTTTCTGGTAAAAGAGGATAGAAGATTAGAAGACTACAGCAAGCAATTCACCAAAGATCTGATCTTTCTGGATGACAGTAGAAGAATAGATATTTTAAAATTTTTGGATAGACCTGGAACTGAGAACAGTTTTTTGTTACAGTGATCAACAAACATCACCTTTCAGATTTACCTTGGAATTATCCAATCATACCATATCTATATAAAGAAAAAAATGTTCCAGAAGGAAATATGAATCATGTATTTTATTAGTTTCCAGTTTTAGCTTACTGATGTAGAACTGATCAGCTTGTGAATCCTTACACTAGCAATTCAATACCCTGATCATTTCCAAAAGCTGATTTCAATGCATCTGCTCTGAAACTTATTTGAATTTTATCTACCTAAAACTATAAAAATTTGGAAATATTTTTGCATATTAAGCATCACCATGAATTATGTTGACATCAGCAAGTACTGGTTAGACTTCTCACTCCATCATCAGTCCTTACATGGTGCCTATCCACTTCCAATGGTCTCTGACACTCGAAAAATAAGTGAGAAGAGGTTTTTGTCCTGAAACAGGATAAACGAGAGCTCTGCTCCTGGCTGAGATATGGGTACAACCTCATGCTACCAAACAAGCTGTATTCTTTGCTATTAGAATCCTAGCATCTGCACTTGACAGAACCACAGTGTCTATAGTGGCCACCGCTTTTTTTTTTTTTTTTTTTTGTGTGTTATGACATATTCTGATGGTGACAGTCTGACATGTAGTACCCTTACCGAACAACATGTTCAACAGTTGTGTTAAGTTTTGCGGTGCTCCTTTCAAAGTTGCCATTGGTTTTGACATTGCACTCAACAAAATTTCAGTGAATCGTTACATCTGACTGCCTTACAAAATATGGACATGAGCACATTTTCTCCCTTCAAGTCTGCTTCGCAGCTGTGTAAGCCTAGCAGTTTTCCTCACACCTTACAGAAGCAAACTTCATCCTTCCACAGAATCCTAGAGTGGCGGAGGTTAGCAGGGCCCTCTAGAGGTCTTCTGGTCCAATAAACCCCCAGTCAATCAAGGCCACCTTCAGCCAGACACCCAGGCACATGTCCAGGAGACTTTTGAAGATCTCCAAGAAGACTCCACCGCCTCTCTGGGAAGCCTGTGCCAGTGTCCATCACCTGCCCAATACAGAAGTGCTGCCTGGTGTTCAGGGGGGAACCTCCCGTGCTCCAGTCTGTGCCCATGCCCCATGTCCTGTTGCACTGAAAAGAGCCTGACTTCATCTTCTTTGTATCCTCCTTTCAGGTATTTATAGCTATTGATGAGATCCTCCCAGGCTTTCATGCCTCTAAGGCTGAACCATTCCAGTTCGGAGCTTTCCATCAGGTAACTCCACCACCAGAATATGAAGAGGTTAGGGTGTTCCTGCTTTAAATCAGTTTGCATTTTTTTTAATTGATCAACCTGAATTAAGTTTCAATTTACTCTTGTTTTGTCCTGGGGAGCTGACCACAGAATTCCCACATGTGGAACCAAAACTATTCAGTCTTTGTACGACAACAACCAGTGCCAGCAGCACATTTCCCAAAGTATCAGTACCACCTTCACAACTGAATGGTTTCCCCACAAGTTAGAGACACTGAGCTCTCTGCTGGCGTAACTCCTTTTGGAGTATTATCTGTAAGAATGTAAACTACTGGTTTTCAGAAAAAAAAAAGACATAAAAGTCTTAAATCAAATTGTTCTCAATTCTAGAATACATAATTTTTAACTGATTGGAGGCACCTCCACTCTAAAGACGAACCAGTAGGTTTCCTCATCCCTCGGAAAGATATCTCTCTTAAGGCTCATATAGATTGTCCCATTCCATATTAATGGGTTAAACCACAAGGTAAATCTTTGCAGGCTTTTGCCCCCATGGATATCTGGAATGGAAACATGGAAGAGGACTCCTGTGTTCTGTTATGTTGTTGCCACTTACTTAAATTATATTCCGGCCATACGTGTTTTACGAATGTTTGATGGCTGTTGCTTTCACAGGAGTATCAGCACATGTATAAATACATACACATGTATATGGTATGTACAGACATTAAAAGAGTTCAGAGTGCATCTCTCAAGCAATGGGTATGAGGGATATACTGTTTTCCAGTGAAGTTTGACTCCTGTGAAAACCATGCCCTTTGAGGAAAAACAAAGACAAAAACAAATGCCTCCCCCTGTGAATCCATGAAAGATCTATGAAGTTTTAAGCTGAAAAAAAAACAACCCTAAAACATCCCAACACAAAAAAACTTGTGCAGCTATCAGCATTCTGTCCTGACATCTTTGACATTTCATTCTGCTTCAACAAAAACAATTCCTATCCTAGCGTTTCATCATTTCTATTTGTGCTGACAGCTATTTTAGCACTATTCCCCACCTCCATTGCTGCCTGCACTTTCATATACATTTTTAACTAGCACACAGTACAACATTTGTTTTAAAACTTGGAGTTATAAACCTCTCTCCCTCAGCAATAACAGGAATGTTCGCTTAAGAGATTTGATGTGCATTTCCACAATATCAAGTAAGGCAGGATAAAAAGTTGTTTTGCACCAAAAATGGTAAAAAATGAAAACATTTTTTAGAAAAGTTGGCATGAACTATAAAGAAAAAGAACAAAACAATCTTGATACATTTACCATCACAGAGGAAGCTGAGTAGCTACCAAAGCCCTAATAAAAATATTTAGCAGTATTCTGTATAAGAAGTGTATTAGCAGTATTCAGCAGTAAGAATACTTAGCACTTTCCAAGTACTTTATTTTAAAAATTTATTGATTACCTGTCTTAATTTTTTTTCTTTTGCTTGAACTTTCTGCCTTCATACTGTCTTCATAAACTTTGATTAATTTCCTTCTTTCAGTTATATCATGATCTTCAGATGGCACAACCAACTAATACAACACTTCCTTCATGCCTACTGTGATGATGTTGTATGAAAACAAATTTTTTATCTTCCATTTTTCATCTTAAGTTTGTTGTTAAAAAATATTTTCCTTATCAACTTCATAGAATCAAAGGTACATACTATATCCAAAATGGTGTCTCATAGAACCGCAGGTTACAGTGGACAGCCCCCCTTTCATTGCATTTCTTATTTCCCCCTCTTACTTCAGCACTGAGGTCTGTTGCACCAAAATTCTTACCAGCACGTGATAGCAGTACATGCCTGAAGCAGGAACATGAATCACGTCTTAAATGTACGTTCAGGTTATATACCTTAACAGAAACACTTATAAATGTGTGTTATACATTTAGTCTTGTATGAAGAATCTCACATGCATTAAGGATGGGACAGATACGTGACAGGCTTTATCTAAAAAAAACAACAACCAACCGCTTAGAGGCATATATACCGGGAACAGAAGCTGAATTCCTGAATCTAGAAATTAAAAACAATGTGTAAAAATTTATTTCAGAATTTTAAAAACCGTTGAGTTCTAAACTATTATTATTTCTATAAAGATTGCTTGGTTTTTACATATTTTCTCCATCTTGTCTTACAGGATGTCAGATCTACTACGGTGAAAGAATTTAAATTTACCAAAATATCTATATAATTTACACTGCTGGAAAGGAGGCAAAAACAAATGCATCTCTCCACAATTACTTCAATCAAAAGAGAAAAATTTATCTTTTTTCTCCTCAAAGATCTTCCATATTTTTTTACTAACATATCACTCAACCACCAGAGCAGAAAAAAGAGAAAGTAAGGAAGAAACATCTCTAAAAAGATGTACTAAAAATTGAGGTGCTGTCCAAGTTCAGCAGTAGATCTCTTCTTCCTGATATCTCTTCTCCAACAGAGAACTGCTACTCCAATATGTCACAGCAGTGCTTCTAGTTATTGTGCTAAGCTAAACATAGAATGGAAGCATCACATTAAAATATAGAATAGAGTCATAGAGTCACCTAGGTTGGAAAACACCTCCAAGATCATCAAGTCCAACCATCAAAAATATGGAAGCAAAGGAAATTTATTGCAGTAAAATTAAAAAAAAAAGAAAAAGGAAAAAATAAAAAAAAAAAAAGAAAAAAAGAAAAAAAAATTTCACATACCACATTTATTTGAATAAACTCATCATGTGTCTGAAAAGACCATGCTCACAACAGAAAAAAAAACAAAAGAAAACGAAACAAGCAAAGCTCACAATGGGGTTTGTAAGAGGCAAACTGAAGGATCTGGCAGAAACACCGGAAGGTTTAAAAGGTGCAAGTCCTCAAAAAGCTCAAGAGGCAAATCTGTTACCCCTGAATGCAACAAATATTGACGCTATTTGTGCAGGAACATGAGACTTTCTCAAATTGTTACAGACAGGACTGTGAATGAGTTAAGACATAACTAGATATTAAATCTCTCAAAATCCTGAGTAACCAACCTATTGTACTGATCTTTCCTAATAGTACTAACTGCGTCTAACAGCTTCAGGCACTTTAACTGAATATTTCTGCTGCAGAGATCAACAGAAGATAATAGATACCAAAATTCAGTTGTGATTGAGTTAATGAATTGAGCAGCTGGAGCATCTTAAAGTAATTTTAGGTTGTTTGCATATACAGAAATACAACGCTCTATTGATTTATAATTGAATTTTTTTCCTTTCAAATTATTCCTATTAAGGACTGACACAGCTGATACAGCTTTCTTAAAAATACCACTATTCTGCTGAATTTTAATCAAAATATTGCCAGAAAACTTAAAGATATAGGTCTATTGTTGAAGACAGAGGAATTGTTTAATTCTTTCTTGGAGAGGCTGAAAATCCTGTGAAAGAAAACTAACACTTACAGAGTTTTTTAACTAATAAACATATTTTAAAAGAGCTTGATGAAGGCAGTAATCTCCGTATCTCTGGTTTTCAAGAATCTCCTTGTGAAACAGTGTGAAAATACTTTGTTTTCAACAGGAACTTTTAATGCTGCTGGTGGAAAACAAGAACTGAACATGCACAAGACAAAGATGAATCAACCGATTTCATCCAAGTATCCTGATCTGCACTTTGCCTAGGACCACTTAAACATGGTTTTCTAGTGTCCTCCAGGTTGCCAAAAAATGATTTTTTCAACACTCCTTTAAAAAAAAAAAAAAAGCCAATAGTGCTTTCTTGCTATGAACTCTCTGCTGACTCTGGAGTTCACTGCTCTGTTCCCGTTTTGAAGCAGGAATGATTAATGAGACAAACGATAATTCAATTTAATTTTGCTGTGCAATAGATGTTTTCAAGAAAACAGAAAAAACAGAATGGGTGCATTTAGAAAAGAAATAAAAAGGTGGATTATTTGTATTTTCAACTTCAGCTACAGGAAGATGGTTGGTACAAAAGTTTGTTAAGGACTGGCAGTCTAAACTTTTGCATATAAGACCAGGATGGCAAGAATGGTTCTAATTGAACTAAAGCTGCTGAAGGTTTTATTTTTAAAAAGCTCATGATTAACTCATTGAAACACTCCCCCTACTCCAATTTTTGTCTTCTTTTTAACAATTAGTACCATTCTTTGAATTGCAGCAACTTGCAAGTGCTTTATAAACAACCATCTGCCTTATTGTATCTTCTCTGCTTTTCACTGTTTATCAATTTAAAAATGTAAAACACATTTATCAACACATTTATCAACAATGTAACAAATTCCCATCTGGGTTTATGAGATGCTCATCATTTCTTTCAAGAATCATGCTAACAATAATTATGAAACTATCTCTGAACCTTTCGAGTACTGTCATGTTACTGTGATGAACCAACCTACTGCCAATTGCTGCCTACAAACTAGAAGAGTTCACTGAAGCACATCTGACATAATCATTCCAGTAAAAAGTCTTCACAAACAGCAGATATTGAAAGCAGATTTAGCATATGCAAATGAATATATTGCATGCAACAAAGATTCAAAGATTCATATTTAAATTTAAATTTCCTTAGGTACCATCAAGCAGTCTTCAATGCTTGCTAAACTGTCTGTCCATCTACTTCACTCACCGAAAAGCAATGCTGAAGATAAACAGATTGTAAAAAACTGAAATCTTTCTAAAATTATAAAGATACTACATATAAAAGATTTTTGTGTGTGTGTACTGCCTGTACTAGCATTTTCTTTCTGTTACCAAAGGCACTGGTTTGGAAATGAGTGAGAGGACTGGAACTTTACTGAAATGTATAATTACTTATGGCTCAGGAACTACCATTAGGGAGAAATTCAATATCCTGTCCCATTTTTAGGTGCTTTTAGTGTTATTCAGTTTGCTTAAATTGTTCTGTATTAAATTTCTGTTTCACACTTGTCTGTCACAAATTTAAACTTACCAAGGTAGTAACGAAGACACCTGAAACCAAGACAGCATGGATTCCTAAGGAACTGCATTTATAATTGGCCCTGATATCCAAAATGCAAAAGGTGCCATCTAAACTCTTTTTCTACCTGGTTCACTCAAACGGTATCTATTCTATGTGGATTCCTCCATGCCTACTAAGAAATGAGATCACACCATAGCTTTAAAGAATTTGCCCAGTCTCTCTCTTCTGCTCTGGTATTTTTGCACAAATTGAAGAATTCTAAGTATTTTTGTGACATTTACTCCACCGTTAAATTTCGCTAAAGTAAAAACCTTCTGCAATATTAATTAGCAGACAGGACACGACATGCACAGAAACAACACTGTCAAATTGCTTGCAAAGGAAACCATCCAAAATGTGATTTTACCATTTTCATAAGTAAGGATTGGGAAAAATAATCATTTAGGTGCTTTCACTCTGCTTTTGAAACAGGATCTGAAGTTAGCAAGAGTTTGTCTTAGCTCCTCAGTGAGGGCTTTTCCTTTCCCCGTAAAAGTTTACTGTTACTTGATTGTAATGCATACAACTGAAAAAACTGAGTTCACACACACTCAACAGACACCTGTTAAGTATTTGGCATCAAATCGTTTTGAAGACAGCAACCACTTCAACAGCTCCAGTCAAGCCAGCACCCCAAGAAAGCAAATGCACATGAAACAGCTTCCATGTTATATCACTATTAATTTATTTTATCCTCTCAGAAAGACAGATTCCTCCTAGCACTGACTAAACCAACAGGAAATGCATAATAGCAAGTTAAAGTACGCAAACATATTTTTGCTTAATCCATGGTACGCAGCACGTAATATTAAAAGTCTCACTAGTCACAGAAAATCTGGGACGTTTAGTGATAAACTATCCGTGCAAAGAAACTGAAACTAGAGTGTAAGGATTTCTACTAGTCATCTGCAAATTTTATTTGGAACTTGATCCTGCAGCCCTTATTCACAAGATCAGACCTATTGAGTTTATTCACATGAGCTTCGGCTGCAAGATTGGACCTTAAGTACTATCAGGTGCACGTGCAGCCTATCATCAGATTTTGGGTTATTCATGTAAGAAGCTACCCTTTCAAATGCAGACTACTTAATGCTTCCTTCTTCATTAACTTACATGTCCTCTTCTGCTGCTCTATGCTTTCATTTGTGCTATGTAAATAGCTTCTTTCTCTCAGTCATCCAAACAAATAATGCTCTTTGCAACCAAGGAGGAAATTAGTAGCAGGTGAAAGCTTGGTTTTTAAATTATGTTGAGACCAAGCTGTTCTTTAACTTAACAGAGATCTGTATTAAAAAAATTAATAAATCACGTTTTACTTCTTAGCGATCATAATTATGGGTTGTCATCGTCAAAATTTTACTTACTTATTTTTTCCCCACACAAATACTAACCTTGATGGTTAACCTACTTTATGATTAGCTGGACCTAAAATTATGCATGTACTTTAAAGCAGCCTATCTGGTGGGACAGCATTTCCCTGACAAATGTAAAATTAACTGCAAGTTATCATGCATGAAACACATAAGGAATTTCTGACATAGGTGTTCTATTCCTTTGCTTTCTATATGAGCTCTATGTAAATATAAGGTATTTTCCTGTGCTGTGGTGTGATAGATGTAAAAAAAACAACCACAATTCATCTGTTATCTGCTTATGTGCCTCGGCAGGTCAGACAGTCAGCAGTTATGGCATATACTAGTCCTTGAATAGGACCACAGCAGAGGCATCATATCGTGGTCTGTATCATGATCTACATAACCACAAATTCTTTTTGACTTACTGAAAGACATGGGTACAAGCTGTCAGTACAGACAAAAGTCTCTTCATTAGTGATGACAATCACAAAAACATCTGCATATGTTACATAGTCTTTAAGCCATCGCCAAATTACAATCACCTAGCAGACACGCAGACAAACAGCCTCTTGGTGCTTGGGATACTCTGGCAACTGCAAGGCTGAAAGGAGAACGTCCACATAATATTTCTGAAGTGAAATCTCGTTATCAACACAGTCTGTATGATTGGCAAAATGCTAAGTGACACCCCAGCAATACGCTCTAGTAGTATTTCTTTTATAATTCCAGCTAATTTTGATGTCATGCTCAAGCAGGATCTGACAATTGGTGACTTCAGCAGCCTTAATATCAACTGCAAGCACAGTATGAACAATAAATAGATCTAGTTAACATGCAAGGAGACTTGCTTCATGCAGGTCTAATCTGGAGCCTCATCCAGAAGCCAAATCTCCAGGACTGAGCAAATAAATGTATATATTTCAACCTTGAACTGGAGCAGTATGTCTGAACAACTGAACTGTTGTCACAAAACTGTTCTCAATCCTACTTCAAACTTGCCACATGGATTAATCGGCAGTTAGAAGCAGCTGCAGCACCATGTTCTGTGCACTTCTGTTGCCATTTTAATTTTTAAAAAGCAAATGGAGAGGCCTCTCCACAAAATTCAATGCTGCAATAGCAGTGACTGAACTAGAATCAGAAAATTATGAACAGCTCACTAAATTGTCTTTTAGAAGCACATATCAAGAGGCTGCAGAACAAATTGTGTGCCTGAAATAACAGATCAATGAATGAAGAATAAAGAGACGTAAGAAGTGGAGACGTTGACGAACCATTGTAATTTGTGAAGAATCAATTTCCATACAGCCAGAGTAATGGCAGTACATCACAGATAGTGTATTCATGACTTTTAACAGCAAGAAATCATAGATTACCAAATGGAAATTTATTAATGCTCCGAGAAAGAGAGAATGATGTTGCAACATGAGGCCAGGAACTATATCCACTCCTTAAATGAGTAGGACGCAATAAAAGCAGCCCACAATGTATATGTACAATAAAAAAACTGCCTTGAGCAGAGTACGTAAATCCCCTTAAAAATCAGAAAGCCAGCATAAGTATAGAAACAGTGGCCACATTGTTTATTAATATGAATAACATGAAAAATAAATACGAAATTTATGCCCAATGAATTTATAAAATATGAGTGTACTTCCAACAAATATGAAAAACGAATATATAAAATGATTTGTCTGAAGTCTACCTACTTTATCATCTCACTGTAGGTTCAGCTACATAAATGTTGAGTCAGAAATACATAAGAGAGAACTCCTAAAACCAGAGGATGATGTTTCAAAGCAAAGCCCTAGGGTCACATTTTACTGTATCACCTTATGAATTATATGAACTGCTGCTTCTTAAGGTACCAGTTTGCTGAACACATCTTGCCTAGACCACAAAACTGCTAATCAGAGGGTAAAATTCTTGTTCAGTACTATTCAACATCTACGTATCCAATCTATGGCACCAATCTATGGCAAAGAAGAAAGTTTTAGCTGTGGGAATGAATGACAGACTGCTGCCCAGCCATGGGTCTTGTCTGTCAGCATCCCGTGTTCTCAGACAACTACAGAAACACTCAGTGTGCCAAAAGCAGAAGTGTTTGTACATTTGCAGCTTGTTGGAAGAACTGTGTAGTATCAAGCACACGGCAGAGACAATAGACCGAAATACAGGTGGGTTTTTATTCCCCTAAAACCACAAACCAAATAAACAACTTGGAACAAGTCGCCCTCTGTCAGAATACTGACCTCAAATCTTTCTTATCTTTTACCTACCAACATAAACAATGTGTACTTTCACAGACCATTCACACCTGAACACACAGAACGACTGTAACCAATGTAAATGAAAACGCACGAGACAGATAAGAGGTGTATGGCACCCACTCTGTGAACGTACCCCACCTCCTGGCTGACCAAAAATCACTAAAATCCTTTTCTGTTATCATGGGTTGAAACTGTGGTACTCACTATTCAGAAGCAGGAATCTGATTATGTTTCCAAATGCCTGTGGCACCACGTTAGACCACGTATTAATATATCTTTATAGATGCATCTTGTTCGATTCATTTATTTTCAAAATAGCAATACTTGAACAATACTGGCACACACAAATGTCTGCACGTGGAATAGGAGCCAATCTGTCTCCTGTTGGAAGAAGTGTATATGAAGTAACTCAGACAACAGAATTGGCAATAGCACATTCCCTAGCTTAGGAAACCATAAAGTTGAGGTCAAAGGATGTGAGAAGCCACAGACATAGCCCCCATCGTCTCCTCCCATGTCACAGGTCTCCAAGGAATGAGGCAGCGGAGAAGAAAGGAAAAAAGGTTCTTCTATACCCATAAATAAAGCTCTGGCAAGACATAGCAATGATCAACAGCTGGACAGCTCCAGCATATGCAGGTGTAGTGGGTTTACGTGGCAAGGTTTTGGTAGCAGGGGGGGCATAGGGGTGGCTTCTGTGAGAAGGATCTAGAAGCTGCCCCATGTTTGGTAAGGGCCCCACTGCTGACCAGAGCTGAGCCAATAAGCGATGTTGTTTTGCGCCTCTGTGAGAGCATATTTAAGACAGGGAAAAAACCGCTGCGCCACTCAGCAGCTGGGAGGGTGAGAGGAGTGAGAAACAGCCTTGCAGGCGCCAAGGTCAGTGAAGAAGGAGGGGGAGAGGTGCTCCAGGCGCCGGAGCAGAAGTCCCCTGCGGCCTGTGGTGAGGCCCATGGTGAAGCAGGATGTCCCCCTGCAGCCCATGGAGTACCACGGTGGAGCAGGGTTCCACGCTGCAGCCCGTGGAGGAGACCACGGTGGAGCCTGTGCCCCGAAGGAGACTGCGGCCTGTGGAAGACCCCTGCCGGAGCAGATTCCGGGCCGGACCTGCAGCCCGTGGAGAGGAGACCACGCAGGAGCAGGTGACCCGGCAGGAGCTGCTGCCCGTGGGGGACCCAGGTTGGAGCAGTTTGCTCCAAAGGGATGGACCCCGTGGTACGGACCCATATATGGAGCAGTTCTTGAAGAGCTGCTGCCTGTGGACAGCCCACGCTGGATCAGTCTGGCAAGGACTGCATCCCGTGGGTGGGACCCCACAGCACAGGGGACAAGAGTGACTGAGAAGGAGCGGCAGAGAAGAAGTGATGTAGACTGACCATAACCCCCCTTCCCCCGTTCCCCTGCGCCGCTCGGGGGGAGGAGGTGGAAGAGGGTGGATGGGGGGAAGGTGCTTTTCGTTTCTTTTCTTTGTTTCTCACTTCTCTAGCTTGTTAGTATAAGCAATAAATCTTACTTTCTCTCTATGCTGAGTCTGTTTTGCCCGTCACGATAATTATTGCGCGATCTCCTAGTCCTTATCTCAACCCTTGAGCCCCTTTCATCGTATTTTCTCCTCACTCCTCTTTGAGGAGGGGGAGTGAGAGAGCGGTTGTGGTGGAACTCGGCTGCCCACCCGAGTAAAACCATCACAGCAGGACAGAGTCCAGGATATGGAGGGACTGAGTTAGCCAGAGAGCACCAGATCACCACTTGGAAGAGGCCTGGCAGGGTCAGCAATGGCTTTTCATCCGAAACAGAAAAGCTGCCTCCACCACAGGAGCCGCAGCAAGTAAATGGGGTTTATATGTGTAAAAACAGACACTTCAAAGCTTTGTGGCATTACCCTGTACACGTACAAATCACCCATCTTTCCTTCCTCTTCGGATGTACTCCTCTCCACTGAACTTACTTCCACTTCACTCAGCCTGGCAGTGTCCAAACTGACACTGAGAGGAATTTTTGGACTATACTTCATCCTGCTGCAATGGTTAGAGAGAGAACAGCATGCTATTTACTCTTTTTACTTAATCGGAGACTTCTGCCATACACTACCTTTTTCAGCCAGCATGCTCAGTGCCTCCGTAAGTTCTGGGAGACTATCCTGGCACAACTAGAAGAAGCCATTTAATTACTTCTTCAGCTTTAATGGATACTCTCTTGGCAGCATGAGAAACTACATAAATCTAAGTATATCCTTCCTCATCCATCCAAGAAACTTAATCAAGGTGTTTTATACTATTTACTTTGCAACAGTGCAGAACTTGCTGTCATTTCAGATATTTACATTCTTTTTTTTACTCCTTAGTATACAAGTAAGTTTAAAAGACAAAACATCTAATACACGTCCAAATGTAACAGAAAGAGTAAGCAGGGAATGAATGGGTTTAATCCTTACTAAAATAATAACACTGATGAAAGCAGACAAGCCATGAGACAAAGGCAGTTCTTGAATGACAAGCCATAAAGTTTTGGAACAGAAACCACAGAGCAACATTATCTAGTTTTTTTTAGAAAAAGACCCTATTTTGTGAACAGAACTGTGGATCCCCTTTCATGGGCCTCCAAAAGCCACAGTGATGTGAGCAGTATTGTCACCTTAAGAGGTCAGCATGCTGAGACTGCTTTTCCTCTTGGGCATAGAGGTTATGGCAGTGCCATGAAGTCCTAAGCACACACTATTTTGCATTGACCGAGATCTCAAATCAGTCCTCCAACTCCTAAAATATTATAAAAAGAATGGTAATGAAATTATAATCATTTTCAGAGAGAAAAGTATATATATACTTGGTCGCTTCTGCACCTACTATGTCCACAGCACCTCTACAGGAAGCCCAGTAAAATACGAGTAGCATCCAAACATATAGTTAATCACCAAATATCCAGTTTATTAATCAAGCTTGATCTCTCTTCTTAATAGAGTGGCTTCAGGTATCTCCTAGAAATGTGAGAAGACCAGCCAACATACTCATCTTTAGCTAGAAAGCAAAATGCCCCTGCTTTGCACTCATTTCTTTGAGGGTGAGCTTCCTCACCTCCAGGAGAAGAAAGTTAAAGAAATAACCACACTATATAATGACTTCTGATTTGATTAATCACATTTATGTTCTATTTTAAACTGCAGCCTCACTAAATATTTCTTAACGTATTTACAATTAGATGTATCATTCTATAAAGAAATACAATAAAAAAAACAGCACAACAATACAAATATGCATGCATGCATCCGCACAACTTACATACCTCTCCGAGAGCTTCATAGCGCTTTTGGTTCCATCTATGCAAATCTTCACGATAATTAAAAACAAATGGCTCCCCAGTTTTTGCATGTCTTAGTTGTCCTTCTGAAAAAGAAACAAAATCACTACATTTTAGAGCATTTCCTCATTAAAAATAAGATACACTGCATTGCTGAAAATTGTGAAAGAAGTCTAACAATTGGGCTATTACGAACTCCCTCTCCTTTTTCGGTTACAGTACTTTTGAATGAAAACAATTGTAGCATAACAACAAAACGCAATCTCCTCAAATGGTATGTACTGCTAGATAGAGGTAAACACAAGTGATGACAGTAAAATTACACGCAGGTATCAAACACCAAAACTGTTTTGCAAGAAACATTTGTCTCAACTGCTACGGATTAACAGTGAAGTGTAAACATTTACAGATCAAATACTTCTCTGCTATGTCAATGAGGTGATCAGACTGTACCTACAAATCCCCTACTTCAAAACCAACTGTGTTTCCAAAGAAATCTGAGTACAAATTAGAATGGGGGCTGGAAGGAAAGGAAACGTTTATTTTCAAGATTAGCATATTCTGTAAAACATTCCTGGTTAATTTCAGAAAATAATAATAATAATAATAATAAAAAAAAAACAACAAAAAAACATAACCACCAAACATTTTTATGTTTCAGGTAAATATCTCAACTCCTAACATCCTAACACAGTACAATCAAGTAAGAGCTCTTAGTCTGGACACACCGAGATTGTAAGAGCAGAATAAAGCAAAACGCGTAATCAGAGCAAAACCACTACTGACTCTGAGGTTCCAGTGTAACTTTCCTTGTTTATAGCAAAAGGTTAGTAGCAAATCCAACCACAGATGAAGACTTGGGCTGGGTTAAAATATCAAGAATAACATGGCAACTAAACAGGAAGCAAACTGCAGAAAAAAAAAACTGCAGTTATCTGACCAGTAATATTTCAGCTTATTAGAAAAAAAAGTTATTATCTCAGAGAATCATAAAACTGCAGTAAATCAGACAAATCATTTTCAGCTAGAGAGCCGACAGGCCTTCTTGATGAAAGTAAGATTTAAAAACAAAATGTTTCCTTTTGAATTGTAAAAAATTGCTAAATCAGTTCACACTTGTTCAGAACCTCTAAATTTTGATTCTTGATATTTTAAATGACACATTTAACAGCTGATATCTCTACTCTTTCTGCATATAAATCCACTTATTTGGTATTTTTTTTCCAGATCAATCTTACGTGATGTCCAGTGCATTTTCCATGCTCCCTAACTTCACACCCTTTTCTCAGGTATGAATATCCTTTCTATATTTTCATTAACTCTTCACTCAGACGCTCATTTTCAGCTGTTTACTTTTCAAGTATACTATTCAGCATACATTACGGTCATTAAGGTGTAGTCTCCTTCATAAGTTGGAGCAAATACCTGTTTCTTTCTTTCTTTCTTTCTTTCTGGTGCTCTTATGTCTTCTCATAATTCTTTGAATCTCATAAAAATCCTCCTTATTTTTCCATCATAAAAAGAAGTGCAATTACGACTTAAGAGTATAGGAGCAAACATGTGAATTAAATGTACAAAGCAAAATAAAGACCTCTGGCAGCATACTGACCAGGAATGGATGTAATAGGTTTGCTACATTCTCTGGAAATCACTCAGCCTGTGATGTTAGTGATGGAATATTCAGTAACATCATTCTAAAACATCATTCCCCAAAATTTCAGCTCTTTTTACCAACCACATATGAACCATTAACTCTGAAGTCAGTAAGGAAGACAGTAGACACTGTGCAGATCTAAAAATAAGGAGCTGAAAAGTGACAGAGCTGAACCCCTCCCATCAAAGAAAGAGCATCACTTTCATGACACTTTTAGTCTCTAAGTACCTTCCTGTGAAAGCCATCAGGGTATTAAAAAGCTAAGTGTTGCATAAATGACTATCATTTAAAGGAAAGCTCTTTTTTTTTTTTTTTTCTTTAAAAGTGGAAGATGTAAGAAAGGCAGATTTAGAAACTAAAGTTCCTCTGTTCACAGAACAGGCACTGCAAAGAAGTAGAATTGTAAACGTCCCCATTTGTCCTACAGGTTTCAAACAATCTTGAAAGAGCCCTTTCCTGGAGTCTGGTATTACTTTAGCTCAGAGGCTTATTTCTCAGCTGGATTTTTGAATGTATGCACTGGAAATTATAAATACTGCTATTCATTAAACATACAGATTCAGCTAGCTGGCCTGACTTGTAGTCATTACACATTTAGCTGTAATGCAGAACCTTGACCTACACCTGAAGAGCCAGTCTATCACACTGCTTATCCTTTCATCAATATAAATACTACAGAGGTGTTTTCCAACTGGTATTAATGGAAGGGCTGGCAAAAAAATATTATCTAAATAAATTATTATGCCTTTTGTATCAATAAAAATCCATCAGGAAATAAAATGTTTCTTGAATGAGTGACCACTCTTTAATTTTACTTTTTAATGCCAATGCTACAGAAATTACGTTCAGAATTTTTCTATCAGCACTTCCACAACAGAAAACTGGAAGCCATGAAATGCACACAGTACAACCCCAAACCTACAGTGTTGCATTAAACAAAGGATTTTTTTTGACAGTTTCATTAAATCAAAAAATTACTTAGCTAGATTTACAAGGCTGATACACTAAGGCTTAAATATTTATTCTTAAAAGAAAAGTATGAAATTCTAATAGGGATTTGCAAGGTATAATTCCAAACTTCTAATAACCCTTCAACATAGTTCTATGTATATCATTTACAAAGCATATACAACTTACTTTCATTAAATATGTATTCAAATCCTTCCAGAGTATCAGGAAATTCAAGTGGTGGCTCATCTTTTTTCATCAGTTCATCCAAGTCTATTCTAGACAATAAATCTAAAAAGGGGAAAAAAAAAAAAAAATTACATAATGCATGCTATGTCTTTTTTATTTCACCATAATCACTGACAAAATGTGTTTGTTCAGATTTTTAGATCTTAAAGGCAGAAGGACAACCTACATAATACTAAACATAGGACTTCATTACTGGAAATCTTGCTCTAGATTCAATAGCTGTGCCTTATCTTCAGCATATTTATTTATTTGCCTATTTATCTCTAATGTTGATCAAAAAATGTCCAGAAACAGACGCTGTCAAAGACATAGTGATTTGTTTCAATGATTCATTACCACTAATGTTAGAAATTTGTCTCTGGTTTCTAGCACTCATCATGTTTTTAACAAGAATTTATCTAGCTTCAATATCAAGTCATTGATACATTCTTGTTTGCCTGCCTGAGGAGCTCATATTATCAAATGCATGTTGTCTCACAGCCATTTACCAGCTGTGATCACAACACTCCTTAACCCTCCCTTTGATGCCCGAGCAGACTGAGCTATCCGAACTTAGCCACCATTCTTTTCTAATTCTCAAGGCAGAGAAAACTACTATCCATTTCATAGCAAGCCATGATATACACATACTTTTCAGACTACCTGTTGTCTAAGATGGTATATCCTGGTACGGCCTGTATTCATTAATGAAAGCACACTAAAATAAGTAGGTGCAGCCTGCATATTTCAATCCAAAATTTAAGGAATTGCATTTAACCAGAGGCAAGCATATAGGAACCTCTTTCGCTTACTTCTAATCACTGAACAATTACTGAATACAAAAATAATAGTGTACAATCATCTCTCTTCTCATTGCTCATCACCCACACATCCTAACGCTATCCTTTTAACATACTTTCTGGTTATCAAAATACGATGATTAACAACAAATCACAAGATGATTGAGCAGGATATCACTGAGATATATTTCCTACTTCCTCACGGATAAATTTAAAGACCACACAAATACTTAGTTTAGAAATTCTACATTGACTTTGTACTATTGTTTTATAAATAAAGTGTAATTTCAAATCATGTATTACCAATGAAATCCCTTAAGAATTCTTAGTACATTAGTTTATTACCTTTACCATCCAACTTTATATCTCAAAGGAAATGCAACAGTTTGAAAACTCTCTTAACACTTGCTTAGTTTGACGTTAACTACACTTTCATCCTTTAATTATTTAAAATAATTATTTAAATAGGCTTTGTATCATCAGTGGACTTGATGATCCTTGTGGGTCCCTTCCAGCTCAGGATATTCTATGATTTTTTTGGTTAGTCTTGTGGACAATGACAATGTTTTCTAAGCCTTGTATTAGCACATTTATCCTCTGAAATTTCCACAGTGTTTAAAATCTACTGAAAATCAGCTTCAACATTCTTTAATTATAAAATAACAAAGAGGCAACTGTCTTCAGGTGATGTGCCTGTGGCTATCTCCAGCTTATCCTTCCCTAAGTGACCTAAGGCAGTCTTGCACGGACACTGATACTCCGTATCTCTCCAACTGATGTTGTGGTACCTGAGCACCTCTGTGATTACCTGAATAGCTATTTCACAACTGGACGTCGACTAGGAGATTTCTAAATGTGGTTCTTTTGACCATAGCTCTCTTTTTCATCAAATTTGTTTAATAATCCATGACAAGCCATACACATAAACAATTCATGCTTGGTCTTGTGTATTGTCCTTTGAAAATTCTGGGCAAGTTGCTTTGATTCTCTACCAAGTAACAGAATGACAAGGAAGAAAAGAACTTTGTCAAATAAGTTTTTGGCAGCAGGACACAAAAAGTATGCCATTTCTTGCTCTGTATTTTCATAATATAAAGGTAGTAAAAACAGTTGTTAACACTTTATCTCTCCTCAGTGAAGAGATTACCATCACAACTCCTCTAGAATTTAATTGCACCAAAATTTTCATGTCTTCTTACTGTGACCTATTTGGAAATGTGTTTACACTGAAGTGTCAGTTACTATATAATAAAAATACCCATCTCGTGAGTATCAAGGGCAATACTATATGGAGCACGTGAAGCTTTATCTTCAGAATTTAAAGAGTCTCATGAGTTATATCTTCAATCAGAGTCACTCAGTAAGACTGCAATCAGCCCGTGCTCCAACCACCTCACCAGCCACTTTCTCGCTGTGCAATTTCTCAAGTAAAAACTAGCTAAAGTGTTCTCAGAAAAATTTGAAGTTCTTTTGAGATCTGATACACCATTCTTGCAATACATCTTTAACTCTCAAACTCAATTACAGATTGATTCGAGAGAGCTCACGTTTGATTCAAGAGAGCCCAAATTTGAGCGATTTGCAGGGGTCTTTCATGAGCTTAACAGGAGTTCACCAGATCACATGAAGAAAATCACAGTCTCCCACAAAGTTTTAATTATGTGGAATACTTCTTGGGTACTAGCCCTCGATAACAATCGAATTAATGCCAACTATACAATGGAAGGTTTACTTTTCCAAACATGCAGGCTTATTTCCTCAACATAAATTGACAGAATTAGTACAAGATTTTTTTTTTTTTTTAAAAAAAAACAACACCACGTAAGTTTTCACCAAACCTTTCTGAAATACACAGTTTTAACTGGAGGAGCACCACCTACCATCTCTGTATGATAAAAGATACATTTCTAATAATAAATTTGTAGAAAAACAATTTTTACATTGGAGTCGCAAGGTTCTTTCTATTCTTTTTTTCTCTTCTGAAAGACAATTTAGAGAGTAGGTGCCTGATGCAAGCACTTTAAATCCAGTGTTCTGTTAGCTTACTTGCAACTCTAATCAACTCCGTGTACTTCTAAATCTGAAAAACATTCTCTAAAAAATGTCATTTATTGCATTTTTTCCCCTAAAGATATTTACTCCACTAAGTCACTTAGGCACGATTATTTTTCTAAACATACAATTCAAAGAAAACTCTATGAAATCAATATGGAAATCAATGTCTTGAAAATGTTTTCATTCCTAACATTCTACAGCTAAAGAGATTTTTTAAAGCTATAATATGGATTCCAAATTTTGAAACATAAATGGCATAAAAATTAAAGTATATCCCTCAGAAAATAAAAACACAAAAGCACCAGTCAACTTCTTCAAAGGACAGTTATGAGAATTATAAAATTAATGGATTTCTTACTCTGTTACTCTTTACCACAGATCATTATTTTTTGAATCATCTTATGAAACTATGAATAATGGACACCATTAGACAAAAAGCACTACACAGATAGACTTATAGTCTTACCCAGACTATATTATTGCAGCTCCCAGAATCTAACCCATAGTTAAAGTGTTTTCCCTTCCTTAATATTAATAACGGTTTCTGAAGAGTCTATATATGTAAAAAGAAGGCAGAACAATTCATACCCTTTAATGCAGTAGTCTTCTCTTTTTCATCTGGGCCTCCTTGCTGGAGCTGAGCCATCCTTATCCAAACTGTCAGCAGAATTAAAATAGTAAAGTAAATGTGCATTTGTCATCAAAGGACAATCTGAAAATCAACAAGTTAGCAATTAACAAATTTACTGACTTCTTCAAGAGAGCTGATTTGCTACCACATATACATAAGCAGAGCTGCAATATAAAACAACAGAATTTGTTTTGAAAGCAAAACTTCCCTGAATATTATAGAATCCTACTGTATAATGTAGAATTAAAATTGACCTTCAATACTTATACTGGACAACATCTTATCATGCTATCTTGGATTAAAAAGTTTCACAACATAGTGTGACAAAAATTCCTCTATCATACTTGGTCAGAGATTCACGAGAATGAATATTAACTTCTTAATCCTGAAGGAACATTTATGTAACAGATACTCCTTTTTTTGCCACTCTAACATAGGATCAGTAAACATTAAGCATTTTGGAGAAGCCACACTTTTTAAAGCCCACAGTAGAAAATACAAGCAAAACCACAAATAAGCAACAGAACATTCACCATCTCTACAGATTTTTCTTTTTCAATGAAGTAAATTGAATTGTTCACACCGTACTACACAGTCTTCAGTTTTAGTAAAACTACATGGACTACCTATTTTTAAACCACTGTGATCTCTACAATACATTATCTGCATTGAAATTTACAGCGTAATTGTCCAGGTATAGAACAAACCTCAATATGTTCAAGGTGAGAATTTATATGCAAAATATATGTGTAAATTTTTTCCTGTTGCACAGAAGGAAACCCAGACATTCAAGTCTGCAGTCTCTTTCATCTTTAATCTGACACCAAGGGAGCAAACTACCATACCACAATCACTGCTTCTTCCTTTTCAATTAAAAGACTTCTATGCACTGAGTTCTTTTTCACTTTATCCTTTTAGTTCTTTGTTTCATCTGTCAGTCATTATCAGTTTGTTTTATCATGGATGAGTCTGCATGAACTGCATCTCGGTAGCAACTTGCGACTTTCAAACAAAGAGCAGCAGGATTTATCTGCTGTACTACTGCTTCCCTAAGAGTAGCAACTGTAAGAAAGAACCTCAAAATCATTTGTTTTAAGTAATGGGAGTTCATTGCAAGTACAGCAAGAAAAAAAAAAAAGTAATAAAGTATGACAAAGATGGGGGGATTATTGTCACTTTTCATCAAGGAAAACCTATTACACGAAACATTGTCCTACAGATTAAGAAAAAAATACAATGTAAAGGGGTGATAGTTATTAACTAAGGAGAGATTTTTATAATTTTTTAATTTTTATTTATTTTTATCATTATTATTATTTGTGTTGTGGTTCAAGACAGTTAACTGTCTTCTACATTCTACAAGTGTGGGCTGGGGTTGACTTTGACACCTTCCTTTGCAGAAGGTGGTTCAGACTTAAGTGCTGCAAAATGACAGCACACTGTCAAAAGTCTCTTAAACACAACTCCACCGTGGAACCTTTACTTAGACCATGCGCTTTTTAAAATAATGATGCAACTCAGCATGATTTGGTTAAGATGGACTTCCTTTTCGCTAATGCTTTAATCACATTAGCCCCAGTAACAGAATTAATCAATATAAATAAGAAAAAAAAAAAACTTTTTACTGGCATAAAGCATACTCAATGTAAATATTAAAATGACTCAAATGTTGATTCACACGTGGATATTATGAAATATTTTTCTTGGGTGCTTCCATATAGTTCACTGACAGAAGATCACCAGCTAGAAAATCTCACCCATCATCAGTTTGTATGTTTCCAGCATAAAAACATGTACATTCTACCTAATCACCTTAGGAAACAAACAAACCCACTCAAGTTAAAATTATTAGAAGTGATAGAGAGTGACAATCATAGGCCAGATGAAAATTATTCTTGTCAGACAAATCCGGTAATCTTCCCTACAAAAAATCTGAAAATTCACAATTGAATATAGTTAATGCACCTACAAATGACATACAGGTGCTCAAAGATTTCTTATTATACAAGGTGAGAAATACAAAATTTATCTGAACAGATCTACCTTGATAAAATAATCCCCTTTTCCTAATCAGATAAATCAATTACCAAGAATTCATGGCATTTTTGCCCCTAGAACATGTACCCAGGTTCCTTTAACTGACTTACACCTAGCCACTGAGGAAAGAATTGGTAACTTCGAGGTTCACTTGCAAAGCTAGAAGCATCAAGTATAAATAAATAATTAAATCTGAATTTAGCTCTGAGACAGAATTTCCAGTTCTTTTTGACAACGTAAAAAACTGTTACAGCAGCCACTGGAGGGAGGACTTGATATTAGAATGAGGATGAAACAAGCACACAGTATTTTATGTATTGTTTGTGTGAACACAGCACTCTGCTAAAACTCTCACTGATATGTGCTAAATGAGAAACAGAAGAAATCAGATGAGAGGGTTGGAGTTCTTTTCTTTTACAAACAGATATTGAGTGAACTGGAGTCTGATGGTCCAGAAACGAACACTGGGAATGTATGTACACATAAACCTCGCTGAATACTTGCTTACAGGCAAAAGCAGGAATTGCAATTCACTCTAGGAATCAGTTTTAAGCCCCAGTCATCTTGAACTCCATACATTCAGCACTCCACATAACTCACAAACGTCCTTCATCAGTTGCCCCAGAATAAATCCAGATCACTTTAAATGTTCTCCTATGCAATTACTTAAAGAGTCTTTATAAAGCTTTTTTGGTTGTTTGTTCCAGTAGCTATGCCAAGCACACATCCTAAAAAACAATTTACTATTTCACCCGAGGAATACTTAAATAAGTTTATTTCCAAGGGAACTTATATTAATTTGTATGTATCTTGGCTTCCCATGCAAACTTTAAATACTCTGTCACAAAATATACTACGTGTGTTGCTTCAACCTCAATGCCCAGTAATTTGTCATCAGAAATATTGTGGCTTCGCAAGGCTCCATTTTCACCAGACCTTTTTGAATGCAGTTGGACTGGTGGATTCACAAACAAACGGTGAAAAATTTGAAAACAAAGACAAAAGACACCTGCAGACTTAAGACAGTATGCATACAAAGTTCATGTTCTTGTTTGTAAAGTGGTACTGGAAGTTAGGACCACAGAGCTGATCCTGACCTTGATAGTGCTTGATAGTGTTAGTCCTTAAATTACAGTAGACACTCTACTGTATATTCTGACTCTGAAACAAGTGCATGCATACACAGATTTTTACAGGCTTTAATTATTCCTCATTATGCAAATCCAACTAGAAATGTGGCAAAAAAAGAACCACATTAGTATATGATTTTGCTATACATTAGCAACAACTGAAATTAGGTCAACGTTACCTGGTACAAAAATTCCAAACAAAGGCCATAAAAAGATGTAACGCTAACCCACCACCAGTGCAACACCAAAGAAAACAGGCGGGTATTTTCGCGCAAACAACTCCATCACTTTTATCTGGACATAATCCAAACATGAGTCATCAGAATACTGTGGTTACAATGCTTTATTGAAATACAGTTGGATTGCAGTCTGGCTCTTTGTGAACTGACATACCAAGCACGCTAGGGACAAGCATGCATGAGGTTTATTTGGTTGGTTGCTTTTTTTGTTTGTTTTGGTTTGGTTTTGTCTAACTATATTTTATCTATTCCTACTTTTAGGACACTACAGATAACATCAGTAACAACTGCTTCAGGTAAGGTTATACTTCACTTTCCTTCATAATTAAAGACCTTATTTGCTTACGTTTACGTTTGCCAACCTTCAGCTCTGAAAGATAATTATTTTCAGTCTGTTTTGAGTAAGTTCGGCTAAAATGTCTGTATCTCGTACACAAAGAAGGTTCACAGGTAGGATCTTCCACACAGTTCTGCTCTTAAAGAGCAGCTCTAACATCTCCACGTTGCAGAGATCAGAAACTTCGCCAGAAGATCAGCTTATCACGCAGCATGTGCCTCTTCCTGTTCCCCTTAGAGCTTGCCCAGATCTGCTTCAGTAAAAACTGCTTTTTGCACGCATTTATTACAGACTTATTAAGACTTATCAGAATTTCCAGAAAATTTACCTACTTGCCTAGAGCATGCTCCATACAGCTGCAAAAAGACGGAGGGAAGACGCACGGGAGGTGTGTAACAAATGCTCGGAGAGCAGGATCTTTTACCCCTGGAGTACACAGAAATTGGCAAGGGCCCCAAAATCCCCGAACCTTTGCACTGTACCAAATGGTGGCGGAACTTGCTGATAAAGTAAAAGACCACAGCCAGCAAGAACAGTTGATTTATTTGCACAGCAGCTACCTGCTAATGTTATTTACCCCTTAAGCTCAAAGAGCAGAGGACTGTGAGCTGTATTCATTAGCGCCCCCACCTCATCAGCAACTCGGGTGTTTACACAGGGCAGAGTCAACACGATTCCACATACTGAAATTTTAATTGTAGCTTAACAGACCTGCAATGCCGGAAATAACCTTCATAAATATATGCCTGTAGACATGATCAAATAATAAACGTGCTGTAAGAATACAAAAGCGGGCAGCACAACCTCAGCACAGCCTCTGAGAGGTTTACCTGATGGCCTTACCAACCAAATTAGAAGATTAAAAATGACCAGCCTGAGCAATTTGCTTCAATCCTAAGAACTATGGACTGCTGGATTCCCTTTTTAAGGACACTGAAGAAATTTCTGTAGGTTTTCCAAGCTCAGCACCCAAGATGAATCGCGCATTTATTTCTCTACACCTTTCATCATCATCTTCCTCAAAAATGCCACTAAGAATCCTCTGTACACAGCAGATGGCAAGGAAAATTCAAGGAAACAAAGTTTATGAAAAACTAATATCTTTCAGTTAAAACCTGAAAAAGCCTACGTTATATGTAATAACGTTATATTTGGTAAAAGATTCATATTGTGTTGCTCCACTTTTGCACAGGGGTACTTATGAAGTGACGAGGACAAAAAGAAACATCGAAGAAACGCTAATCTGGCAAACATTTGCGTGTGAAATGGGCTTTAATTACAGAATCTTATTTTCTCACAGTGTACATTGCAAGGATAAGTAATATTGGCACAATATTACTTCATAATTGCCCTGTGATAGTTTATTAAAAAAACACGTTTGGATGAATTTTTAAGATGATTGCACTAGACTGTTGGTTTTAACAGGATTCTGGCTTGAAAGATGGGGTGGAGAACACTGACTTTCAATAGCCTCATCTCTGTACATACTAAGTAGTTACAGGACAAAGTCAGAATTTTTAATCTTTTTTCTAATGTCAGCTTCTCTCAAGCAATCCCATGGGTCAGCTGGGAGAGGAAAAGGCCTCCAAACACAGAAAAACTCAAAGACTCTCTTAACAGAGACACCAAAGTAATTTGCAGGACAGCCACAGATGAAGAGAGAGAGACTGGAAAATTAATGGGAAATGATTTCTGTTTTGGCTACCATGAAAAGCTGCCTAGACATACGCATGTGTCTAGTACTTGAAAATCACTTTTTTTTTTCCTCTCTCCCTTTGCTTTTAAGTAATATCTTGACTTTCAGAGCTGCTGCCTGCCATTAATTGAAGACTCCTGAAAAGACGACAGACCGAGAGGCTGAAAATGCAATGAATACAGAACTGACTGTAGTCCAGATCCTAGCACACAGCAAAGTATTTTTAACCCTACTCAAGACTCCATGCTGAGGAGGTGCACAAAAAGAGGCTAAGGAAAGGTGAGAGGTGCACCTTCCTTTCTGTGAAATACTTCTTTCCTCCAACTCCTACCCGAATGTGTACATGAAAAGAATGAATATCACCACCCAGCCTGACGACTCTGCATGTAACGCGGGTGCTCTGATGACACAAAAACCTAACAGAGATGGAAGCTATTCAATACCAAATCACACACAACTGAAATGAGCATGTAGGGCTACTGAAGACATCAGTTTATCGCCAAAAATCAAACGTCAATATCCCAAATTCCCATAGCATACATACCTTCTTTGCAGTAGTGCCTGCCTCAATGGATCTGCCCTTCAGCTCTGCCCACAGCATTCCCCATTATGAGACACCTTTCTCATCAATTTTATCACTTCTCACAGCCTTACGATTACAGCATCTCGAATGTCTTAGGCCTGCCCCTCTACCTTAGAGGCAGCACGTTATCTGGCCAGCCAAACCGGTTAGTACTGCTTCATTTCAGCTATCTGACAGGCAACTCAAATAGCCTTGTAAAGCACATGCAATCCACAAATTTGGTTCTGCAAAGCAGCACTACATTACAGTGTATAAAAACAATGTGAGTAACATAAATTCATTCCTCTTTTAGCTCGTAGTTTAAGACCACCAACTTCAACTCGAAATTCTGACTGTATCACTCTGATTCGTGTTTTTACATCAATAAATTGTCTTTTCCTTTTTATTCCAAAATAATAAAAAGGAATAAGATATACGTAAAAAAAAAAAAAAAAAAAGGCAAGTAAACATTCCTTTTGTATGAATTTCAGAAACATTCACAACAAGGTTCCACTAATTGCTCAATTCAGTAATTAGAACCAGACAACTCTAGAGAGCTCAGCTACTGCCTTATCCCCAACCCTGCTTTATCTGCCCAGAGCAAAGACTGCTGCCACGGCATCGTAGAGCAGTCTAGGCTGGAAAAGATCTCTGGAGGTCATCTGGTCCAGCCTTCTGCTGCAAGCTGGGCCTATCCATTTGGTAACGCAGGGTGCTGCCGTGACCAGCCTTCAGTATTTCCAGTCACGGAGACTCCAGCACTCCTCCTGGGAACTTATTTCAATGTTCAGTGCTTTTAGCACATTTCCTTATACTCAGATGAAATTTCCCGTCTCGCCATGTATGCGTATGAAAAAGTTTGCCTCTTCAGACCGCTGTCCAACAGGACCTCCAGCTCCTTTTTAGCAGAGCTACATCCCGGCCAGCCTGCACAGCTGCCCGGGGTTCATATCTTTGTCAGTGCACACCTTCATGGGTTTCTCTCTTAACTGTCAGGCAATTCTTGACCTAACCATCCCTCACAGGAGCTAAAGAAACTTCACGAACTTCTCCACACCAATCTCGTAAAATTATTTGTGTATTTTGTAGAAAACACTACATCTCCAACCAGTCGAAGCCCTCCTTAGGAGGCCTACCTTCGCATTTGCGGCTGCAGAACGATATAGCAGAACTCAACCAAGTACTACCACACTCAAAACTGTGCAGCAGACGAGCAGGAAGAGCGACCAGGGGATACAACTCACTCTGACAAAAATCATCACTAGAAGTTCACAGTTCTTGCTTGGAAGGCCCAGAGCTTCAGGCCAGGATTGTGTCCTGGTAACCACAGGCCTTGCCTTCCTACGGCCATCACGCGCTGAGACCAACCACTTGTGTTTAACTACAGCATGCCTTCAGAAAGGCATTCAGTCCCAATTTTAATTGATTGCGTGCTGAAGATTCCACCGCTTCCAGTGATAGTTTCAAAGGTTAGTCACATCTTTCAGATTTTGTTTCCCTTCTCAATTACTCTGGCTTCAGTCACTAGTCACTGTGTCTCTGTTAAGGTTTCCCTCTCTAATTTTCCCCTTCCTTGACTAGATGCAAGTTTAGGAGTCTTCTATGAAATTTTTATTCTAACTCCAAGTAATTTTTTTCCAGTTCCAGTGTGTCCATATATTTCTTAAATCCCAGTTGACAACATTATGCAAGCCAAACTCCATAGGACAAACACTGCTAGAGTGGTGGCTTCTTGTTTCTCCTGATTTCTGTTTCGCAACCTCACTTATTTTCTATTTAACATTTAACCAATCTTGGGTTGGAAACATTTTACTAGTGATGATTTAATGTTATTTCCCAAGATTACTTAGTGATTTCCTAAATATTCCTACGCAGTATTTACTGAAGACCACAACTCCTGAGGACTGCTACTTTTTCAGGAAGGGATTAAGTACCTCATGAAGTAGATAGTTTATTTACTCTAAGCAGGCTTGAAGTAGATTTATTTTAACGTAGTCAGCTTACATAACATTAAATCTATAATACTGGAACAGTAACTGCCATCAAGCAAACTCATAATCTGAATCAACAATGAGTTCATTCTGTCATTTAATTATTTATTAATACAATTTTCCATTAGTATCCCATTATTTTACCTACACTGTGACAGCACGGTCTATTATTATCTGTATTGACCCACCCTCTTCTCTCAAGTACTGACATGCCATCAGCACTTTTACCATCTTCTGGGATTTCTTTATCATACCAAGTATTGTTTAAAATGAGTAACAACGGACAAAGGACTTCCTTTAACACCTCCTTCATCATTCTTTGGGTCAACTTAATAAATAATCGCTCTCACAAATTACAGTAACTAACCAAGAAAACAAAGTGTTACAGGAAGTAGAAGACTCTTCAGTGCTTAACTGAGTGTGAATAGATGCATTTTCAGAAGGAATACTGCTGTTAAATACAATTTATTGATTTGAATACCGTGGTAGCTGAAAAATGTAACAGCTACAACAGAGCTTATTGATAAAGTACAGTAATTACAGGACAAGGGTGATCAATCCATTCCACTATTCTACCTTTATGTCACCTTAAAATCAGAATGAGAATAGCTTAACCTAAAAAAAAATCATTAAAAAAATCATTAAAAAAGCAGGTACTAAAGCATGTGTGTGTTAATATACCTATTTTTACGTTCACCTCTACAGCAGCTGACCACATTGCTTCCCAAGACTACATGGAAATTAATGCAAGAGACAGAAATACATTATATGGTGTGACACATGGAAAAACACAGAACAGCACCAGCCTTATCCAGTGTAACAAGGTAACAAAAGACTTCTGAAAAAACACATTACAGACAATACAAACACTTTCTCACAACTCATGAATTTCAGGAAAATCTTCTGGCTATTAGAATAGTATTACCTTTAAGAGTATTTTTATGTAAACAAGATTTCATTTAAAAACGAAGTAAAAACTATACAGAGGTCTGGTTAGTGGTATAAGCACAGGGCAATACAAATCTGTAAGGAAAACTTACAGCACAACAATGAGGTTGCAAGAATTAAATAATAATGTAACCATCATACCTCCAATCTTTTAATTTAACCTATCTTTAAGTGAAAGCAGAAGAAACAATCCAGTTGCAGTGACGTGGATATATGAAATAATCTAGAGGCAAAAATCTTGTGTTCTGAATTCCTTGTGTTGGGGAAGGGGAGAAAAAGGAAGAAATTTGCAGACCTTACATGCTTTGTAACAAAATTTTACCCCAAATATGAAAAAGGATCCAAAAAAGAGAAAACTGAGGGGAAAGCAGATGAAAAGTAATCTCACAATAAAAAATTAGTTAGTTTGTGTGAGATCAGCAATGCTAGACAAAAGATACATTTCCTTTATCTAAATTAAGTTTACTTGGAACAAACCTGGAAGGTAACAAAAATATCTGATAAATATCAAAAAAAGCGGGGAAGGGACAGAGAACAGATCAGAACTTCAGAAGCATGTAAAAAACTTACAGAGCACAAACTCCTCTTCCAAACTGATTTGAAATTAGAACTCCAGTGCTGTAAAACCGATCTCAGTACAGCAGCGTCTTGGTTTTAACTAGGATCGAGTCTATCTTCCCTGTGACAGCTGGTACGGTGGAGTACTTTGGATTTAGGATAAGAACAGTGCTGATAACACAACACACCCTTCTTTAGCTGTTGCAGAGCAGTGCTTGCACTAAGCCAAGGACTTCCCAGCTTCTCACACTGCCCTGCCAGCAAGGGGTTGTTGGGGACAGAGCCAGGACAGCTGCCCCCAGCTGCCTGAGGGGCGTCCCATGCCATGGGGCATCGTGCGGGACAATTATATGTGGGTCTGGCCAGGGGGCTGCTGCTGCTTGGGGTCTGGCTGGACATCGGTCAGATGATGGCGAGGAGTTGCACTGTGCATCACTTGCTTTGTACATTTTATCATTATCATTATTATTTCCCTTCCTTTTCTGTCCTATTAAACTGTCTTTATCTCAACCCACGATCTTTTACATTTTTTCCCCCTCACAATTCTCTCCCCCGTCCCACTGGTGGGAGCCAACATCTGCACGGTGCTGAGCTGCCTGCCGGGCTACACCACCACAAGGAGACAAATGTTATTTTTATATTCCTGGTAAAATACATCTTAACTAGCCAGGCATTTAACTACCACAGGAATTCCTTATAAACTTCAAACTAAGTGGAAAAGCAACTGCTTAAGGGAAAATTCCACAATTTAGAAGGACTGAGGGAAGAAATTCTAGCCTTTACATCTGACGTTGCTCAAGCTTGAAGAAACAAGTGGGTCCGGTGAAGGGTGACAGAGGTGAGGAGGAGCGTGCAGCATCTGACACCTGGGATGAGGCAGAGAGAGCTGGGACCGTTCAGCCTGGAGAAGAAACGAGTTGAGGCATCGGGTGAGGAGGAAGGGGATACCCGAAGATGATCAAAACCACTGAACACAGTGGCTCTACTAAAGGCACGGGGGTTGCACGAGGCAAGCCCCAGAAGTCCCTGCCACTACCAACCACTCTGTCACCCTGAGGTGAGAAAAAATAAAAGTGCACAATAAATGAAAAAGTGCAAAAGTTTGTGCAAAAAAGTGTGTGTGTATGTGTTTATGTATACATACGTTAGTTACCTCCCACAATAGCAATGAACAGCCGTTAACGAGGGATGAGAAAATCATTAGAAGCAGTCTGTGCATGAGCAAGAATTAGAGCTTGCGGTCTCAGGGGTTTCACTTTTGTGTTCCTAAGCATTTATTTCTGATTCTGATTCTTCAACTTCTGTGAAACAGACAAAATTTATCATCAAGAAACTGTCAAAACCACCAGGGCCACAGCCATGACAAATCTGTGAAAGCTGACAATGCTAGATATTACTCATTCTGTTGGCAATCATTCTCCTAAGTGCATTAAAACACCTTCCAGCTGGTTAAAATCACCTTGTAGATGCACAGAGCCTTAAAAAAGGTCCATATTGTCTTTCCGTATCTAATGGCATATTATAAATATGTATGCCTCCACTACTCAAAGACAATGTCAATTCCACAGGTATCGGGAAATATCAAAATTAAGGTTGTTTACCCACACTTAGTTAAGCTCCCATGCACTAAACTCCAGTATTAGACAAAAAAACAACGTGGAGAAAGTCGAAATAAGGAAAGACAACATCTCATTCTCTCCTACTTCTCTAAGTCGCCATCATCTACACCTAATCAGACATCCAGCACGGCCTTAACTAAATTGTTTTAAAAATACCCATGATGAAGACCCCACAGCTTTCCTGAAGTTACGTTCATGTTGCTGGTTAAGCTCATGCCTGAATGAAAAATTATTGTTGTTTTCCTCTGGAAGAACTTCCTGTGGCCCAAAGTGTTTCTTAAATGAGAGGGCCCAAACTGACCAAGTCCAAGCAAAGCGCAGAATGGAATTACCACATAACATTTTTAAACATCCCTTCTGACTATATATCCCAGAAAAATGATTACCCTCCTTGCAACGGCACATTGTTACTGACTCATGTTCAGACTATGATTCACCTAAAAAACTGGAACTATTTTTTCTGTAATTACTGCTATTTTATGTTTATACAGGGAACTATCTAGCCTAAGCACAGTCCTCTGCATTTGTCCTTTCAAACCACATTATTTCTTCCACGTTGTTTCTCTATCTTTTTTCGAAGCCATCTGAAATTCTAAAGTTACTTTTCACAGAACTTGAATCCTCTCCCAGCCTGGTACTCTCTGTAAAATTAATAAAGTTACTCTCTATGCCATCATCATCCAACTCATTAGCAAAGTGAAGGCATAATCACATTTGTTTTTTTCCACTGCACTTCTCCCTTTGTCTGTGCCTGGAATGAAGGTGTTCATTTAGAAAGCAGCTATTCATATTTTTTTTTCTGTTGTTGTTTGACCTTCCACTCTTGAGCTGAAAGCATGACCTTAATGTTTCTCCTAACCTAAGTTCTTCCTCCCCCGTATTTAAGTGCCTCTCAATCACTCCCTCCTATTTCTCGCACAATCTCCAAATCCCACTTGGCCTCATTTCACCCTGCACGCTGCTAGCAGCGCTCCACTCCCTTCCCTCCTGAACTGTCCTTGTTTGCCCTTCCAGTGCAAGAGCTTAAACAACAGGACAGCCAACTCCACAACTCCTTCCAGACCTCCTCCTGCCCACTCATCACTGGCTCTCTTCACACTGCCGTTACAGAACAGGCATGGGAGTGATTAAAGCCTCTAAGGACACATCCAGCTTCTCCAAAACATTTTGTCCCACTCCAGTCGTTGGAGATTTGTACATACTGAAGTTGACACCTTCCCTACCTGACCTTGCCACGTACTGCGTTTGATTTCCTAAACACATAGGTGCCGTTCCACATAATCACGTGCATTATGTGGGACCTTGGAGGTGTCCAAGCTCCTCCTGAAAGCACGGCTCATCATCTCCTTTGCACCAACCAGTCAAGCTGTGAACGTTTTCAAGGATGGCACACTGAAATTCCACTACCCCCTGGGCCCCATTACCATGTTTGACCACACTCATGGTAAATTCGCTTTTACTATGTCTACCACCCATAAAGTAAAACATTAAAATATATTTATCTGCTATTCCATGCTGCTATGAAAAGTGAAGTTTAGAACAGACTCAACAAAAAAAAAAAACATGTTAACCGCACCATGCTCCTCCTCTGGAAAGCTAGGTACTTTAATGCTGCCACATACATAAAAACCTTTCTTATATGCTCCTTAACAGTACTCTCTGAAGATCACAATTGTCAAGAATTTGTTAAACAAAACATTCCTTTGAATGTTTCTTATGGGCCTCACTGAGCTGGCAAAACCTGAGCTTCTCACAGGACCGCACTACAATCTTTGAGAACTCCGGTTTCTCTCTGAAAGACAAGCACCAGCATTTTCTCTCTGACACCAGGAAAATGCAGGTGTGGGTTGGTGTCTGTAAGGAAATGGATTTCCCATCTCAACGTAATTCCACCCTTCCCAGGCTCCCTTCCCCAAAGCTGGCGGGATGATTCCCATGAATGTAATGCTAGAAACCAAGACATATAACCTATTTAGTAAGAGCAAAAATGGAGATCACATGGCACTGCATGCCAAAAACATCACTGTCTGCTTCTGAGTCACTGACAACTGAAACTCAGGTCTTAAGAAACAAAGTACAAGTGAGGACACTAGCTGGGGGTTTGCTACAGATGCAAAATCTCACTTAGCATGGTAGGTAGGCATCTACTGCATTTTGCTGGAAATAAAGTTTCATTATCATGGGGGACATAAGGCCAAATGAACTAACCTGGAGCTTTAGTGCTGCCCTTATCAGAACGTGCTTGAAATTTCTAGAAATTGAGGACAATTTCTTATGCTGAGAAATGTTAAATCCAACCCAAGGGAAAGCAGTGTTCGACTTCATCTGGACAGATAACAAATACTCTACTGTGCCACAGAGAACAAATACAGAACAAAGGCAGTTCCTGCCCCTAGGTCTGGGAATCAAAGGACGTATTCCCAGTTTTGCAAAACAACTTAAGCGGTCCCAGCCCCTACCCGTGCTACCCATCAGCTCTGCTGACAGAACCGTTGGTAGCAATGCATGGTGAGCCTGTGCATTGCATTTTTTTATTTTAGCAGTACATTTTAACTCACCAATTCCCAGATTTCGTTCATTACCTGGTACAACTGAGGCAACAGGAAAGGAACACAGGCAGGCAAAGCAAAAGAGGGGCTCCAACACTTTGACAAGCAACAACTCCTTGTAAACTTCATACTCCCTTGTTCCAAAATGCAAACATTTGAAGTACAGTATCAAGAAGCCTACATTAACTTTTGACCCACTGACTACTATGTATCAAATGAGTTCCCAGTTTTCACTGATGTTGATGATTCTGCTTACTCTGAAATGTTCCTCATTGGCTTGAACCTGGACAGCTACATTATGCAGTGTTACAAGTTGGAAGTTGCCACTATATAGATACACAGTTCCCAGTAACTCACGTTTTATTTCTTGAGACTTGATCGCATGCTTCAGTGGAGAGATGCTCTCTCGCTCTGCAGACTAGTGTTCTTCAAAGAGAGACAAGCATGCACATGAGCAGACTCCTTATCCTCATTTCACCATATTTCCTTAAAACCATGATACAGCACGGTTCATCAGTGCCACTTGCACTACTGAGTATTCCTGGTACATGCATCTCCTTTTAAAAGCATCTCACCTTTTGGTTTTGACCGTGGTGCCAGTTTCTGCTTTAATCTGGTCCTCTTACTCAATATCGTGTTTCTTGGGATGGATTTGTAACACACACATTCTGCCAGATGAATTATATGCTCATTAGTCGGAAAAAAAAGAGAAGAAAAAAGCTAGATGCTTTCAAGGTTGTTTGCCCACACTTGTACTTAGGACAAGAAAGAATAAAGCAAAGAAATAGGTTAGCATGTTCTTCAGTTAGACACGGAGACTAAGCTTTGCACGGTATAATGCATAAATATGACATTCACTCAAAAGTGGTTTTTGAGGCTTTATGAAGCCAGCCTTGCAGGACTTTAAAAGAAACTCCAGCCACTGTGTTATCTGCTGGACTTGGTCTCTCTTAACAGTCAGCTTGGTGTACTGGTGTGATCAACCAGAATCACCTTGTCCATCTTCTCAGACAAGTAGTTATTACTAAAAACAAAACAAAAGAAACAAACAACAACAACAACAAAAACCAGGACAGCTCTCCTTCAAGCACAACAGCTGCTAAGTACAACCCAACTGCTAACTCCCAGCACATAGCAGAGGCAAAACAGCGAGGTCCACTATGCCCTCCCCCAACACACAACGCACTCCAGCTAAGGGGTGAGGAAGAACAGCAGAGCCCGTGTTACCTGCGTCCCACCAGCAGCCCTCACCAGACAACCAAGCAGGCCAGTAGACAACGTATGTGTGTACACAGCAGCTGAAATGTCCGGAGAATTCAAAACAAATATCTTAAAAGATTTAATTGCAAATGGAAAATGGCAACTTTATGAAGCTTATAATTCAGACAAATACAGACTAGCTGCCTTGGGAAATAGCTCATAATTTCCAAAGCTATCTTCCTATTAAATTTCATATCTCTTATCTACATCTCGGAGATGCCTAGGGATAGTTACAGTAATCAAGTACTTTTTCAAAACACTCCAAAACCTTTTTTTCACTCTGCCCCTCTATAAAAACTTCATAGCTCAAGCCTTGACCTGAAATTGGCAGTAAACAGGCAAACCTCCTTATGAACAACTAACAACAATATATATATATATATGCAAAAAATGAAGAGTGTAACATGGCAGGCCTAACCTTAAACACACGAGCATCAAGAAACACAAACACCTTAACACCCGGTATCACTGGTGCTTCAGGCACTGAGCTGCTTCCAGTCAGCACCAGCATTGCTCGTTGCAGTCCAGCAGTGTGCACAGTCAACTTTGATTTGAAGCAGCATGTCTCCCTCTAGGCATGCAATAAAGATTTTTTTTTTCCTTTACCAGCCTGAGAAAACAAACCTATTTGCTTACAGTAAAGTTTTGTAAATTTACTCCTTTACTAAACATATTGAATCAGCTAATACCACAGCTTTCAGAACAATACCTATTTCATGTAAGTATTAAGGACCAGTACGAGGTAGCTCAAGCTGCAGGTTCACGATCGGCTGAAGCCCACCTGAGATAAGACTTTACCCCCAGGGGAGGCAGCCTGTCCTTTCTCCTCATCCCCCTGTCTCCATTCCCACTTCCTTCATCTTCTGAAGGCATTCACCAGTGCTTCCAAGCTGGCTGATGTGACTGGGAAGGGAGCATTGCACTTCTGGAGCTGTGCGTTAGCTGGATCCAACTCCTGACCTGGCTCACCATCCTTCAGAGCACCACAAGGGAGTGCTGCCCCTTCCAGCAGCAGAAGGGACATAACCTGCCCCGATCCGGCTGCAAAACCGCACCCTGGGCACCCACTGGTGTGACCGTGGAGGGAGTGAAATGACTTGGAGGTCCCAGCCTAATTCCTAGGAGCAGTCAGCCATAAAACAAGAACCACGACGAAACCTGGCACCAACAATTACCTGACGGTGAGCTGAGCAGAGAGGTCAAGGATCGCACAAGATTGCATGCCGTGTCTTTTCACTGTCCGACACAATTCAGTCCCATTACCAGAAGAGTGGATGGGACACTGTGATTAGCTAAATATTAACCCATCAGAGCCCTCACCCCAGAGTCTTGCACTCAAAAATAAAATGAGCATATGTATGTGATGCACGCTCTAACCTCAATGCTTAAAATACTGAACGACATCCATACAAAATAACCATTAACTCGTACTTCAAGAGTTCCACTCAGTGGAAATCTGTGAACACGACCTACAGACCAAGTAGATAGATGCACAACCACACTTGCAAAGAGAAAAGGTACGCGCACACACACAAAAAAAATCATAGGAAAAAGAAGATACGCATTCATTCTTCATATGTATGCTTTACTTCAAAGAATTCCAGGAATCTATTGTAAATGTGAAGAAGTCCTCAGTCACCGTAGCACATTGCTCCCCAAAGGAACAGATTCAAAGTACCAGCAACAGGGTCGCATTCGGAACCTTATCTGCAGAGCCTGGAATGGACAAAACCTCCAGAGCTGACTCTACAGGGGAAAAAAAGGTTGTGGAGTAAGGCTGGGGAGGCCACAGGGGGACACCCTGCTCCATCTCCAGCCGCCCTGCTGAGGCCACCTGTCCCATAAGCAGGAAGCAATCAGTCTGGGGGGAAAGAAGGTGAAATGACTTAATGTAAAACACTCACAACTGCTGGCTTCCAAATGCAGAGTGCCACATACAGATGTGCTTGTTGTACTTTGTGTTGCTATCACTTGGTGATACCCCCTCATCTTCTACGTGCCTTCAGCTGCTCAGGTTTTCGTTCTCCCTATGTAAGTGTTTTTACCTTTTCGTGCATGACAATGAAATATCTAATTTTAACATTCAGCCGCCATTCTCTAACCAAAGGGCCGTCACCAGGCAGCTTTACCACAGGTGGCACAACATGATGCCACGACATCTCTTGGGCAAACTCTGAGATCAAACACCAAATCACTTTCCCGGTGCAGCTCAAGGACAGGCAGCCATCCGAGAAACTGCTGATGCTTTCCCAACGCTTCTTTTGCCAGCAGCCACGCTCCTACCTGCTCACTGCCACTTGCTGCCGGAGTGGAAAACACCAAGCAGAAATACTGTAATTTTACATTTTTTTTTGGAGATTTGCTAACCAGGCTGATGTGAGACTGCGCAGCTGGGCCTGAGCCACAGCAGAGATAAAGGAGAAACGTCCCAAAGGCAGGCAGCAGCTTGTCAGGACCAGAGGAAAGGAAAGAAGCCAACGCTTCTCCGAAGGGCGCTGTGTTTGTTGAGAGGAAGGGCTGATGAGCAGCAACTGGTCATTTGGAAGAACAAGTTCTGAGCTGCCTACCTGCCACGCTAAAACCCAGCGGTCATTTACGAGTGACCTCCCTGCACTTAGGCCTGGGCAAAGCTGAGAAACACCCCGTGTTTTGTGAAGCTAAGGCGTCGTACCATGAGGAACTGCCATCCAAAGAGGAGCTCCAACCTGAGGAGAGCTGAACTGTGCCTGGCTCAGGGGGCACCGCGCTCACACCACGGGGCGAGCACCACGTCTGGGGGGGCGCAAGGAAATGGGTAAAGAAATGAAATAAACAGGGTGAGGAGGGAACGCGAGGAGCTGCGGCGATGGCGCGCGCTGGGGGAAACGAAGGAAGTTGAACGGTGGAAGAAAATTAAGGAAATAAAAAATAACTGAGGTGGGATTGGTAAGTAAAGTGCACGAAATGGGCAAGTGAGGTGAATATTAAAACAAAAAGAATGAGTAAATAATGAGTAAATAAAATAGAAAAAAAATAAAAAATAAAGTAAATAAAGTAGAATAAATAAAATAAAGTAAAATAAATAACTACAATAAATAAAATAGTATAAATAAAATGAATTAAATAATTAAAATAAATAGAATAAATAGAATAAAGTAAAATAAAACTAATAAATAAAATGAAATGAAATAAATAAAATGGAATGGAATAAATCGAGCAAATAAAACGAATATTAAAATAAAATCAGCAAACAATGAAATAAAACGAGCGAATAACCAGATAGATGGGCAAACAAACGAGCAAATACCTAAAATGAACAAATAAAACGCAGCAGGCAGTAAAAGGAGCAAATAAAATGAATGAATAAATAAAAATAAAAACGAAACGAGGGAAACGGAAGGGACCGAAGCCGAAGACCCGACCCCTCCGCGGGGGCCGGGGCCACTCCTCCCGCAGCGGGACCGGGGGGGTGGGGGGGGACAGCCCGGACCTTACGGCGGGGCCGGGGACGGACGGACAGACAGACAGACAGACTGACGGCCAGACATGACAGACGGCCACCCGCACCCCTCCGCCGCCCGCACGGCCCCTTCACGGCGGCGCGGCCTCCCGGGCCGTGAGGGCGGCACCGGCGGCGGGGCCGGACCGGGCCAGACTGAACCGGACCGAACCGGCCCGGGCCGGATCACCCCGCTCCCGCCGCCCCCGCCCCCGCGCGCTGCCGTCCCGCCGCACGTACCTGCCGCCCGGTCACGGCGGGGCGGGGCCGGCGCCTCCCCCCCCCCCCCCTCCGCTCCGCTCCGCTTCCGGGGTCCGCCGGCGTGACGTCAGCGCCCGGGGAGGGGGCGCGGCGGGGAAGCCGGAAGCGGGGCGGGAGGCGGCGGAGAGGCCCGCGGTGGCAGCGGGGGGGGGGGGCAATAAAGTGAAAGCGACGCAGTGGTCGGGGTCAAGTAAAAATAAAAAACACACGTAAAAGCACTCCGAGGCGATAAGACAAGGGAAACTGAGCATTCCGAGTCGATAACGCTACAAAACGTTGAGGTCAATAACGCGACGTTCACCAAAATACTTGAGCCCTCACCAAAATACTTGTGCCCTCACCAAAATACTTGTGCCCTCACCAAAATACTTGAGCCCTCACC